>CM073763.1:46290405-46937905 GCA_037127475.1 Arma custos | reverse complement strand
CGTATTCAGTATCTAATATAAAATAATTTTAAACCCCCGGCCTTAACCGTTTTTTTTCTTAATTCCTAATAACAAGGGAATTAACTATATGTAGAAGGAATATACATAAGCAATGTGTTGTTTTTTTCAAACTATTTAAAAACAATAACTATAGAGAGAAAGTGGGAGAGGTATCATAAAGAAGGTAAAATTTTTTTTTTTATAACCGAGGGTTGTCTTCTGTAACTGAGATGCATGAGGGCATTTTATAACGGGGAATGAGCAATGACCCGTGAACCTTTGATGCTCAGTTAGTGCTCCCAAGATGGCAAAACATAGTTCTCGTTTCCATTACAGTTCTTCTTCCATTATTAGTGTATTTTTATCGTTAATTTCACGAACAAATAAATATTATGTTTAAAAAAATAAATGTCAACTAACAAAGGGATAGCTCAGTGTGTAAAAGTTCAACCACTGAGCTGTAAAATTCAGGTTAGAAACTATGGCAGATAAATCATCTGAGGCATTTGGTTTCAAAACAGCATGTACATCCATTTACAAAGATTTTTCAGGACTGATCAAACATGATTCAATAAAAAAAAAATCAATTTAAAAATTATTTAAAATTATTTTGCGTTATTTTGCTAACAATCCATTTCAAACAACAATTACTGACAATATTTTATGATTTTCTCTTTGTTTTTAATTTCATTTAATATAAAAAAATATGGTGGATATACCTGACGTTGGTCAAAAATCGTCAATATCTGGTTAGCTTATGGTTGATAATTAACAAATAAATGAATCAGAAATTTTAAAAAACCAATCACTTTAATGTAATTGATCTATATATATATATACATAAATATATATATGCATAGTTTTGATTGATTGACTCATAAATACACATTTTCATCTTCAGGTGACACATTATGGTCTATGACCTCTTTGTAAAATTCCAGGATATCAATTTCTCTCCAGTCTTCCCCATAATGATTTTGCAATAATGCATCAACAGCATGTAATTTTTGGATTAGAAATGAATCTCGGCTCTAACCATTTTTGTTGGGAAATGTAATCATTTGGTATTATTTTTTTTTTTGGTTCTAGACGGATGTGAAACAAATTCATCTAATACATTAGATTTGAGGCTATAAAAACTTATAAAAAGAAAAAAAATGTGGAAACAAATGTATGTACCCGATTTTGAAACCATTTTTTTCTAAATTTTAATAATTCATTGTTGTGCAAGCGATGCTGTCATATCTCTAATCACTGTTATGGCTAACCCAGCTTCTTATAATATTATAATAATATATTATACCCTTAATAGGAGAAAACCTACTGGTGGGCATAATTTATGGAAACTGTTAACTTTGAAACAGTACACTCTCTAGCAGAAATATCCGCGGTTGTTTATTCATTTATGGTCACTTTATACTGCTTTGGATAATCGTACGATGCTGTAGAGGGAGTACCTTACATCGTACAGGTTTAGGACCTCCATTTTACATCCCTCCGAAGGACGCCATAACTAAGGATTTCTAACTCCTTTTAAAAAAATGAAAGAAATGAAAAATTCAGCTTCAATTTTCTCCGATATTTCAGCCACTTTTGCAGCCTTTCTTCAGGGATATATCAAATATATGTATAGTATATATAATAATAAAATGGGATGAAGGAAGAATAAGTAGATTTGAAATAACACTAAACAATAATTTAAAATATATGAAATCGTAAAAATAGAAAAGTAAGGGAAATTTTAATAGTAAAAATACAATGGAATTAATAAATATTTATCCAAAAACTATATAAAAGTTGAAGAAGCCAAAGGAATATAAAATAAAATAGTAAATTTCATACTTTAGTAAGTTTACATCCTAAAGAGGGGATGTAAAAGGAAAATAAACTAGAGATAAAAAACATTATATTATATTAGAGAAAAAATATATAAAAAGAGAAGCTACGGGGCCATTACTAAGTTATAATAGTATTAGAGTAAAAGTCATGGGAGGTCATTTATCACCATCACCTCTATCAACTGCCAGTGAAGAAACATAAATTTAATATGTATTGTAAAAGAAAATCCGATGCCTTGGATAAAAAACTGTTTCAACAAAAGATATCAGATAAAAAGTGGAAAATATAACGAAGAAAGATGTTAAAGATCACGCTGTTGAGTGGTTATTTAAATAGTATAGAAACGTATTTGATTAGTTGTTAATTATTCCTATCCTTGTTGCTTTTGATAGCGACCATTTTAGTGACGCCAGTGTTACGCCGATACGTTCTCTGCTATACTTTGAAATGTTTTTTGAAACGTTAATTTCTTCACAAAAGTATTATATAATACTTTTCTCAATATATAGAACGAAATTTATACATTTTCCATTATTACGCTCTTGTTCCGTTATATAATTAACTATATTATTAATATTAATCCATTCATCGGTTGTTTCTTATGTTTGGCAAATAATTTGTCTAAACCAGAAGAAACACTTGATGAATAGATTAAAAATATTGGCCGGTGCAATTTAAGATAGTAATTATTAATATAATTATTATTATCATTAATAAATATTGATCTGTTAAATCAGCACACATAAAACAACACTATATTTATATTACACTTATTATTTAACTTTTATAATTATTTTTTTTTATGCATGTATGAGATGAAAATAGTTGACTGGATGATCTTATGTAAGGGAGATAGTTGGGGGGTGCAGTCAATAAGAACACAGAATAAGTGAAGTACTTATATTATGCGCCGACGTTTCGACCTACAGTGTAGGTCAAGGTATGAAGATGATCTACACTGTAGGTCGAAACGTCGGCACATAATATAAGTACTTCACTTATTCTGTGTTCTTGTTCACTGCACCCCCCAACTATCTCCTTTACATATTTTTTTTTTATAGAAATAAAAAGTTTGAAATCCCTCTCCTCCACAATCACGATATCCTTTTATATTAACGATCTCAATAATTACAATGAATAACAAAAACTATGGGAAAGGGGGACAAATAGAAGGGGAAAGACAAGAACGTGCATTAGTCAGATAGTGCTGTCAGTGACGTCTCTAAAATGGCCGCTATAAAAAAAAAGCCACAAAGATAGAAGTAATTACCAATTACTGAAATAATTATTTTTATTTTTTACCCACTTAAAATTGGCCAACTGCCAGGTTTCGCACCCGCGAAATTGAGCGTAGTAGGTAACTGTTCTAACCACCACACCACAGGAGACCCCAATTATCTTGCTTGAGGAGTAAAATACTTATACTTTTACACGTCATTTGGGGTCTATGGTATCCTAAGCCTGGCAGTTGTCTATTTAAAGTGAGTAAAAAAAATCTTTAGTTAGGTGTCCTTTGGAAGGGACGTAAAATTGGAGTCCCAAGCCTTTGTGGTGGCAGATATTCGCTATAAAGTTCTATATCTTAACTACATTTGTGGATAGGAATAATTTGGGACTTCCACTGTAGGCCATCCGATTAGCTACATCAGCATAAAGTGACGGTAAATGAAAAAAAAAACAACTAAAATATGAGATATTTTAATTCAAAGTAGATATATGTAGTTTCGGTTTGTTCTAATATGTGTTAATAATTTAAATATCTAATTTATTACTTTAACTTAGTAAATAATAGGTACCTTAACTTTAAGTGAGTGGTACCTATGACGTAGCGTTCCCTGCACCGGATTCCCTGGTATTCCTCTTCAGGCCTTTTGTAAGTTATTTCATTTGAGGACAAAGTAAAGTGGTTGCTCCCAGTACGCTCCAAGGACTACCATCAAATGCATTAAAGTCTTTGTTACTCTTTTTATTCCGTTCTTTGGACTTATTACTGTTTGGCACAGCTTATCACATTAAGGTCCTACTTTGTGTCTGCTGCTCTAAGTAAAGATTTTCTTTTCTTTTTGTAGTAATTTCAATTTAAGTAAAAAGCATTAAAAAAATATAGACGTGCATTTAATTTTTTTCAGCAGCACTACGAAGTTTCAATTAATAGCTTTATGATTAATAACACAGGCCAACAAAAAAAACCTTTTTGAAAACTTTTTTAATTTTAATAGCTGATCTTGATAGATTTTTATGTGCTGAATCCAAATCTGCTCGTAGTTTTTATGTATCACCCTTAGTTTCCAAGCAAAATGTATTTTATTATATAGTCTAATACCCATTTACAGTATATAGGGAAATCAATGAAACACTGTAGAATCGTAAAAATGGTTTGTATTTACAGTAAAATACTTGGAATAGTAATTTTATGTGAGGATACAAGGTTCACTTGTCAACTGGAATTGGTTTATATTTTCTTTCCCTTTTTTCCTTGAAGCTTCTTGTGTAGCTTTTCCTGCGATGAATAGCTTGCTGAACTTCCCGGTGAAGTGACCAACAGTAATCCCCCATCATGTTGGTATTCCAGCGGCCCTGGTAACGTTTTTCCATCACTTTAACGTCCTGGTGAAAACGCTCACCTTGCTCCTCACTAACATCTCCTAAATTTTCCGGGAAGTAATCGAGGTGGCTGCTCAAAAAGTGAACTTTCAGGCTCATCAAACATCCTAACTGTTCAAATTTTTTTAACATGTTAGCAACAATAGCCTTATATTCTGGGTCTTTTTCATTTCCCAAAAACTTGGTGACAACTTGCTTGAATGAAACCCATGCTTCCTTTTCATTTGAGGTCATTGTGGATTCAAAGTTAACGTCAAACATCATTTTTCTAATATCAGGCCCGGTAAAGACGCCTTCTTTCAGTTTAGCTTCTGAAAGGTGTGGAAACTTCTGACAGAGATATTTGAAACAAAGCCCATCTTTAGGCAAAGCCTTTACAAACTGTTTCATGAGACCTAACTTAATATGTAGTGGTGGTAGGAGCACGTTTTTTGGATCTACAAGGTTTTTGCGTAAAATGTTCTTCTCGCCAGGCTTTAAAGACTCCCTAGCAGGCCAGTTCTTTCTGCACCAATGTTGATTCCGAGCTCTACTGTCCCATTCACACAAGAAACATGGAAATTTGGTAAAACCCCCTTGCTGACCAAGGAGCATGCACGTAACTTTCAAATCACCACATATCATCCAACCGTGTGCAGAATAACCTATTTTATTTAACACTATTTCTAGATTTTCGTAACTCTCTTTCATATGTACAGAATGACCGACAGGTACAGAGGCATACATGTTACCGTTGTGTGCTAAAACTGCCTTCAAACTATTTTTGGATGAATCAATAAACAACCTCCAATCTTCGGTTTTGTATTCAATTCCAAACTCATTCATTAAACCATGAATGTCTGAGCAGTACACCAAATCACCCTCTTGTTCAAAATACTTCGAAAATTGTTGTTCTCTCTTCCTATACACATGAATGCTGGTTCCAGCCGCCAGCAAGTTCTTTTCTTTTAGCCTAGAGCCAAGCAGTTCAGCTTTTTCTTTTGTTAAGCCCAGATCCCTAACTAAGTCATTAAGCTCGACCTGAGTGAACAATTTAGGCTCTACATTTTCTGTAACACATTGGAATTCTTCATCGTGTTCATCTAACTCCGACTGTACATCAGAAAATACTTCTGTTTCAATAGAATTTAAGTCCTCTGGTGGTTCCGGGATTGGCAAATCTACACCGTGCCCTACTGGTCGGATGGCGGACGGAAGGTTAGGGTAGCTTATTACCTTCTTGTTCTTAGAGTTATGACCAGTAATATCTACACTGCAAAAGTAACAGTCATCGGAATGATTTTTTGGTTCCCTCCATATCATGGGAACAGCAAATTTAAAGTGTTTTTTCTCTTTTTTTGACCATTTCCTGAGGTCTTCAACACATACATAACATACCTTATGCGGTGCCCAAGGTTTATCCTGGTCTCCAAGTTTGGTTCCAAAGTATGCTAGATAAACCTTTTTCACAAAGTCTGTAATGTTTCTTTGGTGCTTTTTAATAACAAACTCACCACAAATATAACAAAAACTGTCAGCAGAGTTTTTACAGCCGCGATGAGACATTGCACTGAGCACATGTACAGGAAACGTAAAAGTGAGGTTATGTTGAAAATAAACAAAACATCAGATGTTTAGCATGTGTTTCAGCAGTGCTGCCAACATCATCTTTGTTCATTAGACCTATTTTTTCATGTTATCTTAACTATGAAAAAGCTGTTAAATTCTAAAAATATTTCTTTATTTCATGAATTTAACTATAAAATGTGAATAAATGGTGGGTGATACAACTTTTTAAGCATCATATTTGGATTCAGCAACCTAAACAACATAAGAATAAGGTATTTTCATTAAAAAAGTTTTTTCATCGTTGGCCTGTGTAATTATTTACATATGTATTAAACAGATTATATTTTATTTGTAGAAAAAAAAATATCCTAGAGACCTTTTCAAAGTGGGTACTTTTAGGGCGCTTAAGGGTAATATGGATTGCACCATTTGACAACTTTTCCCTGTAGCACTAAACTCTGAAAGGCAGCTTCAATTTTTTTTTTAATTGTAAAATATACTAAAATAAAAGGATTGTCAGATATAATACCAAGTGATTCTTTTTTTGAACTCTTATATATTAACGAATGAACAAATAAATCAAATTACTTATAAACAATAAATAACAACAATTAATTAAATCAGAAGACAATTATTTACTTTTCTAAAATGAATACCTACTTAAAGCATAAACAAAAAATTAAACCTTTTCGGTTAGCAGCAAATGTACTTAAATTTCAATGTAGAAAGGAGATAGTTGGGGGGGGGCAGTAAAAAAAAAACACTGAATAAGTACTAGACTTATAATTATATGCCGACGTTTCGACCTACAGTGTAGGTCATCTTCAGGGCGATTTGGAGAGAGAAGCCGGTGTTGAGTGAAATGAATAAATGTAATAAACAAAATAATTTGAATATGAAACAAAATAAATTATAAATTTTAAATGAGCTCATATGGGATTATTTAAATTAAAATAAATAAATGTCTAAATACTCTGGGTAATGATTTAATGATGTAATACACGATTCCTTGTAATAAATTGAAAAGATCTCGGCTGCCTTCAGTAGACGATCCCGATGAATCTCCAGTTGCATGTGAGAGGAAAGGACGGGTTCGATTCGTAGGACCTAGAGGTCCAGAATGCTTCAACGAATGCCCTTCTGGAACTTACGAGGTATCTCAAGGCTGTAGCCTAACACCAGAACCTCCTTTAAAAACACTGGCTCAGCTTCTTGAAAATACTGCAATATAGATAATAAGTTACGAATCGTAAAATTATCTGTTGTCCAGTTGATTCGGAAGAATCTTAACGAAGTCGTAGCACAAACCATAATGGTTTCAGAGTTAATTATGAACCATAAGGGTCGCACTAGCGAAAAGTGTAAAAGATGGACCGCAATGGCCGCATTAAAAAACAACTGTAACAATAATTGCTGTAAGCTGCACCTCGCAGGTCACTATCCATATACAATGATAAATTAGAGTATGGACACTCGCGAACTGCAAAAGTTATAAAATTGACCGCAATGGTGGCACTGACAAAATTAATAACGGTGACTGCTGTAAGGAAGGTTCGTAAGGAATGCTTGCCGAGGCAACAATAAATTAGCGACTTTGGCAAAAAAAAAAACAAAATCCGTGATTCAGCTGTAGCGGCTACTTCACTATTATACAAAACAAAAAATACGAACTATTACATAGTATAATGAGATTAAAAATAATATAAATATTAAATAATTGAATAGAAAAAATATTAAATTATTTACATCCATGGGCACACATATTATTTATAATTCCAACCTGAGCGGTCCCAGACAAGTGCTATAGTTAAGTTTTGATTCTCATAAGCGGAGTGATTCAGTGTTAGAGCACTTAGTTACCTTGCCGAAAATCCTAGTTCGAAGCCAAAAATTGGGAAAATCTGGCGGTTTGGTGGAAATCATCTCCTTGCACAACCTGTTTAAGTATTCGAGATTTAGCTCACAGCAGTACATTGCATTTTATACGCATAGGAGTTTTTGAGGACTGTTCTGTTATAAGTAGAACATGCAGGCAATGTTATATTATGAAAGATATTGAAATACCTTATGAAGGGTGGTAGATGAGGTAGATAGAACTCTCATAGGCTTTTCAAGAACTTTACCTGTAAGAAAGTGAAGTGAAAGCACAGTTTTTCCTAGGGAAGATCGAAGTTATAATACGGAGAGACATCTCCTGATTGATTTACCATATCTATTCGTAACTAAGATATATATTTGGACCAATAAGTGACTACGATCAGCATATCTTCTAAGATTCACTCTCCAGCCCCGGTGAACAAGTGGTTAAGTCAAATTTTGTCGAGACAGATTTACCTGTATGAAAGGGAATGGAATAGGGTCATTCTCGTAGATTTTAGATACAAATGGAATATAAGCAATGACTTCATTTGAATTCAATGCCTGATGGAAAAGAGGTCGTCATTTTTTTTCTACTGATTGATTCAGTACATGGGATACATTTTTGAGAAAAGTATCTTTAATTATCTCAAAACCTACTGTTGCCAGAAAGTGGCGTTAAACCCTCAGGAACAGAACGGCTTTCGGGCATCTGGCGAAGGTACACACAGAAGTAAGCCAGAGTTAAAAACGAGGAAACCGTTTTGATGTCCATAGACTGCATGAAGGCGTTCGACTGGACACTGAATCACTACAGTCTTACATGTAAGACTCTGCAGAACAGCGAGTTTCCGAAGGAGCTCTATACTATCATTAGGTTCTTTTTGGCACAACGTTCAATAAAGGTACGAGTCGACGAAGACTGTCCAAACCGTAACATACATGTGGTGTACTACTTGGGTTTGTATTATCACCGGTACTATTCTCAGTGTATACGATGGAAATCTTTGGTTTCAAATACAAAATAGCTACTGTGGTGGCCTATGCTCCAACGATTTCAAAACCGTATACTGAGGTGTATAGTAAGGCACACCTCTCTACAAAGGGCAATATCAGACATAATACACGAGACTTCATCATACGGAGGCATCTCAAATTCTTTGATAGCCTCCAGCATTGCACGAACTCTCTATTCAACACACATACACCGCAGCACTCCTACCATCCAATTGAAAACCAGAAAATTCACATCCCTCTCTTAAAATGCACCTGGTGCAGTAACAGAAATCTCATCTGCGAGTATCTTATTACTACTAAATGGTACTATAAAAAAATAATACAAGCCAACGGGCTAGGAAAAAAAGTAATTCAATGCCTGACATAAACCTTATGCACTACAATAATAAGACGATTTTTCCCTCCTTAGTTCAAGGAACTCGTTTTGGACAAAATTCGACTTAACCAATTATTCACCGGAGTTGCAGGATTAGAGAGAAACCTATTTTTATGATAAAAAAATATATTTAATTTGTATTTATTCACGTAAGCATTATTAAACAAATCTTCATCAATAAACGCTAAAGATAGGGATAAATATTTTCATTTCTTAAATTTATACAATATTATTGTACTACGAATTGCCTTATGCAAGAAAATTTAAGTCAACTTAAGGGTAGCATTCCATATTACTTACTTTACTTTTACAGGTTTTTTCCCTCAATGGGTTGCCTGGTTAAGTCAGAGCGTCTCTCCACTTTTCTCTGTTCCACCAGTCATCCTCCTCAAGTCCCCTGCCGGCCATCTCCTCCTCCACGCAGTCCTTCCACCGGGTTCGGAGTCTTCCTCTTCTTCGTCTGCCTGGCTGTTCCCACAGCAAAAGTCTCTTCGGCCACCTACGTTCTGGCATCCGCTGGCAGTGTCCGTACCATCGCAGCCTGTTCCTTCCAATCCTCTCCGGAACTCCTTCGGTCACGCCCAGCCTGTCTCTAACATCTTCATTTCTGATTCTATCCAGGCGGGTGATCCTCAGGCATCTCCTCCAAAAGTCCATCTCTGCAGCTTGTAATCTGGAGTAGAGCCTCGGGTTCAGTGTCCAGGTCTCTGAGGCGTAGCTGAGGGAGGGCTCAACAATGCTTCTGAAAATACGCCTTTTGTTGTCCATTGAGATGACTGTGTTCCAAAGAACTGGGTGCAACATTCTAGTCACTCTTCTTGCCAGGCCAACTCTCCTCCTAACTTCGGGTTCCGACTTGCCGTTACCATCTATTGTTGACCCTAAGTACTTGAAAGAGTCCACCCGCTTGCATATTTTCCCACTAATATGAAGGTCTGTGGCTTCTCTGCAGTTCACTGCCAGATATTCGGTCTTATCAAAATTTATTCGTAGACCCCATAGACTGTATTCTTTTTCCAGGACCATCAGCGACTCTTCCAGACCATCTCTGTTATATGTGACCACTGCCTGGTCATCGGCAAAGAAAAGAGAGAAAAGCATATGTCCATTTATGTCTATGCCCTTTCCTCTCCAACGTGCGCTCCACTCCTTTACAGCCTGCTGTACATAAATTTTAAACAGGGTTGGGGACATACTGCATCCCTGCTTAAGGCCCTTTGAGGCAGAAAAAGGCTCAGATAAGCGAGAGCCGAGCTTCAATCTGTACTCGTCTTCCCTGTACAGACGTCTCACGGTATTTATTAAGGCATCGCTAATGCCCGCACTCTTAAGGGATTCCCACATCTTTTGTCTTGGCACACTGTCATAAGCCTGTTCTAGGTCTATGAAAGCTATATGCACAGCTCTTCCTTTCTCTATTCGCTTTTCTATGAGCTGCCTTAGAACAAATATGCTGTCTGTGCAAGACCTGGCTGCAGTGAAACCAAACTGTTCCTCTGGGGTGACAAACTCCTCTTCTAATCTTTGCTTCAGAATTCTGCCCACTATTCTTGATACCGAACTCTGGACACAAATACCTCTATAATTTCGGCATACATTTCTGTCTCCTTTTTTATGGATAGGTGTAAGAAATCCTGTCTTAAGGTCCTTTGGTAGCTCTTGCCCTTGTATTATCAGATTTATAAGCTTTGTAAAGGCTTTTAACAATGCAGGCCCCCCTGCCTTTAACAGCTCTACTGAAATACCTCCAGGTCCTGCAGCTTTCCCACATTTTGCATTTCTGAGTGCAGCAAGAACTTCATCTTCTTTTACATTAATATTTCCTTGTGCATGGTTCTCAGTTGGATATGAACCGGACCATTCTGGCCTTGATTCGGTCAGCAATTTTTCGTAATGGTCCACCCAGGTCTTCTCACCTATCAGAGGAATCACGTTTCCCTTCCCCTGTGTCCTGAGCGCCTTCAGTACTCTCCATGATTCGCGCATCTTATTGTAGCCCAGGGTATTATCAATCCTCCTGCAACAGGCTTCCCATGCTTGGTTCTTGCTTTCTGCGACAGTGCGCTTTACCTGTGTGCTTTACTCCAATCTTCTTGGCTTCCGCTACATAACCATTTATTGAAGACCCGTTTTTTCATGCCTACCATTTCTTCTATTTCCATGTTCCACCATTCTTTTGGAGGGTTAGTTTCTATCTCCCCTAAGGCTTCACTAGCTGCTTCATGGATACATTTCTTAATGTGCTCATATAATTCTACAGCATTACTCTCCAAATTGTCGCCAATTTTTGCTTCCAGGCGGCGTTTGTAGAGATTGTTTATGCTTTCATCATTGAGCAGGAGAAGCTTATACTTGCGTACATCCAAGTGTGTGGATTTGGGTTGCTTCGATGCCATCTGCTTGCTTCTTTTCCACAGTGCTATGCATTTGGCTCTTACCAAAAAGTGGTCACTACCATATTCCATACCGCGCAGGACTCTTACATCTGCTACTGGTAGGAGGCTATGCTGCTTGGTGATGCAGTAATCCAAGATGGAAGGTCTGAATCCCGGTTTACTCCAAGTGAACTGATGCTCCTTTCTGTGTTGGAAGAAGGTATTTTGTATTTTAAGGTCAAATTCCTCGCAGATATCACGAAGCCGGAAGCCATTATCATTTATAGCTTCCTCCCCGCATGTACCCACTACCGGATTTCCTTTGGCTTCTTTTCCAACTCGGGCATTCATATCACCAATCATAATCACTTGGTCTTTGTGCCTGATCTTCTCCAGATTGCCTCTGAGACCATCCTCGAAACCGTCCTTCTCGGTGGCTAATGTATTGTTATCTGGGCTATACCATAGACTCCCAGAATTGAAACATTGTAGCCAAAAATTTTGACATCCAATCTTATCATCCTTTCCGAGATCATTTCATAAAAGGTTACGCATCTCCTGTGTTTCCACCGGATCACAATGGAGACACCAGCCCTGGCCCGCTCACCCTTATCCACTCCACTCCAAATGTGAACCAAATCCCCAGTCCTTTCCTGACCTCTCCCTTTCACCTTTGTTTCTGTCAAAACAACGATGTCGAGCTTGGACTTCTCTATTTCCGCGAACACCTCTCCTTTTTTATTTGTGAGGCTCTGCACATTCCATGTTCCGATTTGTAATGTCCTTTTCCGTTTCCAAGTCCGTTTACCAATATTTCCGTCCGGCTTTTCCTTTCTCTGACTTATTTTAGCTGGTTGATTTTTTTTCCACTAACAGGGTGCTGGCCTGATAGAAACCCCCAACCTGGAGGACCTTCCCTTAGACCGGCTGCCATCCCTGACTCACGGGCCCTGTCTGCCCGGGCATCCCCCGCTCTGCAGGGGAGGCTGCACTTATTTAGAGGCGGTGCATACTCGCCTCGTCACAGCGTTGTCATTGGGCTTCTGGGGTACTTGTGAGAGTGGTCGCGCCACCAACCACTCTCCCCCACCCTGATAGCGCTGCCGTTCGTGGTTCGGGCCTGCTTATTCAATGTATTCACAGCTGACCTGCCGAGCTGGCAGGCCGTCCCGCTATCCACCACCCGCGGACCCGCTCGGTAGCTTGAACTTAGCCCCGAGCATTCCATATTTATATTATAAAAATTAATTATATTTATGAATAATTTATACTCCCTAACCACCCCTAAGACGAATAAAGATCTCTGAGATGAATTGATTCAGCTGAGAAAAGCATTGCAGTTCGTGTTCGTTACTTTTTAGTTTATTAAATTCAATTTATCCGTTATTTATGCTTCAAATTTATCATTCTCCCACCTCGGCCAACTCACAAACAATATAAAGCACTTCCTTATTGGCAGAAATCCATTTGTGCCCGAAAAATATAAATCAAAAGGGGGAGAGATAGGAAGCAATAAACCATATTCGATTCCCACTTAATTAGGCCATTGTCCTATAATGGCCTCCTTGGGGTATAGCCATCTTGGCTCAACTCCCATTGTTCTCATCCAAACCAACCTCCTGATTTATCTCAGTTTTAAAGTTCTCCTTTAAATGCTGCAGGTTCAGTCTTCTTTCTTCATGTTGGACTCTAGCCCTTTTCCTCTTTGTTTCCATCCGACGTGGGAAAATCCTTTTCGAAAAAGATTCGGAGTGGATAAGGTTCCAAAACATAACTTACGTTTTTCGGATACATATCCTATATGTGTGGTATAAAATCCATTATATCCTGACACTATGGTACAAAACACACGATCAGCATGTTATATCATAATAATTTCTTTTTGGTATTGAAAACTTCAAAGATCATGAATTCTCCTAGAAATTTATAAAAATTGAAATAATGGAATAAAAAAAATCCACCAATGTCTAATTACCGATGGGGTTCTTGGAAAATAGCATTTTGCCTGCATAGAGCTTCCTAGCCATTTATATCGGAAAGTAAAAAATATTTATCATAAAACCTGCTCAATGAGGAAATGTCAATAATTAAAGTTGTTATAGGTAATTAAATACGTTTAATTTCTTCAATCCCATCTTTTTTTCTCAATGTACATTTTAAGTGTCAAAAAAGCAAAGGATTACCGCATTTTTACCAACACTATTTTTCGATACATAGAAACAGAATAGAAAAAATCTCTATAAAAAAATTCTTCGTTCCTTATTAGAATAAGAAAATTGTAAAAAAAAATAAGGGATTGTCCAAAAATGCATGTACTTATTGTACAATATAAGTAAGTATATAAAAGGACATACTTAAAAAATATTGGCTTTTCCTGTTTTTATTTTAGAGATTTATGGCTTTTTGTTTGTAATTTGCCAATTCATGTCTTCAGAAGTTTTTCATGCCTGTTTTGAGTTTTTCATCTTCTAAATTAATATAAGTAAACTTTGTAATTGAATATATTTTTTTTATACCAGAAGAAATCTTTTGTATAAATAGTGGCCGTGGAACTTTAAAAGAGTATATTTTTTTTACTTTCTAATTTATTTATTTTTCGATGAACAATTGAATTTATAGACTTCATTGGTGTCAACTACTAACACATATGCAATTATAGATCAACTGAACTTATCTACTCCATTTCAATGAAAATACCCAAAATTCAGGGGGATTCTAAACTTGAATGTTCACACATTCTTTCAAAATAGGAAAACAGATAAAGTTTTAGCAAGATGCAGAAAAAATGCATATTGATAAGGATACATCATACATAAAAGAAATAAATTTAGACCAGCAGTTAAGAAAATCAAAGCTTTTCAGGAAGAGAAAACTCAAAAAAAGATTTTCAGAGGAGAGGAAACATTGTTCGTGTTTCGTAGTCTTTGAGTTCTGAAGAAAAAATCAAGAGAGGAAAAAAATACGTAGACCTTAGTTGGCTTGTTAGGAACGAATAAATAAATTTACAAAGAAATATTATATCCCTAATAAATCATGTCGAGCACCACTTACGTCACCCTTTACGTAGATGTGAGTAAAATTAAAACATAATAGGTGATTTAGCACCCTGGATTTGTGCTGTTGCCAACCATCGGCAGGGAGTTGATTAATGATCGAGGACATCCGTCAACGGGAGATAATGAAAATTCTAACCGCTTGTCGATTTTCACGGCTTAATTTTTCACTGTTTTTCCACTGGACATTCACATTAATATTCCGGAAGCGTCACTTTGACAAATTGTCTGTTGAGATACCGGTGATGGAATTGCAACGAATCGGAGTGGATCCTTTCGATTGATCAGTCAGTGGATATGTTTTATTAGTGTACACTTTTGAATTTTATCGTTTATCAGTTCAGAGTTCAGTGGATAAAAAATAACGTACTGAATACCACCCAAATACACATATTTCATATCGCATTGTCATTTCTGAAGTGACATAATTGAAAACCCTACAGTTTTTGACAAAAACGGGAAAACCTATTAGAGAGGAACGGTATTAAGAGTGACACAAGTGTTTTCTGGCAGGCAGACTCTAAAGCTAGGTTGATACAGTATTGCTGAGTAATAAAGATATATTTGCCTGTTTCTTTCATGGCCAATACCAACGAAAGAAAACTTATTTTTGAGTGTTTTTTTAAAATAAGATTTATTGCCTCCTCCCTATTCTTAAAACATTGCTTACATCACTTTAACCCTTTAGCTGCGCAGAGCGAGCACTTTAGAGTGCATGCCAAAGATGCGCCAGCTAGGTACTCCAACCCACCTGAACCCTAATGCGCACGATTTTGGGCTTAACTACTCTCAATGTTCGTTGCTTATAATTGTTTTAACAATAATTTCTATCTTGATCATATACTTCATAAATTCATAGAATAAATTAAAGTACCTTATATCAATAAATAATACAAAATAAAAGTACAAAATACAAAAAAGTTATCAGAACGTATTCATTAATCTTAAATTAAAAATCTAAATCTTAAAATTAATCGTGCTGAGTTGGCAGGTGAAGGTTCTAGGGTCAAATTCGGCAGTTTCTAATAAATCATTTCATCTGTTAAAAGCCCCGGATGGCCCTTTGGGATCTACAGACCATCCGGGGGTTACCCAGACTCAATAAAGTGCACACCTTTGATTGGAGAATATATCTGGTGGTAGAGTGTGATTTAGGATAAATCATTAAACTATCCCTGCACAATCGTTGACCTAGAAACAGCACAATCTTCCACCACGTATTGAACCCTATCAATGAAATGGGTTATTATTAGTAAACAGTTTTTTTGTTTTTAGTTTTTACGGGTGTGTGTGTGTGTTTTAGTAAAGGCTATTAAACATACTTATCGAGGAAAACATTTATAAAGATAAAAGACATTTATATTTGGGCTCAGAGGAGATTTTGACGGAAGACGACGAAAGCTGTTGGCAAAGTAAACATTATTAAATTCGAACAAAACAAAGATCTAACGAACTTATAAATCTTAAATTTGCTAAGTCACACAGAACTCTGTATGGAGGGAAGTGTGTGCTCGCCCTGATATTGAAAAGGGAACTGTTTAATTATTAATTTAAAATTAAATAAAATATTTTCTACTATTCTTCATCTCTTTTGATACTCTCAATAAATGGGATTTATTTAAGTTAAACTATATCACTCAAACAAAATTTTATCTAATTTACTATGTTAGTTCGAACTTAAATACATTGAATATTTTTTTTGAGAGATCGCATTAATTTTTTTTATTTACATATTTTCATGTAACTATCATTTTATATTTATCTGAAATATTATACTATTTGATAGACTAGAAAATGAAACTGTCTATTTTTTTCTTTATTTATTTTATTTTTTTAATAGTATTATACTTTTTTTAAATTACACTGTTTACTTATTTTCATGCCGTAGTTATTTTAATTTCTGCCTGAAATCTTAAATAATGCTAGATTAGCCCATGAAACTTCTTTTTTATTTGTTTTTTTATTTCTAATTGGACTTCCCTGTGACTATCAAATTATACTACAGTTGAAATATTATATTGTTTTTCTTTATTTATCTTATTTATAATGAAAGTTCGTATTTTTTATATATTATTATATTATATTGTATTATTATATTATTTTTATTATTTTATTAATTAATATTTTCATGCAACTATCATTTTACTTAAAGTTAACCCCTACTGCAACATACGGAAATAGCATACGATGTTATCGATGTAACAGACAGTTGCCGTTCCAGACCGTTACGCGGTAGGTAATAATTTGAATGTATCCAGTTAAGTTCCAAATGCTACTAAAGACTAATGCTGATATGATAAACATATATCATTGCTGATGGAATTGAGGGCGAAGCCCAGCGGATGTAGTTGCAATATTAGTTATGCAAATAGCACAGTTTCAACCAAAATAATCTCAGTCTCTACTTCCCCGTTGGGATGTGTATCATACATTCTTGATCAGCGGTAACCGAAAAGTTGAATGTAAAACAGTTCATTATGATGAAATCACTATTAGAGGCGTAATCACGGTAGCTAAAAATAGTGAATTAGCAAAAACCGATCTGGTGCTGTTCCAATATTACACAATTTTCGTTATTAACGTTCTATGGCTGTAGGTTATTTCGTTCCTTCAGAAGAACATCAGAACTAAAAAAACCAAATTTTTCAAAAGAGGTATTTCAAAGTACCCTCTGAATAATGAAAATTTGGGTATTGGTAAAGGAAAGCATTCCTTTTGTAATGATACGATTGAAACTCTTTTACTAACCATATACAATTTTTACAAGCTTGAAACTGTTTTTATTTTAACTAAAATCATTATTCCCATAAAACTTCAAGCTCAAATATGATACAACAAAAAATATGGCTTAAAAAAAAAAGTTTGAAAAGGAATATCAGACATGCCGTTCTTGGCTGAAGGCTTAACGCAAAAATGCCAATCCGTTATTTTGAAGGACCAGAATTATTTCATTATAGTTAATTATAAAAGGGAAATACATTAAGAGAATTTTATATGACTTTATTAAAAAAAAAATCAAGTTGAAAAAGGAATAGAAAATATTTTGACCATGAATTAAAAAGCTTCAACCAACAAAATTGCTGCTGAATGTTTCAAAAATGTCAATTTTTTACTTATGTTGTACAAAAGTTATTATGCAGCACCTGCTGGCATTCAAACTCAGACCCGAAATTTTCATTACCATATACAGAACACAAAACCCTTCATGGATTCCAGTGGTACAAGTTGTTTTTTAGACATTGTTTTCCATTTTTTTATTAGCCCATGAAAATAACGGTATGGGAAGTGAATTTGCCCCCCCCCCTCATCAATAAATTGGCTTAATAACCCTCAACAAGAATTCGGCACTATGTGGGAATGAGAGAATATTAACGACATGAATTATTATTTAGTTTTATTCCCACTGTGTGTTAAAATGTATTTATTCCATTTTTTCTGCATAAGTTTAGGAAACACGATTACATTGTTATTTTTGTTCAGTAGTTAACAACAAAATGTATTCCACGTGCACCTGGTGACCTTGAACAGCCACAATCCACTATATCTATATCGCTTTGTTAGTTCTTGAACTCCAGGGCACATCGGTGGGATGGAACAATTGCCAATCGGTCCCAAAGGGACCGTATATGGAGCTGTAGGTTGGAACAATTGAATATCGCTGTGTATCTCTGTGTTATAATACTACTAAAAGGATTATATGTAGGCAATATGTCCGCAATGAGAGGTAAAACAAAACATACAATTTCAAAATGCATTACTGGGGTTTAATATTTAACTGTCGGACGAAATTCGAATACTGTAGTTATTACTTATTATATTACTAGTGCTTATTAAAAAACAATTTAATGACCACTCATACAACATTTGTGTGATGCTACTGCCGAAAGTATTTGTTTATTACCATAATTTCTGTGGGATGATTTATGAACGCTACAAGTTTAGATATTGCGTTTTTTATTTTAGATAATTACTGTCTTATTGTCTGTTTTTAGTTCTTATTTTTTTATTAACACTATGTCACTATCAACACAATACATTTGGGGCCAAGGGACAAACAGTAGGAAAAAACTATAATGGACTTATAAAATAAAAAAACAAACAAAAAAAAACCAGACAAATGAACATTTTTTTTAAAGAGAAAATATTTGCCCTATCCGGGATTCGAGCCCGGGTCGTCTGCTTCTCCATAAACCTCTGAGCTAACAGGGGTCGTAATCAAGTCAAACGAATCCGTTCTCTTCAAAAGAAAGAACTTTCTTTTTACTTAACCAATTGTTCAATAATCAATTCTTTTTGAGTATATAGATAAATGTCGGCCAAATCAGATTGGCTTTTCAAAAAAAGAGCTGAAAGAGAAAGAACAGAAAGAAACAAATAACTGATAAGGTACATCGACTGACAGAGTAACAGTCCTAATTCCAAGCCTAATGGGATCTTCTTCATCTGCTAGAGGGGGTACATATATAGGGAATGAGTATGTCTTAGCTAACTTCTAAGAAGGACACCTGCAGCTGATCCTTAATTCTTAGAAATGCACCTGCAGCTACCCTCTAATTATAGGAGCATCTGTAAACCGATTGTAATAGAAGTAAAATTGGGACACTTGCCCAGGTAGGGGTATAGGGCAAATCAGCTCCCTGAACAACTGTTGTCTATGAAACATTATAGTCTCTACCAAGACCCTCTAAGGACCCTAGTGGTACAGACAAAAAAATTAGTATTATATCTAACAATTATTTAAATTATAATACGTAAATATATTGGAGGAGAAAATTATCCGGGCGGAGGTTGACATTTAAATCTTAAACGCGTGTATATATTTTTTATAGATTGTATATATCTAAACTATATGTTATAACTAGATTTAGATTATAGATTAAATTTATCTTTTTTAGTTAAGATTCTATATCCCTCGGTCGTGATGATGGTCTAAAAATTATGCCGAAACGTTGGCACAAATCGAAATAACTTGTGTTTATTTACAAAACATTTATTGACTGCAATCCCAGGACGACTTTAACATTGCTAAATCTTAAATAATTACCAAATATTTATGAACAACCTAAAACAAATAGTATCTACTATTTGAAATTTTCTTTTGGACTTTCACACGGAACACTTCCCTATCAAGAAAAAAATCTGATTTCTCACGACCGCATTGCTATTAAAAAATTAATTATAGGATGGACAGAGTGGAATTTGGAACTAAAAGACAAATTTAATATGAAAACAACGATGACCATTTACAGGTGATCAAAGAAAGAAAATATCCCAATATGCTCTAAGAGCTCTAGACATTTTAATCTATTTATATAAAATATACAAAAAATAATTTTAATGATGCGCGGATCCGATTCCTATAATAAAGTATACAATTAAGTCTTATTTTAATTTTCAATAAATATTTTTCTCCTCCTCCAAAATTTTATTTTTAAAAAATGAAAAATACAATTTCAACCCTATAAACAATTTTAACATATCCTTGTGTTACCCGTGTATTTTAGTTTTTTCCATAGTTGAGTGTAAGTTATTTGCAGTTTAGGCTTTTGTCTAATATATATTAATAATAATAATAATAAGGCTTAGCGAACTCGAAGGCTCGATGCCGATACCACCGATCTTTGTCAATCTAATAAATTCAGGGACCAATATATTTGTGGTCCTATGAATGTCCACATCACTATTGCTTAATACGTCAATAAGCGATGGTAATGTATTCACATAATGTATATTATGTATGGCGTGATGTCTGCATATGTCACAATTTCCCATAGAGTATTCTGGTTGCTTTGAGGAAAGTTTGTTCCAGTTTTGAACTGTTTTGTATTTCACATTTCAAACATATCGGAAGTTCTGTAGAACTTTAGCCGGCCCGACCATTTTCATTATTAGATGCAGGGAGGGCCATATTTAGAAAAGGATAAGGAAATGCATAACCCCTCCACTTTATAAGCATTAATAGGAAAAGTATTGTTACGGGCTACTGGGAATTAAAAATGACTTAAACACTCCTTAATCAAAGATACTAATAATTATTTACAAAAGTGATAAAAGAATACAATTAAACTATTATCAATTAAATTACTAACAAATAAGTTATTAACTAAAATGAATTTATAATAACAATATTTTAGATATTTATAATCTAGTCCTAACTTCTATTGAATAATTACAATAATATAAGATGTTATTATTACTAAATAGCTTAACTATTTACATAAGCTTGTACAAATCACATAAAATTACAACCGCTACTTAACTAATTAATTACTACTAATTAACACTTACAGTTCACTAAATAAAGTCCACCGACCGTAAGAATCTCTGTATATAACAAACTGACACACAATTACACTCACAAACTGTCACTGACTCATTACAGTGGCTTATCACTGTTTCCGATGTTAACCGTATCGTGTGCTTTAACACTCTCCCTGTACTCGCGCCGAGATGCTGTTTAAATAGACAGAATGACAGATCTAGATCATACGGGACGGATCTCGAAGTTTCGCGAAAAGGCCTCTTTCATCTCTGCCGACAAGGGGGCTTTGTTCTCTTCCAGGAATCGCCAATTCCTGCGCCCGTAACAGTATGATTTTCATAGTTATCCACCTAAGGTGTTTGTTTAGGACCATAAGTAATAATTAAAATTGTATAGCATCTGAGCGGGATAACAACAGTCAACGATAGAAGAGCAAGACGGTTGGTGTTGGAGGACAAGTCCTTTGTTTGCTTGCGGTTTGTAGCGCCATTATAATTATAATTATAGTACTAAAATAATGAAATAATAATTAACTATATTCGCTTCGATTGAATCCATATAATAATGAACTGAAAAGCATTTAGTGAATATAGAAACATTAAACTACCATGCCTTCTAATTTCCTTTGTCTAAAAAAGATTATGACTATCAATATGTTCGTTTTTCTTGCCGGAAAGCATTGAATAGGTTAGAACTGTAGTGATTTTCAATAAATTACAGAATAGCTCTATGGGATATGAGTAATAAATATATAAATTTTCTGCGAGCTGAAGATTTCTTATTATTAAATCTGTTTTACAAATATAATTTATATATGTGACGTTTCAGAATCAAAAGCGGATTACTCCGAATTTCAAAAATTGACTTTCTAACATTTTCCACTAGTTTGGTCAAGCAATGCATTACGATTCAGAACCGGACTAAAAACATGATATTTAAGGCCTCAGAGTGTGTTTGACAGAATTGCTTGACTAACCAATAGAAAGATGAGCATAACTCAATTTTGGAGTTGTCCGTGTTTGTTTCTGATTATAATTTTTTTTATTTTATTTTAAAAATAGATGACAAATTTATTAATGTGCTCTACTCGTATAGTATATTTATAAATAGTATAGTTGCTTAATTTATAAACAATTCGCGGATCCAATTTTCACCAGAAAATGTGCATTCGTATTTCGTGTTTAAAGAGATTTAAAAAAATTTAATCTTTACAGAATTTGCACTCGTGTCCTAGAACATTAATTGACTGACATTTAGTTGCTAAGTGTAATTTTAAATACAGAATAGAAACCATAGAAATTATTACTAGAAGCCATGGAGAGTCTTGGGTTCAACCCTTGACAGTCGGTACTACTATAGTACAACGGTTGTACAAGGAATTGATTTATCCGATATCACGCTAAACTGCCAGGTCTATCCCCTAGTTAAGGGACCTACATTATAGAGGCTGTATAAGCCCCAGTAGGGTCGGTAGATGTTGTTCCTTGGCTGTTAACTGACTAATTAATTCATTTGTCACACAGCAACTCATCGCTCAAACTGAGCTATCTTATTCTCATTTTAAACAACCTTCAATTAAGTTAAACGAAAAATATAGCCTATACTTATATTGATGTTGTGGAAACGTCTAAGCTAATATTCATATTAAGGAAAAATAAATAAAATATTTTTTACTTTTTAATGTCCACGGTTGGTTTAGCGGGAAAGAAATGTTAATAAGAGCTGTCAAGTGAACATTTTATATCCTTGGAGGACCCTAATTTAAAAGAGGACCTTAAAGGGACGACTTAAACAAATATTGCTGAAGTTTACTTTAAACAGGATATCATCATAGCGTTGAAAGGTTCCATTATTCCGAGATGGGTGTAGTTACCTGCACGCCATGTGGAAATACCCCCACATTTCCATACTATCTAACATCTTATATTCACTGATAAATGGATTAAAAGAAAATACTATCTATTTTCCTAACTTAATACCGAGGTATATTATATTTACTTATTTTTTCTTTATGTAAGAATAATGTATCAAATAATAAAACTAATATAATAACTCAACAGTTGTACCAGGAGGTGATTAGCCTGAGATCTCAAACAATCCCGCTTTTCCCCTATTAAGAGGACTTTAATAACTTTACAGTAATTACTGGGTGAGCCACAGGAGAGTCTGCCCATCTATGAAAATTATTAACAGAATAAATAAGTAAGTGCCAAAATAATTGTTATGAAATTACATAATTAAAAAAACACTGCAACCCATGAAGGGTCTCAAATTCAGTACTTCGAAGGACAACGGTTGAGCAAGAGGATGATTTGGCCTATATCACGCTCAACCTCCAGGTTTTCTCTTAATTAAGAGTACCCAGTTTAAAAGAATGGATATGCCTAAGGAGGGTCTTGGATCCCACATGGTCTATCCTGGGTTATTAACAGAATAAATAATTAAGTGCCAAAATAATTGTTATGAAATTACATAATTATAAAAAACACTGCAACCCATGAAGGGTCTCAAATTCAGTACTTCGAAGGACAACGGTTGAGCAAGAGGATGATTTGGCCTATTTCACGCCCAACCTCCAGGTTTTCTCTTAATTAAGAGTACCCAGTTTAAAAGAATGGGTATGCCCAAGGAGGGTCTTCGGATCCCACATGGTCTATCCTGGGTTAATAACAGAATAAATAAACTGTCTACCACAGGTGGACTTATACCAGGATCTTAACTTACCACTCTAATGACTGAACTATTCCGCTTCTGTCTAAATTAATAAATATTTAAATATTGGTACAGTACTATCATTAAAACTTAAAAATATTTCATTTTGAACAATATTATAATCAAAAGAATCTTTTTTTTTGGTACTTAAAAAAATATATAATTAAATAAATGTTTTAGACGTCGGAAAATCTCTTTTTGAAAATAAATTTATAATTTTCTATTTGTTCTATTAACCTTTCGACTATTTGTAAAATAAAAAAAATAAATAAAATGAGTACCGAACCTAGTTGACAAGCAGAAGGATGTTAAAATAAAGATATTATTTTTCCATCTAAATTATTATTTAGCTTTAATGTAGTAAAGGCTTATAAGAAGAAATATTATTATTATGAATAGACCTATGAATACAAAAATAAATTTATGTTTTTTCCCAATTGCATTATAATAAATAATAGTGTATCTTTTTGAGTTTTTGGCTCTATTTTATTTATTATGTTTTTTTCGTTGATGTATAGAATGTGGAAAAAAAAATCATTTTCGTTCTATTGTGTTTGCTATAGGAATGATAATTGACATAATATTCTTATAGTGTCATCTATAAGGCACAAAATCACGTGCGGTAGGTAAAATACTTTTTGAAGGCGCCATGAAAAAAAAATTATGATTTATTTTTCATTTACATTATTGATATTATAATAATTAAACAATGATTATATGAATCGCGACATACTTTCCCAAGAAATTTATTTTTTTAATCTTTTTATTTTCGGAAACCAATGGCTTTTATATATGATTTTAAAAATTGTTTAATGAGCCATTCATTCAAGTAAGCAAAAACCTTATTCCAGTCAAACATCTTTTCTTAATTTAAAAATACGTTTCAACTTCTTCAGTCATTTTCAATTTTCATCTGTTATAAGTCCATTTATTATTTAATTTAAATTTCTTTTTAATACTTATAAATTTTCACATTATTGACCTAAATATAAAGAATAATCCAATAAATACATAATTATATAAAAAAATGTCCTAAAATATGTACTCCAGTAACATAAACAAGAGAATTCAAATTAAAAAAAAATTAAATACATAGCCTTATATTTTTATTGAAAACGGAATATTAAAAAATTAAGCAATTGATAATTTCAATTCCTGCACATTTTAACAAATTGCACAAAAACCAATTAGGGTTGTTTTTCAGCAAAAGGAAAACATTAAATGGGAATATTTTTCTAGTTTAATTAAAAAAATATTATTTTTTGTATGCTATTAAATTGGTTTTCAAAACTTAAATTTTATAAAATTATGAATATGCTTTAAACAAAGTTTTTTTTTTAATTTTAAGGAAAATAGTAGCTGAATTAAGAACTTTTAGAAGAAGGCTTCTGTTTTTTTTTTCAATGTTTAAAATCGATTTATAATAGTTCATATATAAATAGAACTAATTTAAATAAATCAGTAGATAAGAGGCACGAGTGAGCTTTGTAAATAATTGTAACCTGCTTAGGCGCGTGGATTAATATTCTGCGAATCCTGTTTACGAGATATTTATAGGCGGCCTTTGAATAGATTATGGACCTTTATAGCCTATTGCCTCCTGATAGTATTCCATTGAAGATTAAGACGCATTAATATGCATCTGATTTTGCTTATTTTAAACACAATTTAATGTTTTTTACATATGTATTAATGAATATTACAAACCAAATTTAAGAACCGGATAGTTAATTACATGCACTATTTAAGAAACGGAAAATAGGATATTCACTAAGAAATCGGATAAAATAATATATTTAGTAGTATTATTGTCACCCAAAGCGAAGTAAACGAATAAGAACCACTCCATTTTGGAAAAAATCTGTTAAATTTCACATAACCTTGACAATTTTTTTTTAAATTCTAATTTTGAAACTATTCAGGTTTCACACATAAACGGTTAATAGATCCAATTATATGTGTTTAGTCCATATTTTTTTTTTATGGTTTGATGATTGCTTGTTATTGGTTAGTACTGCTTGCAAGCATTGTGTTTAACTGAAAAATTCATATTGAATGGTTTTGCTAAGAAATTTAAGCTTTATTTCTTATGTTTTGTTTCTTTTTTATGTCCATTGACGTCGGTTACTTGTAACTATACATTATTTCTCATAATAACTTATTTTAACTAACATCTAGTTTGTTAGGACTAGATAAAATGTAGAGTAGAATAACTCTCAGTAATCATGTAGAGACGACAAATTAATGTTGTAACTGTTTTTGGATTTATATTTTTCGGCTTTTCTTAATGTAGGGTTACCGTCATATTAGTTTGACTTGTTTTTTAGCCTATCGTATAACGCCGGACCTAGAGCTTGCTTTATGTGCCCTGTCCCCCTAGACAAGTTGCTTTCACAACAGCATAGAGACTCTTATCTGACCTCTGGATAGCATTTCCTACATCAAACTGGTTATACCGCCATGCCTCGGTACCACTTCCCAGGACCATGAGGAGGTAAAGATCGGATTTCTCTCTCTCTCATGGATATATATATATATATATATATATATATATATATATATATATATATATATATATATATATATATATATATATATATAAGTTAGGATTAGACTGAACACGTACAGTAAAAAAAGAGAGAAAAAGACATAGAGACACTCGCGCTGATAGTAAAAGACTAACTTTATTTCCAACTAGCTACAGTATTTATAGATACATTAGTTTACATACGATGAAATAATAAAAATAATAAAAAAATAATAAAAATAAAACAGAACTACAAGATACAAAGGAAACTCTACAAAAAGAAAAGAAAAATCTTAATATTAAATACAGAACATGTTACAGCAAATGAACAACATCTGATATTAGAAAGTTTACACCAGCATACAATATAATAGACCTGCAAAGCACAGAAGAATGAGGATCACACACACACAACCTTTCTCATTCCTGAACGTCGAACTCTGACTGTGAATTTGACTTGAGGCGAGGTACCCTTAATTCCTCGAGATGAACTGTCCGCAGTTTGAAGGGATAATCGACAGCGAGAATCGTGAACAAATTGTGGTCACGGATCGTAATTATTTTGTAGGGTCCTTCGTATCGTGCGTCGGTCATATCGGCGCTGTTCGCAATCAGCGATATACCACCGTCCCCAAAGCTAGCGGCCCCTTCCTAAATACGGCGGATCTCTGATTGGCCTTGGCGATTCTCATTTGTTTTCCGCGAACCAGTTTATCCCTAACCGTAGTCCAACGCTTTTTCTGTAACTCGCGCAGTCGGCGGATCTCCGTGCTCAATCCAGTATGATTGATCGTAAGCAAATCCCCCCGGTCTCGGCGTTGTTGTCCGAAAACAATTTCTACATGTGTCAATCCTGTTGCCGTATGGATAGTATTATTATATGCAATAATAGCGCGCGGCATTGCTGTGTACGAGTCCAAGTTACGGCCTAGTTTCAGTAACCGGAGATGTTCCCCCAAGGTGTTGTGCAACCGTTCCACGGCGCCCCTGCCCCCAACGTGGTGAGGAGTGTTCTAACGCCAATTAATCCCCAGCCCCTCCTGAAAGACCCGTTCCAGTTCGACCTCATCCGTTGTCGCGGGCATGCGCACTAAAACACTAGAAAGCCCCTCGTACTCACTAGCCTGAGTCTCAATCCCTCGACCGTGTTTCGTTCGAAGAATCAACTGGCGTTTCTTGTCATTTATGATCTCATCGGACTCGGGAAGGTCCACCGGACGCTCAGTAGATACCGCACTGTCCTCGGAAACTTGCCGCACTAAGGGGATTTCCGGGCCGCTTTCCGACCAATCCCGCAGATAGCGTAACGCGAACGGTTCGGCGGGTGTCGTTTCATTCTCCACCGCATTGATCACCAACGCCCTCGATAGCCAATCTGCGACCGCATTTTCCGCGCCTTTCTTGTGGACCACTTGAAAATCGTAGACCGCTAGCCACTCTTTCCATCGGCAAATCCGCGCTGAGGACTCCTTTAAAGTTCCCAAGTGGATCAACGGTTTGTGATCGGTAAATAGGTCAAATCGACGCCCATAGATGTAAGGCCGAAAATGTTTGACAGCCCAGACCACTGCTAATAGTTCTCGCTCAATCGCGCTATAACGCCTGTAACTTGCGACTCGCGAACACCAATGGCTTTTCCCCACCCTTGAAGTTTTGGGATAACACGGCACCGATCGCAACCTCACTAGCATCCGTTGTGACTTTAAATGTTCTTCGGAAATCGGGGAATGCCAATAATGGTCCTGTGGTTATGATCTCCTTGCATCTTTCGAAGCTGGCCAGTTGTTCCGACCCTAACTTAAACCAATTGCCCTTCCTAAGGATGTCCGTTAAGAGGTGCGTCAGTTCCGCTATATTTGGAATAAATTTCCGATAATAATTGATCATCCCCAAAAATCTATGGACCTCACGAACGTTAGTTGTAGTGGGGCCTCTTGGATCGCCCTGATTCTAGCAGGATCTGGTTGTACCCCTTCCCGCGAAACGATGTGGCCTAAAAATTTGATTTCCCTCAAACCGAATTGTGACTTGTCTTTAGACAGTTTGAGGCCAAAGTCTCGCACCCTATCCATGACCTGAGCGAGGTGCTGCACATGATCTTCCTCGTTTCTGCTAAAAACGATGAGGTCAGCCATATACACCTGGGAAAAATGTTCCCCTAATCCCCTCTGAAACTCGTCCATCAACCGCTGGAACGTGAGAGGCGCCCCCTTCAACCCGAACGGCATCCGGACGAATTCGAAATGACCTCTTTCCCACGAGAACGCAGTTTTTGGAATGTCGCCTCAGCCATTCTGACTTGGTGGTACCCACTCTTCAAATCCAAAGTGCTGAATATAGTGGCACCCGATAGACGGTCTAATATATCGTCAATGCGCGGGAGGGGATAACGCTCATCCTTTGTCGCCTCATTCAACTTTCTGAAGTCAACAACGACCCGATATTGTTTGGAAGCCCCGCCTTTCTTTTCCACTACACACAAAGGATTATTAAAAGGAGAGCTGCTGTGTCGAATAATTCCTTGGCGAAGAAGTTCCCCCAATTGCTCCCGTATGATATCTCGCAATGCCTGAGGGTAACGCCTATCCTTGACATATATTGGGGTTTCCTGCATCAGCGCAATGCTGTGCTCGGTTCTTCCCGTAGTCGGCAAGAGTTCCCCCTCTCTATAGAACAAGTCTACATTCCTCTGGAGAACCCGTTCTATCCCGTTTGTGCAATATTCCGCAGCCCCAATTTCCATATTCGAACGCTTAACAGAAAGGGGTTTGTATTCACGGTCACCTATCCGATATCGCCAAATCCTTCAGCTTACGCTCATTATTAGCCCCGCCTCTCGTAAAACGTCACACCCTATAATGAGGTCGTACCCCGGCATTAGTTTATCGACCACATGTATGTTAATTTCTGTTTCCGTCCCTGCCAACTCTTTCAAGTTAAACAATACTTCTCCCAACGTTTTACACGACCCGCTCACTGTGGTTATTGTGCAACTACACTGTCGCTGCCGTCCCCAAATACCCATTTGAACCGCTCCCTGTCGACTAATCAACGAATTGGTACTTCCCTTATCGACAAGAAATTTTACCCCCGACACCTCTAACATCGCCACGGGCAACCTTGTCCATAATTCCCTCGCAACGCTATTATTAACAAAAATCTCTCTGTGTTGGTTGCCTCCCCAATTACCGCACCCTCATTCTGCTGGCGATTGTCTCGGGAATGTGTCCCCTTTTCACGTTTTTTCCCCTCTTACCTCCTATCTCCTCACCGTCAGAGTGCTGCGCTCAGATCTTACACTTCCTTCTTCAGATGAGTCACTGCTGGAGTCGTGTCCTCCAACCCTCCTGGAATTCGGCTGACCTCTCCATCTCTGATTGTTGACCTCCATTGATTGTACCGCTGGTCCTTCCTATTCGCCCTAGGATTACGTCTCGGGCATTCCGTGGCAACGTGCCCTCTCCTCCCACACTCATAGCACCTTATGAGATTGCATTGAGCTGCTATGTGTCCGCTTTTATTACATTCGTAGCAGCGGCGTTCCTGCTTCCTCCTCTTGTCCTCATGCCTTCCAGTCGTTTGTCTCTGAAACGCCCTGTTGTTGGTGTCCCTATTAGATGTTCTCCTCGGACTCTTCCTGGGTGATTTTACCTCCGTCCATTCTACCTCTGCTCTCTCGGGCCGTGCTTCATTTCGTTCGTATGTATCGATAATCTCGTGAGCGCATTCCACGAAGTCACGATCCTGGGGTAATGAGCCCGGACGATCCAAGTAGTGGTTCAGCTGCACCTTTAAAATTTCTCGGATGAATGTCATTCGTTGATTCCCTTCGACCCACTGACTCCACCATCTTTTCCACCAACCTATTATACAGCACGAGGAGTTTATATATCCTCTTCGAATATATCCTCTTCGGGAGTCCACCTTCCTCCGCCATATAATTTTTTTAGGCGGGCCTTCAGCACCTCCCATGGATGTGTTGTATCTCCCTGGATTGTATTAAGGATGCGCCTCGAGATACGTCCTGCGAGCGCTGCCTCTAAGTTACATCTGACTCCTGAAGCGTGCCATTTTCTTTTCTTGTCTTGAAGTCCTTGGATCTGATCTGCCCCTTTTATAAAATGGTCCAGATCTCCTATGACTCCAGTAAAGTTGGCTAATCACTTCGTGAATGGAAGCCGAACTTTGTAACCGGATTTTTACTAGTTCAAACTGGGTCGTTTCTGTTGCTTTCTTCAGTTGTTCTTCCAAACCTGCTCTCTCTACAGCTGCCTCTGCTAGCTGGTATTCCAGTTTCTTCAATTCTTCTCATACTGTCGACTTCCAGGCTGAAAAAACACTAACAATGACAACGACCGTTACGTTTACGCCCGAACCACGTGTACGTATAAAAAGGATCCCGGGTTTCGGCACCAGTTAGGATTAGACTGAACACATACAGTAAAAAAAAAAGGGAAAAAAGCATAGAGACACTCGCGCTGATAGTAAAAGACTAACTTTATTTCCAACTAGCTACAGTATTTATAGATACATTAGTATACATACGATAAAAGAAAGATAACTTAATCCTAAACATAAACACAAATAGTAATCCTTCCAATATTGGCATAACTTATGTATATATATATATATATATATATACCCATGAGTCTAGAATCTTAGGTTCAGAATATAGTATAAACTGTACTTTTTCTATGGTAAAAGTTGGGCAGGGAATTGATTTGGCAGATATCACACTCAAACCCCATTTAGGGTACCCACTTTTAAGAGAATTGGAGTCCTGGGTCTGCAGATCTTAAAAAGGTCTACAGTTGTAAAAATATTAAATAATTTATCTGTCATAATTGGAAAAGTCTGGATACTACAATGGATATATTCAACGAAAGTAATCAAAGTTAATTCAGACTTAGTCCCAATGAATATTTCCACAGAAAACAAAAAAAAAAAAAAAATGGACATTATATGTATTGCATACGTTTATATCAGGAAGGAAAAAAGTCTTTTTCCATAGTTCTATTGTGCATGAGGAATTAATTAAAAATCATTATAAATTGTTGTTATGTAATAAAAATCAATCAGTTTAACATTAGTTAAACATCTATATAATTTATTGTAAGTTCTAAACTTCTATTTACAATATAATACAAGATAATATTTGTTAGAATTTTTTCCGAGTACATCTTTTTTATTTTTTCCAGGGTATTTTTTCTCCTATCCTCTGAATAATTTGAATTACTACGATTTTTCGTAAAAATAGACTTTCCTATTTTTGTATGATAACTATTATAAATTTCTTAGTTATCGCTTGTTATCCTTAGCATTTTTCTACTTTACCCTCCGGGCTATTGAAACTTTACTTTGTAGATGGTTAAAAAATAACCTCCCTGATTTCAGTACTTATTTTCATTTTCTCGCTTACTCGTGCCTTAGCTCATTAAGGGACTTCCATCCGTCGATTATTATTTAAACTTTTAATCATGAAGCGTTTATTTATTCTCTTCCCCCTTCCGGGTACGTAAGCCGTTTACTAAAAAAAGTTTTTTTAAAGTAAATAATTGAATCTGCTGAATTATATCCTTCTAAATTAGCTTCTTTGTTATAAAATCGTTGCTTCATTTCATTTTTCGTTTTTTTATTTTTAATAATGTTCTCTGCAAAATATTAGAGACTTATTTATTCATACAATTAATAATTATTAAATGTTTTATTTAAATTATTTTATTGAGTATTACACACATTTAAAAAAAATAAATGTCAGCAAAAATATGTTAGTACTTTTATGGAGGTTTATATTGTAATAGTTGGCTTCAATCTGGACTTTAAGTGAAGAGAGTCCAGGGTCGGGATCTTTTCTCAAATCTTTTCTCTTCAAAATAAAAATATTTAAAAATGATAATAACTAATAAAAAAATAAACTAAAGTATATTTTGAGTATAGTATTAAGTAATTTATTATGTATCGATTATGCCCGTAGCAAAGGAGAATAGATCTATTATCATATGATTGTAACCTACAATAGTTGTTCTTACAGTTCTATATGAATATGCAAAGTGTAAACATTACTTGTGCGCTTATATTAATTTCAATAACCTTACATCAGTACTTATTATTTAAATAAGGACATAACAGATTGGCGACGAGGTGAACATTGTTTCATTTAATTTTGTTTTAGTGTACGTTACAAACGGGTCTAACCTATCCGCTAGTTTTTTCTTCATTTTTTCAAGTTACGTTATTGTTCCATTAGTTTTGTTTTCAAGACTTTTTTAGCTTCCAAGTAAGTTTGTCATCTAAATCATAATGGATGCTAATCAGTTCAAACAGTTTCTAGAAATGCAACAACAGAACTTCAGAATGATGATGGAACAAATTTCATCTAATTCTTCTCAATCACCAAGTTCTGTGAGTAAGTTTGATAATTTCGATAAAAATAGAGAATCATTTCAACAATACATCGAAAGATTCAATAAATTTCTTGTTATGAAAGGCCTTGAGTCAAATAAATCAGTTGCGAAAAATATTCTTTTAAACAGTTTAGACCCTGAGATTTTTGAGTTACTCAAATTAAATATTGCACCAAAGGAGTTAACAGCATTGAACTTTGATCAAATAGTTCAAACACTTGAAGAACAGTTAACTGTAAAGAAGAATGTACTCCTCGAACGACACAAATTCTTGTCACAAAAACAAGAACCTCATCAGTCTATCCGAGATTTTGTAAACCATTTACAAAGATTCATTCCAAATTGTCAATTTAAATGCGAATGTAAAAAATCTGTATCTGATCTTTTCTTATATTCTCAATTTATTAGAGGCATTTCAAATCAGGAAATTCGCCATCAATTATTGCTTGATAATTCCACAACATTTTCAGAAGCAGTTTTAAAAGCACAAACCCTAGAAGCATCTATAATTGCAAATCAACAATTCAACAATAGCTCTACCGAAAATATTTCAACTAATATGAATAGGGTTTCAGGATCACAGGGTAAGCATCAAACCAATTCTAATTCTCAATCAAGGCATAACAAAAATTCGACCAATATAAATATCAAAAATGCTCCACCAAGGAACCTTTCAAAATCACGACTCAATCTCGAACACCTTGGAATAAATGGTCTTTGCTTAAAATGTGGTAAGTCAAACCATACTGCGAATCAATGCAGGATTGAACCTGAGAATCTAAAATGCAAATTTTGTGAAAAGTCAGGCCATATTGAAAAAATTTGCTTAAAGAAGCTCATGTCTGAAAAGAAAACTGTAAATACAATAGATGGTGAAGATTTATCTTTTCAAGATCAATACAACGTATATGACATAGTAAACATTCAGAATAAAACGTTAGAAGAAGGTACAGAAAAATACTTTGTCCAAGTACAAATAAATAACAAAACTCAACAATTTGAAGTTGATTCGGGAGCAGGGCAAACTCTGTTGAACAAATCAAGCTTTAAAAAATTAAAATTAAATACTGAACTACGTAATACAAACATAAGATTCCGTTCTTACACTACAGGCGTGTTCGCACCCATCGGAATAGCAGATGTTGAAGTTCGGTATAAGGATTCGAAATCTAAAGAAACGCTCTTCGTAGTTCCAGATAAATTTTCCAACATATTAGGCCGTTCCTGGATAAGACGTTTAAATATTCGCCTCGAGGACATTGATAACGAAAGAAACAAAGATTCAATACACCCAGTACACAAAATAATTCTAGATAATGCAGAAAGAGAGATACTTAATAAATTTGCTGATTTATTTCAAAATAAAGTTGGTTGCTGCAAAAATTTCAAGATCTCACTTAAACTAAGAGCCAATGCAAAACCAATTGCTTTGAAAGCCAGAGACGTACCATATGCGCTCAAACTTAAAGTGGAACAAGAACTTGAATCATTGGAAAATCAAGGTATCATAACGAAAGTACAGGAAAGTGATTGGGCGTCCCCGCTAGTGGTCATCCCTAAGGCCGACGGTTCAGTTCGTCTGTGTGTCGACTATAAAGTAGGTGTTAATCCGCAACTGCAAGACGCACATTACCCAATACCAAAAATAGAAGATCTCCTAACAGAACTCAATAATTCGATATATTTTTGCTCCTTGGATTTAACTAAAGCATATCTACATGTACCAGTAGATGAAGAGAGTTCGCAAATCCAAACCATCATCACTCACAAAGGTAGTTATTCGTTCAATCGTCTCTCATTCGGTATCAAAACCGCCCCAAATGACTTTCATCTTGTCATGGACAAAGTTCTAGCTGGCTTACCAGGTGTCACCACATACTTCGACAATATAATAGTGCATGCCGTAACTCGGGAAGAATGCTATAAAAACTTAATTGGTTGTCTCGATAGATTACAAGAAAATGACCTACATCTTAATAAAGAAAAATGCGAATTTTTCAAAACAAAAGTTCAGTACCTGGGATACGTAATCGAGCAAGGGAAAATTTCAAAAGACCCAAAAAAAGTTGCTGCTATTACAAACGCACCAAGACCAGTTAGTCAAGATGATGTTAAAAGATTTTTAGGAATGGTAACATATTATGGCAAATTTATTCCCAACGTTTCTGCACTAACTTATCCACTGAGGTTACTTCTAAAAAGTCACCACAAGTACAAATGGTCTCCAGACTGCGAAAAAGCTTTTGTGAAACTAAAAAAGGAAATTGCTAGCGATAGAGTGCTAACACCATTCAATCCAAACTACCCACTAACGGTAGCTTGTGATGCTTCACCTACAGGAATAGCAGGAGTGCTGTCCCACACCATTAACAACGAGGAAAAACCAATTGCCTTCGCATCGCGCTCATTAACGAAAGCTGAAATGAACTACAGCCAATTAGACAGAGAAGCCTTATCAATTATATTTCCCCTCAAGAAATTCTATTACTACATATATGGAAAAAAGTTCACGCTCTTTACAGACAACCGTCCGCTAGCCCACATACTCCACGAAAACACAAAATTACCAGCCATGACTTCCTCCAGACTTCTACGTTATGCATCTTGGCTCACTAATTTTGATTATCAAATTCGTCATAGAAAGGCAGAAGAGAATTTAAATGCAGATTTCCTTTCAAGAGCCTCAATTGAAGATGACATTTCCCAAGACGAAAAATACATAGAAGAAGAGGTCTCTTTAATTTCAAATGAAACAATATACCAAATATCAAATTTATCTCTAAACTATGTAACTCTTGCCGACGAAACCGCACGTGACCAGCTGCTTTCAAAACTAAAATTAGAACTTTTAAACGGTGACAATTGCGACGCTATTTACCATCTTCAAAACGGGGTTATATTCAAGGATCAGAGAATCGTCATTCCAACTTCATTGCAAGCCCCAGTCCTCAAAGAACTCCACCATACTCACATAGGAATTGTCAAGATGAAACAATTAGCCAGGCAATATGTGTATTGGAAAAACATTGATAAAGATATAGAACATCTTGTAAAATCATGCCAAGAGTGCGCTCAAATAAGGAACAACCCCTCTAAAGCACCGATTCACCATTGGGAAGAACCAGCAGAGAATTTCGAAAGGGTACACATAGACTATGCCGGACCATTCCAAGACCATTATTTCCTAATCTTAGTGGATGCAAAGTCCAGATGGCTGGAAATCCGCTTTTCAAAAAGCCCCCCTTCAACGGATTCTACCATTAAATATCTCCAAGATATCCTTTCAGCACATGGTTTACCAAAAGTAATCGTTTCGGACAATGCAACAATATTTAAAAGTGCAACATTTTCCGAATTTTGTTTAGAACATGGGATCATCCAGAAGTTTATAGCCCCTGGCCATCCAGCCACAAATGGAATTGCGGAACGAAATGTGCAAACGCTAAAAAATAAATTGAAGGCGATGGCTACTTCATCATTACCTCTCCATAGGAAGATACAAGAAATTCTGATGCGATATAGATCAACACCCTTAGCAAGCGGTAAAACTCCATCAGAATTATACCTAGGGAGGAAAATAAGAATCAAACTAGATCTTTTGAAGCCACCAAAACATACAACTTCCCTGGACACCATCACCATCGCACGTCAACTAAACGTGGGAGACCGAATTCAATCTAGATGGTATACATCCTCAAACAAGCCAACATGGAAATTGGGTACAATAATAAAAAAACTCGGAAAGCGGCACTACATGGTCGAACACGACGATGGCTATCGTCTTAAAAGACATATCAACCAATTATATAAGGTATCCATACCTAAGAAGAATACAACTTTCGACCTCTCGCTTCCAAGCATCATTACGCTACCTCAACAGGAAGGAGATCCACCAAATGAGCACAGGCCAGAACCACCACAGACCTTGCCGGAGCCTCAAGAACAAATCAGCGGCCACCGAGAACTGCAGCCAATCCTTAGGAGATCAGCGAGAGTGCGAAGATTGCCAACCAGATTACAGGATTATGATTTAACATCTTAATTCATTATTATCGACTTCAAATTTATTTAAATACTTTAAATAGTGCGGGAGATTGTTATGTATCGATTATGCCCGTAGCAAAGGAGAATCGATCTATTATCATATGATTGTAACCTACAATAGTTGTTCTTACAGTTCTATATGAATATACAAAGTGTAAACATTACTTGTGCGCTTATATTAATTTCAATAACCTTACATCAGTACTTATTATTTAAATAAGGACATAACATAATTGTTCCAGGAAATCGAATACTCTTCAAACTTATTTTCTGGGAATGACAAAGTTGTACTTTCCTTATACCTTTTCCCCGAAACTACACAATAGTAAATATATATATATATATATATATATATATATATATATATATATATATATATATATATATATATGCAAGAGAGCTTTAAGAGATTCATAATAAATCGGAACAATGTAAACATGGTATAAGCTAATAGTAAGTTAGATTGATGAGTAAAAGGTTCACTGTCTGTATCTTGGATGAAGTTAAAACTGGTCAATGAATAAGCAATAGTAATAATAATATTTGTTTTAGAAATTATACAAATACCATTTGGCACATATTGTATTTTCGATCTTCTTTTGAAAACCTCTCTTAAGAGATTCTCGTGGAAGCGTGTATGGAGAAACATCCCATTGAAGGCACTCCTAGCGTGGTTCATCTGCCTGTACTAGATCCCTGCTACAGAGACGTTTCAGTCTCCTTGTCGGATTCTGTGGATTCCTGGATTGTTCCAGTACGTTTGGATGTCCAGAAAATGAGTCTTGAAATTATTTGTTGTTATTCTTGATTGTGTCAGTCACGAGTGATATGGTATGATCTTTGTGTAATGCTTTATTAGTAATGTAAAAGGGACAATATATAATACAACGAAGGAATTTTGATTGAAAAAATTTGAATGGTTTGTAAGTGGGATTTTTCGCATGACCCCCACACTTGCCTATGGCTCGCAAGTGCATATTGGTTTATGCAGCATGTTGTATAGTATAATTCTGTTTATTTTTGTGGTGAAGTAGTCTTGTTCGGGGTGAACGTCGGTGATTCAATTTTTTCTTCACTTTAGCTACGTGTAATTTCTAAGTCAGTCTTCAGTCCATTGTAAGGCCCAAGTATTTTGCATGTGTTTGTCTGTGCAATGGTGTATTGTAAAGTGTTAGTGAGGAGCAGTCTGAATGTCTAAGTGTAAATGTTACTTGGTTAGATTTTGTATGTTAATTTTTATAGGCTATTTATCGAGCCAATTTTGTAAATAATTTAATTGTGTCTGTAGGTTCTGAGAATTAGTACTGGTCGAACATATGATAGTATCGTCCGGATATGTAGCAAGTAGTGTTTCTGGCGTTTGTGGGATGTCGTAGGTGTATATAGAGTTATAGAACTGGCGTTAGAATAGATTCACTGAGAAATTATTATTAATGATTTAGATATATAGATGATTGCCATAAAGTATTTAAAAAATGAAATTAAAACTCATCTGCTATAACTGGTGTGCGTATAGGAGTTCTTCGTTTGGTATGGTGACTCTCAAGTCTGGGCACCTATTTTCTAGCTTCGCGCTAGCTTCTCTGAGCCCAACCTTTTCTGCCGGTCCTCCTACCAGAAGTAAAAAAAACAGTCCCCTTTGCAGGTATCTTCAACCATACCCTTTAGGGTCTATTCTACCTGGTTATGTAATTTATGGTAAATTGGTAAATTATGGCCTGTACGATACATAGCAACCATTTATCTTAACATAAAGAAATGAAAAATATTTAAATCAGAAATTCCCCCTCCTCTCTGTTTGGAATATGACTAATGTTAATTAATGAAGCGAATCAAAATAATAAAAAATGGATATCTGAGTAAACATATTTTTCCTACCTCGAATCGAAAACAAATCTCGGAGGATTTCAAACTTTTTTTCCGATAAGAAATATTAATATTCCCTAAAGAGTAGGTAATTACAAGGTTCCTTGAAAGATTAATAAAGGTTGCTTGGCCCCCAGATAAGGTTTATTACCTCTTAAATTTAGCGACCACTCAGGCCTAACAGTGTATTTATTACCACTTTTAGGGGCTCTTGGCAGGTCCACCTAGAAAAAAAAATATAAATCGATTATATAATAGAATTTAACGAGGGCAAAGTTTATACTGAAGGTAATAGAACAAATAAAATCGGAAGAAAAGATGAAATAAAAATATATTTATTATTGCTGATACGTCCATTTTACCTTTTATTTTTAAAATACTATCATTTATGTTAGGTTGTTGAAAAGTTTTATATCCTATCAATGCTGACTCAAGTTTATTACAATAATACTTTTAGAAGACTAGGGCAGTTCCCTACCTGATGATGGGACCAACCCATATTTTACGAATTGTATAACAGTAGGTTCTTAACTTACAAAAAAAAAAAAACTGCACCACTACTAACTGTGAAGGGTCTGGAATTCAGCACATGGTTAGAGACTGTACTGTTTCGTGGACAACGGTTGGGCAGGAGGTTGACATGTCCTAGGTCATGCTCAATCGCCAGGTCCGCCCCCCCATATTTTATAGAGGCTGGGTGAGCCCAATGAGTGTCCTAGATCCCATAGGATTCGTCTCTGGCTACTAACAGATTAAATAAAAGTCTTGCCAGCGGTGGGATTTGAACCCAGGACCTTCAGAATGGCAACGCAACACTCTACCACTGAGCCACTCCTTTTCCTTTACTTACGAACTTAGGTATCTCGAAATTATTCTGGAAATTGAAGTTCAGTTCAGCATGCATATTGAACCCCTAAAGTGAGCCGATTAAAATGTTGGTGTTGGAATAACCACTTGGTATTAATTCGAGATATTTTGTATTTCGGATTAAATATGATGGGCTAATTTATTATATAGGTTAATGACTCTATAGATATATAACATATATTTTTATTTACATAGTTTTTAATTTTATTTTATCGGTTTTGCGGCAACTCCTTACACTATTAAATTATATAGATTACTTTACAAAATTATAATTATTGTGATTAATCATTAATTAATACGTTTATAAAAACTAAAAAAAAACTCGCTTATTTCAGATCCTGTTTGTTTTAATATTTCTTTAGTTCCCCTTTGACTCTACATCCGTCTGGTATGTTATATTTTTGTTGTACGAGTATATATTTCTCCTCCATTCTTTTTATCTTTATTTCCTCCACATACAATTATAACATAGTTTATTATTTTCAATTGAGTATATAGCTCTATCATAACTACATATTAATTTTAATTTCAAACTTTTTGACATTCACCAATAACATGTCATAATTGTTTATTGAAAAGTATTTCTAATGTACTTTTATTAGGTTTTACATATTGTAATGTCACAATTTTCATTTCGTTCTTGTTTTGTTTTTTTTTATTTCTCCTTAATTGTTTTATAATTTAACCTTTTGTTCATTATAATTCATCCCTGTCATTTTTGTCTAAAAAGCTGTCATACTTGTGCTGCAATGTTGATATTGGTATTTTTTTTCAGACCTGATGAAAGCCTAAAAATGAACCTAAATTGTTGGCGCATAATAAGTTTTACTCATTAGTCTCTTTTATATATCTAATAAATTGTTACACAAAGATCTAAAAAAATTTAGAAAAACTACAAAACATTTCATGACTCACTTGCTGGACACCCAAACATACTGGTGCAATCATTACTGACAGACACATTGCCTTTTTTGAACCCGGCAAGAGGACTCAAACGTCTTTAGAGCAGAGATCTACAACAGTGAGATGAACCATGCTAGTAGTGTCTTCAAGGGGTGGTTTCTCCATACACGCTTCCACGGGAATCTCTTAGCGGAGGTTTTCAAAAGAAGATCGAAAATAAAATATGTGCCAAATAGCATTTGAATAATTTCTAAAATAAATGTTATTATTATTTGTTATTCATTGACCAGTTTTAACGTTATCCAAGATAGAGACAGTGAACCTTTTACTAATCAATATAATTTACTACTAGCTTATACCATGTTTACATTGTTCCGATTTATTATGAATCTATTAAAGCTCTCTTGCATTGAAGTTTTATCTGTTATGCTGTGCAGGATCAATATGGATGGCCTCGGTGCAGAAAGAAACAAGTCAATATTTTGATTTTTTTTTTTTATTGAAAACAAGTCAACAAATTTAATTAAATTTTCTATTAAATTACGTAACTTTAATTAGTTCAACAATCACTACTTGTATAATAAAATTTTATGTGAATACCAGCAATTTATTTTTCTAAGGAAATTGTAGAAACGTTTTTTTTTTAGTATTTCCTGAAACGTGGAGTTTATGACTTGTTACTTTCTGCATCGAGGCCGTCCATATAATGCAAATACATGTTTCCAATAACTTTTTTTAATATACTATTTTTTTCTTTTGTTGTCGTTGCTAATTCGATGCTCGACACCAACCCCTCCTCAAAAGTACCATCCCATCCCCTGCACCAAGACGCGAAGGATGAGGAGATTGGAAGTTGGCGAACTAATCAGTATTCTTGGAGGCCGCCCCCTCCCGTCTTTATTCTCACTTCCGTTCTTCGACTTCCGATGCATGCCAGTCGAATCCAGTAGTAATAGGGTCGTGCTTACGTGCTTTATCAGCTTCGTTTCCTGTTAATATGGGCCTAGTCTACGAGCTCATTTGTTCCATTCATTAATTTGCAAGTCATACTCGGCATTTCTTCTTTATTAGGCTAATTCGTTTTAGACAAGCATCTTGTATTTAAAGTATAAACTCCTATGACTCTTCTCCTACTCCACTTACCAAGATAACACTAGGATACTGATGTATCTCCTATCCCTATCATAGTAACATCCTCAAAATCATTATTATTAATTATTACTCAGTATGATTTTGAAGGCAATTAATATTTCATTTGAGATTTCAATTTTTTTAATTGATGATATATATATATATATATATATCTATATATATATATATATATATCTATATATATATATATATATATATATATATATATATATATTTTTTTTTTTTCTGTTGGCTCTACAGACCTTATATATATTACACATATATATATATATATATATATATATATATATATATATATATATATATATATATATATATATATAAACTCCCCGTCAAAAGTATTGCAACACCAATAATTCTTGAGATTTTCTTGGTTTCGACCTGAATCCGTACTTTGTTTATATTTAAAGTAATATTATTTACTAAATGAGATACATTAGTGACTAGACACTTAATTTTTATTCGCTGTTTACCAACAAACGATACGATTTTGGATATTTCATTTTAAATTTCCTTTCAGTCCAATTTTATCTTTCGTCTGTCTCAAGTCTGTTTCCTCTTTTCTCTTTAGTCTAGTTGAAACAATTAATTTTATCCACAATGAATCGTTTAAGCCGCGATAATTCTGTCAGAATCATCACTCTCTCTGAAGAAGGCAAATCATTGCGTTACATCGCTAATCGCCTTGGGATTCACTATTCTTCCATTTCAGGGACCATAAGAAGGTACAGGGAGACTGGTAGTCAATCGAGGTGACCAACGTCAGGGCGTCCTAGGATTGCTAATCCCATGGATGGCCGCTTCATTAAAATGCAAGTTCTTCGGAAGCCTAATTCTAAAGCTTCTTCCATTAAAAACTTGATCGCTGGTGTTTGAGGGGTATCAATATCGGATTCAATAGTCATTAGAAGACTGAGGAAGTCAAACCTCAGCTAAAGAAGGCCAGTGAAATGTCCACTTCTCACCACAGAACGCCGCGTAAAGGGATAGAGATTTGCAAGACAACACCAATCTTGGACTGTGCAGGAGCGGAAAATGTTGTATTCACTGATGAGACGAGAGTGGCCCTTAACAGACAAGATGGACGTGAAGAAGTTTGGAGAAGGCCTGGAGAACGGTTTAGTCAATGCTGCACGTTAGAAACTGAGCCATTCGGGGGAGGGTCTATCATGCTCTGGGGCGGCATATTTTAGGAGGCACGTACCGAGTTAGTGCCAATCCAAGGAGGGACCTTGAATGCTTTGAGGTATGTAGAAATGATTCTTCAAGATCATGTACTGGCTTTTATGCCGTTCATAGGCTCTAAATCGTTGCTCATGCATGATAATGCCCGCCCACACAAGGTAAGATGTGTTTCTGAGTACCTGAACGCCACAAATATCCACACCATTGATTGGCCAGCAAGAAGTCCTGACCTTAATCCAATCGAGCACGTTTGGTATTATCTCAAAAGATCGGTTCGGTCACTAGATTTACCTCCTACTACCCTTGAAATGCTAAAGGCAGCTGTATTGGAGGAGTGGAACAATATACCCCAAGATTTTCTTCAAAACCTTTTTACAAGTATGCCAACACGAGTGGAAGAAGTCATTCAAGCCAGAGTTGGCAATACGTCTTATTAAATGTTAATTAAAAATTTAAATTGTGATTTAAAAGTTAAAATTATCAGAAATTAAAAGTTTAGAAAGTAAGTTTTCTAACTTTTTTGTTTATTGGAAGAGATATTGTAATTTATTTTAATAAAATTTGTTTATGTCCAGTTTAAAAATGCTTAATACAGACTTCAGAACCGTTCTTTATTATGAAAAGACAGACGTTTTTGTAAAATTCAAATATTTCAAAGTGTTGCGATACTATTATATAGTGCGGAAACTATTCGAGATTTCATTGTATTAATGCTGATATTCATTCCAGATTGATGACAAAATGTTTTTCGCTATATCACTTACAATATACATTTATTATTTGATTCAGGCATTTTACAAATAGTCGAATCTGACTGCGATTGGCTGGTCGGAATACAGAAATACAGAAGAATACAGAAAAAGTGGACGAAATACGTTGGTGGGGAGGTACAATAGGCCATTAATTATGATGTTTTGAGGATTTCACCAACAAAAAACAATGTTTGGAACGTTTGAACCAAGACATTTTACTATCTGTAGCCGACATTATGTTCCGAACCTTTATTACCTTCCATAGTCGAAATAGGCCAAAACCCGGAAAAGATGTGACTTAAATTGGTTCGCAAATTTTTAAAACTCTTGTTATCATTCACTATAAGGTTAGGCCCATAATTTATCATCTGTCTTTCTCAATAGGCCAACTTATTCATTTCACTACTATCTTTTTAATTCATCTACATATTTAAAATTTATTAGAATCCTTAATTCCATTTAAAACAAATGTATATATCTATACATCCTAGCAAAAGTGTACCTGATGACAATTGCCGCCCTAAGGTTCAGTCCAAGAAAATCTTGCATTTGTGAATGAAATATAGATCCTCTAGCGCCTGTTGACGCCGCGAACCCATAAACAATGTATATAGTCCAATTTCGCTGCTCTTGAACCAATGTACCATGGGACCAGTACCAATAAACTAAGATTTCACATTGTTCTATGTTCCTTTGGAGTGGAGAAATCGTCAGCAACCTCTTAATCATAACATGGTAGGTACTGTTCGACATATTCGCATATATCCCTAATTTAACAATCAAGTGGCGATAACGTGTCTCAACGCTTTTAAGTCATGTCATTAACGAGCCCGGCTGTGTGAAGTGTTAAAGAAATACTGTTGAAAAATCAGAAGAAATGGTGTAACATTAATCATCCATGAAATAGGTCGATTTGAAAATATAAAAAACTGGGGCCTATACGACACGCTAGATGAACTGGACGAGAACGGATGGGGGTAGGGACGGGGATGAAAGAGGCAATATTAGCGCCTAGATTGGGTTCTCGAGAGCTCAATGGACACCAGGCGAGAGCGGATAATACCTCAGCGCTCTCTATTGCCCGCCTATGTCATAATGGATTAGTGTTTCATTTTCCAGGAGCCATCATCGGAGAATTAAATGGAGAGCCTCTTCAACCACCTCCAGTTCATTTCTTATCCCATAATCGTGCCCTGTTATTAAAGGCTAGGTAGGTAGCGGAGGAATCTTAAAGGACTTCAGTGATATACTGTTTTCCAGTTCGGTGCTAAATTGTAAAAAATTGGATTTTTTTCTTAAGGTAATAAATCCGCCTCCTGAGGCCCTCTAAATAAAGATTCCTGTACTATACCTATCCTATTATAGTACTATATAACATTTTGATCTTATTCAACCCATGAAGACTTTTGGGTTTAGTACATGGTATAGACTGTCTCATTATTTAGCCAACGGTTGTGCAGGGAGCTGATTCGGCATAGATCATGCTCAACTGCCAAGTATTTCCCCCATCTAAGGTTACCCACCTCAATTAGATCCTTAAGGAATTTAGACCCGGCAGGACCGATGATATGCAGGAAAATGCTCCCTTAGGTGCTTATGAAGATACAGCTGTAACAAACTGGAGCCATTTATCGTATCATTTTAGGAAAATAGTAGCAGATGTTGGGGAGAGCGCAACTCACTGGGCGGCTTACGGAGTGCGCTGTCACACAATTAGCCCAAAGGAAGTTCCCCGGACGCTCAGCAGAGTGCTATGATCGAAAGGTCATAGCCCCGACCGAGACCTCGACTTATGAAATATGAATATGCAATATGAAATATTCTCCAACCCCTCTGGACAACATCGGCAACATCCTCTGACGAGCTAATCTCCTGGCAATATTTCCGGGCAATGTCTAAATATGTCGACAGCATTGCCGTATATTGCCGCAACATTACCGGCAAAACTATTGCCACTACACATTGCCGTAAAATATGGCCCGTATAAACGCACCCTTACAGTTGGAGGAAACGACTGGCGGGGGATATCCAGCGCAGTAACTCAGAACTCTACTCAGTGAGCTATACCGCTACCTAACATTTCGAATTAATAAAATTAATATTGGAAATTAAATTTCTTTTAGCCTAGAATAAAAATATAAATGTTCCACTACAACCTATGAGTCTTCATATTCTGGCTCAACAGCACATTCTACTCTGTTTCTATGTAGGGAATGTTATGGAGATCACGCTCAAAAGCAAGACTTGGCCCAAATTAATAATACACACTTTGCAGAGGCTGGAGAGCAACTTTAGATCCCCTAGATTGCTTTATCTGCTGCAGACCGTCATACAATTCGGCACCATGGCCTTTTAGAATAGAATAGAATAGAATAGAATAGAAAAGTAACTTTATTCTGGGACAAAGTCCCTTTAGAATAACAGATATGAACAGGAATAAAAACATAATATTTATCTGGCCAGAAGGCTAAATGTTACAAATCATAAAGCGTGAAAACATGACAGAAAACAATTTAAAAAGAAATATATAAACAAAAATAATAGTAAGTAAATAAATAGTACAGATCTTGACAGGATATTAAGCAATTACAGAGAATAGATAAATCCAAAGCTTTTGAAATTGGATGCATGAGCTAGCATTCAATAGTTTGTTTACATGATGTACAGCTTTTCAAAGAGCAGAATTAAAAGAACTAGATAACACAGTTTGTTATTATATACATTGTATTCTAAGCAAATGACTAACCTACCTAGAGACTATCCTTCTGGGAAGCTAATAGATGTTGAAACAGCCAGGATTTGAATAATGATAGAGAGGGAGTATGACGGATATTAGGAGGGATTGAGTTCCACATTGTGGTGGAGCGGGCGAGAAAGGAACGTTCGAATGCTTTAGTTCTGTGTGAACGTATATAGAGATCAGAAAGGCGGGATCTTGTTTTATGGTGTTGCACTGATGATTTGAATTGGAGGAGACTGTAGATATATGAAGGGTGTTGAGAGTGAATGGATTGGTATAAGAATGAACAGAGGAAATATTGTCTTCGGAAGGGAGGGAAGAGCCACTTTAACCCATCATAGAGGTGGGAGACGCGCGATCGCTTCGGAGTACCAAGCACAAATCTTAGAGAGCAATTCATTATTCTCTTTAATCTGTCTTCAAGCATTTTAGAGAGGCCTCCATATACCACGCTACAATAGTCAAAGTGGGGGAAGATGAGAGAAGATACGAGAAGCTTACGGGAAGATTGTGTAAGGAGATGACGAGAACGATGGAACAACTTCAGGGAACTAATTGTCCGTCGGGATATTTGGGCGATGTGGGATTTCCAGGAAAGGTTTTGGTCGATGGTGATGCCTAGGTTTTTCACCGAGGAGGTAAACGTGATAGGATTATCGTTTAGGAGTAATGTTGGGAGGGTGTGGATGGATGTAAGGAGGGAATTGGAACCTAAAACAATGGCCTGAGTTTTCAACGCGTTCAATTCCAGTTTGTTCAGCTTTGCCCAGGCACAGATCCTATCCAGGTCTTCCTGAATACTAGCGAACGCAAAAAATAGCTCGGAAGGGGGAAAGGATAGATATATTTGGAAATCGTCAGCATATAGATGATGGGAACAGTGGTGAACAGATTTAGGGAGATCATTGATATAGCAGTTGAAAAGAAGAGGAGAGATACTTGAGCCCTGTGCCACGCCTGAGGAAAGAGTGAGGAAAGAGGAAAGGGGATGATTAGGTATAGAAACTGCTTGAGATCTATCAGAGAGGAAGGATTGGAACCATCGGATGGAACTGTTAGAAAAGGACATTGATTTGAGTTTGTTAAAAAGGATAGAATGGTCCAAGGAATCAAAAGCTTTAGTAAAATCAAGAAGGATAAGCACAGTTAGTTTTTTGTCGTCCATAGCGGTATGTATGTCATTGGTGATTTTGGTAAGTGCCGATTGTGTGGAGAAACCGGGACGGAAACCAGATTGAAGTGGGTCAAGGAGGTTGGACTGTTCGAGGAAATTTGACATTTGTGACTGGACTATTCTTTCTAGAGGCTTGGAAAGGTTTGAGAGGATTGAGATTGGGCGGTAGTCTTTGAGTGAGACAGGGTTAGAGGATTTATTAATAGGATGGACTATGGCTTTTTTCCAGGAGGCTGGGAATACTCCGTTTTGCAGTGAAAAATTGTATATAAAGAGTAGGACAGGTATAATATCGATAAGGCAGGATTTTAGCAGTTTGACAGGAATCCCATCGAAGCCTGTGGAGATGGAGTGGGATTTCAGAACAGAGGAAATAATGTCGTTGGGTGAAATGTCAGCGAAGTAAAAGTTGTCAGGGTTGAAAGATGGTGGTAGGGAAAATACGGGAGAAGATGATTTAGAAGTATTAACTGAGGTGGACAAAAAATATGAGTTTATTTCATTGGGAGAGGCTGGAAAGGGCCTAGAACAAGATGAATTAAGAAGAGAAAGCTTTCGAAGGAGATGCCATTTGGATTTAGAATCGGGAGCAGATGAAAGGGCTTCGTGGAAGTATTTGGTTTTTGCCTGCCTGATTGCCGACTGTGTCAGATTGCGGAGGGCCCTAAACGCTTGATAGTCGTCAGTTAACCTTGTCCGTCTAAAGCGTCTTCGGGCCGCATCACGCTTCCTTTGAAGATCTTTAATTTTTTGACACAACCAGGGAGCAGGCTGGTGACGGAAGGTTGAGGTTTTCAGTGGGGCATGGGTGTCAAGGATATATTTGAGATTGGAAGTAAGTATGTCAACCATCGAATCAATAGAGGCACAAGAATAAATCTCTCTCCAATCCAAGGCTTCAAGAGAGGGTGAGATGTTCTCTGGGGTGAGAGCATCTAAGTTGCGAAAGGTTACGGTTTTAGGTAGTATAACAGGAGTTTGGATATTGTATGAAATATGGATGAGATCATGAGAGGACAGAAATGGAACGGGTAATTGAGAGGAAGAAAGGAGGTTCTGCCGTGAATCAATGACAAACAGGTCTAACCATGTGTCGGATTGAAAGGTGTGATGGGTGGGAGAAAATGGGACAATGGAAAGGTGTAGAGAGTAAAAGAGATTTTCCAGGTATAGTTGATCGTAGGATTGGACAAGGAGATTGGCATTAAAATCACCGGAGATAATGATATGGTTATAGAGAGGAATGTAGTCGTAAAGGGTAGATTCAAAAATTGAATCAAGAGGGGCCAAAGGAGGGCGATATACTACGACATAAAGGAGAGGGTTTGGGTTAAAAGAGATTTCAACCAGAAGGAATTCTGTGTGAGGATAACCAGTTGCGGGTGAGGAATCAAGGATACGTGATTTTAGGGAGTTGTGTACGTAAAGACCTACTCCTCCACCAGTCCGGTCTACCCGGTCGTGGCGAAGGAATGAATAGTCTGGTAAGGATATTGCAGAGGAGGGGATGTGGGGTTTTAGCCATGTTTCGGAAATTCCAATGGTATGATAAAAGTTTTGGGTAAAATATTGAAGGAATTCGTCATAATGGGCAGGTAAGGATTGGGTGTTGACGTGACAGGATGTCAGGATACTGGACATGATGGTGAGGTAGGAGAGAAGATCCCCGTATAAGAGGAGAAGATGCTGTGTGCAATTAATTTTAGCAGGTAGATTAGGTAAAAAGCTATGAAATGTTCCAGATAGTTGAAGACATGCAAGATAAAACAAAAAACATATAAGAATATTAATAGTATAGAAATGATAATACTGTTAAAATATGTAAAAAGAGAAAATAATGAATTAATAATGAGAGAAGCAAAGTAATAGAATATATATAGCTGCTTGAACATGAACAAACTTAAAAATATAGAACAAAAGATCCTAAGAACTAAAAATATGGACCAATAAAAAGAAATTAACTGTGTAGAGAGGGCGTGGGCAAAATCCAAAATTCCGTGGTGAGCGCCATAGGTTGTCATAGAGCTAGCGGGGAAACAAAACTTTAGTAGTCACCCGAAGACGTCTAGATCTTGGGCCTGATCTATGAAGACCACCTGGTGACCATCTTCTTTTCTACAGCGCACTCTGCCCCCAGAGAACCACACATACTTTATCTTTCCCGCTGCCTTCTTCTGACGGGCTAACCAGTAGAGGTGCTTGTTACCTTTTGTCATCTCCTCGCTCAGATAGATACGGTGGCAGTCATTTCCCTGCCAACCTAAATCTCCCGTAGAGAAATCTCTTTTGACTTTTCTTTTAAGTAACAAGTCATCCCTCACTGATTTCCTCACGAAGCGTGCTATGATAGGTGGGGGTCGCGGGTCATCATTTCTTGCTCTCCGTCGTTGCACTGTGTCCAGATCCTCTAGATTTAACTTTATGCCTAGGCCCGCACCGATACTAGTTAATAGGCCGGAAGGGGTCTCATCGGCTCGGACTGGGATCCCCCGGATCTCCAGGGAGTTAGATAACATGCCCTGCTCACTTTTGTTTACCCGCACTTCGAGATCTCCTACCCGGGCCTTTAAAGCTTTATTTTCCGCCAATATCTCTTCTATGAATCTTGATTGGCCCTCTAGATGTTTTTCTATTGTGGTTAGTTTATCACTAAACTCAAAGGTAAGGTCCCCTTGTTTATCAATGGCTGTTTTGATATTTTTAATCTCATCTTTAATACTGGTGTCAATTTGTTTCACGGCCGTTAGAACATCTGATAAAGAGAGTTCAGCTTTAAGTTTTTCTCCCGTCGCCGTATTCTTTTTCGCCTGGTCACACTGAGAGCATAACCACAGATTTTTTTTGACAGATTTAAGGGCCTCTAAATCTTTATCAGTGAGGTTAATGCATCGCCCGTGAAATATGAGATTGCATTTAGAGCAACTTATATTGATTTTGTCATCTCGGGTAATAACGCCGTTGCAAATAGTGCAGTGAACCATAATGAAAGAAGAGAAAAAATAATTACGTAAGTAAATAAATAACTCACAATTGTTTGTATGTTCGGGATAATGCCTAATGCTGTTGGTATTAGGACCGAAAGCTTCACCGTCTTCAAGGTCGTCGAACTTAGCTTAATTTATCGAATGAAAATCTTCTCTCTGCTTTTTTTTGAATAAGTTTATAGTATAATAAATAATAAATAATAACCGATAAATATATAGAGAGAAGAAAAGAGACAAAACTAAACACAACACTACAAAAACACGGAACAAAGAGCAGAAGAAATTAGGAGATAATACGATGTGTACAGGACGGTGTCTCTGGCCAGACTGTTTACAGTTTACAGAAATTTACACACTGACCTGCTTCTTTGTTTCAATTCAAACAATTTCTGTTTTCTGATATTTTTTTTTTCTGAAACGACTTGATATAATAATTATGATTAACAATTCAAGCGAATTGTATCACATAATGGTTGGAATTGAAAGTTCTTCAATATAGTTCTTGATAAAGTCGATTTAACTGTCTGTAAAATTGGATCCATTTATATTTAACCTTCGAAGAATGCAGAGGAAGGAAATGGACGAAGGAGGAAAAGGAATGAAGAAACATCTTGAGAGTTTGTAAATGGGCTCCAGATGGTGGAAGTTGCGGAGCGGTCGAGTCTTTTATCAAACTGCTCCTTATCAGCGGCCTTCACTCAGTCCTCTTTAAGTCTCTTCTTTCTCTTCCTACCACGTTTTTTTTTTTTATCTTCGCTTTCTACAGCGCTTGAACTAAGCGCTTTCTCCAATCATGTCCCTCGTACTTTAGACTTGAGAAGGGAAAATAGAGCGCTCTGATTAGCTGTGAAACAAACCACTAATTTTTATTTTTTCGGTTTAATCAATAGTCTAGGAGATTGGTCACTCAATAACCGCACACTTTGGTCTTCTTATATACATCTATATCACTTGCAGGAGAAAAGAAAACATGAAGGAGTCACCCAACATCACGTTTTTGCAAACCATTGTCTACAATACGAGTGCGTTTAGGAATGATTCACAACTGTACTTCCCTAGAGACCATCAATCGAGTCCGAAGGCATTGTCCAATCCATGGATTATGAATATTGTAGTTGGAGATCATCAAGAGGGATATCTTGATCTAGAACTTCGTGGTTTCCCTTGTGATCATCATCATCAGTCATCCAGTTCTGGTGGTCACTCATCACGCTCGATGTTGCTTACCTTTGATTACCTGTTGCAAGTGGCTTGAGGAATCACATATGCAGAGTAACTTTATTGATTAATTTTATTAAATTTTGGGTAATCGCTAAACATATCAAATTGGTTTATCCGAAGGCAATTGGAATCAACACATTAAACATTTTTCTAATTATCTAATTGCTTTGAACCAATGGTGTATATTTATTATACTGAAAAATTTAATTTTTTAAAATAAACTTTGTACATTGGGTTTTCATTTGTTTCAGGTACGTGCTGTCAATTAAAATCTGGTGGTATGGGAATCTTTATCATCGAAAGTATTATATTCAGGTTAATTTTCACATATTTGGTAAGTCTATATTTTGTATTGGTACATTACACATTTTGATATTTTGTAAGTATACAGGGTGTCCCGAATTTAAATGGCAAAACTTCAGGAACTTATAGGGGACCGAAAAACTAAAACAGAAAGTCCTTTAGAGATTCGCTCGTTTTTGATTAGTTTTAGAGAAAATCGCAAAAAAAGAAACAAAACAAAAATGTTACACGTAGCGATTATCACCTTCGTCAGGCTAGGCAGTGAGATATGTAAACACTTAATGTTATCCTTAACATTATTTTATTTGTTTATATTTTGGCTTCCTTCTAGGTCCCACAATCCTGAGACTAGCATCCGAAGAGCATCTGCTGCATTAGCAATATTGCGGCAAGCAATATGGCGAACTTTGAAAGGTGATAATCGCTACCCATACCATCTTCAACAAGTTCAGAATTTATTACCTCAAGATTATGTCAAGAGATTGAATTTTAGTAACTGGTTTCTTGAAAAAATTCGCGGTGATAATTTATTTCTATTAAAAATTATATCGACCGATGAAGCTACCTTTACAAGAGGAGGAATTGTTAATCAAAGAAATAATCATGTGTGGGCTCTTGAAAATCCCAGAGCTAATAGAGAGAATAGGTTTCAGCATGAATTTGCTATTAACGTTTGGCTTGGAATTTGGAACGGATTACTGGTGGGACCATATTTTTACCTGGAAGATTGAATCGTATCACATTTACCATTTTTTGGAGAACGACTTTTATAATTATTTAGATGACATTCCCTTACAACACTGGATTGAAATTTGGTTCCAACTCGATGGATGTCCAGCTCATTATAGCAGAGTTTCTCGAGCTTGGCTGGATATAAATTGGACGTGGAGGAGTAGTACCTTGGCGACCCAGATCACCTGATATGACACCCATGGATTTCTTTATATGGGGAACCTTGAAGCATTAAGAGACCGAATCATAGATGCAGTGCACCAAATATCATCAGAACAATATTTAGCTGCAATTTATCAAGTGAGTGCTAGATGTAATGCTTGCATTGGTTCAAGAGAACAACATTTTGAGCAATATTTACATTAAAAAGAACATAACATAAATATAAATATAAATATAAATAAATAAGTATAAAAATGAAAACTTGTTTTGTTTCTTTTTTGCGATTTTCTCTAAACCTAAGCAAAAACGATCAAATCTGTAAAGGACTTTTTGTCTTAGTTTTTCGGTCCCCTATAAGTTCCTGAAGTTTTGCCATTTAAATTCCGGACAACCTGTATATTAATGTGTCGAAAGAAAATTCAAATATGTATGAAAAATAAATAAAATTAATGTAATAATGAATATTAAAGTAAGTAATATTGCAATTTTCGTTATTTAAAAAAAACATGTCATGTGGTATCGGCATAATCTCAGTGGACTCACCCTGTCTCTACAAAAATTTCACAACCTTAATTGGGAAAAAATGGATGTTGGGCTCGATAAATCAAATGGTAGATCACTTACTCCTCCGCAACTGTTGGCTTAAAACCAGTACACTCTCAACCATTTTCTGAAACCAAGACCTTCTAGGGTCTTACTAGAACATATTTTTGTTTTCAAAGACAAGATTGATTTGCAGTACTTTTACAGTTTTATATTTTAATTATAATCATTTTAAAATAATAAAAAACATGCGCCTATGTTACGAAGCTATTATTATTTCGACTTAACTATTTTTTTTAATCTGTAAAACATTAAAAATTAGACTATTAATTTTTTTTTATTAACTTTTTTTATATTACTATCAAAGATAATCTAATCACCTCTGTAGACCCACATAGGCGGCCAAGACAAACATAGGCGGACGCTATGATGGCACAAGGTCTGTGAGGAGACCTCAGCATCCTGCTAATATTGACACACTTACTCCTGGTTCAAGTGCACTTCTGGCCTCTATATACATTCTTAGTCGAAGGGGACACATGGATACTTAGGACATTCCGGCTGCTTTTAGTTTTATATATTTTAGGATGTAAATTATGAAACTAAAGCGATATAATGCATATTTTAGGTTTTATACTCAGTCTATTTGTCAAAATGATAATAAGCACGCCATGCTTTTGTTAGAATACTTACCTACGTGTTTAAAAACACACAAAGATATGTTCTGTAATATAATATTAAAAAAAGTCAGGTCCTTATTATTTTATGTCTCATCAAATTATAACAATAGAGATGCTCCTCATTAGTTTTTTTTGTATTTTAAATTTAATAGTGATATAATACCCTAAATGTTAAAGTCCAGTCGGAAAAGATCAAGAAATCGAATATACCTTCAACAAGCGGAAATTATAATACCTGGGCCACATAATGCGAAATAAAAAATACCGTATATTGCAGCCGATAATGCAGGAAAGATAGGAGGCATTGGAAAAAGAAGAAAAAAATATTTAATTAATTATATAACTTACTAAATCGAATAGTAAAAGTGTTATTTTAAAATTAATAGTATTTTCATAAACAGTTTTATCTATGAGCTTATAATGGATACAATACTGACAATGTACAAAATGTTAAAATACTACTGTATTCAAAAAGTAAGGTGAATTTGTTTATAAAATGTAAATTCTTTATTTGTTCTTCCAAATCAATTTCATTCCCTTAAAAATACACCAGTTAAGAACACCACAAACAACACAAAATTGCAAACGTTCGTTGGTTTATTCCGAATCAAACTGCACACGGCATTAAATTTCCCACTGTAAAATCATATACTCAAATATACACAATTTCACTCTTCAACACATCACCATAATCCCCTAGTTCTTTTTCTTTCCTACTCGAGGGCTGGATGGCTTCATGACGGTCTGCAGATCAAACAGGGTACGGATCCTTACCATCAAAATTTGCTGTCAATAGATTGGATAATGAGAGTATATCTGTTACTGACTGGTTTTCACCCGGCATCTTCAGCACAGCAACTCAGTGTTGTTTCCATTCATTGGTACTGGTTGTCTACAAGATTTAAGCACAAAAGCTCTTTACTATTCACTACATTTCGTTAAAATTTATGAGTTCGTTTGCATAAATAAATTCTCGAACTGGCCGCAGATAAACGCGGTTACGAAGCTGTACATGTTTAATTTGCATAAATTATCCCTTGGATTAACCAGATGTCGGGGGTTGTATGATCCTGAAATTGTAAGCCTTCTAGACAGTAGTCCTTGTTCTGACATACTGAAGGATACACTTTTAGTTTGGTAGAAATATGAAAATTAAAATGCAATGTTCCACTGCCTTCTACAGACCAAGTAATAAATAATATATAATCGGTCACAAAACTTCTTAACAAATTCATTACCTGAGAAGAATATGTTCGCACAGTACTGATGAGTGATGTACTATAACATATTTTTAAATATTTTTATTTAAAGAGAAAAGATATGCCCCAGCCGGGATTCGAATCCGGATCCTCTGTATAGCATATAACATATTTCGTATTAAGAATTTATACTCTTGAGAAAACCGTTAAGAAACAAACCTTATAAGCGTCAAATAAACAGTTCTTCCCATGAAAAGCCATAAAGCATGATAAATTAATTATTAATAACCATATCCTCACCTTGAAAGAACTCCAAGTGTAAGAAATCTTTACGTGGAAAAGTTAAAGAAGCGAAGAATAAATCGCTGAATGCTATCGGCAAAGAAACGATAATTTAAATAAGCAAGAAAAAGTCCTAAAAAAAATGGCGAGAAGAGATTGTTCAAAAAGTAGGAAGTATATGGACTTCTGTGAATGCATCTTAACATTCTGTGGGTGCATCTTAACTAGAGTAATAAAGAGCTTGTAGTGGGTTATCAGTACAGCTCAACGTTCAAATTCAGCATACAATTTAAAAAAAATTAATTTAAATCATATCACTATTCTATTTTAAATTAATATCCTTTCTTTAACTTCATCTTTCTTTCCGTACAATGAAGAAGAGGCTCTATCCATGGTGTCATTCTTCTTGGTCCCAACTCATCCTTTTCATTTGGTCCAAAGTTTTCCCCCTTCTTGCTCTAATTCTTTGGACATTATCATGGCATAAGATGCTTGGGCGACCTCGGGGCATTCTTCCCTGTGGTTGAGGTTCCATTCTATCCAAGGTTGCCGTTATTCGTCCATGCGACAGACATGCTTTTCAATGGAGGTCTTCAGTTCGGGCACTTATAGCTTGTCTCTTGTCGCATTTCAAGCAGGATCCATCCTTGTTTTTTACGGCAACTCTGTGAAGGTATGTCTGCACTTATTATACGACTCAAGTGTTTTTTCTTGAATTAACTTTAACTCCCATATGTAAGCGTTGGAAAGTAGACACTTTTGTTTATGAAGAGCTTCGTCCCTTTCCATACGTTACAGCTTCCAACTACACTGTTGTAGATCTAGTAATACCTTACGGCTGCTTTATTGTTAAATGAATCTGAAACAATGAAAAAAGATCTGTGCCTCTGCAACCCTTGAAGGATCTTCGGATCTGGACGTGCTTAAAGGCAGTGCAGGAAGGTGATTTTTCTTAGACTATGCTCAACAGCCAAGTTTCCACCAAGTAAGGGTACCTACTTTACAGAGGCTGGGTGAACCCAGGTTCTCCAGATCTCACAGGATCCGTCGAGGATTAATCCAGGATCCAACTGTTAGAAGATTAAATACATTATCTGCCACAGTCGGACTTGAAGCTGGGACCTTTGGCATGACAACTCAGAACTCTACCACTAGGCTACTCCGCTCCAATTTTTATCACTGGATAACAAACGTCTGCAAAAAAAAAAATTGTTTTTATTTAGTTAACTGATCTGTATGCAGTTTTTTGCGCTGATTCCAAAAAGGATTGTTATTTTTCTATCATGTAAGGCTCGCCTACAAACTAAAGTGGAAGTTTTTGGAAAAAATACCAAAAACGGAAAATTTTGGATATGCTTTTATTATTTTAATATGAAGAAAAAGAAAAAAAAATCAAAGATACCTAGCTAAATGAATATAAAAGTGATGCACATGTATTGCGAAGTTATTATAAGTCTTTTTAAAAACGTTTTCTTCTTCCATCAAAGCTTCTTTTGGTACTTTTTTGGCTTTGTTCTTGTGAATTTTCACTTTTTAACATCCAACAGTAGTCTGCCATCATCTTTTAAAAGTTTTCTGATGTAAGACCTAACAAATACTCCCTCTTTCAGCTTAGCATCGGATATACCAGGAAACTGTTCTCAAAGATTCTTGAAACACTCTCCTTCTTTGGGGAATACTGTCACAAACTGTTTCATTAGCCCCAATTCGATGTGAAGTGGTGGAAGTAAGATCTTATTAGGATCCACTAAACTTTGTCTTTCAACATTTTTAACTCCAGGAATAAGAGCCTTTCGAATTGGCCACATCTGTTTGACATAGTGTTGTTTCCTGTAATGGCTATCCCACTCACAGTGTAGGACTGTGGACCAGACTGTAGGTTTGGGGAGAGAGCAGACCCCTGAAAATAAGAAATTTGTGACTTATCTAGGGGTGATGGAATTGTTTCTCTATTTTTTTTTTTTTTTCCGTTGACAACCTATAGATCCGAAATTCTACAATGCCTATCTTTCCACACTATCCGCTTCTGATAATTCCCTTTGGAATGCTACCAAAAAGATCCTTAAATACCACCCTATTTCCCATCCCCTCCGCCGTGAAGACGGTTCTTGGGCTGCATCAGATGAGGACAAAGCAGAAGAATTTGCCAAACGATCCCTCTGAGGTCAAATTCCTGTTACAAAAATTAAAAGTCCGCAAATCTCCTGGACATGACCTTCTAACCACCCAGATCCTTCAACATCTTCCTCAAAAAGCGATTATTTTCCTTACCTATCTATACAACTGTATCCTTCGCACAACTCACTTCCCTTTGTTTTGGAAACACTCCATCATCATTCTATTCCCTAAACCTGGTAAACCACCAAATGACACTTCATCATACCGACCCATCAGCCTGCTTCCTAATCTTTCCAAAATTTTTGAAAAGATCCTCCTGAAACGAATCCTACCCATAATCGAATCCAATATTCCTTTACATCAGTTTGGATTCCGTCCCAGGCACTCGACGGTCCAGCAGGGTCTCCGAGTTGTCGATCACATATCCTCTGCTCTTGAAAGCAAACAGTACTGCACAGGCGCATTTCTGGACGTAGCACAAGCTTTCGACCGGGTATGGCATGCCGGTTTGCTGTTCAAGCTCAAAACTCAGTTATCTCAATCCTTATTCCTAGTCCTTCGATCCTACCTCTCTGATCGCTACTTCCAAGTGCGCTCTAGATACTCCAATCTTTACCCAATTCAAGCTGGAGTCCCCCAGGGCAGGGTCCTGGGTCCTATCCTATACATATTGTACACCGCTGATATCCCAACTACTCCTGAAACCTTCCTTGCAACGTTCGCAGACGACACAGCCATCCTATCATCTCATCCAGATCCTGAAATGGCTTCCTCGAACCTCCAAAGGAACCTTTCACTCATTGAAATTTGATGTAACCAATGGCGGATCAAAGTCAACGAGGAAAAATGCAAAGACGTGACTTTTACACTTCGCCGGGGAACATGTCCTTCTGTCCAATTCAACGAAACCATCCTGCCTATTTTCGACACAGTACGATACCTTGGCTTCTTCCTAGACAATAGACTTACATGGAATCCTCATACCAGACTCAAAAGACAAGAACTTAACAGACGTTTCAGCCAACTATACAGATTACTATGTAGGGCCTCCCATCTATCAATAGACAATAAACTACTAATATACAAGACGATCATCCTATGGAAACCTATCTGGACCTATGGACTGGAACTGTGGGGGACCGCAAAAAAATCGAATATCAGACGCATTCAATCCTTTCAATCCAAAGTCCTGAGAACTATTGTCAACGCTCCTTATTATGTCTCCAACAAAACCCTCCATAATGATCTCAACATTCCTTTTGTCCTCCACCTCATCCCTACTTAATTTTCAAACTTTCACCAAAACCTTGTCTGTCATCCCAATCCCCTGGCTCAGTCATTATCCAGTTCCGCACGTCCATACAATCCACCCCGCCGCCTAAACCGGCAATGGCCTCGAGACTTGTTATAATAATGCTATTTGGAGTACTGGCACTGGCCAGATTCTCCACTCACGACCTGTGTGTGTGTGAAGCGCCCTTAACCAGCTTCCATTGGCGTTTAATGCCAGTGACGCGGCTGGGAAAGGGAGCTGGGGCCTCCCGGACTCCTGCTTTGCCCTCATTCATGAGGAAGAAGCTCAGTTCGGGGACCCCAGGCAAATTGTAAATAGAGTATGAATGTGTACAGTATATTTCTTTTATGTTTTATTTATTATTATTATATTTTTTTTATTATATATATATATATATATATATTTTTTTTTTACTTTATTTTTGTATATATTTTTTCGCTTGTATATATTTATGTATGCATTTATTTTGTTTATATTATTGATTTTTTATGGAATGATTGTTGCTACATAGCACCATTACTTATTGCCCACAACAGGCAGATTGTAATGCTTCAATAAAGTGTTTTCTTCTCAAAAATGTTTCCGTTAAACCCACTAATTAAATGTGTTACAATTTTTTCATCGCAGAAATGTGTAATTGGAAATTTTGTTTTAAAGAACGTATATAAAGCTGTTATACTATTATAGAATTGGGTACATTATAAATTCATGGATAAATATATTAATGAAAATCCTATATATTTTAACATCACGTTACGGTTCTATAACTAATATTACGTGGATTGAAGATAATCTCCTGTATATGCATTGCATGCACTGATTATTTTGTGAAATGTTTATTAACAGACTTTTACACACAGCGTGAAAATGAAGCAATTAAAAGCGCTTAATTGATTAAATGTGTAATCTCTGTATCCGTTTAACGGGATTCCCTTCTTCCTCCCCTACTCCTGAAAATTCAATATTTACCTAATTGGTATTCCTAATTTAATAAACTTTATTTTTATAACGAATTAATGGTCGTTTTATGTTTAATTAAACACTACATCATATTCAATAAGTGCTAAACGGTTGTAAATATTTTAAAATGGTAATGATGTACAGTAATTGGTTTAATTTCATATATTGTTTGCATTTACAATAGTGATGAAATATAAGAAGATTCGCGACAGATAATGATACTTATTTGATGAGATAGCAAAGTAAATAAATACAAAGGAAAATTATAAATTGGTACGAGGCTGTTAATGAAATTAGATATTAATTAGAATTCGTTTTGAAAATTAGATATGATGCTTTATATTTTTATTGCTTTGCATTGTTTTCTGAGATAAGTTTTAATTTTATTTTTTTATTAAATTGTGCTACTTTGTTGTGAAAAAGCTGTACATCATATAACTGAATATTAAGTTATTTATATTAATTCTTTTACTTTTTGAATGTAAATAAAAAAAAAAACTTGAATGACGTTGGGTTCAGTTCATGGTATGCTCTGTATCTGAGAAAACGATTGTGCATCGAGGTGGTTTGTCCGAAATCAAGGTTAGCATTAATTATGACCCAGCTCCACTTTGTATATGCTGGGTGAGCCCAACGAGGGTCAGCAGATCCCAGAGGGTCCATCCGTTAACAGATTAAATAATTTATCTACCACAACCAGATTAGAATCCGAGACCTTTGGCAAAGCAACTTGCGCTCTTCCGCTTCCTCGGGACATTTTATCACTCACATATACATACACATATCACATACTCGTACGTCTACTAAATCATGTGCGTGTGTGTTTAGTTTCCTTCAAATTAAAAAAAAAAGTAATACAATATTCAAAATAAGCATTCTATTTAGATATTATAATTTAATAATAATTATGCCTTATTTGTTCTAAGAAGTCCCTTTAGAATAACAATACAGGTATTGTAAGCTATTATGCCTTAGAGTGTAAAATAATTACATTTAATTAATTATTACAAATAATTTAATAAGTGAGAAAGAATAATAAAAAAATATTTACATGGCTTAGCGTTGTTTTTTTTTCTAACTGGCTTATTTGAATCTGTTAACAGGCCGGCCTCGAGTTAGACTGTAGTACATAGTGTCCTGGTTGTTAACTGATTATGTTAATGCCATACATTACCATACCGCCCTATACAGCTGTCAGTTCTACGGCTGACATTTATGTAATGCAAATATGAACTACTCATATATTACCACTCATATTGTTTGAGGCGACACTAATATCTTATATCTTAATTGCGATAAATTTGAGCGATAATTTCATATCATATTATGTGCAAAAAATCTCTAGACTTGAAATGTAGAAGAGATAACAAAATAAGAATAAGAGAAAGAAAAAATACCTTATTTTAGTTGAACTAGGTTCATGACAAAATTCCCTTTGTATATACGTTCTTGTTATAGCAAACAACAAGTTTAGGCGGACCATACCACCTGGTCTAAGTCCTCTATAATAAATAGCTGAGCATTATAGCCAAGTTAAGAAACTATGGTATAGTGGTAAAGCCAACAGTGTCATGTCCTTCGAAGAGGTTGTTATAACTAGAAGAGGATTATTTGATCAAGTAATCAGTAGGGAACGCAGATCAAGGAAGATTTTAAGCAATGTATGAGTTAATTGGCAAATATGTTGGAGGAACTATACTATATACTATATACTATATACTATACACTATATACTATATCAAACGAGGAACTATACTAAATGTTTGAACTAATTACAGCATCAATTAAAATGAATGTCTTTTGTTATATGGATACGTCTTCATAATGCCCAATGATCACCTAACAAGGAAAATCGAAACTTTATAAAACCTAAGGAAAAAAGATTTGGATAATTCCAGAAATATTACAGAAATGTAATAAGGAAATATCCGATGTAATGTAACAAGGATCTCAAGGAATTGGTATTTCGGAGGATAAAATCATAAACGGGGATGGATTTAAACGAATGTTGAAGTGATTGTAGCTGGTGAATTCTTAACCTTGAGAATAATAAAATAAAAGAATAACTTGAGATTGATTAAGAATACCCTTAATTCGACGTATGAAATATCACATTTTTTCTGAAAAAGTTTATTGCCAGTTTAAAGGAGAGGGTTTAAACTGTACATGATCTTATCTCTTGGAATACCAATATATTTAAGATCCACAACATTCCTGGAAACTGGAACGAGCCAATTTTTGTTTGCCTTAGGTTTTATCAAAGTCCCTATTTCCTTGTCAGGGAATGATCGGACATTCTGAAGATAGTTAACATAGTACAACGTTTTGTCTAACTGATGTCATTGGTTTTTTTTATAGCTCCTTGTTAGATCTCTAACATATTTGCCCATCAAACCACATTTTGCCTAAAATCGTCCTTAACATTCTGCGTTCTCTTTTGACCAGTCGTCTTCTTCTGTTAACAGATAATATGGTATTTTTAACGAGTACCTGATATCGTAATTTTAATCCCTTTAAAAATCCTAGGGCCACCTGCCGGGCTACGACCTCGCGATTTTAGACTTAGGGTGCACCTACATTGGATCCGACCCGATACGATCAGAATTCGGAAGCAAACCAAACGACTGAAATATATCGAGAGTGCCTACATTGGATTCGCTCCGATCCGTCCGTTTTTATCAGACTAATCCGATCGATTTAGCCGCTCGTGGAACAAAATAGTTTATTTATACGGAAGCGCCTACATTGGATCCGATCCGATACTGACGATCAAGCACGATTTTCACATTTCAAAATCACTAGTTTTCAACATTTCAAAATCCGTTACCATGTGTGCCAACTTAACCTTTATGTCTAAAATGTTTATTAAAAATGCACATTGTAATTTGATAATTAACTATTATATAAATATCCGTCATAAATCAAAATTAAATATTCTCTAACATTAAATATTCTCAATTCTCATTAAAATATTTTATTGCTAATCTTCATGAACCATTAAATATAGTAGCGAAGGTTATTTTCCCTTTGAATAAAATTCTATCAGAAATGTACATAAAAAATATACCTAAATAAAATTTTAATTCGTTAAATAAAATTGGAAACATTAACTTTTGATAAAATTATCTTCTTAATGTTTAATTTATTTGTTAAACAGTTGGCAACACTAGGAGGTAAGGGCTTTTCTGATGTTTTATACTTGCTTGTAAAGATGAACAATAAATAGACAAAGAATTACTCATAGAATTAGTTCAAAACGATATTCGGATCGTGTCGTATCGGATCGGATCCAATGTAGGTGCACCCTTAGTAGACTGTCATGCAAACCACTAGACCACAGGTAGCCCCTTACTTTTTTATTGAATAATAGTTATTATTAATAATATCTATTAATGTTTGAGTAAAACATTTACTTATTACCAAAGTTTATTATGTAGTGTACTTATTAACACTACGGTTTTCTCCTCAGGTTTCCTAACATTAAGAATTCATGTCCTCTTATAAATAATCTTCCTAGGTGACAGTTGACACAGGTCCGACTTAAAATATTTAGTGCATCAACTGTCGAGTTAGGCTCGGCTACTAAATATGTATTCCCGTAGACCCCGATACCCGGGCTGTCTTGCCTACCTGACGTAAAGAGGCCATCCCGTCCTCTGATTTAGGGCTCGGTAATTCAGCATTTACATTCCTGTTGGGAAGGACCGAGTCGAGACGCCTTATCAGTTAATGGCTACATAGCTTCTATGTGTAGGGCCGGGTATCGCTCCTATTCAATCCGCTTAGCACACAGCCCTTCATGGATCTCTGTATGCTCATAAATCAGGCCAGAAGTACGCCTGTATACGAACAGAAATTTACGATGATATTAGGATTGTTTTCGAAGAATTGAAGCTTTTAGGACTTACGCGAATCAGAATGTTTTTAAATATATTTAATGTACATATAAACCGAAAAATGTGAAAAACAGTAGTAGTATAATTCAATCCATGAAGATTGTGGGTTCAGTACATGGTTGGGGCTGTACTTTTTCAACTACTGCGCAGGGCAGTGATTTTTAAACAGAAGGTATTTTAAAGTATTCATAAAAAGTTAGTTTTTATTTCAAAACAACTTTATTTTCAAATTGCAAGACAATATTTAATGCTTAAATAAACATAAAATCAGATATAATACTGCAACCCGTGAAGTTTGAGTGAGTTACATAGTCTATACTCTTCTCAAGACGACGGTTTTCGAAGGAGGTTATTTCGAGGTTATTATCGAGGTTATTTCTAACCTTAACTATTATTTTTTCTTATTTACCTTTGACAATACCTCATCAACTTTTTTATGCTCCCTTTTTTAATCTTATCATTGCAGCTTAATATGGTAGAATAATAATTATATTCTATTTATCTCAGTATTATTGTTATAATAATTTCAATTTGTTTATGGCTCAAGTTTTATCTTATGAAAACTCTTGTGCTGTGACAAAGATAGTAAAGTATAATAAAGAAAAAAAAAAGTGGAGGGGTTAGTATTTTATATTTCATAGAAGGACTGTGTAAACATTGCGCAATAAACGAGGCTCAAAGATGGCAAGGAACCGACATTCTAAAGAGTTCGACAAACATTTGCTTTGTATATCCTATGAGTATGCAGCGGGTTAGGGTATCACAAATATAGGTCACGATCTCCCATCTACAGGCCCAAGCAAGCCTATATATATATATATATATATATATATATATATATATATATATATATATATATATATATATATATATATATGTGTGTGTGTGTGTGTGTGTGTGTGTGTGTATGTACATTGTTTAGGAAATGTAGGTTATTACAATTAAATATTTTGTTTAAACAATTAAGCTAGGTTATTTGGCCAAGAATGATGTGGTTCAATATTATTATAATTAATGTTTATTGAAGAGAAAAGATTTGTCTTGGCCGGGATTCGAACCCGGGTCGCACGCGTCTCTAGACGTAAATATTTAAAAATAATCACCATCAAAAGAAATAAATAAAAAATATATATTATAATTAATATGTGGGATTAAAAGCCACAGGAAGCGGAATAATGTGTAGAGCTCTAGGTTTACGAGTAGAAGGAACCGCGTTCGAATCCTGGTGTAGCAGATAAATTATTATCTTTCCAACAAGTTAAATCGTCTGTGGATTTATTAGAGCCTCCAGAAGCTTACATCATACTTATAGCATACTTATAGTTACTAGAGTGTAACTAGGTTCTTGGCAAGCATTTTTGGTTATATTGCTGGTTATATAAAGCACTATCAATACATTTTCTGATAATAATGTTTAAAAAAAAAAAAAATTCTGTACCACTACAACCCGGAAGTGCCCGGGGTTCAGAACATGGTAGAGACTGTACTGCTTCTTGAACAATGGTTGCGGTTGTCCTATATCACGCTCAATCGCCAGATTTTTTTCCTTTTTTTTGTACCAGCTTTATAGAGGCTGAAATACCCTATGGTCCAGCTAACAGATTAAATAAAAAATAATGCAAAGAGGAGATGGATGCAAACACGGAATCCTCAAGACAAAAGTAAATGGAAATTTCTAAAACACGCCGTAAAAAAGGAGTTAGAGGAATTCACGATTTCCACGTACGAAAAATATGTGTTCAACCTGGACCCAAGAGACCAATTATGGAAGGCTACAAAACGCCTTTTAAATAAAAAAGGTAATATCCCCAGTCTAGTAACGAACGGAGGGTATAACCAGCGACTTGGATAAAGCCGAAGCCTTTGCCGATTATTTCCAACAAACATTTTCAAATTCGCAATCCGATAGAGAGGTTAGACGTTGAATTCGAAGAGTTTTTACAACCACCTCTATCAATAGTACAATTGCCGATTTATAAAAATTATTAATTTATAAAACCATTCTTTGACCTCTCCTAATGTGCGGTTGTGAAGTGTGAGGTGCAGTACCAACAACTAAGCGAAAAAAATTGCAAACTTTCCAAAATAAAATCCAACGAATCGCAGAAACCCGCCTTGGTTTGTACGAGACAGTCAACTCGACCAAGAGCTAAAACTAGAGACGATTGAAGAATCCATTAAAAAGCGTTACACCAGATTTAAGACCGGATTACCAGCAGTCAAAGGAACTCTAGCATTCAACATAGGCGAATCTATTTCATCTCCGAGACTAAAACCGAGACTCTTGAAAGATATTCTGATGTGAACTCTATTACCTTTCTCACCAATCGTTTTAACAAATTGTAATATATTCCTGTTTTCTTATAGTTTTCTGTTTTATAGTACTATTGTTCTGTTTGTTATTACATTATAATTATTTTATATGAAAAAACCTATTATATATTTATAACTTCTCTTGCAAATAATGTACAGTTAAGAGGTCTCTTGCATGAGACGAAACCCACACTTTTACCTTTTGTTAACGTTTAAAATTCAGTATTTAAAAAAAACATGTACTTAAGGCTAGGAATAGCCGATCTGGAAAATAAAGGATATAAAAAAAAAATATTTGTATTGTTATAGAAGAGCAATAACTCAAAAGAGACATAAAATACTTGTTCAGAAGCGTATGAAAAAAAATCTATTAAAATCTAACCTCTAATTTACGAAATAAGAGCAGTCTTTCTTTGCTACAGATACCAGAATAAGTGAAATATCGACCTAGATTTTTGGAAATTCAGCGCTCTAACACTGAGCCATTTCGCTCCCTTAATTTTATTCAACTTCCCTTAATCGAGGAAGAAACTTGATGATTGAGCATGACCAAATAACCTCCCTGGACTACTGTTGAATTTGAAACAAGACAGTCATTAATCCACGACCTTAACCCAATACCCTTATTATGGTTTATAGGTGTTTCGTTTATTTTTTTTTATAAACCTCATGTTTTGTATTCGAGATGAGAGTAAAGATTTTCAGTTTAAATTGCTTTATGAATAGCGCATAATGATCGAATCATATTTTTCTGTGAACCGTTTTAAAAGAGACCATACACCATTTAGATGTGCTATAAAAATAACACTATTTTTATTTCTAAAAACCTTGGGGTTCAGCGTGATCTTAACCAAAATACATACATCCCTGCACATCCGTTTGTTTTGAACCAGGATTGTCTCTAACATTTATTGAGCCCAAAACTATTCACAGGTTGTATTGGTACATGAATAAAATAAGTAAAAAGCCACTATAGATATATACATCTTGGATAACAATTTTTATCTACTAATATTATTTTTTTAATATTATTCCCTTCTACGTATAGTTTATCGTTCTATACAAGAATTTGTAATTATAATTATGAAACGTACTATTCTCGTTCTATCAATTCAATATACATTACATTACATATCTTTTTTTTTATTATATTTTTGGTTGATTTCCAGTTTTAACTGTTTGGCGGAGATACAAAGCAACATTATCAAGCTTTAAAATCACGGATTGAATTTATAGCTCGGCAATATGAATAGAGTTAGGTCTTGAATACAGAAGTAGACAAATAAAAATTAAAATTCGTGGTCTAATGGGAGGGGGCTATAGATCAAAACTGTCAAGTTTCCGTTTACAACATTTTCCTTTGAAATAGGAATTTACGACCACTGAGTTAAATAATTTATTTCATGATTATTAAACACCAGATATTGATACAAAAAAACTAACACTGAAATGTTGGATAAAAACCTCAATTTTTTATATTGAAGGTAATCAATTGGTTTATATTTAAGTAAGTTAAAATTCTTTCTAATCATCTGGTAGATTACATTTTTTTATTAAATCTCACTATTAATCTTTACATTAATAATGTCTATAACTGTAGTCTCTACTGCAATTAAATGAATAATATAGCTAAAAATAAATATTCAGTCAATGTTAATTTTTTTATTTTTAAGGGAACATTTCTAAACAGATAGAGTCTCATAAAAATTTCCATATTATGCATTCCTCTTAATTATTCTTTTTCTTTCCCTAGGTCTTAATTTAAATACAAATATAATAACCTATTAAAATTTAGTTAACACTTAGTGCTATTAAAAACACGTAACTATAACTATTTATGCTAACAGTAGATTAAGCTTATAATTATTATGTTTAGAAATACTACTATTAATAGCATATTAAAATAAAATATGATATACGATATAAACAATATGCTACGAGCATATTAAAAAGGATAAATAAGGTTTTTCTTATGTATATACTTATAATTGATCAAAAAAATATATATGTTAAACAGTTAAAAGATCTTTGAAGTTACTTTCATAAAACAGAACATTCTATAAACAAATATAAAATCAGTGAATGGAAGAGCAATGCTAAAAAGAAAATTAAAAAAGTAAAGAAAACATTCTCTCTATAAAAACTCTCTATAAAGTTGGTACCCGGAATAGGGGAGAATTTGGCGGTTAAGCATGATCTAGAACAAATCACTTTCCTCCACAAACGTTGTCCTGAAAACAATACAGTCTCTACCACGTACTGAGTCCGAGAACCTTCATGAGTTGTAAAGTTTATTTTTTAATTGTAATATATATTTATTTATTCTCCTTTAATAGTCCTTCATTCTCTCTTAATGTTGCCTCATCTCTTCCTTTGTCTATTCTCCATGCCCCTACTTCGTTCTCTCAACCACGAAAACACTACTGTTTTTCATTCGGCTCCTAAATCTCTCTCTTCGTCCAGGCAATCCTCAGAGGTAATTCCAAATCTTTCCGGTAGTTCTTTCATCTGCTTTTCCATGTATTTATTTATTTTACATAACTCCATTATTTACGAATTGCTTCAAAAATAACAATTTCTACATTCTATTTTCATGTTGATGAAAATATTGAAATATTTCAAAGTATTCCAGTATGTTTCATTTTTTCCATCTCTACTATGCTTGGAAAAAAAATTGACATTAAAAACGTTATAAAAAAAAAACTGTACCGCTACAACCTGCGAAGGGTTTGGTGTTCAGCATATGGTAGATACTGTACTTTTTCATGCACAACGGTTGTGCTGGGAGGTGGTTTGTCCTAGATCACGCTCACACACCAGATTATATCCCCCCTCTTTCACAGGGTACCCATTTTATAGAGGCTGGGTGAGTCCTAGGAGCTTTCTAGATCCCATAGGACAGAAAAATAAAAGTCTGTCATTAAATGGTATGATTGGAAGCCAGGACCTTCGGCATGGGAACTCAGCGCCCTGCCACTGAGCCACTCCAATGTTATTACAGACGAGCAAACAATCACTATAGATTTTATTTAGGTGAGTTTTCAAGTCAACGATGGTGACAAATGTAAACGAAAAGAAAACAGGGGCAAGAGCGAAACCAGTTAATGAGACTGATGAATACAAAAGAGATCCGAGAGTTGCCTGTTTTATTGCTTGTTTTCCTCCGGAGGGAATCCAAATGAGATTGGACGGATGCGGTTCTAACTTAAATCGAAATTCTCCTTCAATTAGATTTAGTGTTATCTACTGTGAGGGAATTTCACACGTGCTAGCTTTTAACTAGTCCAATTTAATTTATTTAATCCTTTTATCCACAACTGAGTACATAAAGAAATTTAAACGTGAGGTTGGTCTAAAACAGACTAGCGCGTTATAAATATACATGATTATTTAAAATGAGCTAAAAGAAAGATATAAAAGAATTATAAAAAAAAAAAAACTGTAACACTAAAATATATGAACGATCTTGGGCTCAGAATATAATAAAGACTGCATTGTTGGACAACGGTTTTTCAGGGAGGTGATTTGTCCTGGATTCCGCTCATACTCCTGGTTTTTCTCCCAATTTATAGAATCAACTTTCATGGATACTGGATGAGCTCCAGGAGAGTCTCCAGATTCCACAGCTGTTTAAAAATTAAATAAATTCTCTTCCACAGCCGGGATCTTCAGCATAGTTTCACAGCGCTCTAAACATTGAGTCAATCCGCTCCATTTTATATTACTTACAATGATTTATTTATAAAGCATTGGTAACTTGGCGTTGTGTACTTTTTGTTTCTTTGCTCTGTATGTAGTAAAGGCCTCTGCCTCAAACAATAAAGATTAGGAAATGATTGAACATCTACAAAAAACACAAAGCCTAAATTGTTTAAAATACTTGAAAATAATTAACAAGTTAAATTTTCGATCATACAATCTGAAATAAAACTTTACGTCAATGAAAATGAAATGCAGCACATCTCACATAACCAGGCCAATCAACGTAATGTAACCGAGGCAGTAACCTCACTCCTAGACGTTCAATAAGCTCAGTTAAACTTTTGGTGGAGTATTAAATAGAAGAATACAATGTTTTAGTTAGAATGCAATTGGACAATCGTGTATTAAGTTCCTTTGCCTTAAATGTTTGTTGAACCTCTTGAAGTAAGCTTTTCTGCCATTCAGACAGCAAAGTGATTACATGATGCTTGATAGATCTGTTGATGTGAGATGTACTGCACTTTGTCTTTTTTGATGTAACTTTTTTTGGGGGCATGTTCTAATGATTCTTGAGTCGGCGAAACGTTGACTGGTTAGTTTTTCCATATTTTAGATAATTAAGGCTTTGCTTTATGGGATTTTCCCTACTGCATTATAATTATAATTTTGCGTATCTTAGTTTCAGTTAATTTTTATTGATTTATTTAACAAGATCATTCACATATTAATACAACCTTTAACAAGATAAGAATAAATGACTAACAATTATTAAGTCGTGAACTAATAATTTAAATTATGAAACAAACTAATAATTTAAATTATGAAACAAACTAATAATTTAAATTATGAAACAAACTAATGCATTATAAATATATTAGGAATAAATATCAAAAAGGGCCGAGATCACATTATATAAAACCATTATCAGGCCAATAGCGACATATGGTTGTGAAAGTTGGGTCCGGAATAAAATAGCAGAAAGAATAGTGAATGTCTAGGGAAGAAAAATACTGCGGCGGATTTATGGACCCATCTATAACCAGGGAGCATGGATAATTCGTAATAACCCAGGACTCCGACAACTTTATGGAGAACCAGACTTAGTGTCTTTCGTAAAAAGAGGTCGATTGGGATGGTTGGGCCATGTGGTGAGGATGCCGGAAACATGAATGCCTAGAAGACTATTGTTTGGGAAGCTCGGTGGTAGAAGACCCAAAGGAAAGCCCCGTTCTATATGGCCGTGTTGTGTTGAGATGTTGTGGAAGCCGATCTTCTCCAGCTGGGAATCAGACATTGGAGAAGACTTGCTATGGACCGGAGTGATTGGCTTGCAATAGTGGATGAGGCCCAGATCCTTGTAGGACCGTAGTGCCAAAAAGCAAGTAAATAATGCTCCGGATGGAGGTCAGAAAAAATATCTTATATAAGGAGAAAGATTTATCTTAAGACCATTTTTTCGATCCAAATAGCAGATTTCCTTCAGGACTTTGTCGGTCAAAGCAAAAGACCTGCTACGTGGATCGATACATTGGCTTTAAAATAAATAGTTCTTCTTATTTAAGATATTTTTATCTGACCTCCATCCGGAGCATTTTCTTAATTATGATTAACTAATAATATTCAATATGAGTATACAAATCCAAATTATACCAATTCGGAATATTTTATTGTACGTCCTGAAGTTAGGTTTCTGATTGATTACTATAGTTTGATTGTTGATATGAGATGTGCTGCATTTTTAATTCCTGATGATACCTGAGTGGTGAAAAGTTGACTGATCGTATATTTTACAACATTTTAAAAACTAAACACTTTCATCTTTCTTCTTTCTTTTGGAGTTTCCACTTCTATTATATTAATAAGTCTTTTTTTCAGCAACGTTTTATTTACGTGAATCAATAACCGACAATCTGATATTCTTACCGAAATATCCTCTCTCATGCCGTATTTCACTCAGGAAATTGGGAAACAGCGCGGAAACCAAAAATAGACGAGATAAAAATATGGCAGGGTGCCATGTGTTGCTGGAACCCACAATAACAAATCATTAGGCCCTACAACAACAAATTATCAAGGCGTAACAAATAATTTTTAAAATACAGGATTTATTTGGACGATTTAATTTTTTATTCTGGCGAATCTATTGTACTTATTTATTTATCATTTAATTTTCATCTGCACCTGCGCAATTGCGAATCTAGCAAATTTGATCCAAGTATTGTTCTCTTTGCTTTTATACTGGAACATCAAGTTTTGGAATGGAAATGTCAATAGTTGAGTAGTTCTCTTGGCCAATGTCTTTTTAATCTTTTCCTACCAAGTCCAGGTAACAGGGAGTAGGAAAGCGGAAGAACGAGTGGATTTGGGTGATTTTGTGTCGTTGAGTGTAATATTATGTATTTGTTATGAATATATGATTTTATAGTTGAAATGTTCATGTCTTTGTACATTGTATCATTCGATATATACCAAGGAGCATTAACAATTTTCTAAGAATTTCGGACGGAGTTCTTTGCATATGTGGACTTGTTTTGCTGAATCCCAATGTTCTGCTTCATTTGTTCACATAGGTTTCAGTATAATGTTTTTGATAAGTCGTTTGTTTCATAAGTCAAGTGAAGATGTGTAGTCCAGAAGATGCGATAGTTGTTTGTAGCGTCTTGTCAGTTCTTGTCATTTTAATTTCGTATGCACGTTCCATTGAAGTTTTTTGTCCAAGCACAGTCCAAGATAACGTACATTGTTTTGGAAGGTACTTTGTCGTTGTCAATTGTGAATAACGTACACGTAGAGAGAAGCTTACATGGCTCTATTTATTCTGATTTGCCATTTATAGAACCACTTTCCTAATCCAAATAAATGATTTTGAAGAGCTATAGATTCTAGGTTTGAGTCTCTGTGAGAAGAAATAATGACTGTATCGTCAGGAATAGATGGTGGTGCATGGAAGTTCGGGAACATCAGAGGTATAAATGGAATAGAGAAGAGGGCTTAAAACACTGCCTTGCGGTACACCGCTATATTGAGGAAATCGAAGAGTCAACGAAAGTACAGAAGAATCTCTCTTGGAAATAAGATTGTAGAATTAAAAAGTAAGCAGGAGGCAAGTGAGGTTATATTTTCCAGTGAAGACCCTTGTGCCAGACTCTATAAAATTTGCATAGAATGTACTTATTGCCAATTTATGAACAATTTGGTTACTCTATTAAATAATGTATCCATAAAATATCATTTACACTATTGCGGTATATACAGCTATTTTGTTCCATTTTTAAGAAAAAGCTTTGAGATTGTTGGGTCACCTATGGTGTAATAGTTAGCATAAAACCCTTCTATAACCAAGGTTGCGGGTTCGCAGCCGGCAGGTAGCCTAAGTTGTTGTGCCATTGTTGTGATTGTGTGCCCTTGGCAGGTGGTTAAGCCATCCTTTGGAGGGGACTTATAATGGTGTTCCCGAGCTTCATCGATGTCAGTTACTGTTTAAAGATCCCCAGCCTAATAAGCAGGAAAAACCAGATACTTTAAATTAATTAACAAACGTTGAAATATAAATATAATTAAATCTTTAAGCGTTAATCTTCCTTTACTTACTTGACATTATATATCATTACTAATATTTGCTTGTTGCATTATTTAATACAGTCATGAATTTCCATAAATAAATATTTAAAAAAGTATTTACCTGTAAGCAACATTTCTGATAACACATATCTTTTACGAGTATAATGGTTCATCTCTGTTGGTAATGAATACATTTTAATTTAAAAAGACATCTGAATAAATTGAATTTTTAGTTTAAAAATAAAAAAAACGAGAAGAAACTCGTGGTGGTTTACACGTGGTAGTGATGAGAATTTATATTTTTTAATCAACAAGAACGACGTTGATTAATTGAAAACTCAAGCTTTTAATTTTTTCTCGTCGAGTCGGATAATGAAATGTGTATCATGGGTAACGAAACAAATCAATCCCTACTACTTTATTTCTTGATCCCGCTAAACGGTCCCACCCTGTTTTGCATTGTATAACGTCAGCGGCCTTGAGCCGGTTCGAGTAAAATTCGCCGTCAGCGGACTCAGCCCATTGTGACGCCTTAAAATACCAAAAGGTAACAGAAGGCTTTTGTTTACATAGAAGCATTTGCATTCATAAGATCTTAGAGGATGTGAAAAATAATCGCTACTCAGCACTTAAATGTTATGTGCAATTTATGTAATTGAGGTCCATCTTAATTACATAGTATATTAAAGTAAGATAATTTAATATATGAGACCGAGTATATGGCCGTTGGCGATAAAGATACTAATGCGCTTCTGGTGGACAGGGAAGCGTGTAAAAAAGTAAATGTGTTTAAGTATCTGGGTTCTTATTTGGATACTACCTGGTCGTCTTAGTATGACCTTAAAAGAAAGATGGAGCAAGCCGGAAGCCTACCAGAATTCTGCATCCGGTCCTCTGGAATACAGAGGTATTTATTATTTGGACCAGTCTGTTCTCAAAGGTGGAGGCAGTTGAGATGGATTTCTGGAGGAGGTGTCTCCGTGTCACCATTCTGGATAAAGTAAGAAATGAAAAAATTCTACAGAGGATGGATGTGGATATATCAACAAATGAAAGGATCGGAGCACGCCGCCTGGGATGGTACGGCCACGTGAAGAGAATCGTGTTCTAATGATGGCTGAAATGAGTCCTGGATGGGTTCCATCAGGAATACGCGGACTGCCCAGAAGCAGGTGGATAGAGGGAGTCCAGGTAGAGATGGCAGGTCGAGGTCTCAAGGAAGAGGATTGGATGGATCGAGAGGTATGGAGCTGTTAAGGCCACCCACGTTGGAACGCCTACAAAACTTGACTAAGATATAGATATTAAAATAACTAACCGTATAATAGTCATTGCATCTATTATTGCCATACTTTTATTTAAACTATCATTTATTATATGGTTTTCATTCTTGTAGTTACTTAGTTTTTCTTTTACTTAGACTTTGTTGTTTATCATCATTACTGTTAACGTATATCCCATTCTATTAGTTCAAGATCAGAAAAATACTATTTATTTTTTATTTTATAATTTAAATTATATGTACTTGTATATCTTGTTTATTCCATCAAATTCATTATTGATTATTCCAGTTGCTTTAGTTTTAAATATTTTTGTATTATTTAATATTTATCCGACCGATTCCTATAGAACTGATTCCGTATGTCCTACATTTTGGCAAACGTTTAACTTTTAATCCACAATAATAAGAAACTGCTCGCAGTCTCAGGCTACTTTAGCAGAAACTAGCCAAATCCTCTAAGCTACAAATTAAATTAAAAGGACTCATATACACGACTATTTTTAAGACCCATCTGGACATACTGAGCAGAACATTGAGGTTCTGGAAAATTTAAGCAATCGATTCCCTCTCATATTCATTCCTTAGAACCCGAAATCCTTCGTAAAATCCTCAGTACTTTGTTACGAATAAAAACATCCATCAAGACCTTAATGTCCCACATTTTTCTTTAGTTCCACTCAAACTCACCAGTTTCAATCTTCAATTCTCGCTAATCCTCTGAGGGCCTGAAAAGAAGATGACCTCATGACCTTCTAAATTGAATTTGTTATTTGAGTACTAAAAGAGTGTAGTTTCTCTACTTGCGTTTATCTCGAATTATGGCGTTATTAATATTTCATTCTATTTTTTTGACAAATTTCAATAAATAAACTTTTAAAAAAAGTTAGTTTGATTGAAGAAAAAAGAATCCAATTAAAAATACTCTTTACAAAGTAATTGTTTTTATTCCATTAAATGTGTGTACGAATAAAAGCTGATTGATTTAATATTTACTTACTTAATGTTACTTACTTTATTTACAACATAACATTTCCCTTTAATTAAAAAAAATAAATAAGGAAATACTGGTTAATGGTTTTCCTGGACATTAAACGCTTCGAATAATTCTTAATAAAATTTAAACTATTGTGTAATTCAAAAATTCTATTATTAGTATTAATTTTTGTCAGTAGTTTGGGTTATTCATTCATTTTACTTTTATTATAATTATAGTTGTAAATTTCAATAAATATTTTTTTTTTAAATGTATCTTATCTGTTCCTCCTTGAAGAAGAACTGCAACTAGTGTAGTACGTCGGCTTACAATTAATAGTTGATTATTGTTTAAGGACTTATTTTTGTACTCCAGTCGGACCGATTTATTATCATTTTTTTTTGTTTAGTCATTCGTAACTTCTGTTCTCTTATTCAGGTTAACATATTCAGAAGATCCATCGCTCCCATAACTTTAGTTATGATATGATTATTTTACTCATTTAATTAGCCAACTATTCCGAAACTGAGTCATTCAGAGTTAGTCAATCTGCACCTTAATATATTACTTAAGCGTCTCAGCTTTAACTTTCAGATCAACTATGCACATCCTCTTACTCCCAGTTTCAAACGGAATCTATATACATAAAAGAGTTTGTCCTGACAGACAGACCATCATTGAGCCAAAACGGCATAAGCTACAAACATGAAATTTGGACATTAGATACATTTTATATGGCCAACGAGCACTAAGAAAGGATTTTTGAAAATTCATCCTCTAAGGAGGTGAAAAAGTAATAAAAATAAATAAAATAATGTAATAAAAATATGCCACTCTTAAAGCGAGCACCATGAAGTTTTAGATTTATTTTGTACATTTAAAATAAAGAATTAGGTGAAAAATATTTTTTTTAAATCAACCAATAAAAGTGTAAAATAGGGGTTGGACGTTTTTAAGAAAAACATATTTTAGAAGCTGTTAATGCCAGTTATATATATAATAACATATAATACCATCCGAGTATACATTTCAATTCAAGGGATTACAGTTTTGGATATGATATATTATATAGTGGATTTCGATGGAAACTCATCGGAACTTCTGTAGGTATGCCATTTAATATTTAATAGGACATTTTATTCAAATCCATCAACAAAGGGATAAGAATTTGTAGGCTAGTTGAATTCACAAATGCTTTAAGTTATTGAGAATAATATGGAGTATAACTTTGATTTAAGTTGGAGTTGGTAGTTAGTTAATTCACTCTCAGTTTAACTCAACAAGTTTTTATTAAAAATCAACGCGGGCAATAGCTAGTTATTTCACCATTTCTATTTTGAAGAATAGTTGAAAGTTCAGTATCGATTTCCATTGGCAAAGGTTGTGGATGTCCTAATTATTGTTTTATATAATCGAGAATAATAGGACGCTAATGGTTTGTTAAACGTCAGTAAATTCGCACTGTTTACCAACAAATAGTATTTCAAACTGAATGACATTAATTGTCAGTATTGATTGCTATTATGTATTCACGATTGGAACAAAATTAAATAATAAACGAGTTTGTCCTTGGATTCTAAGAAAACCTCTAAACTAACATTAAAAAGTTATAAATTTTTTAATAATTACGTAATTATTTTTAATAAAATGTTATTTAAAATAATCCATTCTTTCAATCTAAATTATTCAGTTAATCTTGGAACTGGTTATAAAAAAAATAAAGGAAACAAACTGCAAAGATAGTGAACTTAATAAACGATTGTTGTGGTTATTAAATGATGAAAAAAAAAATGTTTCAAAAAAATCAACTAAATACCCATGGAAGCAAAGGTGTATTTTATTTATGATGTTACCATATTTCGTCTATTTTTATATAAAAAAATTTAATTTATTTACACGAGTTAAAAAAATAGGACTTTATTTTGAAAAAAATTCACGAAAATGACTTGTATAAAATAAAAATATGTGAAAAGACAGTTTAAAAAACATATCATATTTTCTGAAGAAAATTACTAATAGCAACAATATAATTAACAAGAATATTGAAGAATTTATTAAAATAAAAAATTCAATCTGAAGACATGGTCCCTGGGAACTTATGGTAGCCTTTTTACTGATTATGGGAAATCGCGATAGGACTCATTAGCCTCCTATTTTGTCACCACCTTATTCAAAGTGGCAGGTTGGTTATAATGTTTGTTAACATAATATAAACAATTCTTTTTTCACACTAAATAAGATAATTGGTATATATATATATACCATATATTGGTATATATATATATATATATATATATATATATATATATATATATATATATATATATATATATATATAAAACCAATAAATAAATATAAGTCGTGCAATATTTTAAATTCAAAAATATTTCCTTGATCAATATTCTTTAAAAAGTGTTTATAATTCTCATTTATATCCAAATCGAAGAAACAAATCTTTTTTCCCTGAAGCAAGATTCGGTTAGGGATCATTAGAAATATTTTATTTTTTATTTTATTGATATAGGATTACTTTTATGAGAAAAAGATGAATGGTTTCTTAGAAAAAAATGCTCAGAGATGTTGTTAGATAAAATATTATTGTGCTTATTCTGCCCCTCTCTCTTTTTTAAAAATATAATTTGAAGAAAATTGCCGAGGAAAAATTTACGAAGCACCAGGCTTGTCAAGTCTTTAGTCGATAATACCTTTAGTAAATATTTTCTCGTTCAGATATTTTCTATTGAAAATAAAAAATAAATGTAAAAATAATAAGCTACGCTGTTATGCATAACTTATGCTCTTAAATCTCAGTTTTAGTTTCAAGTATCGTATCAAATTTCAAATTAAGTTAAACATAATAGTATTTCTTTTGTATTTATGTTCAATATCTAACTACTATTATTTTATATGGGTCTCTTGATAATAGCAATAATTAATTTATAAGCAATAATTAATTTATAATTTTAATTAAAATGCAAGTTGCCAATATTCTTCTATTATTTAGAATAGCCCAAGAACCATTTGCCTTTTTTGTCATTATAGAATCTATTTTTGAGGTGTGTACTTGTATCTCCAATGTAGTGTTTGTTAAAATTTTCACAATTTACGTTGTAAACTAAATTTGTGTTTTCCGGTAGTAGTGTTTTGTCCTTTTGACTATTGATTATGTTTTTATTGGGTTTATGGTTTTGTGGGAAAATTTGATTTCGGATATATCGTAATTTCTAAAAGTTGGTGCTATTGTTTCTGATAGTTCTTTATGTAAGTCAATCTTTTATATATATCTTATGTCCGGTTTTATTTCTGATATTATGGGTTTATCTGAATTATGTGTTATAGTATTGTTTCTTGATGGAGTATGATTGTTTTATATTTGGAAATAATTTGTGATTTTAGTTTGAGGAGGTTTAGTTGTTAAGTTCTTATTAATGCTTTCAATGTTTGGATTATTAGATATTGGTTTTTGATTATTTTCCTTGGTGTTAAGCCTATTATCAGTTAGTAAGACATGTTTTGAGTGATGATGAAACTTATATATTGAAAATAACCAATTTCGGTCGAAACGTATATAAAGAATAGAAGAAATCAAATGAATTTTGGACTAAAGGTTTTTTTGTGTTTTTATACACCCAACGAAGAAAAAATAATTTTAAACTCCAGTACCCTAGACAATTAATATTGTAAAGCAATAATAAACTTTAAGTTTTAACAATCGTACTCCTGCATCGTTTAATAACATGCCACTGATTCCTGTAGAACAGGTTTAGTACTTAGGACTTCACCTTGACAAACGTTTAACTTGGAATCCTCATATTAGACTGAAACGACAAGAAACAGTCTGCCTTTTCAGGCTTCTTCAACATTTACTAGACAAACGCTCTAAACTTCCAATTAATTAAAAAAGACTCATATACATGACACTCATAAGACCCATCTGGACTTACGGAGTAGAGCTTTGGGACTCCTCCAAGCCATCGATTCCTCTCGTATCAATCCTTACAATCCAAAATCCTTCGTAAAATTCCCAATGCTTCTCACTTTGTTATGAACAAAGTAATCCATAATGATCTAAATGTCCCATTTGTTACTGTATTGGCCGGAATCCGATATCAATCTTATCATGGCAAACATCTATCCCTACTCAAACCCACTATTTCAAACCTGGCAACCTCTTCAATTCCTGATAATCTCCCGAGGCATCTGAAAAGAAGATGGCCTCATGTCCTTCTAAGTTAAATTTCTTATTCGAGTACTACCATTGAGTAGTTTCGCTACTTGCCTTTATCTTGTGACATTATTTTTCTGTCATTGTATATACTTTATCTATTCGATTATACAGTTGTAAATTTCAATAAATAAATTTTTTTAAAAAGTTTTAACAATCAATATCTGGGTGTGTCTGAAAAAAAATAAAAATTAGAAGGTTGTACTAACGGCTCGTACAAACCCGAGGGATGAAGTTCTTACGTGACAGTTGCTTTGGGCCTGGTGTGACCTATTGTTGCCCAGTATCACGAATTGTTTTTAAATTTAAAAAAGTAAGACAATGTTCTTATATGTTACATAAAAATAGTACCTTTTCACCAAAATAAAATATCTTAATTTATAAATACGAAACAAAATTAGTAAAATAGTAATGGACAAATGTTAGTTATTAACTGTTACCTTCCTATCAATATTACATTTACTGCTACAATATATGAACATTCTCAGCTTCAGTACTACCCAAAGGTTGTGCAGGGAGGTGATTCGTCCAATATTACTTCCAACCACCAGGGTTTATTCTCTATTAAAATTACTAACATGATAGAACCTGGGGATCACAGGGATCTTCAGATCCTACAGTAAACATCCGCGGCTGTTAACTGGTAAAACATTTATCTGCCACAACTGGAACAGCCGTGTATTCTGTCTTATCTTTGCTGCTTTTTAAACCCCATTTAGAGTATTCCTCTTATAGTTTCCTTAGCAAATAACTAAGATCATCTTCCTCAGAAGATATCATCACTTGATCGTCAGCAAAGTGTAGACTGTAACGTTTCCTCCGCTATTCTTACATCCATGCCCTGACATTTCCTTTTCATTCTTTCAATGCTTCCTCTAGAAACAAGATGAAAAGGGTAGGTGATTCAAGCTACACACTTGTCTTAAGCCTTTGGTAATAGGGAAACTATCTTTCAAACGATTTCCTATTTTGTCCTTAGCTTCCGCTCCGCAATATAAGTTTTTAATTGCGTCAAAAAGATCTTCCTTAACTCCTCTATTTCCCAGTGCTCCATAATATCTACTTATCGAAATATATTAAAATACTTCATGTAGTGTAGACATTATGTTACATTTAAATGTAATCCACTTATTCGACGCATGAAATTGATGCGATCCTAAGACAGACAAAACTTATAGGCATAATATGCTCTACTACCCGTGTAAAGCCGTGTAAGGGACTTGTCGCTGGTCATTAATAAAAATAAAGAACAAAAATCAGTCTATTCGTTAGATATAACAAATATTACATTAGTTACTGACTTAAATAATGAATATATTTATAATTTAAGGCAACATATTAACTAAAAAAATGAAAAAAACATAACCTAGAGGAACGGCTTAAGCTTCTTGGAGATGGAACCCGTAGAAGAATTTTCAATTAAAATACCACTCTTGGCTAGTTTGGAAATAAAAGAGGTTACTTTTCCACCCTTTGTCCTCTTAATCTAGCCTTTCATTAGATTAAAACCATTCGCTTTTTCTTGTTATTAAATTGAAAAAAAATAACATCTCTTCTTAATTGAAAAACAATTTCCATAAGGCCAATTGTAGAATAAAATAAAGATTTCCTTGTATTAATCATATTATTAGATCCACTGATCTTGCTTATTTGTTTAAATTGCTTAGCTTTGTGAAAATGATGACAATATATATATATATATATATATATATATATATATATATATATATATATATATATATATATATATATTATATATATTACAATGAAAATAAAACTGAATGGAAAGAGCGCATTTGTAATTTGGATCTATAACTAAGCTGTAGAAAAAAAACTAAAAAAAACTTTACCATAGCATCCAATGAAAGGATTCAGTACCTGATAAATACTGTACTCTTTCTTGGACAACGGTTGTGTAAGGAGGTGATTTCACCTAGATTTTTCAAACGCCGGATTTTTCCCCTTATTTTAGACTATAGACAAATTTGGACTATCCCCCCACAGATCCTATAGACTCCGGCCATGATCGGTCCTAGAACCTTCTCCGGCTGCTAACAAATTAAATTAAAGACCTCACAGCCTTGGTACCATCATTTCGCTTTCTCTCAAAAGGACGTAACCAAAGATTTTTTATTTTCTTAAAAACCCACGACTTTGGACATAGAAGGTTTTAAAGGCCTTTGGCATGGTAACTCAGCGCCCTACCAATGAGCCACTACACTCCCTAGAAAGGGAAATAAATGAATGAAGTAAAATAGGTCTCCCTGTGATTTCTTCTGGAGAATTAAAGAGTGATTTGGTTATAAATAAGTTATTAAAATCAATTTATATTTATCATGCCGTTTTCATGAGAGTTGAACTGTAATTCCAATAAATCAACGGAGGCTTTTATTTATGTTATAACATTAGATATCAACGTCAGTTAAAAGAAAGAGCGTCGTGTTCTTTTTCCGGGTGTAACGATGATAAAATCGTATAGGGAATCCCTCATTCACTTTCGTTATATATTCTCTAGGTTCTACGGTTTAAGTAAAAAATGTTCGGTATTTGACTGTTAAAAGCCTTCAGGACAAAAGTCAACTTAAACTCCAAATTTCAAAAGTCGACTTCGTAACATTTTTCGCTCTTTAAACCAATCAAGCAATGCTTTGTACTTCCGAAACTGCAGGTTCTGAACCGGACCAAAATCAAGAGAAGTAGTTTTTTCACGACACATAAGAATAGTTTAAAACATATATATGTGTATATATATATATATAAATAGTTTAACGTTACTGTTACGGGCTACTGGGTGTTAAAATGAAATAAACAATTCCTTAATTAAAGATACTAATATTTATTAACAGAAGTGATAAAAAGGAGACAAGTAAATTATTAACAGTGAAATTATTAAACTAATATAAATTTACAATAACAATATTCTAAATATTTATTATCTGGCCTAACTCCTATTTAATTATTACAATAATATAAGATATTACTCATTCTAAATGACTTAACTATTTACATAAATTTGTATGAATATTATAAAATTACACTACAATTTATAATTACTAATTAACACTTACAGTTCACTAGTCCACCGACCGTAAGATCCTCTAAGTATGACAAACTGACACACAGTAAGAAACAGAAACAGTTTATTACACTCGCGAGACTGTCACAGTTCACTGATACACTTATTACACTGGCCGGTTCAACACTGACTAGTTTATCACACTGACACTCACTTATCACAGATCTTCACAGTGCCTGATCTGCTCTAAGACTGACTCGCTCAAGGCGAGGGAGATATTTAAATAGGCAAGGCCGAACATTCTAGAACACGGAAGTAGGGGAAGAAATTCTGGGAATGTCTAAAACTTTCTTAATGACTTCCGACAAAAGAAGGCGATCGAGAAGATCCTAATACTATTTTAACTTCTCCCGCCGACGGCTCAGAGCTCTAATCCCTTGCTCCCGTCTTCCTCTCTGCGATCGTAACATTACAAACTGTCATGCTAGAAAAAAATGCTTGACTAAACTACCGAAAATGTTATTTCAAAATTTTGGAGTAATCCATCGGCTTTTGATCCTGAACCCCTCATTCGGTAAATTAGGATCTATTTAAATAAAGTTCACAGATTTACTCATAAAATATATTTGATACGCGAAATGCATACTATTTAGGTCGCCAGGAAGCGGCGTAGTTCAGTGAAGGTCCCCGGCTCAAATCTGGCTATGGCAGATATATTATTCGATCTATTAACAGCCTCAGATAGACCATCTTGGGGCTCACCCATCATGTGTTTGCAGTTAATCGAGGGTAAAACCTAGAGGTTCAGCGTGACCTCAGCCATATCATCTCCTTATGCAAATATTTTCGCACAGTGATTCCTAACACTTTTTTTTGGAACCCGCGCCCTGATAAAAAAAAAACCTTTCACGCCCCCTCCATGTTTAATCAAAATTCCTATTACGTCCCCCTTGCACGATAAATTGTATGGGCGTATGAAAAATAAAAAAATAGTTTTATACGAAAAACAAAACGTATAGTTTTACCGTCAGAAGATACAACATTATAATTTTCGATTTAAGAATAAGAAGTACTGGTGAGAGAGAAATAACTGAGTCAGAATTTTTAATTTTCAAGCGGTCTCGCGCCCCCCCCAGGTTGGAAACCACTGCTCTACCATTCAAAGACCTTCAAAGGTCTTAGTTAAAGTTGAGTTTAGTTTAGAATTTACATTATTAATGAGATGGTAATAAGTAATAAGTAATTGTATTTGTAGCCTCAATATTTAAAAATTATCCTTGAATTAACCATGAAAATTAACATGAAATAAAAATTAATATGAATTAAACATGTAAAAGTCCAAATTTTTTTTTATTTTGTGGGTAAAAACAGGACAGTTGTAGCGAGCAGAACTGGCTTCCTAAAAGAAGAAAGTAGTCCCTTGGCTATAAAAACTGACTAACAACTCGAAAGCAGCCAACATCTTAAGTGTCGAGTTGTTGCTGGAACCGTGTTTGTTATTGTTTAAAGTTAGTTGAATGGTAACAACTAACTGTTCTTATGGAAATAAACATATATAATACTGTCAGCACACTTTTATATCCCAAATAACGAATTCGTTTAATTACGAACTGGGGCATTCTAATTTATTTCGAAAATAAACGCTCGTCTGATTATTCAACATTTTCAGGGAACAATGATAACAGAATTTCAGTCGAACCATCGGACTTGTTTGAACAGGTGTTATTCTCTCCGTGCTGAAAAAAAAAAGTTTCAGGCTAGCTGTAAAATCCCAATAAGTACTACGCTTCTCGATACCTGCAATACTTTACAACTCTAATTTTCATTCAGCAAATTTACGGATGTTACATCTTTGTGATACAGATTTTGAATAAACAAATAAACAAAAAATATTTTTAAAAAAAATTGGTCCTTTTACATCATATTTAACAAAATGTGGTACATTATGGTTATGATATTAAATACATGTTATGATATATTATTGTTATTCGGTATTGTACTTGTTTTATTATTAATTTATCACAAAGATATTTTTTTAAAAATTCGGTACAAGATTTTTATTTCGATTTTTTTTAAATTTCATTTCACATCGAAATACAAGAATCTTTCTTTATCAATGAAAAATAGTAATAAATTTTAATTATGTTTATGTGCTACAAGAGGAAAATCCGAAAATTATAACTGATAAATTAACAGAACAATGGAGCAACATTTAGTCGCATGATATTTATTGTAAAGATGATAATCCCCTATTTTTTCGTCTACACATTTTTTATTATTATTAATTAATTAATAATTCTTTATGGGCTTTAATGTACAACATTGTAGCCCTTGAGTCTGGCCCACCTAGTGTTAATTTTTAGTAATTAGTAATTAGCACATCGTCCCTTAATTACAGTTATTTTTATTTACAGTTATATAAGATCTACAATATGTAAATATTTTACAATAATTAAATAATTACACTGTTTTTTTATTATTATGCAATACAACATAATGTAGAAAGGTTAAACTATTTTTGCATAGTTATAAATACGGAGCTCAGTGGTAGATCGCTGAGTTTCTGTGCCCCGAAAGTCCCGGGTTCTAATCCGGCTGTAGCAGATAAATAATCTGTTAACAACCGGGATGGGTCTTGTGTGATCTAGAGATCCCTTTTGGGCTCATTCAGCCTATACATAGCGGGTACCCTGTATAGGGGAGAGACTCGATGGTTTACATGATACCAGACAAATTACTTTCGTGCACATCCATTGTCCTACAAACAGTACGATCCCTACCATGTATTGATTAATCCCAAGGCTTAACGGTTGTGGTGATTTTTTTATAAAGTAAATTTAACTTTATTTTTAGTTTACTTTTTTCCTTAAACAAAGTTGTGAGGACTAAAAATGGTGAAAGGTTGGAGCATACAAACTAGGGTGATGAGAATAGGGCTTAGTCAGTGGTTCCACTTTTCCCCCAAGCTTCCCTCCTGTTAGTGAATCCAACCGTGCACTGAAATAAATCAAAGGATCCCAGGCTGGAAAGCAATTGATCCTCTTTTGCTGGGGTCGGTTGGTTAGTGAGTCTCGCTAAACTCTCTATTACAGAGTATTCGGGGGCATGGGAGCGTCGGAAGCACTGGCTGCGAAATTGCTTTATGAAAAACTATAAAATTTATACTTAATTTAGAAACAGGAAAGAAAGTATAAAGTTATGGTGATCTATAAATTATAAAGTAAGGGTAAGAGACAAGAACAATGTCATAACTCAAAAATTGACATCTTCAGCCTTCAATGGCTACTTTATTTTACCATTAGTAGCATATAGTTGTTTTAGTTTATTTGTATTATATTTTATTTATCATGTTTTTCTATACTTGCGTTTGGTCCAAAGGGATTAAATGTATTGTAGAATATATATTCCAGGGTCGTATGTGGTCTAGTGGTTAGTGGCAAAACGTAAATCGACCACTGTGGCATCGTCCGATTGTATACCATCGGAGCATAAAGTGACGTTAAATGAAGAAACAACAATATATAATCAAAAATAAATCGGTAAGATTAGCTGACCGATTGTGGCGTGAGTGCAGTGAAGATTAAAAACTGGTTGGAGCAAAGAGGTCGCGTGAGATGGATTTGCCACTGCCTCAATTATTACTGATGTTTTATTTATTTTCTATATTTATTCATCGCATTCACAAAGTAATATTTATATTCTAATTCATTATGTTGAGGTTCTATGTAATTTGTATTTCAGAGGCAAATCTGTCCATAACCGATTCCCAGCTGATCTGACGGTATCCTACGTGTGTTTCAATAATTTTTGGTCTCTCGTTTAATAACCTGGACATTTTAATTGGCTACTAGCCTTCTCTTAATAGAGTAGAAAATAAATATTAATTTAAGAAATAAGAAAATATTAATTAAATATAACGGCTTAATGTTTTTTGTAACACACCTCTCCTACGTATAGAAGATGGTATAACCTCGTTCACTTTACGCCGCTACACCCTACAACTATACTATCTTGAAAGAAATTGAGAGGTGAAATTCGAACCTGAGGCAATAAGAAACCCAAGTCCCTGGAGACAGAAGAATCGGAAAGGCTAGAAGACTCCAGACACGCCACTCTGAAAGCCGATAGGCCTAGATACGTGGAGTGTCTGTATGTAACTTCTATATCCTGTATAATTTACAATTCTATCCAGAAATGTATACCATCTTTATGACTTTATTCGTAAATCGATGATTCGTGAGGTGTTTGTTTTTCCTATTAGCCCCACAGGTGTTCCCTTTTGCTGTATACATTTTAAAAGAGTGATGGGTAATGGAAGGGTTCTTATATTTTTTTTTAATAAATCTTCATATTCGGTAAAGGGTGTCATTTGATTTTTGTGTTTTTATTGTTTTTTTCCTCAGTCTATGCAGAAATGTTGAATAGAACAGTACAATCTTTGTGGCCATCTAGTGGGATTTGAAAAATAAGATCAGTTCTCTATCTCAAACTTGGGTATGTTACGACATATACTTGAAATGAAATGTTTTTAACATTTAAACGTCAATTCAAACAACTATTCATGAAGAGTCTTGGGTTCAGTACACGGTAGGGACTGTATTATTTCTTGGATAACTTTTGCGCAATGTGGTGATTTGTCATAGACCACGCTCTTCTTTATTTAGAGGTTGGTTTAACCCATGAGGGTTCCAGGTCACATAGGATCCATCTGAGGATTAACATTTTGAATAAAATTTGCCACAGCCGGATTTGAACCGGTGACCTTCGGGACGACCTCTCAGCGTTCTACCATTGAGCCGCTCCGCTCCCCAAAAATTAAAAAATCAAATGTTTCGGTAATAATCCCAAAACTTAGTATTATCATGTTACCTAAATATTGTAAAATATTTAAATAGAGACTAAGCTATACTGGAAATTGTATACGTTTTTCAAAAATAAATAAGAAGATTTCTTACCGATCTAGTAATTTCAGTGGCCTAGTCATAAAATGGTGGAAAAGCCAATTTCTTCTTTTATTACAGTATAATTTATTTTACAATAATGAATAAGTACATACTTAAGCTAAGTTATGTAACATAAGTTCATTGAACTATTCTAATACGATTTCCAATATTCTTATTCAAAAGTTAGGTGCTGAAGGTACAAAGAAATAAATGGAAGATAATAGAGGAGGGGTGTAAGCGAACAGTTCCGATAGAAGTTACACAGCTCTATTCTTCTCTACCTTTTATTCATGGCGTGAGAAATTGCCTGAAGGTTGCTTATAATAACAATCGAAATACTATCATATTGAGGTAATGACGATCACAAATAGGAAAATAAAGAAAACAAATAAAAACCACGAAACAAAAAGTGAGAAGTTTTGTATAATTTGCACTTGTACATATTTATTTTTAAATTTTTTAATAATTTAAAGATTTTTTAGGAATTCAAAGTAGCTGTTTTTTAATAAAAAAACGAATTCCTAAAAAGTTAATTCCGACTGGAAAGCGTCTGAGGGGTAGACCAAGGCGTTTGTGGGAAGATTGCTTTAAAGGTGATCTGACGGATTTAGGATTGGGTAATGGTCCGTGGACAGAAGTTTGTTAGCAAAGATTGGTGATATCAGCATCGAGCCTTCGATGACGCACAATGACCATCACAGATAAAAAAAAATAAAGAAAAAATAATTGGTGACCTAAATTGGGGGAAAAACCTGGTGGTTGAGAGTGATTTTGAAAAAAAATCATTTCCTTGCAAAAAAAACACCAGTCATTGTAGTGGCTTGGGTTCAACGGTTGTGCAGAAAATTGATTTGTCAAGTTCTCTCACTTGGTTTCTTCCTCACTTATGGGTTGTTAAATAAATATCAAACAAAAATTGTATGAATATATAAAAAAGTATAAAAATCTCTCATAGACGTTAAAATTAAAAGTAAATTGCAACTTATCCTTTTAACGTCTACGAGAGATTATGAAAATAAAAAAGATATCTTGAAAAAATAAGAATCATATTTAATAATATTTTTAATCGGTATTGAGTGTGCTTTATTTTTTAGCAATGTAGCCAAATATTTATCAATGAAATTACGTTTTGAATATTTTTATTTAATACACGAGACAAATATAATAACACCAGATGGCGAACCATATTTATTGAACATTGAGGTTTTTCAATGATTCCTTTTATTACTTTCTGTTGAACATAGAAACCCTAAACTCAATCACTTCTCACAAAAGTAATTGCAATTAAAGCTACTTCAATTCAAACTGGACAAAACCTCGATCTCTGTAAAAGAATATTTCACCTATATGTAATTATTGATAAAAAAGATATAAATAATTTAGAATCACTTAATTATTGAATTTAAAAATTATGTATGTTCTGTTAGGGAAGTAATATTATTTATCAAAATTTAATGAAAGTTTATTTATGAAAATTTGTGAGCATAAACTTTATGAAATACAGTGGAATCTCGATTATCCGTCAGGTATGGGCCCAAGATGGTGACGGATTTTGGAAATAGACGGATATGGCAGTGAGTCATATGTCTCGTATATATATACATATATATATATATATATATATATATATATATATATATATATATATATATATATATATATTTTTCCCTTCACGCAGTACCCCTACGCGAAGGACGTTTATTGTTCTACATGTTCCGCACATTTATAGTACATTACATACAATTGTACTTACATGTTGTTTACTTTTTTTTTTTTTTTTTTTTTTTTTAATATTATTTATATACAAAACTAAAGGCTAAATTGAAAATACATCATTAAAAACAAATCTTAAACATAAAATATTGATCATAGTAAATATTAAGCCATTTGAACAAATAAAAAAAAAAAGAAATAAGAAAAAAAACAAAATTACAACAAAGTAATTGAAAACAAAACTAAAATTCTTGTTCACCTATAATATTGATTTCGTGTAGTGATGATTAACCACACTGCTCTAGCAAACACCTTGAATTGCTGAAAATACTTCCAGTACAAGTCCTTAACACTAATTGGCCAGCTGTCCTTCTGCGTCACATGTTTGATAAGTGTAGTCCTTGGTTCGTCAGTTAGTCTACATTCATATATTAAGTGTAAGTAAGTTTGTTCGATGGCAAAGTCACAAGGGCATGTCTTATTGTCTGTAAGTTTAAATTTATACAAGTAGGATTTTGTGGGTCCATGTCCTGTCAGCATTTGTGCGAGGTAGAAGTCAGTTGTTATTTTGTTATTCCTAAAATATTCATGTAAGTCATTTATGTATTGTTTAAGATGTTGTCCTTTAGCTGTCGTATCCCATGTGTTTTGCCACTGATCCATATTTGTAACTGTTTGTCTGTGTTTCAAGTAAGTCTTAGTCAATTTACTGTAGAGTATTGAAAGTGAGCCGTCTTTGGCAGCTGACTTAGCAGCCTTGTCAGCTAATTCGTTACCGATGTTGCCAGAGTGCCCTCTCACCTGAAGTTGATGTTGTATTCTGCTTTTTGTAAGTGGAGTAAAGTAAGTCTGGTTTCTTCAATCAGCGGTTCATGAATTTTGCGATTAATGAGTTTGTATAACGTACTTTGGCTGTCAGTTAGTATGCAAATAGATGTCCTGCGGAAATTAAATGTCTGTATATATTCTAGTGTTTTCAGTATAGCGTATTGTTCAGCTTGATTGTTTGTACAATTAGGTCCAAGTCTGTATCTCTTTACATCAGTCAGTACACCGTCTTCAAACAATACCGCTGCACATCCCACATTTCCACAATCTTTGCTACCGTCTGTATAAATTTCTGCTTCAGCATAATCTTCTTTTGTAAGTTGTTTGATTTCTGGGAAATGTGCAGGATGCTTCCAATTTTTATAGTTAATAGGTCATTCAACGTCATCGGCAAATATCCCGTCACAGTCTTGGTTAGTCCGAAGTAAGGTATATAATGTAGTGTACTGTTGAGCAATCAAGTCGATGGGAATTAGTTTTGCAAGTACACAGGCTGCCTCATAAGATAATGTCTTGAAACCTTTTACCATTTTGATCGCCATCAATCTCTGTACACGTCGAAGTTTCCGTAGATTGTATTTTCTCTGCAGTCCTGTGTGCCAGATGTTAATAGCGTACGTTAGTATTAGTAATATGGCTCCTTTGTACAGTATCCTTAATGCTTTAGTTTTTAGTCCCCATGTATTCCTAGCTGCTATCGTTAAGTTGTTGGCAAGTCTCAGTAGTTTAGTCTCCAGTAATTCAATATGTACGTTCCATCTTAATTTTGGGTCAAATGTTACTCCTAAATATTTTAGTTTATTTGTTAGTTGTAGAAGCTGTCCTTGAATTTTTACCTGTAAAGGTGGTGAATTCCTTGATCTTGTGAAAATCATGTATGTAGATTTTATAGTATTGAAAGTTAGTTTGTTTTCGTGTGCCCAGCTGTCAATTTTTTGCGTGTATCGATCTACTAATTCTTGTAGTGTTCCAGCATTGTCAGCTTGTGTAAGTAAAATCATGTCATCCGCAAATGCCTGCACAACCACGCTCTCCGGATATTCTCTCATTAATAATCCATTTACGATTAAATTCCACAATAACGGAGATAGTGCAGACCCCTGCGGAGTTCCTAGAGTCTGTGTTTTTCGTAGTCGACAATGAGATGTTACAATACAAGCTTCTCTGTCTTTGAAATAGTATGAAATCGATTTGTAAATGTTCCGTGGACAGTCCATTGTCTGTAAGGTATGTAGAATTGATGGCAACCAGGCATTGTCAAACGCTCCCTTAATATCAATAGATATTAGAACAACATGTAGTTTTCTACTCAAGCCATATTGAATAAAATCAGTTGCATTTTTTAGTGCATCTACCGTAGAAGTTTGGGGGGTGAAACCAAACTGATTTTTACGAATGTGATCATTTGTATACAGATAGTGTGACAATCTTCGATTTATCAATTTCTCGAAAACTTTGCCTCCCGTCGGAAGTAGTGATATTGGTCGTATGGCTGATATACTATTATCTTTTCGTCCTGGCTTAGGAAACAATATAAGTTCAGATTTCTTCCACTCTGTTGGAAAAATTCCATTAGAGAAACACTCTTTGTACAACTTAGTGAGAAAGTTGGGAAATATTTTAAAAGTATATTGAAATATTTCGGCGGTTATGCCGTCTAAACCTGGAGTTTTCCTTGTTTTTAAGTTATAAATCGTATCAGCTATTTCGGAATCTGTAAGAGGTAGATCATCTTGTGTTACTCCGTCAGATTTAATCGACTGTCTAATTTCTGTGTGATACGGTGAATCTGTTCTTATCAAGTCAGTTCTAATGAAGTTTTCAAGAATATATTGATATGTGTCAATAATGTTAGTTGTATATGTCCCATCTTCTTTCTGAACCGTCTTTAGAGTGTATTTGTCACGTAGTTTGTCAGCAGCATACTTGTAAGGCAATTTCCAAGGGTTCGTAGGGTCAATGTTAGTACAATAATCTCTCCAAGAAGTCAGTTTGCTCCGCCTGATGAGCCTCACATATTGCCTTCTAATTTCAAGGTTTTGATTCTTCCTAGCAGTACGTAAGTCATTGTCGTCCTTAGTATTTTGGTAAATCTTTCGTAGCCGGTTAGTTTCTTTCCTGTATTGCGTCAGTTCATCATTCCACCAGGGCTTTGGCATATGAATCCTAGTTGATTTAAAATTGCCACCTCGAGTTTTAAAAGATTTTTTACATGCTTTATTCAGACACGAGGAGAACTTTGCTAAAACTAATTGGATATTGTCAATGTTTAAAATATCTTTCATGCCAATATCGATATCACCTGTTACTCGAAATATGTTTTCTGTTTCTAATTTAAGTATATTACCGAAACATTTCCAATTAGCTCTGTCGGTGTTAAATCTAAATTTAGAATAGTGATGTATTCGTCTTCGTACGTGGGTATTAATAGTGTAAGTCAATGTCAAGTGATCCGAAAAGTTCTCCTCTGTCCTGATTTTCCAGTTATAAATGTTCTGCATTAAAGATAAACTAGTCAAAGTCAAATCAATATTACTTTGTCCTCTAGGTCCGTCAAATGTCGGTAAATTCTGATTTTTGTTAACAATATTAAGATTATTTATTATTATAAAATTCTCCAATTTTCGTCCTCGTCTGTTAGTGTGTCTGTCAAACCATAATGTAGACCTGCAATTACTATCGACTGCTATTAAAATTTTTTTATGACCAAATTTATCAATTATTAACTGTAATTTATTAATTTCATCATCTATGTCCCGTGTTATGTCTAAATAAGCATTTACGATAACCAAATTAAATTTATATACTGATAATTCTAACACTATACAATCCCTATCGCTGTAATCGGTATGTAAAATAGCATCTATCATACGATTGTTGATAAGAGCAAGGGTACGTGGATTGCAACCTCCTATATAGGTGGTATAATTACCATATGATTGGTGTGATTGTTTGTTATAAACATATGGTTCCTGAAATAGTGCTATATCTATGTGTTTATAACTAAGATAATCGATTATCGATGATGTAGATCTCGATGAATGCTTTAGGTTAAGTTGTAATAGGTTTAAAACAGAATCATTATAGGTTCCTGCATTAACAATCATTAACAATTAAAAAGACATTAGCCCCCTAATATTCGGTGTTAAAGAGCATCCTATCAATAGCATTTTTATAAGATTTACATACCGGACTGAAAGCAGTGTGGTTAACCGCAACTCTTAATTGTGGTTTACAATGGCTGTTGTAATTTATACAATTTATACACCTATACTGTTCATTATTCTCCTTGTTGGGACACTTTCATTTCGTGCTCACCACAGCGCAAATGGGGCAGGTTAACTTTCCTCCGCAGACGTCCTTCCCATGGTTATATCGGCTGCATTTCATACATCGTCGGACGCTGATAAAGTCTTCGCCATAGCAGATAGCATACCACAACTTTATTCTCCCTTCTAGAAGTAACCTCCTCAATAGCAGGCTGACTTGTAGTACCGCATTTCGCCGTTTGGAGCCTTCTCTCGGTCTGTTGATGAATAGCACCCTAACCTCTTCCAACTCCACGTTCTACTCGTTTTGTTGCAACAACGTGGCCGCGAGGTTATCTTTAGTAGCCTCCTCAGGAATATTTTTAATTACAATTTTTGGCATATTCTTTTTAGCTACGTAAGATTCCAAATTGGAATTTGAGCACGAAAGTTTATTTTGGATGTTTTCTATATCGGATTTACTGTCCGATTCTATAATTAATAAACCTTTATGTGTGGTTTTAATGTTAGAAATTCCAACCTTCATTTCCCTTGGGCTGATTAATTCTTTAAAGATATGTTTTGTGTTATCGGGGGAACTATTTTCTAATTTATTTTTAATTATAATTTTTTGTACAGTTTTAGTTTTATTGATTTTTCTGTTAACTATTTCAGAATAACTTGGAACTGTACTAACCTCAGATGTAGATGCCCTAACTGGAGTTTCATCATGTCCCTGTCTTCTTTCTTCGTTTAATTTTTCCTGTACCTGCTGAATAACCGCTAATCCTTGAAACAACTGCTGTTTCAATTCCTTCTGTAAGGTCACAAACTCACCTATTGGTTTTAAAAGTTCTACTGCAAAATTAAGTAGTGCTACACAGTCCGCCATATTGGACCTATCATCATATATATATATATATATATATATATATATATATATATATATATATATATATATATATATATGTATGTATATAAATTGAAGTATATATTACATTCGACATTATATGTTGAACTATATGTACTCGTAACTTATTTTTGTACTAAATCAGGTATATTATGTAGTAAAAATATTTCTAAAAAATAATTACGTACAGCAATGGCTAAAAGCACAATCATTATATGTCAAATTTTTCCCTCTTGAGAAATTAATATCAATTTTAAGGTGGAGTTCAGCTCTTTCCTCGTGCACTAACGTAGTATGCCTTCCTAATAAATATTAAATGATTATATAGAAGGGACATACTCTAGAGGTCCCCCCCCACGTTTTATAGCATTAACTGTCGTCCGAGGAATATCATAGATTTTTGCTAAGATTGAAGCACTTTCACTTTTTCGTAAACGTTTTACAATTTCAAACTTAGTAGCGAGATCTAAATTCTTCCCTTATCTTTTTTTTCCGACATTAATGTACGTACTTTTAAGAAAAGGACAAGTACCTGTAAGACAAGAATGAAGATTGAAGGTAGTTCAACTGCGGAAGCTACATCAGGTAGAAATGAGGAGATAATTAATTTCTGAAAAATGTGTGTGAGGAAGCCTAGGTTTTGAGTAAACAACAGATTCTAGAAAACGAAGTTGTCAAGACACAACGATTGATTCTTAGCCGGCGTCTATGACTTTAGCAACCAAACAATATATATACATCCTTTTTTTTCTCTAAACTGAGGTGACGGTTAACAGAGAGTGACGGTAAATAGAGTGGCGGATAATAGAGGTTTTACTGTAATATGTTGAATATTATTAGTTGACCTTATATATATATATATATATATATATATATATATATGAGCTAGAAAATGGTCCGGGTGGAGGTAAAAATAAAATCTCGTATAAAGAACTGTTTATTGGAAAGCCGACGTTTCGGCGCACATTACAGTTCTTCTTCAGGGCTAGTAGGGTTACACCTGAGGCTAGACGTCTAAAGATTTTTTTTCATCTCCACCCCATTTTCTTCATCTTTTACGAAATGATACATTATTCTCATAAATGAAAACGAACAGAAGATAGTATGCTCAGAAAAGATTTGTTTTTTAGGCCTGCCCAACAGACTTGTTTATATGACTATTATAATAACTATTTGGACTTACGGAGTAGAGCTATGGGGCTCCACTAAACCATCGAATTTCTCTCCTATCTAATCCTTACAATCCAAAATCCTTAATTTTCCTTACTTTGTTACGAATAAAGTCAACCATAATAACCTCAAATTCCCATTTGTTAATGATGTGGTCTGAACCCGTTATCAATACTTTCATTACAAACTTTATTCTTACTCAAACCCACCAGCAGAAAATTTACCTACCTTTTCAAATCCCGATTATCCTACGAGTAATTTGAAAAGAAGATGGCCTCGTGACCTAATTTATTTTGTGAGTACTAGCTAGTTTGTCTTTACCCATGCCATTACGTATCATTCACTATATATACTTGTTATAAAGTCGTGAATTTCAATAAATAATTTGAAAAAATAAAGATCCCTGAACAGGATTTCAACTATTACCAAAAATCATTCTATTTTTTTTTAAAAGCTGTATGTTTATGTAATTTATATTTTAATGGAAATTGTATAGCGTAATTAAAAAATGTACATAAACGAGGAGAAAAGGATCTCTCTTTTGTCTTCCGCTTATTACCTCAATTAATAGTAATTTTTAAAACTTTCCGTGCCCTTTTGTTTTATAAAATCATATGATGACGTTTGTATATAGGACAGTTCTATGACGGTCCTGATTACACTTAATGGTGAAATAGCTCTTTGTTATTGTAATTAAAAAGGTTAAATTATGTTTCCGAATAAAACATGTTATCGTCTTAGAAAATATAAAAAATGGCCCTTGTGTTATTCTTATCTCAAGGTTCATATGAGCCGTCAATTTGGAAAATGGTACAGATTCATTTAAATCTCCTTAAATTAAACTTCTCCAGTTTCCATCCACCAGCACTCCTCCAAATATCCTGCGAAGGATTTTTCGCCCACACAAAAATAAATATAAATTATCCTTCAATTGTTCCTACACCGCTCTTTAAAAATATGTTAGGACTGTCCATTATACGAATCATCATCGAACAAAGTGCTATTATCTATTGCCTAAAAGTGGCAGATTGTCATATTCCAATAAAGTGTTTATATACTAAGATCAAATATTAATTATGTAAGTACTTGACTAATAAATAACTATTGAGTGTCAATAGTATAGTATGATGGTATTTATTTAGAATCATATATTACTTAAAGTAATCTTTTAGATTTTATTGAAGGGGGTATTGTAAAAAAAATGGCGGCAGAATCCAGTGTTTACACCGCACCCCTCCAACAAAAATACTTGTTCCTCCCCTGGAAATACTAACATAATTCCTCGAGGACTTTGTCGTGGAAAACAGTTGGGAAAGTCAAAACGGAAGCCCTGAGGGGAAGAGCTGTTGTCAACAGGCTCCTGGACCTAGCGTGTTGTTTTGAGACTTAATGTCCTTTGATGCTTCGTAACTTTGCACGGCTGAGTCAAGTCTATGATGACCTCAGCAACTTTATTCGATACCAAAGTATTTTTTTAGTACTTGATGTATTTGTTTTAAGAGGGATAAAATGATCCGTATGGAGGTAAAAAAAAAAATGGGGAGAATGGTTTATCGGAGAGCCAACGTATTCTACCAACATTTAATGGGAGATCTTTTGTGGGGCTAAATATGCAAAATACAGATAGTTAAAATTCATATGGTAAATATTAAAATTAAATTATTTTCATTTTATATATTACATTTTTTATTTTATTCCTCATATATCGATGCCTCAGTTCACATATGTGTTAATTGCCAAAAACAAGATTTTCAGGAGTCAAATTTGATAATAAATTAACAAAAGAAATCAAGTTCAAGTCTAAGCACACACTATATTTTTGTAACCTTCACAGCTTCTCTATTAATTTTGTATCAACATATGATCTACGAATTCCTGATCACAATTTTACAATATTATTTATATAGCAAAACCCATTTTTGAAAAATTTGCACTTAACACATTTGTGAACTAAGGCATCGGTATATAAAGTCAACTATTATTATTCAAGATGGATTTGTTTTATATGCATTTAATTTCTCGCTCAATTTTGTGATTGACATTATTTGACTATCATTGTTGACATCATTTTTTGGAGTTTTCCCATTGCATTCTAATAACTGAAATCATAATTATAAACTGTTTAACAAATTTTTATTTTAGGAAATATCGGGTGACTAAAATCCTCGAAAGTTCTTAGGTTCAGTATTTGGGAATGATTTCATTATTTTTACATAAATCAATCGTTTCACAGGGATGTGATTTGGCTTAAATCACGCTTAACCGTGTTGTTTCCCTCCACTTTATATACAGGGCATGGATAAGCACCAGGGGGATTCAGATCCCATTGGATCGATACAATTCACAAATATGCTACCCCTATTTCTCTTGAAGATATTTTTATTCTGCTGTAACAAGCAGGAACCACTTATCGTATCATTTTCCTAAAATGATATGAATGAGTTTTCTGGCATGACGAATGAGTTTTGGGGAGTTGCGAAAGTTAAACATTAATTTCAGTCTTATTAAAGATAAGGAGTAGATATCTTTCAGAAATTCTCGGAGAAACTTTCCCGTCTCTTTTAGATAAATAAATAGATATATAAATGGTCGCTAAGATTTAAGATTAAATTAAATTAATTATCTTATCTTGGTATTCAATTAATCCAACACCATACTTAGGTCCTTTCGGACGAAAATTTAGAACAGTTTTATTAACAGCGAATAATATCCAACGTTTGCTGTGATCAACAAAGAAAGTATGTTTCTTTTTATGTTCAGTTATTGTTATTCTAATGGGACTTAGTCCCGGTTCCTTTTCTATTATGTTCTATCCTATAAAGGAACAGGTCCATTGAACTCAAAAGTAATGATTTTTTATCTTAGATCAAATACTTTAACGAAAATCGAGAAGCTTAATCTCGACCATTAACGGAGTTAACCGTAACGAGAGATTTCTGGACAACGTTTCAAAGAAAATTAATCATGTGTAAAATTACGATAAATTGTACCATTTGAGTTTGAGTTATTTTAATTACCTCATGAAATAAAATAAAAGGAAGAAGTCGGACCATGATTTCTCGAACATAATAAAAGATAAAGCTACCTCAAAATAAGTTAAGAGAGCAATAAAACACGCATTAAAGTAAGTAATTAAGATCCTCTTATCTAACGTTGTCTATGAACAGTTTATTTCGAAAAATACAATGCTTCAGAAAGTTATCGTTTTTATGGTGGCTTAATATCAGCGAACTTGATGGGGACTTCGTGTTTAATTTTTTTAAGTTGAAATAATAGCGTTTAAGTTTGTTATCAGAATTGAAAAATAGGTTACAACTTATAAGGGTGTTTTATAAGGTTGTGGCGTTGAGGTGAACGATATTTTTGCAGTGCTAGAATAGGTCACTTCTTTTTTTTTTATAATTAACACACGGCTAAATGTTGGAAAATAAAAAAAAACAGGAGATTTTCTACTTTAATAAAGAAAAAGGATGATTATTTTTTAAAATAATAATTGCATGTATTTACATGTACATCAGCATTTGACAAAGCTTTCTTTCTTTTTTTCTCCCTTCCCTGCCTGTGAGGCATACAGGGTCACCTCCAGTGGGGGTTCACCACTTGAGGTACAAATCGGGTATACCCAGCCTTCTTATCCAATCCTCATTCCTTTGGAACTCTATACCTTCTTTTATTCGTCGTTCCAATAATATTTCAACCATTAAATCCCATATATTAAACCACCCAATAACCTTAAATCAGAAATAATATATTCAGTTTCGAAATTAAAATTTTCTAATAATATATTCAGTTTTGAGATTTTTTTTAAAATTTAATTAAAAAAAAATAAAATATATGTCTAATATATAAAATTCTCGTGTCACAGTGTTTGTAACAAAACTTCTCCGAAACGACTTGACCGATTGTTATGAAATATTGTGCCTATATTCAGTAGATTTGAGAATAGGATGTAAACTATTTTTCATACCTCGAAGTGATAAGTTATTGATCATGTCTAATTTGAATCCACCAATTATGAAATCTTAAACGTTTGGTCATAAAAAATATCACCGGGAATGTTATTGAAGCAGCAATGTTGATTGGAACTTTAAAGGAGAAGTCGTCCTGTAACCATGTATTCCAATGATACCATCAGAACCCATAATACCGTTCAAAAGGCTTCAACAGCATATGCATTGATTGTCATAGCAAAAGCCAAGCTTGGTCAATAAGTGTCAAGGCTAGACAATGTCAATTTGCGGTTTGGATCTAGAACATCCATGTTATATATTGCATGCTCTCGTGTCACGTAAACCATCTAATTTATTGTATTAGCAAAGGACATATTAAAACAAATATTGTGCATCGATTAGCGCTGAATTAAATTGAAATAAATAGTTATAATTTAAAAAAAAATATTATTGGCCATAATTAAAAATCAACCATGATATATCTCATTCATTAATCAAATGTTTATATTTTATAAGTTAGGAATTTTGTATATTATTTATTTATTATACTCTGTACTTAGATATAACATGAATAAAATGTAAAATCAAAAATCTATTTACTTCATTTTTTTCATTCATTCATTGTTTCTTTAAAATTCAAATTTTAACGTAATATATTTTTAAAACTATTACAACAGCCACAGCAACGCGTGGCCGGGCCAGCTAGTATATTCATCGAAATATAATTTGCATACATATGTATCGACTGTTTCTCTCCATATAATTGTTGTTATCTTATTTCTATTTTATTTTTATTTATTTTAATCTGTTTTTTAATACTTTAAATATTGTCAAAAGGGTTAATTCGCAATTTTTTCATTAATTATTTAAGTCTTTCTCATTTGTTAATTTAATTGTATTTATTAGTTAAATGTAATTACATTATACTCTAAGACATAATAGCTTATTTATTAATACCTGTATTGTTATTCTAAAGGAAATTGCCCCCAGAATTATTAAAGACTTTGTTATTATTATTTATTTGCTTTTATGTATTTTGGTCAATTGGAAAATAATCTAATTCTAGTTCTCGACCGACTTCGACTCATCCATTTCGTTTCGTCGTGTGAGAAAAGCATATATACACAATATTTTTTAAACGTAGTTAGGTGATAATGTCCTGTCCAATCACTTTGAAAAACTATGATAATAATAGTATAGTAATAGTAGTAATAATAGTAATAATAGTAATAGTAATTAATAGTTTTCTCTCCAAAATCAAAACTTTTGAACTTGAGGAAAACAGATAGTTCAAAGTTAGAAAGTTCAAACTAGTTTTCTCGAAACACTTTGTTATAGTTAGCCAGTTTTAAAGTTCACTCTACGATTCTCATCACAAGTTGATGTTATGAAACAACCTTATCTCTCTGCCGATGGCGGACCAAGGTAGGACCATAATCATAAAAGCATACAGGGATGTTTCTAACTTAAATGTGTTCGATAAGCTTTGAAAACTAAGTTCTATCTTGTATAATTTAAGGCTTAGCGTAAAATGCTTTTTGCGAATAACTGGTTCAATTCGAACCCTATATATTCTACTCTGGTTAGAATATCTGGGTTTGATTCCCGCTATCGTAAAACATTTTTTTAATAATAATAACCAGCACAAATAAATCAGCATAAATTAAAATCAGCACTAGTATGTATGTATATATATATATATATATATATATATATATATATATATATATATATATATATATATATACATATTTAATTCGTAAATAAAGCAAGGTCAGAAAAAAAAATCAGACCATCCAAATAAAAAAACAAAACTTACATATTTTCCATTCAAGCAACTATATCCTAACTGTAATGATGATATGCAATGCTGTGAAGTTATTTTTCATAAAAATAATCTTCAGATAACCATTAAAATTTTTATTTAACCATAACCAATGATTCTGTGAAATGATGTTGGTAAAAACTAAAATATGTTTTAGTTATTTTATATTACAACAATAAATATAAAATTGTAAACATAAATCGCTGTTCTTTACATTATGATATAATTTACAGAAAATAATATTAATTTCAGTCACTGATGGAAGGTTTTTACAGACAGACAAATAAACTATATATTTTTTTAAATGAATAAAATAATTTTCATTAAATTATGTAGTAGTTTTTCTTCTGGCATATTATATGCACTATTTTTTTTTTATTATAACAATGATATGAGCTAAGAATTATCATTTCTACTTTGGCCTGATTTATGTAATTATTTAGTCCTGAACTCCCTTATAATATTATATGGTATTAAGAAAATATCGAACTATGCATTATTAAATTCTTCCTTTGAGCAATTTCGAACTTTCGAAATTTAGGTCAAAATTCTTTGGCGTTAGGTAGAGTGGATTTGATCAAACATAAATCTAACTAACCCGTAATAAAACTAACCCGTGCTTTCTTATTTTTTATATTAGTCTATTTGTTTAATATAGTGCAAATATATATAAAACACTTCATTTACACTTTGCGCTATATTATGAAAATTTTGAAAATAAAAACAAAGTTTGCGACTATATTCTGTATTCCGTACTACACTATTGATATATTAAGTTCAATTTCAAATTTAAATATTTAAAAAAAATTAAATTGCAGGGCATAAAAACAGTATTTAAAAAAATATTTTTTAGGGGATCAAAATAGAATAGTTATCAGGAAAACGAAAATATTAACTCTTTTTTTCCATTTTCGATCAGAGATCCTTGATATACCTTGTTCCTTAGGCAATCTTATATCCTATGTGATATACGTCAGCTATTAAATTTCCATACATATTGAATTCAAGGATGACTGAGTTTTAGAGGACTTAATAAAATAAGAATGCCTTAGATGTGTTAGTTAATCGATATTCGATTTTAGATAATTTGGTTAGAGCTCTAGGATCTTATCCCGCCCCATATTTCCTTGAGAGATACTGTTGCTGATAAGACACTCTTTACCTGCTTGTTTTAAAAATAGAATATTCATCACTTATGTTGTTTTCAATATATTTTTGACTACAAGATTATATTTTAAAATAGTTTCATTGTATATGGGGGGGCTGGAGTGGCTCAGTGGTAGAGCACCCAGCCTCTATAAAGTGGGTACCCGAAACAAGGAGTAAAAATCTGGCGGTTGAGCGTGATCTAAGGAAGTTACATCCCTGCACAGCCTTTGTCCAAGAAACAGTACAGTCCATACCATGTTCTGTTCACCTCCTTCACGGGTTGCGGTGGTACGGCATCTTATTTTTTAATCTATATAATATTTATTTTTGGCACTACAGATATTGGAGATCTTTAGTCGCGCGATATGTTCATCTTTCATACATGTATTGCTCGTGGGAGCACAAACAGCTTGTACGGAATGGCGTCACCTCATTTTGCTATAAACTATGGTTCCTATGGTGTAGTGACAGGCTGTAAGTGTGTATGACATGGTTACTGCCATATCATACACACCTACAGCTCCATAACCATTCCCTACGAGTATAATTGATCAAATTCCTTGTCACCGATCTATACTAGGGTTCAAGGATAGTTACGTATTTCGTATTGGTCTAGATCCGAGGATAAACGCTACTCTCGGAGTCAAGCGCGCGAGGATCTATCTTTTCCTTTTGTAATAAGGTCGTCTCGATTGACCGGGTGTATGACATTTTGGAAAACTACAACTGATATAAGGATTATGATCATAATTCCTACGTTAGGCCATTGTGAATTCCGGCAGGTTGACTAATAGAAACATGCTCGAGGAATCCCGAAATCTTGTTTGGGACTCACAAAGTTTGAAGTCAACAAGTTGTAAGCAGGTGCACATTTTCAAAGGTTTTAACTCATTCGGCCAGAAAATACATAAATTTGTCTTTCAGAGAATACAAATTTCGTTCCAAGGCCATTTTTAATTTTTAGGAAATGTATTAATTTTTATTAATACATAGATGTATTTAAATTTAGGATTTACCCATTTTCATTGCATGAGTCTGTGTAAACAGCGATAAGTATTTTAAGTTATAATTTTTATTTCTGTTATTTAATAGCAGCGTTAGTTTCTAACCGTTAGTGAGTATTTATCTGAGAATATAAGTTGGAAGTCTTGGTCTCTTTTCTTGTAGAATCCAAAAGCCAATTCCTTCTTTTATAGGATACTCATAAACCTACTTTCTTTTCTGGAGTATAAAAAATAAAAATTATCTTTGGTAAATTCTATTAAGATTAAATCTTTTCTATATCTTGAATGGATCATTTTCTAGCTGAGAGATGTTACTCACCAAAGCTCTGCTCGTTGAGTGGATAAGGATAAGGGCTGTAACTTTGGAATTGGAACCATTTAAGTTAGACGTTTGAGTCCGATCCTAACTGAGATTTGGACAATCCTATCCCCACAAATCTCTACTTTATTCAATTCAGTCTTCATTCAATTGAATGTTTGTAGAATGTACTAGATTACGTTTACATTAAAAGGAATAATTGTGTTAATAATTTATTTATATCTAGAGAAAGTTTAAGCTTATTCATATTATTCAATTAAGGTTGTAAGGTAGGGCCTAACCGCAAAGATCTGTATTATTTTAAAATGATTTTATTATTATTATTCTTTTATTTTACATTTGGACCTGTACAGTATCCACCTACCACATTTTATGTCAGTGCTTATATTTGTTCTCCTCTAGGTCTCTAGGAAGGTCTCTAGGACATTGTCTTTTCAATCTTCTCCTAGCAAATACAGGTAACAGGGAATTAGAAAGAGAAAGAACAAGTGGATTTTGTGTTAATGAGTGGAGGGTTATGTATTTGTTCTGAAGATACGATTTTATAGTGGGAATGTCCTTGCCTTTGGGTGAAGTGTGATTCGAAATAAACCAAGGAGAATTAACAACTTTATTAAGACTTTTGGATCGTGTTGTTTGTACGAGGAACCAAAAGGTTCTGCTCTATATGTTCAAATAGGTATAGTGTTATAGATTAGTCGTTTATTTCGTAATTCAAGTGAAGTTTATAGTCCAGATGATGTGATAATTGTTTATAGCATTTGTAAGATTGTCAATTCTTGTCTTTTTAATTTTTTTAGGTGTCTTTTGTCCAAGTTTAGTTTAGTTTAGTGTGTCTTGATAATGCCTGAATAGGCGAAACGTCGACTGGTAAGTGTGTATTACTGGATTTGAAACATAAGGCTTTGCATTGTGGCTTTTCCCAATTGCATTATAATAAGTTATAGTTTTTCTTTTAGAATTTTTGGCTCTATTTTATTGATATTTTTAGTGACCTTTATTATATAATAACTATTATTTATATAATAACTATTCACTTTTTTGGCTCAGTTCAAACCATTGCAAATATATTCATATTAATATTTTTGCGGATCCCGAAATCTTTTCGGAATTAACATGATATATTTCAATGAAAAAAATAGGGTTTATAATGAGTATGAACAAATAAATAAGAGTGGTGAAACTATACTACTAGGGGTCCTAAAATTTTAATAAGGATTTATTAAAACTTTAATCGATTAATATTACTTTTTCCTTTTACCACTGTTCAGAATGATAATAAACTTAAGGTAGTTAAATATTTATTTATACATATATATATATATATATATATATATATATATATATATATATATATATGGAGAGAGAGAGGGTGTGAGAGGGAAATCAAGAGCGAGTATTCCTTAGAGACTTATAATTAAAACACGCCTTCAATTAACGTCTTTCAATCTGTCACTTAACACCTTCCTTTACTTCCTGTCCGTCGATTCGATTTCCTGTCTTGTTTGGGTAAAGCTGTATACCCTTGTGATTTGTTCCTGAATTATTTGAGTAAGTTAATATATTAACGTTTGTTATATTGTGAAAAATAATATACATGTTAGTGTGTGAAACACTATTAATTTAGGCTAACAATATAAATCTGTATTAAAAAAATAATGGACGCCAAATAGTTCAACTCTGCAATGATAAGCATCGTTCCGAGTAAATTGAACTTGAGGTAATTCTGTATCAGACCCTTATCCGCTCTATGTTTACTTTACGGTTCCCAAACTTGGCTCACGAAGTAGCAAGATAGAGCTTCGATTTTTTCTAAAGAAAACGAAGAACAAGAAAAGAAATTTGTGATCTACTCGACGATATAGTTATACTGTATAGATAATGCAAATAAATGCCACTCTGAGGATATTGATGACAAAACAGTTGCAGGGAGGGTAGGCCAAGATTAAGGTGGTCAGATTATATAAAAATGATGCCAAGGAGGAATGGACAGGTAGATATCATTAGCCAGCGATTGAAGAACATGGCGATTGGCCTCGGAGTAAGCCAGGACTCGCTTATGGGTTGTAGCACAAGCATAATAATAATCATATAAATTTATAACATTTATTTCAGGAAGTATGAAGCAATACGGTTGAAATTTAAATGCATTGTAAATTTTAAAAATCACTTAATAATTACTTTCTCTTTATATAACCACATATTCTATTAGCTTGATGATTCCATATAACAATGCTTTCAACTTAAGGGTTGAACTAGTTCTAAGTACAATGTTGAAATTGTTGAAAGTTCTATTTCTCTGAATGCTAATACACTCCTTTAAAGATATGCAAGGGATATTTAGTGCCAATAAAAGGAACACAACAGTTAAGATCGGTTTAACTGCTCCTTTTACGATCATTAGACTAAATCTTTGCCGTCGGAAAGGACACAGAAAACAATTTAGGCCCGACCATTTAGGAGGATTTTCCCTCTCCGTATCAGTGCAGCCGTGGGGAACCGGCTTTATGTTCGGGAAAACTGGTGGGAACGTGTCTTAGAGCTTTTAGATACTAATCTCATGATAACAATGAAATAACGTGACGTCGTATGGAGTATATATAGCCTTGTTGTTTCCTAGATGACAAATGTAATCGTCTGGAAATATTTCATTTGTTATAGTTCATGTTTAATCAATTTGCATTATTCCCTCAGTGCGAATTGTGCATTTGAGTATTCATTGATTAAAAATAGAAAACAGAAAAAAATATGATCATATTGCAATAGAAAATCTCCCAAAAAAGAAAGCCACAAGTCGATAAAATACTGGAATAAATGACTGAAAACGTATCGTCAGGCATCGTCAATGTATCAGATCTCACATCGACTGTCAAAACGGACTGGTCAAATTGAGGCAGTAAACTCAATCCAAGACGTTCAACAAACAACTGAGGCAAAGGAAGGAATTTTGTTTTTCTGCTGATCAGCAGTTCTTATAACCAACCCAGCTGTCCTTACAATACCTACCTTTGTATTACTTGTATGTTGAGATTCTTGCAATGAGGTGACTGTATCTCTCTAGTCCTATCTGAACTGTTGATGTGAGATGTGCTGGACTTGCATGCTCCATTGGAGAATGTCCTGATGATGCTTGAATTTGTGAAAACGTTGATTTGTTAGTTATTTTCCAGCATTATAGAGCCCTGATATTATGATCTTCAATGAGATTTTTATATGAAATATGAACTCTATGCTATGTATATAAATAAATTAATTAGAATATAGGAAAATACATATTCTGGAACAAGTGTGTTCTTAAGAATAATGGAAGTATTAAAATCAAATAAACCTTCCTGGCTCCAATTACACCCTTCTAATAAATTAAAGTCAAGTAAAGGATTAATTAAGCGGTATTCCCTTCGCACTACTTAGATGTGAATACAGATATAAAGGTAAATATGTTTCACATATTGGTACTGTTTATAAGCTTAATTATTGTTAATATTGAGAAAACAATCAACATAAATATGGAAATATCAATTACAGTACATAAATATTTATTATTTACATATATTTGGCAGATTGAGCATTGAGAGTGTATTTGTATTTTTATTAGTTTAACGACATTTTATACTGTTTTGAACAATAAGTTAATTAGTAGCTTTATCTAATTAGTGTATCGGATGATGCTACAGTGGGAGTCCTAAATTTCGTCTATCCAGGAATAATTACGATAGGAATATTTAACGAGTACCTGATATAGTACATGCTCGGGACCACACGTTTTACGTCCCTTCCGAAGGACCGCCAAGGATTTGTTTAGTCCCATTATTAAAAATCGTATTGTATAATAATTAGTAGGTATTGACAAAACCCGTATTACCGTAAGGATAGGAAGGGTGTTTAAATAAATGTATAAATACTCCCATTAAAAATCCCTAGGCTACTTGCGAACCCGCGATCTTGGACTGGCGATCTTGCAATGGTAACCTCTAGACCACTGGTGACCCCAGTGTCATTTTGTGATTGATCATTGTGCAGAAATAAATAGTTTTCAAGAAAGTTGGGGAAGAGAATTTAATGTTTTTAAATAATATAAATAAATGGACATGATTCCGAAGTAACAAAAAAAATAAGAAACGAAAAGAAAATAATAAAGATGATTATGATGATTATCGGTAAAAAATTTTATTGCATTATTGTCGTCTCAACAACTCTAGCCCCTTCATTTATACTGCCAAACATACCCGCAATTCTGTTCAGTTGTGCGGTAGTGTGTTTCAAAGTATTGAAGGCGCAGGCAGTAGGTATGCGTTAAGTTACGATTTTTAATCCCTATACATATATTATAAATTTAAGGACTATCAGCTTCTTTTTTCTGTAATAAGATATTTGTTATAATTTAAAAAAAATTCATTATTGGAATACAACGAGAACATTGGGATGAGTGTGTTAAGATTAATCTTAGAGGTTCGTGTTTGGGTTTTAATTCCAGGACGGAAGCTTAGATACGAAGTGATGGTTTCGATATTGAGCTTACTGGATCGCTAATTTTTATTGTTATTAAATGAATATAAATAAATGAGTGGGTGTTTATAGCATAAAGTAGAATAATTACAAGTTCCTGACTGTTTTGTAATATTCATTAATCGGATCAACCTTTTAATCATACTTGAATCCCTTCTGGCATATAATACGAGTGGGAAGATCTATTTTTGGACTCCTTGTTTCTGTTTTGGGTCAGGGTATTTGAACTCAAGCAGAAAGCCAGGTTTCGGGAATTGGATGTAGGTATATATAGTTATAAACAGGATAAGAATGTGGTATCCGAGTACGTAAGTGGGATCTGGTGAGCTTTCAGGAGCTCAGCCCACTCCCGGTGAAGTAAGTCTGTTGATTGGCAGAAAACTTGGAGGTTAAGCATTAACTCGATCAAATCATCTCCTTGCTCTATCGGTCGCATAGAAATGTAAAGCCCCAAACCATGTTAGGCAATAAGGAGTCCGTGAAAGACATTTTGACAATAACCGATTATTGTTACTATTATTTTATTTTGATAAATCATTTTTGATTCGCAAATCCTAAAAAATAGTATAGGTACTCGTTTATCAAATGTTTGTCCAACAGTTTGGAAAATGGAGGGCTTTAGCGAAATCGGAGGGTGGCTTAGGAGTTGTGGTGGAGAGTTGCCATTGATTATAATAAGATGATATAACCAACTTTATAATGTTTTTATTAACATTAAATTATAATATTTTTATTTTATAACATTACCTTATAATATAGCAACATGACCATACATTACAAGAGAAAAGTTTTTTGTTCATTATTCCTTCATTAACTTATGGGTGCCAAACTTGGACTCTAAATAACGATATATCTAAATCCCTAGCAACCACTCAGCGTGCAATGGAGCGAAGTATGTTAAGGAAAAGTTGAAGGGAGAAAATAAAGAATACAGAACTACGGAAGCTGACTGGTACGCGCGATATGGCGAGACGACATACAAAACTTCATCGGAGCATTATGGCACCGTTCTGTTTGGAACAGACGTAGCTGGGTTAAATTTGGAGAGGCTTATGCCCATAGAAGGGCCTTTTTTCTTTTTAAAACCATGTAAAAATGTACATAGAGATAGAGGGAAAAAAAATAAAGCTTATTATTATTATCATTACCTTATAATATTTTTATTTATTTTATATGGTTCACCAACATTGCAACCTAATAATTATAGCTTTATAAATTTTAGCCATATAATATAATAATATAATTATAGCCACAATGGGGACAATCGGCTTCGAGGTAGATACGATTGAAATGAGGTAAATGGAGGTAGAAATTCCATTAGTATTCTTTAAGTAAAATTACATTGTCGCAAGAAGAAACAGAAATGTACCGATATACTATCTTTGTTACACTATCTTTGATTTCAAATTAAAACAATTCTCACAACAAAATAATAATGATAAAAAAAAAATTACCACTACAACCTAAAAAGGGTCTAGTGTTACGTCGGGACTGTACTGTTTCTGAACTAAGTATGTGCAGGGAAGTAGTTTGTCCGAGATAACGCTCAACCACCAGGTCTTCCGAAATTAAGGGTATCCACTTTGTAGAGCCTGGACGAGCCCAGGAGTGTCTGCAGATCACTCAGAGCAACTCAGCACTCAATATACTGCATTATCCAACTCTCTACAAAATAAAAAAAAATTCTGAAGGGGCTTGGGCTCAGTAGAATTTAGATACCGAACTAATTCTAAACCTTAAATATGCTGTGAAGGGAGGTGGTTTTCATGAAATCTTACTCAACCATCAGTTTTTTTCTCTAATTAAGGATACCCACTTAGAAAAGATGGGTGAGCCCTAAGAGGTTCTGCATTTCTCCATTGCTGTTAACAGATTAAATATTTTATCTGTCGCTGCTCGATTAGAACCTATAATCATTAGCTTCACTACTAAGCGCTATACACGCTGTACTATCTACACATTACGAAATAATAATGTATTTATTAAATTATTACATATGGATTGGGTAATAATCATCTTCAATTACGACTTGGATATACGAAAATAATCACTAGCGAGAAAAGGATTAAATGTCAGTAACACATAACCTAAAAGTAAAACGAATTAAATAACTCATGACTAACTAAGTTGGAATTAATATCGGCTGTCATGTATTTTTCCCCCGCGCGGCTCCAGAACTAAGCTAAATCCGATCGGTTAAATTGCTGTAGGGGGATTAACTTTTCCATGACAGAACGAATTAGGCAAAGTTAGGGGATTGGAGCGCAGTTGGCTATATCGGACAGTATTATCGATACCAGCATCCCCTTAATACATAAATACATAATACACAATAAATAATAAAAAAGTTAGATGTTTCACCCTCTGTTAGTTAGCATTCTGTTAATGCTATGGATCAACAAAAACTTTTAAAAAGTTAAATGCTAGAGAGTTACTTTCACTTTGTAATCGAATCTGAGAATAACCGCGAATAATTCCTGAAATATTTTTTTGAGAAGTCTTTTAATTTTTTCCCTCAGAAAACATTAAAACAATTCTAATTTATTTTATTTTATTGTTAGATGTTATAATTTTTTTAATATTTTTAAATGTTGAAAAATATTAAAAAAATTATAACTTCTAATAATAAAATAAATTATAATAATATTTAATGACTAATTGTAAGTCAACAAGATCCAAAAATAAAAGTAATGTTTAATTAACATTCTCCCCGTGTATACATCGCGAATTGCGAGAAAGGAGATATCAGATCAGTGAAAATATATGACTGACCGAAAACCGAATCAGGATGGCTGAGGTGGCTAAACCTCGACGGATACGTAGGAGATCCGGGTTCGAGTCCCGGTCCTAGTCATATCTTTTCTTTTCAAATATAATATTTAAAAATATTAAAACAATTATTTGTGGAGTATGTAATACAGGGAACAGAAATTAAAATGATTTCTTGCCTTACACGAGTTGTCTACAAACGAAAGAATGGATTAATTTTTGAAAACACGTTTCAACATTTATGCCTTTCTTCAATGAAATACAATTTTTAAAAAGATTTATTATGTATAATATGAGAACATAAATAATTAAACGGTTATAAAAACTAACTGGTAAAATGATAATGATTTTATACCTTTCTGAAGGGTTCTGTGTATCTATACCTCCAATTAATTAGTGGTTAGCTTGAAGTTTCTCAAAAATGAGAGTGTTGTTCTTATGGAAGCGTCATCCTATTATTTTCGTTGTGAATAACGTAATAAGTCAGGTGTTGACCTGAAAAAGAGTGATTACTTAAATTACAACTCCATTTTAAGTCAAACACTCCGAGAATTACACGAGCTCCCTTTAGTCTGTTCAGTTAACTCTCTCTGGACAAAATTCGACTTAGCCACTACTTCACTGGGACTGCAGGTATACATATTAGACAAAAGAAATTTAAAGCTTACAAACAAACCTCAGCATAGTAAACTATAATTCTGTCATACTATAACTGACATATCTAGAGCTCCTGAAAATAAGGGGCTAAGTCGAATGCCCTCCAAAACTAGTTTCCTGTATTTAAATAGCGTTAATCAAGTACGAATCAAGGCACTTAGCAAGGTAACGGCTTAAAATAGTTATTTCTTATATCAACATCCCATTCCAAGCCAAAAATACGAGAATGACACGATTCCTCTTCCCTCAATCTGTTATCTCTGTGTGGACGACTTAGCCACTGTTAATTTACACTAAACAAAACTGGATGAATTAAGATAAACTTTATTGAATAACATTCCACATGCTCAATAGAAATTACACTGAACTGGGAGGTTAACATAGGTTACAATACAGGGCTCCATGGAGGTTACATCTCAATGTAGCCACCCTTGACACCCCCCTCATTAAGCTCTATAAATATAGCATTTAATAAAGAAATTAAAAAAAACAAAACATTATATACCTATCACCTACATTATTTCAAAATTATTATTTAATACATTATTATTTGGTACATTATTTAAACACAATCTTCTTACATTTTTTTTTTTTTTTTAATACAATAATAAGTATTATTCAAGATAATCAAATGATATAAACTTAAAGAGTAGAAATAAAATAAAAATACAATTACAAATCAAGCCGCTGAGGCTTTTTAACAATGCGACCATAACGCGTTACAACCGAACCTTCATTCATTTCTGGAATGTAACAGTTATCTGAAACAGTGGAGGTATGAGAGTCATTATCTGGTATAGGGCTATTGACATCATCTTCACTGAAAGGTATGTCAAAAGTTGTATCTCTGAATAAATTACTTCTATGGTTTTCATTAAAATGAATGTCTACATCACCCTTATACTTTTTAATAAAAACTGAATTTCTTCTATACAACTTTCCTCCAAGTTTTACAAGGTATGATCTGAATTTTAATTTTTTTACAATGACTCCTAATGACCATAACTTATTAAATTTGTCTTGAACTAATACCTGGTCACCTTCAACAAACTCCTCAGGTTTTTTACAATGTTGATTGTAGTAAGCCCTTTGATTTTCTTTGTTACATACTTTAGGATCACTAATAGTTTTTGGTAAAAGATGGTGGTCACCAATTGGTAATTTTGTTCTGAGGGTTCTACTTTGGAGGAGCTGGGATGGAGAGTATTTGAGTCTTGCTACTGGGGAGTTCCTATAATTTAATAAATACAATTCTATATCATCATTTTCATAAAAACATTTTTTCAGCATGGATTTCACCACACCAACTGCCTTTTCGGCGAGGCCATTACTTTTTGGGTAATAAGGGCTAGAGGTAATTATATTAAAATTCCATTTGTTTGAAAAATTTCTAAATTCCTGTGAGCTGAAAGGATTATTATCAGCTATGACAATTCTTGGGATTCCAAAAGAAGCAAAAATAGATTTAAGGCATTTAATTATTGTTGCGGCAGTTTTATCTTTCAATTGGTTCAACTCAATCTATCTGGAATAGTAATCTATGACAACAAGATAATATCTACTACCAAATTCAAGAACATCCATTCCTACCTTATTGAAAGGGATAGGTGGAATTTCATGAGGAAGCAAAGCCTCTTTGGTTTTGGACCTTTGAAATATTTGGCATACTTTACATGTATTCACAATATTAGTTACATCGGACATAACTCCAGGCCAGTAGAAAAACTTTTTAACCGTATCCTTGGTCTTATGAAGCCCAAGGTGTGTTTCATGAAGCAAGTGCAGAATTCGCTTTCTATAAGCAGGGGGAACAATCAGTCTATCTTCAAGATAAACTAGTCCATTTTCAACTGTGATATCGTTTCTTATTTTATAATAATGACTGAGGTCTCCAGACTCATGCAGCGATTTAGGCCACCCTTCTCTATAATATTTCAAAATTGCATTTAAAACTGCATCATTCGCAGTTTCAATTTTTAAATTATTCAAATGAGTACCCGAGCAATCAAACTGAACCCCCACGGTATGTATCACATCCCTCATTGATTCATCATCCTTAACATCTTTTTTCAAAAAATTTCTAGAAAGCAGGTCAGCTATCACCATTGATTTACCAGGCAAGTATTTCAAATCGAATTTATAAGGTAACAGCTTCAACCTTAGACGTTTAAGCCTATTATTTTTTATTTTTTCTAGATCTTTAAAAATAATTGAAGTCAAAGGTGAATGGTCAGTATATACCGTAACGTTAGCATGACCATAAACATAATTGTGGAATTTGGAAAATGCAAATGTAATCGCTAACAATTCTTTCTCAATTTGAGCGTACTCCTGCTCAGAAGAAGTCAAGACCCTGCTAGCATATAAAATTGGCTTCCCTTCTTGTAACAATGTGCAGCCCAAAGCACGGCTGCTTGAATCCGCTTGGATATCTATTTTTTTAGTTGAATCAAAACAAGCAAGTAAAGAAATATCTGATACTATTGTTTTCAATTGGACAAAGGCATTATTATGATAATCGGTCCAGAGCCAGACAGAATTTTTTTTCAACAAAGATGTCAATGGTGCACACAACTCAGAGAGATTAGGGATAAAATTTCGTAAAAAATTAATCATGCCCAATATTTTCTGCAAATCTTTGACATTTCTCGGGGGTTTCAAATTTAAGATGGATTCAATTCGGCCTCGATCCACTTTAAAACCATTTTTGGTAAATATGAATCCCAAATATCGTACCTCATCTACAAAATATTGAATTTTTTCAGCATTAAACTTTATATTATATTTTCTGGCCACAGATATCACCTCATCAACTGTAGTTTTAAGTTCCTCTCCTGTTTCGCCAAAGCACAAAATATCATCAAAATATACAACAACATTTTTTATATGACCAAAATACTTAAAAGTTAATTTTTGAAATAACTCAGGCAAAACTGAAAGCCCAAAAGGAGCTCGTAAATATTTATACACGCCGAATGGAGTGCTGAAACAACAGAGTTTACTGGACTCATCGTCAAGGCGGAGTTGGTGAAATCCATGTTTCAAATCAAATAAACAAAAATGACTCTTATTAGCAAGCTTTGATCTAATTTCCTCTAAAGTAGGTATTTCATAATAATGATTGGGATCTATACACAAACGTAAAGACGAGTCGGGCTTTTCAACAATTACAAGGCTATTGATCCATTCACAGGGCTCATCCACTGGTTCAATTACTTTTTTAGCAACTAAATCATCTAAGCAGCTTTTTAATTTTTCTTTGATCTTGAATGGAACCCTACGAGCAGGATGGGCCCTGGGAGTGGCATCTTTAGAAAGTTTCAACTTACAAATGTCCGGAAAACAACCAAGGCCGTTAAAGACGTCTTGATTTTGTTTGATGAATTCGGTTGAATTCGGTATGATCAGAGTCTCCTCCACTCGTTGTACCAGTTCTAGGTCAATGCAAGACCTGAGACCTAGAAGTGGTCTTCTTTCTTCATCCACCACCATGAATCTTGCTGTTATTCGTTTGAGTTTGTTCTCCAATGGAAGGGAAACAGTTCCAAGTGGTCGAATTAGAAATCCTCCAAAACATTCCAGTGATACGTTTGTCTTAGCCATTCTCGGAGCCTGAGGAATACGGTCCAACAATCCCACAGGAATGACATTTACCTGTGAGCCTGTGTCCAGTTTGAATGTAACAATTATATCCCCAATCTTTACCTTTGCCAACCACTCATTGTCCATGCTGCCCCTCATATCACAGGAATGTACATGCAAGGAGTCCAGCTTGAAAATGTCAGGATCTTCACGTGTTGTTTCGACCAATTCTTCAGTTTTACTATTCCTAGTGCCAGAGTTACATTTCTTTGCGAAATGATTCAGTTTTCGACAAATAGAGCATTGCTTACCTAGGGCAGGGCAGCGCCCCCAAGCATGCTTGTACCCACAACGATTGCAGCAACGATTTGATGGCTTGAGTTGAGTAAAACTATTGTTGGATTTATCTGACGACTTTGGTTTTAATTCTAAAGTTTCTGCTGTATCCGTTTTGTTATTAGTTAAAAGTTTCATGTTGGTTCCTGCCAATTCTATCGTTTTACAAAATTCAATAGTTTTTTCAAGTGAACAGTCTTCTCTTAATAATCTTTCTTGGGTACTTTTTTCGTATATTCCCAGAACTATTTGGGTCCTTAATAATTTATTTTCTTGATCCCCGAATTTACAGGGAGCTATTAATGCCTTTAAATCAGTGAAAAATCGCTCAAAAGGTTCGTTAAAACCCTGTTTCCGATTAAAAAATTTAAAGATAGTTACCGTTTCATTTTTCTTCGGGATACAGTGTTTTTCTAAAACATCCAAAATAGCTAAAACTGTCTCGTTTGAAGGCGTGAGGGTCGTAATAGTAGTATATAATTGCAATCCATCCGAGCCTAATAAATTTTTCAATCTTGCCACTTGAACCTCTCGAGACTTCTTCTCCGTTTCTGTTGCCACAAAGTATACCTCAATTTCTCTCCTGAAGCGGAGAAAACTTTCGGCGAGATCGTCTCCATAGGTATTGAAATTCGACGGCTTATTGAATTCCATGATAAATTACGACTGCGCCATGTTAATTTACACTAAACAAAACTGGATGAATTAAGATAAACTTTATTGAATAACATTCCACATGCTCAATAGAAATTACACTGAACTGGGAGGTTAACATAGGTTACAATACAGGGCTCCATGGAGGTTACATCTCAATGTAGCCACCCTTGACAGCCACTACTTCATAGGGACTGCAGATACATCAGTCAAACGAGAACTAAATCTAAGGAATTTCGAACAAATGAACAGAGATAATCTATAAGCTTATAAGTCATACTGCAACTGACGTAAAATGGAACCACACTTAAGGGAGAAATCTCCAGACAAAGACGTCATGCCCAATCACATATATTCTATTAAAAATGCTCTTCAACCCTAGAATATCCTAAGAACGAAATGGGAATAAGTATATAGCCCCAAAATTTAATGCATTATTTGACTTTGTTCAAGTATACGAAATATGAGAGAAAGTTAGTATTGAGAACATTCCTAAGAACCTGCTTGATGCTTTTAGGTGGGTGTGCGAGTATCAAAAGTTATGTGCTGAAATGTTAAAAATAACAATCCGAGTCAGTGAACAAGGTAATCTTGCTATTTATAATAATGTAATGATTGCAGCAATATGGAAATGACAAAGTGGAAGGAGAAATGTTCCGACCTTCCAAGGAGATCCAGCGAATTTTGCCGACTTCGCTGAAAAGTTGCAGCAAACTGTTGCTGAACAGGATGATGAGCTGGTGTTTGTACAAGAATTCGGATCAGCAGCAGTAAGGGATTTCAGAAAATACCCATAACACAGAGATCTATAATCTATTTGTGTGTATTAATCATCTGAAACATTTCAGAATAGATAGTTAACACAATAATTATTTGTTTATGGATTTTTAGTTTGCATTTTTTTCGTTCTCTAGCCAACTGAAATGTACTGTACAAATATGTAATGCAATGACATAGTGTTTAGGCTACTAACTGAAGGTGTTTTTACTTTTATTTATTGGAAAATAGGTATTGGAGCAATGCTGGTTTACTTTTAAATATTGACGTCGGTAGGAAATCATTCTTACGTGTGGTTTTCTTGTTCAGAACAGTACTCTAGTGTTTTTCATTCATTTAACGTCACTGTAAGCTAGTATGGCTATCCGACGATTAGTACGGAGGGATTACTATCGAGGTAAGTAGTCGACTTATTAAATTAAATTAAGTCTTTTTCTTATATACTAATATTTTTAACTTAAATTCACTCAGCGGCCTTTGTTGAAGTTATCAGTATCCTCGCAAATTATTGTTTATTCATTCAACATCACTTTATGCTTCTAAGGATAATCGGACGATGATATTGTTGGAGTTATAAATTTTGCTTTTCCATGTATAACTAGGATATGGGTCTTTAACGAATACCGGATGTCCCCCTACCACACATGCTCGATATCTCATACTTTACGTCCAACCGAAGGACGGCAGAACCGAGGATTTTTTACTCCCTATAAAAAATCCTAAGAACACCTGCCGGGCTGTGAACCCGTGACACCAAGGGGATGTTAAGATCTTAGACAAACCAATACACTTTATTTAAAGTAAGAATATATACCCTTGTTATGGGATATTGTACTGATATAGTGAAATGTATGTAATTATATAGATAATATAATAAAACAAAAATATAATGGTAGGAATAAAATTAAAGGCATTATAATTTTATCTTTAACTGATAACTGGTTTTGAGACACCTGTGAATAGCATATCTCAACTTCTGGGTGGTTGCTGCTTTCCTTCTTACCCCACATCCTGCTGAGCTGATCTACTCCATATTAATCTGCTGAATATTAATGCATGTAGAGCATATGGTCCACGTTCTATCTGCTCTCTTGTAGACCATTTTCCCTAGTTGTAGGCCTAGGCATTGTAGATGGCTCCATCTCTATATCAAAGAGATAAGGCAAGCGAGGCATAAGTTGAACGGTTGTTTTAGATTGGACAGGTAGTTTGAGTGATTATATTTTTTTGTTTGGAAATTTGTTGCTTTGTATACCTTGATTTATTTGAGACTTTACTGTGCCGAATTATCTGTTAATATTCGTATGATATTATATAGCTTGTATAACATACATAATTAAAAATTTATGCTTAGGTAATCGCAGATTTTTTCATGCGAGCCCTTAATGTATCGGAAGGGCGTAGATTATCGCAGAGCTAGGGATTGAAGGGACGATGGCTGACTATTAGAGGCCTTAATGAGCCGAATAAGCTTGTTAGGGCTCCGTGCCTGGAGCCTCCGGTCTCCAGTTAGTGGTCTTGTAGTTTATAGTACTTCCTCTACCACCGCCATCTCTATATTGTCTAACATCCATGTTACTGCAGTAAGTTGTAAGTGCCTTCAAATATTCATGTAATGCCTCCGAGTCCTAGTTACCACCACCTGGTTTATCTGCATTTAGTCTGGCATTAGGGCTAATCGAGCTACTGTTCTTGATATGTATCTGATTTACATGGGCATATTCAGTACATAAATCATTATATAAATATGTGATTTTTAAACAATATATTAATGTAAGGTATACTTAATTCTTTATGCATAATTTTAACTTTAGTGTCATATGCATAATTTCCAGCAATTCTAAGACATTTGTTTTGGAATATTTGTAATTAGTTTTAGACATGTAACTAACTATTGGGCATGCGTATGTTAGTATAGGTCGTAAGCAGGCTTTATATAATAATAACATAATCTGTGCTTGATTTATAATTTTTATTAAAGTAAGGATATATAGTACACAGCTCTGTTAGCTTTGTTGCAAACATAATCAGGGTGAAAAGTAAAAGTTAACCTTTTGTCCAACAGTAGCATTGTCCGATTAGTTATTGTAGCATGAAGTGACGTTAAATGAAGAAACAAAAAATCTTCCGAATAAAGGATTGCAATTTGAAATTAGAAAATATTAGGAAAGTGCTACGACTTATTTTTTCCTAAATTGTGTTAAGAAATACAATTTGAAAAATTTAATAGCCTTACTACTACAAACCATGAAGAGTCTTGATTGTTTTTAACATTTATTTGTAAATATTTCATAATGTAAATGTAAATTTCATTTGATTTATTTTACTATTAATCAAAACGCTTAGAAACTAATAATAATTTGAAATTAAAACATTTCCAACTACAACTTACTTGTTAAAAGAAAATGTAACACTACAAAGTACGAAGGATTTCGGGTTCAATAGCAGAGACTGTACTGGTTCTGGGACAAGATTGTGCAGGGAGATTTGTCTGAGCTTCTAATTAAGGATACCCACTTTATACAGGCTGGGTGACACCAGGAGGGTCAGCAGATCCCAAAGGGTCCAATTTTTTAAATTATTTAATAGACTTAATAATTTATTAGAGATCAGTACCTTGAATTGATTTGTCAATATCGTAAGCATTAGTATACAACTCTTCATTATTTAAGAAAGGGGACCTTATAAAAAACAAGTCATCAATAAATTAATATATTTACTAATAAATGAGAATTTCACTAATTTAATCTATGTTAATCTCGCATCTGTAAATGAGATTAACATAGAACACTTCTTGAGGTAATTACACGGAAGTTAATCTTCCAGATCTCGCCAACTTCGCTGTGTCTAAATCCAGGTGCCTGGATATGCTCCATGACCCAGTACATCCAACTTCTGCGAAACACTCTATTTTATTCCATTTCTTTTCTCTTCCACGTTCCTTTGAGCTTTGGGATGTTATTATCTTCTTATTGGCTGGGAATTGTTTTTGGATAGTATCCTACTTTTGTCTTTTCTAAAAATTAATTTAAGGTAATTCAGCCCATGTGCTTTATAATACATAAACTTGGTCGACTGCTAAAATTATTATATATGTATTCCTTTTCGTGTATAATAACATTTCTTTACTTAATTCTCTCAGTATGTTTCCTTGATGTTATCTGTATACAAAGAAATTATTTTGATGTTAGCTTACTTAGTGATCCTTTTATTTTTATTTATGCTAATACTTAATATCAGCAGATCTAAAGATTAGTCCTTTTGCTTTTTCTCTTTTCGGAGAACAGATTGTCATTTCATGTTATACAAAATCCAACTAAATCGTAATGTGGGTTTATTAGATGTAAATCAATATTTATGTATTCACCTTTCTTTATCCGGCGGTAAAGTCGAGGACTCCCTCACAATCTACTCCTACAATCTACTATCATGTTTCCTCTTATTAAAAAAGCAAATGTTTAATGAGATCAGATTCAATCGGAAATTCCTATTTGATCTTAAGACGTGCCCCTTAAGATCTTAAAACGCTAATCGTGAAGGAAATACCAAAAGGGTCGGGAGGGGAATCAAAGAGAATTCGCTATGAAGAATCTCCCAGGAAGCTGTTAGCTGCACTGGAGGATTTGGAATATCATCTCTTTATGGCTATTCTGCTTTGAATCTGACAGCCAATCAGAATCAAGAACGAGTAAGGAGAAGGGAGAAATATTTCTAGTTTCCAAGAATACTTCCAATTAATTAATTTTCTGTTGAAGTATTTAATAACAAGGGAAAATTGAGCAGTAATGTACATAATTAATCAGTCTGAATAGATTGTAACTGTAATTTAGTTACTGAATTTATACTAAAAACATATTCAATAAGTATATATTATGAATATACATATTCATAATCAAGAAGTAAGTTGAAATGGTTTATTAATTATGAGTGTTTTGCTTCATATGACATGACATCTCATATGACATTAAGCATAAATTATTAATTAATTTAGCTCCCTCTCTTTAACTTTTAATATAAACATTTAACATTTTATTCAATAATACAATATAAAGTATTGTAATGAAAATAGTGGGAATAGAAATGGCTTACCTACTCACCAGTATACTCATGTTCGAAGAATATCGGATGATATGAGGAAAAATAGATTTTCATATTATGATCACTTGCTAAGAATAAGAACCCATTTAAAGACAATATGGCCTAATCAGCCTGGCCCGAAAGAGGTAGAAAAAGACTTGCAGGAGATGGAGATTACTGGTGAGGATATCTAAGAATGCAACTGTCTCAGGATCAAAATTCTCACCAGGGTTTTCGGGAAAAACGAAAGCTGATGACGGGAAAGAAACGAGCAAAATAAAGTAGGATCTGCAACGCATGAAGGAGGACTAAGCAAAGATCATAGATAAAATCATAGCACACAATTAGTGGGGTATTTGTTTATTTTTGTAACTTTTTGACCAGTTTATAGAGCATATTGATTATTTGAACTTAGCTCAGTGATTTTATTATCTTGAAATGATTCTTTTAAAAGAAATATTCGGTTCCTTAACAAACTCTAGTTAATATGAATATCAATGAGGAACACTGACTTATAATAAGGCAGTGATATAAAAACAAAATTAAATTTAGTTGAGAATCTCATAATAATCAATGGTACATGACTAACAGTTCAATAAAGTTCGCGGTAAACTTTTTGACAAACATCTTACCTAATATACTGATTTAACGAAGGTTTTGGGATTGTAAAGATTGGATACAAGAGGAATGCGATGGCTTAGTGAAACTCCAAAGTTCTACTATGTTAGTCCAAATAGGTTCTATATTAGTCATGTATATGAGTGTTATGTATATGAGACTAAAATACATCACAACAGGAAAACTTATCGCTGTGGTTTAATTAATATTCCATAGAATATTACCAATACCAAGGACTGTAGGTACTCTTCAGGAAAATATCGACAATGCTGTGGTGGTGGACTATCCCTCTACCGTCAGAAATAACTATAGGAGGAAAGGGCGAAAGAACCTAAGTGCCCTTAAGAATGTGCAACGATCAATCTCTCCGAGGATAAAGAAGAAGCCATTGAATATCCACTTTGCGGACAGTTGTTTTCTTTCCAGATCCGCGGCATATTTTTCCAGCGCTCTTCTCCAATGAGGGCTCTGCATAACTGGAACTCAATGGACCCTCTTACTTCCCACCGACTACTCTTCACTCTAGTTATTTGTTTTCAGGAAGATGAAAAATTTGAAAAAAAAATCAGTTACATCAGTCAGCGAAAATGAGAACGATTGATATGTCTACATATTCGGTGAATAAGTGGTTAGACAGACTTTTCACTTAAATTAGTTTCTTGTACTTAAGGAAGCGGAATCGTTTTATTTTCGTAGAGAATAAGGGGCTAGGCTAGGCATTGGCTTGACTTATATTACGTCTCCATTTCTAGCCAAAAACGAAAAGAATGACACGATTACACTTTCCTCAATCCAGTTAACTCTCTCTGGAAAAAGAAAAAAAAACAGGGGTAGCAGATTTATAATTCTAAAAGTATCCATTTCCTACGTATTCACATACTTAAACCTCACAACAGAAAATAAAGGTCATAGTAAAAAAAAATGTCGGTTATTATTAATGGTTAAGGACCAAATCGATTTTTTATTTTTATTTATTTTTTATGTGCCGAACTGAATCGATTTAATTTAAGTGTACTGTGCCTAAATATGTCACCGCATGTAAGCATTTAGCGCTGCGTTAACATATGTAAGCCACTTTAATTTAATGATTAAGTCATTTATAAATTTTATTTTACCGAAACAATAAATTTCTCATTGTATGTTCTACCATTAATAAACACTAAATCCAATTCTTTTACTAGAAAAAGAGTCGGGGTAGCTCATTGTTAGAGCGCTAAGTTGCTATGCTAAAAATCCCTGATTCGGTTTCGGTTATGACAAATAAATTATTTAATCTGTGAACAAACATGTATATATATATATATATATATATATATATATATATATATATATATATATATATATATATATATAGTATAGCAGTATTGTAGTCTATAGTAGTGTACAGTAGTATATACGAGTATATATCTTGTTGGTTATGCAGAACTTTAACAGAATGCAGCTCACCCAGAGCCACTATACTGTCAGTAATTGCAGGCAAAAACTTGGCGGTTGAGCATGATCTCGGTCACAACGTTTGTTTAAGAAACAGTACAGTCTCTACCGCACAGTTGTTTCTTATGTATTTACTGAAACTAAGACCCTTCAAGAGTTGTAGTGGCACAGTTTTTTTTTTTTTTTATTAAAGGAAAAATTGAATTTAAATACTATCCCAAGGGTTTTAATGAAACATTATTTTTTGATATAAATCGAACGTTTTAATTCAAATCTTTCCACTGATTTGGTTTCTATCAATCCGATTAAAATATTATTTCGGTCATAACTGTTTCCCAGACGGTACTCTCCTAAGGATAACCAAACGACTTATCTGTTTTATTTATTTAGCGTCGCTGTAGGCTGATATGACTAATTGGTTGATGCTATAGTGAGAGTCCTAATTTTTTTTCTAACCAGATTTGATTCTGATCTTCAGCAAGTACCTGACACCGTATAGACTCGGAACCTCCATTTTATGTCTCCTCTTAAGGACGACATAACCAAGGATTTTTATTCCTAAAAATCCTAAGGCCACCTTCCGGGACGCGAACCCGATAGCTAGGAAGTAGATTATATGACTTATTGAATACTTTCTACGAGTTAAATTAATAATTTCTGAACCATAATCTCATTAAACTTTTGTGAAAATTGATTTTGGTTATTGCCATTAGCAATAAACCTATTATGCGTCATCAATGTGATGTAATAGTTATAATTCTTGAAGTGCTTTTGACGGTTTGAATAGATTAAATTTAGATTAAGAATCGTTGATTAGAATTTAATTACAACTGCTAATACGTTGAGTGTTGAGGAAACTGACGAAGCAACATTACAGCATCTGTTGTCACCGATACGGTTCGATCCCACAACTTAGTGTAGTTCCAGAAACATTTGGCTATTTGGCTGAACGAAATAATGTGACTAATTTGCCGTACTGTTCCATTAACCATTGGAATAATATTGATTACAACTCCTCCGTGAAGTTGATTTATTAGATAACCATTCATCTTTCTGACTCAACAGTAAAACGAACTTCATCATCTTACACCACCATCATTTGTATATCTAGTTTCATCGGTAATTAAGACATAATTAAGAATCTGGTACTTACATAAAATTAATTTTATTTAATTAAATAATACCACATCAACGATGCCTTGGCATTACATTGTAATTTATTAATTAAATTAATTATAAAAATGATACGTTTTTATCTGTTATGATAGCAAATATATTAATGTTATATATTTTTTTCCATATTGGCCAACTAAGGACTAAGTCATTTCAACTGTCTTTTTCTTCTTAATATACTCCCTCATTCGTCACCAGAGCTGCTCCCTTCTTTCTTCCGCCCATTTCTTTCCCGTATTCATCTTTTTTGGGGGAGGAGGTTTCTTAAACACCCACGCGAGTATCCAGTTTCATTCTGAGACTTTTGCTTTCCAGAACAACCTCTTAGGCAATCCCCATTTTCTGTAAATCTTTTTCAACCTCTTCGATCCAGGAAGGTTTGGTCTTCTTTTCTTAAACGTAAAATCTGGTTCGTCAGTCGCGTGGGTTTCATTCTTATCAACAGGCTATAAAATGATATTCTTCTTTTGTCATCACATCCGATATATTTGGAACATGAGTGTACAGTGTACTGTTATGCCATCGTAAGTATTTACCTTGATCCTTAATTGGACCAAAATAATTGAGAATTTTGTTTAAGATCTTTCTTCGATCACCAATTTGTCTACCAGGCCTTTCTTATTCATAGTTAGGCATTCTACAGCATATGAGACCTCTGGTCGTACAACAGTTTAATAATGCCTGAGTTTTGCATTCAAGGACATTGACCTTTTGTTGTAAATATCCTTGGTTAAAAGCAATTTCCGTTTTATTCAAGCGCGAATAAAAAGCTTCTTTCTGGTCACCAACATTGGGTTCCATCCACTCACCAGGGTATTTAAACTTTACTGCCCTTTTGATTTTCCTATGGTGCACTCTTTATGGAGCTCTTCTGGGAGTTAATATTAGTAATAACCAATGTTTTCCTCAACGAGATCATGAGGCTTTTTTTGTTTCTGCCTGTAACTGATTAATTTGTTCTGGTGTACCATATTCAAGAAATCAGAGAAAACTGCAAGATAAATCGGAAAAGTCAGGCCATGAATAGAGAGATTCATTTTTCGTATAGCAATATTCTTCAATTTTGGATATGACATAATAAATAATGTTATATTTTTTGTTATAATACAATATATCTCTCTACAATATAAAAAAATATATTTAATAATAAAGAGGTGTAATATTTTATATTGTAATATTATATAACGGAAGGATCATCCTCATTTTCTGAATGAGAAGTTGGTAGTTATCAGGTGGGCTCCGGAGGAGGAAGATCAAATTTTCGGCCTCAGGATGATTCTCGAGTAGTCGCAGGAGTATAGGACTACCCATCATTTATTTGCTGAATTCCGAAGTACTTGTAACAGCGTTAAGTTGTAACCAGTGTTTGTTGGAGTTCCTCTGAAATCGGTTCGGGCGATCAAGATGACCATGAATGATACGAGGTGTACATCATGGTTTCAGATCTCCACAGCTTAAATCTAGACTCGCCTCTTTTTTTGTTCACTCGTAAGATGGGAGAATTATATATGCCCATGATTAGAGTCTCATTTAAAATTGTTGGCCGAATATGCAAATATATGCAAAATAAAACAATATTTCCACTCCAAGCTTATTGGAATGTAAAAATATTCAATAATTTTGACTGAAAATGTATCAGAAAAAAATATGAATATGCATAAAAATCCGGACCTTAGTGATCAGTATTAATAAATTTAATAGTAGATTTAATAAAAAAATCTTGAATTTCATTCATGGAGACTGTTTCTTTTGGTCGAAATCTAATATTCCAAAAAAAACAAAAAACAATTGGTTTAATACTTGTAATAATTTTCACTATTGATAGTCATGTTAAAAATCATATAGTGTTTTATAAAATTTATCAATCAGTCAGGGGTTGCTTTATTTTATACAAAATATGTTTAGCCAACTTCCATTATCAATAACATTTGCCTTATGTAAGAATTTTTTGATTTTTTAAATGTTCGATTTGGATCCTTGCATTTTAAGTATTTTTCTTTCCAGCTTTTCCTTGTCCCCCTTTTGTTTTAACCATATTTATTGTTAAAATAAAGATTTTTTTGTAACGAATATATATCTAAAACCCATTGTTCCTTTTATTATTATTTTTTGTTAGTGAAATTAATATAGTTATAATGAGGAAGTTTATTGGGCTATGTAAATGGTAGGTACTGTACTGTTTGAGAGAAGAGTTGTGCAGAGAGGTGAGACCATGCTCAATCGCCAAGTTTTTTCCTGAATTTAGCCAACCTACTTTATATAGGCTCCAGGAGAGCCTGAACGTCCACAGAGTTCATCTGTAGTTGTTAACAGTTTGTAATTTGTATGCTGTAACTCGATTTGATAAAATTATAGTACTAATAATTATCAAAAGTGCATAAACTTAGCCTTTTTAATTTCATATTGAGATTAGAATTCTTCATAATGAATCTATGTTTTGGTTAATAGTCAGCCTGAGGAAGAAATATTTAAAGTTGAGTTTCTTTGCCAAATTACTCTGCTACATTATAAAAATTATTTATGTTATATTGTAGCATTATACACACCAAAATTTAATTTGTTTTCGTCCGATTGATTCGAGATTTGTTAATATTAGGCTTTTTACAATGTGACTTCTGTCATTCGGTTATCAAATAAAAATAATTGCTTGTTGCAGTAAGTGTACTTGTTTGTATTCAATGCATGTCATTTTAGTTTCGAAAGGAATTAATAAATAAATCTTAGTTTATGATTATCTTTCTTTTTTATCTAAATAATGTCAGTGGAAATAGGAATGGCATAAAATCCTAGAGATGCAGATATTAATAACTCTATTAATCAGACAACCGTAGCAAATATATATTTTTTACATTATACAAAATTAAATTTACATTAGTAATACAATATGATAGTGAGCCTTTAACAAAAAAAAGTATGCTTAAGCAGTTATTAAGACTGGACTATCAAATTTATAAATTTAGATCTTGGGGCTAACCTATTTATATCTAAATAAACTGTAATGTTCATATGAATCATATGAATGTTCTTTGATTTAAACAGAGGTAAGAACTTTTCTAACCCAACGGTTGTGCAGGTTGGTTATAACCGCCAGGTTTTCCTACGAACAATGGTACTCCATTCACTGAGAGTCTTTGAGAAGCAGGCTTAATAAATAAATTAATAAATTGTTGATCTATGACAGCGGTTCTCGAACTCGGAAATCCAGTGTTTATTAGAACAGTGGCATTACCTAATGACCTACTTTTTTTCCTATCTGCTGACTCCAGCAATACCGATATACTCCAATACCTAAGAAATGATCAATAAATACTTATTCCCCCAAATAATCTCTCTGTTAACGACATAAATGAATTGTGGGCCTGGAATTATAAATGTATGATCTGATACTCCAAGATCCTTCGGCACTGGTGTGGTTCCAGCAGATAGATTTTACATAAATTTCCGGAAGTGGGTCTTGAATTTTAACCAGCGAAGCTTTAACTTGCCGCATTGTCAAGTATTTATCAGGCCTGCATTTGATCAACCAGTCTATAAATTTGTATTTTTATATGATACTTCTTTAGTAATTGTTGTTTTTTATTTAGTTGCTGTTATTAAATTAACTATAAATGTACTGAATTTAATAATTTACTATCTTAAATTATTAGTTCTTTCATATTATATTGTTGGAATAGCTGTGTAGAATAGTCTGTTTTTAAATATCTGTTTGTATATTTAATTAGTCGTATACATATATACATAAGAAGGACTGAAACTCGAGAATCAAACAATAATAATATTATATTATATATTTATATATTTATTTATTTATCAAAATAATTTTATATTTAACTTTAGAAACTTTATAACTTTATATTAAAAAAAAAAACTGTACCACTGCAACCTGTAAATGGATCTGAGGTTCAGTACATGGTAGAGACTGTATTATCATTATTTCATGGACATTGGTTGTGCAGGGAAGTGATTAGTCATATATAACGCTCAACCACTAGATTTCCCCCCTTATTTAGGGTACTTTATAGAGGCTGGGTGTGACTCAGGAGGGTCCTAGATCCCATACGATCTATCTCCGACTGCTAACAGACTAAAAAAGCCTTGCCAGCCTCTAACACTGAGCCACTCTGCTCCTCTTTTATGAACAGATTTATGAATTTTATTTAAATGTCTGCTATGGCCTTAGATATAAATTAATCATTACTTCAGCGACGACTAACTCTGACTATAAACATTTAAGGCAATATTCAATAAACAATTATATCACGATTTTATAAGCATATTGGGAATTAATCGCTTAATAATTAATTTTTAATCGTAGAATGATAATTACTCCTTGTTTTTATCTAAAAATCTAAGATTGCGTCAATGCAATGAATTTTATCTAGTCGCTTTGGAAGTAAATACTTTTAGAAATTTGTTTTTATTGAAATCTATTAAGATTCATTAAGTTTTTTTTTCTATTTAGCTACTTCAACCACTTTTTTTAATCTCTCTTTTATGGAATTTTATGCAATCATAATAAAATAATTTTCTCTTAAGGAAGTTACCGAGATAATTACATTAAGGGAGTGATGTAATGCTATTTATTAAGATAATGAATCACTAATAAATTAATGAGATAATGTTGATTGGCTTCGTCAATTAATGCAATTTTGTTACGCCTAATTTTATGAATCTGTTAAAGGCGGCTAAAAGTTACCATAATTCTTGTAACTTAATTAAAAGAATAATTGTGTTTTGTTTAAATAATTTTTTATAGAACACAGAGATGTCAGAAGTTATAAAATATTAATATGCAGCTGACGAGTAAAATACATCAAAATCAGCCAGATACATCGTTTATTCTATAGATATTATAAAACTAAGTCTTCCACCGCGTCCGTCCGTTCACGGTAATCACAAAAACTACTTCACGAATTTTCATACAGTTTCAAGCAATAGACAGAGTGATTCATGAGGTAGGTTTAGGTATATGATTTGTCAAGGTTTTGTGTAAATTGGTTGGAATATAATGATAAATGTTGGAAGTGTTGGAAAAAGTCTACCCGCCCGGGAGCTTTCATCGAAGACGTTGCCTAATACCTTTGAGATCTAACAAAACGGTGCATGTGGAATATTCCTCTTTTATAGATCTACAAAGAAGTCCTTGAAATCATATATCTACATTTCAAGGATAGTTTATTATACCCATTATCTTCTATTTATCTAGCTATACATATAAAAAAGTGTCCTCCTTCTATCTGCTAAAGTGGTGATAGGAAAGCTATTTAGAGGAGAACAAAAAAATATGTACCTCTATAACCCGTCAAGGATCTGGGGTTCAGTACATGTTAGAGACTGTACTGTTTCATGGACAACGGTTGTGCAAGGTGGTAATTTGTTTTCCCTTTATTTTGGGAACCCACTTATAGAGAATGGGTGTGCCCCACGAGAGTCCTTGATCCCATATTTTTCAGCAGCGGGATTCGAACCAGGATTTTCAGCATGGCAACTCATTACTCTACCACTGAGCCTCTCCAATACCTTTATTTAGAAGGATAAAGCATTTATCCTTAACAACTTAAATACTTACATAAATTACCTCAAGCGATTCATGCACATTATTTAAATCAACATTATAGGAGTTATCGCAATGCGCGAGAAATTAAATTCGTATATAAAGAAATATTTTATATTGAATGATAATTGTTGACCTTGATAATATTGTGGAAGAAAGTGGTCCGGGTAGAGGTCACAATGAATTTCTCGTAGAATTGGAGAAAAACTTTATTGATTAGCCAACGTTTCGACCTTTACTTTGTAAGTCTTCTTCAGGGCTATATGCAAAATACAGACAATTAAGAATAAAATTGGTAAATATATATTAAAACATAGTAAATATAAATAAACAAAAGTAAGGTGATAAAAATGATAAAATAGGTGATAAAATAAGTGATAAAAAAAGGTGATAAAATACAGGCAATAAAAATGATAAAGATGCACAGCAAGGTAAATATGAAGGTTAAAATGTATTAGTGTATACTATTAACAACGAAGTGCCAAAAAGGTAGTTAACTACATAAAGAAGAATAAAATAATCATAAAACAGAAAGTGTTGAAAAGTAAAAAATAAGGTAATAAAGATAAAAAATAAAAACTGAGTATAAAATAGGAATGTAAAAATGATATGGATAATTTTTGTTTCGGCTAATGTAGTTTGGTATAGACGGGAGTTTCAGCTCCTCATAGATTTTAGTATTACGCGCCCTTTGGAGCGACGTGCCTTTAACTATACGCCTAAGGATGGAGTTCTGGAACTGCTGTAGACTTTTTAGTTTGGTTTTGTAAATATGTTTAAGGAGCGGCGCACCATGGAGCAGCGTTGGTCTAATAATCGACTTATAAATTTGGCATTTAAGCCGTAACGACAGTTGGGGCGAAGTGAGGAGAGGTAGAGCCTATTGGACTTTCGGGCCAGTTTCAGCCTCCCCCTGACGTGACTCGAGAAGATAAAATGCCTAGCAAGAGTGACGCCAAGGTAGAGGATAGAGTTAGATACACGTAGATCTTCATCTTCAATTGTGAAGGTCGTCGGGAGGCGCTTTTTACCTTCCTGAAATGACATCACGATGGCATCCGTCTTAGACGGATTCACCCTGATGCCATTCAGCTTCAAATCATCAATAATTGACACCGATGCCTTTTGTGCCTTTTTAAGGGCATGACGGGCGTTGGCACTTGAAGCATAAATCTCTATGTCGTCCGCATAGGCCGCTACTACCGCTCCTTCATGCTTAACCGAGACTACGGGTGCTGTGAATATCACAAACAACAGTGGCCCCAGTACAGACCCTTGTGGTACTCCACAGGTGTTGTTGCTAGAAGTCGAGTAACTTTCCCCGACTCGCACGACGAAGGATCTTCGGCTAAGATAGCTTCGGATTAGACGGCATAACGAGTCTGGGAAGTTAAACTCTTCCAAGCGTCGGAGTAACAGTGTGTGAGACACACTGTCAAAGGCCTGAGTGCAATCAAGGGATATAAAGGCCGTGGCTTTGTTCATGTTCATCTGCTCTATGGTGTGCGCTTGGAGCTTTGCCAGGTGATGGTCACAGGAAACACCTCTAAGGAAACCAGTCTGTTCTGGGAGGATAATGTTTTCCTCTCTACAGTGGGTCAACAAATGGTGGTGGACAAGTCTCTCGAAAATTTTACTCATATGAGAGAGCAAGCTGATCGGCCGGTAGTGATCAGGTAGTTTACGAGACTTCCCCGGCTTAAGTAGTGGTACTACAAAGGCTTTTTTCCATGCTTCAGGAAAGTATGAGATTCTCATACAGGTGTTGAAGATGTTCAATAGGAAGGCTTTACCTTTTCTAGGGAGCATCTTCAACATGACATAAGAGATGTTGTCTAGCCCAGAGGATTTTTTACCTTTAGTGCGCCGTAGTACCGATTCAAGACCTTTGAAGGTGGAAAAAATGGGTTTCCCATTGGGGCAGGGAAGTGGTCCCTCAGGGATTGGTGGAGCATTTACCAGCCGAGCAGCATCACTCGCCTCGTATGCCTTCGCCAAACGTTCAGCCTGTTCCCCCGGCGTCAACAGTTCGTCTCCGGAAGTCAGGTGCAGTGTCCTTTTTTTAGTTACGTAGGTTTTGACGAGTCGCCAGAACTGGCGGTGGTCATCATGAGTCCTAAGTAACTGTTCGTGCCAGAGGGAAGTTTTCCAGACTCGCATGAGGCTGGCTATCTGCCGGGTCATCGCATTGATGGCCGGTTTTAACTCATAGTCATGAGAGCGCTGAAAAATGTTCCTCAGATGATTACGTTGGCCAATGAGGGCAAGAATGTGCTTTGGAGGTTTCCTGATGGCGTTGGGTTGCGGACTAAACTTCGGGATATGCTGGTTTGCTGAGTCCAGTATGGTAGTGGTGATGACTTGCACCGCCCTATCCACCTCTGCCTCTGTACTCAGGCGATCGATCACGGGGAGATTTTCCTCAATGCTATCCCTGAATCCTTTCCAGTCGGCCTTGTTTAAGAGGTATTGGCTAGCAGTCGGGGCTGCGGGGGTACCTCCAAAAATATATGCAATCGGCCGAAGATCTGATGGACCGAATGGGAGCGCTATACAGCCCGTTATGGTGTGCAGATCCCTGGTTAGGAGGAGGTCTAGAGTTGAGGTACATCCGGGTAGGAAATCATGCCGGAAGGTATGAACCCCGGGGTGGTAGGCGACTAGTCCAGTCTTGGTAATGTACGTCCCTAGTGGGTCATGGTTGATACATAGCCAGGCAGGGTGTTTGGCATTGAAGTCACCAAGGACTATATAGCGACTGACTGACTGGGCGTGTTGCAACAACGATCTCACAGCTTTATGAACAGCTCTCGGCCTCCTATAGACGCAGCTGAACGTGAAGCGGGTCTTGAACCGCACGTCAACAGTGACTATATGAGTGCCGGGAGTTGAACACACTGGACAAGGAACCCTCCTAGACGGTACATCATTTCGGACGAGGATGGTGACGCCTGCCTTGGTCCCCACTGCACAGGTCTCCCTGTACACTGTGTAACCATGTAAATTTATTCGAGCAGAGGAGGGTAGCATGGTGTCCGTCAGCGCCACCACCGATGGACGGTGCTGCTGTAGGAGGATTTCAACTTCGGCCAACTTCGAGAGAAGGCCTCTGATGTTATAATTGATGACTAGATGTTCAGTCATGTGGCCTGGTATCCATCACCAAAGACATCATCTGAGACATCATCTGTGTCATCATCTGCATCATCAAGTTGAACTTCTCGAAGAGGCAGGAGAGGGCGAGCTCTTGTCCTGGTGCCAGCTGGTAAGCTGATGGTACCGAGGGGAGCTGTGTCACTAGAGGTGGTTCAGGTGTGGGGTGGAGGTAAGCAAGGTGGTGGGGGGTAAGAGAGGAGTGGGGAAGCGGTCCCTTACCTGATTGGCTCGGCTGCTGTGCAGGTGTTCCTCCAATGAGTTGAGAATAGCTGGTGTCCTTGGTGGCTAGGATATGGATAAATGTAGAACGTTGGCTAATCAATAAAGTTTTTTCTCCAATTCTACGAGAAACTCAATGTGACCTCTACCCGGACCATTTTCTTCCACAAAGAAATATTTTAGTTTGTTTTTATGCTTATTATATCTACATTATAAAATTCATCCAAATAGTTCATGTAGTGTTGAGATTATATTATATTTAAATCTAATCCACAAATCCGACGCATAAAACTGATGCGATCCTACGACGTACAGAACATATAGGCATAATACCCTCTCTACTACCCGTACGAAGCCGGGGTGGGACGCTAGTTTAACATATAATTTAACGCTTTTATAAAGTTCAAAGTTTATTCAAGATAAAAGAAGTTGGAGGTTCAGATACTTGTCTTTCTCATTAGATCTCTTTGCGCATAATGTACATGCAAATTGTTTTCTCAGAAGCACTTCTGTGGTTTTCTTTCTGTAGATTGATATTTGCTTTCAATGGTAATACGAGTTGGAAAAAAGAGCCTATCAGGACCTGGGAGAGTGCTTTTTATCGCTAACATTATTTTCTCTTATGCCGGTATGCCTTTTCCACCATAACCCGTAGATCTTCCTATTTTCTAAATTCAATGGATTTCTGGTTTATTTATTTGTTCAGAAGGGACTATTCGTCACAATTTACAACTACGGGCGGACGTAAAAGGGGGAAAATTTAAATCTCTATATTACGTTTTAGTTGTGTAATATTTTGTCGGCGCCATTGCGTTAATTACTTAAGTAATTTTTGTTTTTTTCGTATAAAAATAGGTATAGTATGATAATTGTCACTAAAGTTGAGAGTTAGGTAACATTTTACCATTCCTCCTTCATCACAAAAGCCACTATTAAAAATACCTTTAAATTTTAAATTATGTTTATTTTGAAGAGAAAAGATTTGCCCCGGCCTTTCTCTTCAAAATAAAAATATTTGAAAATTAAAACAATTAACAAAGAAATATAGAAAGTTTTAAATTTTAAAAGTTTATTTTAATGTTGGCTTTTGTAATATACAGGGTGTTTCTGGGTTAAATGGCCAACTGAAAATTTGAACGAAGGACCTCAAAACAAGAAAAAACTGTCCTATGAAGGTATGTCAGCAAACGCTTTGTTTAGGAGATATTCACATCTAAAGATTTCATTGTTACGAATTATATAGGCGTAGTAAATAAATAAAACTTATTTTATTTGTTCCAACTACTTTGTTTATTAAGTGTAAACCATTAACATTCATATTAAATGTTCAATGTGATTTCCTTGAGCTCGGCATCTTTTTTCAACAGCAGCAGAGACCGAATTGAAAATATGAACTAAGGAAGGACCTTACGACAAGAAAAAAAAAATTTCTTAAGAAGGTTTGTTTGCAAACGCTTTGTTTAGGAGATAAATTTAGGTAGAATACTAATATGACCTTGTCTCCCTAACTGTACATAAACTATGGACTCTACGTTTCAACGTCTTAGAGAAACTGGTACATTTGCTGTCGTACCACATGCTGATGGTATTTTAGTCCCTTTACGAAGTGAAGAAAGGAGTGCGACCGTATTACAATATTTTGATGATAATGCATCTGCCAGTGTACGAAGAGCTGGAGCAGAATTAAATATTACGCCAACTACAGTATGGAGAACTCTCATTCTCATCATCATCAATCAGAAAAATAATCATCTCTGGTTGCATGAAAATCCCCATGCAATTCGTCAGCATCATTTTCAGCACGAGTTTCAGTGCAATGTGTGGTTCGGGATAATAGACAATATTGTAATGCGGACATTTCTTACCACCTCGACTCAATGCGGACACATTTGGAATTTCTTAATAATGATTACCACGATTTAGTTTAAGATATTCCACTACAACTGAGAAGGAACGTGTGGTTTCAATTAGATGGTTGTCCTGCATATTACGGAAGAGTTATACGACAATGGCTAGATGCTAATTATCCTAATCCATGGATTGGCGTGCAGGACCAGTGGCTTGGCCTGCTCGCTCTCCAGACCTGACACCACTGGATTATTTTGTTTGGCGTGACATTAAACAAAAAGTAAATATTTTTAAAAAGTAAAGTCTATCTTTACGAAGAAGGATAATTGAGTCTTCTGAAACAATAACAATACCCAGTGCCGTTCTGCTACTGCTGCTGTTGAAGAAAGATGCCGAGCCTGTCTGAATGCTCAAGGAAATCACTTTGAACATTTAATATGAATGTTAATGGTTTACAATTAATAAATAAAGTAGTTGGAACAAATAAAATAAGTTTTATTTATTTACTATGCCTAAATAACTCGTAACAATGAAATCTTTAGATGTGAATATCCCCTTAACAAAGCGTTTGCGGACACACCTTCATAGGAAATGTTTTTCTTGTTTTGAAGTACTTAGTTCAAACTTTCAGTTTTGCCATTTGAACCTGAAACACCCTGTATAACGCTTACTTGAATATAATCATCAAGAGTGATAAACAACTAATAAAAAAATATTTAAACTTAATAAACCACTAGTATTACTTACAACGTCAAAGAAAGTAAAGCATTATTTACTTAAAATAATTATCTACGTAATTTTTTTATACAATGCTTTTTGTGATGAAGGATGAATAGTAAGTTTATTGTTAACATCAAGATTAGTTAACAATAGCTTCTTGAAATAATAAAATCTGTCAGAATAACTCACCCACTACACAGGAATTATTTACGAGCTCATACCACGTGAATATTACAATCAAATTTAAAAGTGTTTTTTGTTCATGGCTTAAAATGAATTATTTTAAGTACTTTATTCCTTCACAGTTCAGAAGGAGGCTGTTGAGAATGTATTTTGTGAAGGTTTGGGTTCGGAGTTACTGTTGCAACAAGAGCCTTCCAGAGCAGGTTGAACCCTAACTGTTCTTAATTGTTACCTATTAAGAACAATTACAGTTCCATTATATTAACAAAGAGCTTAAGTACGCAGATTTGTTGCCTTAGTTATTTGTGTTGCATGAACTCCTGATTTTCGAATAACATGCAGTGTTCATGGCGAATCTTTCAAACTGGTAGCGGTACTTGAACGACAACAAAAATCATGAACTAACGAAAATTGAGGGAAAATGAAATTAATTCTTGTTTTAGTTTTTTTTGTATTAAAATACTTTTAAATTTGTTTATAATTTAAATAATGTGGTACGTACTTGTTAATAATTAGTGTGTTTCTTCTGTTTAGAACTATTCCGAGTACATTTTATTATTTCAACTGAGCAGTCATTGCATAAGTCATTGTTTAAAATAAATAAAATTGATTCTTGTAAATATTGGGTTATAACTGGGTATGAGCTGTAAGAGAATTATTCACTTTAAACATTATTATTTATGTTCCGTTTTTAATCGCCTTTGAGGTTTAACATAATAATAATAATAATAATAAATATATTCTAAATATAATTTGAAGAAGTGAAGAAAATCTAGAAGATTTTACATTTCTGAACAATGGAGGAATTAAGTATGTATCGAAATTTATAAATACAATTAAAAACAAAAAGATTGATCTGAATCATAAAACAAAGAAGACAAAAGTAAATTGAACAGATGAAAAAAAAATAATGTAGTTAGCGAATGAAGAGGTATTAGGAATATGAAACGAAACATCAGAAAGTGTTAAGTTGAGCTATTATCAATTTATAACTCCTTCCTATTGGGCAATAATTGTTAAAAAATGAAATGCAATAATGAACAAAACTATTCAGTTAACGGAGAATGAAAATCAGAACATTAAATGGGTTATCTATATTACAATATAAATTCCAATTCCTGGTAACCTAACTCCCAGTTTTTCAACAAGAGGTGATATGTTCGCGAGAAAGCTTTTGTGAAATCAAGTGTATTACAAGCGGGAGAGAGTTTGCTCACGTGTTATTGGTTTTGAGAAAAAAAAAAACAACAACACAAGAAGCAATAGCTAGGTAATTTATCGAAATGAAAGTTTCGATAGCCTTGTGGGAAATATTGTGGCAACCACAAATGAAATTCTATATTGTAAGTTCTTTTCCAAATATATATAAATTTTATATTTTTATAAAGACAATTTTTTTTTCATGAAGGAAACAATTACATAATGATTTATGAAAATACTTTTTTTTTTGTAAAACAATAGCTAAATACACCCAAGGTATATTTACGACTTTATCGATGTTTTTACGAAAAAATTTACTTATTTATTAGTAAAATTTTTTCTTTGATCGTTTACCGTATAAATTCTCAAATCATACATAGAAATAATGGATCTATCAGGGGATAGTTTTTCAGTAATTTTTTTTTGGTTTATTAATTTAATCATTAAAATTTACAACTGCATTATAACAATAAAACAAGTAAATGGGAGGAGTGATAATAGTGGCATGGATAAAGGCAAGTAGAGAAACTACACAAATCAATTGTAAGTAATCAAATCAGTTGAAAGTAAATTACATTTCAATAATTTAAAGTAAATCCTGATCAGTAGTACAAATAGGCGGGTTGAGCCGGAGCCGTGACCTTGAGGTCATTGTCTGCTGTAGTAGGGTCGTGGGCGTGACCTTGAGATGACCTTGAGGGTGGGAGGGGTGTAAGGCAGGACGAGGGGGTGTTGACCTTGAGGTAGGTCCAGGTGTGCAAATTAAGATTTGGCAACGTCGCAGATGAGATGTGGCAACAGCGCAGTAGAAACTAGGTCATGGTTTGTTCTGAATGGATGACGTCATTTTTTATGAATTGAAGTGTTGAATGGACGTGTGTCGTCATCTTATGAATGGTAGTGTGACGTAATTTGTCTTTATGAATGAGTTATGAATGGGATGCTTTTGAGATTATGACTGAGACGGGAGTTGCTTTTATGAATGGGATTAGGCTTGCTTTTGAGATAGGCTATTGGATGACGTTTCATTGATTTAGATTATTTAGCTTTTATGAGCTTGGATGACGTATGTGTTCCTCCTGGAAATTTTTTTGAAGGAGCTGGAAAAGGATATGTGAAAGAAAAAGAAATACAGTTGTACAAAACATTTATTTTATACATCATATTCTTAAACATATTTTTTGATACTTTTCATGTACTCTATCTCTAATTTTCTCATTTAAGTAAACAATAATAATACTACAAGTAGACATTCTTGAAATAAATCTAGTACTCTAATTAGGTCTTTTCTAACTAAATATAAATTTAAGTAAACAATAATAATACTAGTATACAATCATTTATTGGTTCTTATACATTTACAATGTTAGATTCGTTGTTTCACTGAGGCTATAGTGGCCATAAGGGAGAGTGGTTTCATCGTGTAATGTATATCTTTTATTATCAAATGAGCATAATGACTTTTTATTTATCAGTGTGGTTTGAACGTTATGCTTTTTAGATTGAATTGTATAAAATGAAGAATATAGACTTTTGCTGTCTTTAAATGTGTTTAGGTAATCGCTAAAAGTAAAATCGTTAACTGCCGATTTTTTTATTCCCTTTGACTTTTTAACCGTTATATCATTCTTTGTTATGTACGAATACATTTTGGGCCTCAATCCGACAAACTCTACTATAGGATCTCCAAAAGTTTCATCTTTCAACAAACCTACGACTTTTTTATTTTTTTCAGAATAACAGAAATGAGAAGTGGGAAAATTGCTTGTATCAAAATATTTATTTAATTCACCAGAAATATCGGAATAAATATCTTCAGTCCTAATATTGTATAAAAATGAATCGGTGTCGGTATAACATAAAGTAACATTTTCTACACCATATTTTTTCAAAAACACATTGTAGTGGTAATGATACATCAAAACTTTGCTCAAGTCCAACACTGCAAATCCCACGTACAAGGGTTTATCAAAAATAACGCTTTCTTTTTCCAGCTGAACCGCTGTAACATTATCTGCAAATATAATCCTGCCTTTAAAATTTGGTTTATTGACTTGACGAAATAATGATTTTTCATTTGTTACTATTTTTAAATCGATTCTGTTGCGCACGTTTTCCATAAATTTGCCGAAGCAGCTGTTATTCATCAATTTGTAAAAATCTGACTCGAATGTATTTTTTGCTGATGCTCTCATCATTGAATTAATTTCTATGTAAGGAGCCAACCATTTTTTTTGTTTAAACTTCAACACTCTATGAATTTTTGAAATCTTTACCCCGAGTTGTAGAGCTTGTTTTAAATTCACATAATGTACTATGTAAAGTGTTTTGGGCATCAAAGTCGTCAATAGTTTAACTGTTTTAGTATTAGGTGGATTATTTTTTTCGGGTAAAAAAGGTAATTGAGAAAGATTATCATGAATTTCTTTGGGGTATTCAACATCAACGTCTAGCACATAACCGGTTTCTGATTCATTTTCAAGATCTAATACATTTAATCTTTCATCAACCCACTCAAAATCTGTATACGGCAAGGGCAGGTTCATGGCATAACCGTTAAGATTGTTGACATCTACGTAAAGTAAATAATTACTGGGTTTAGTCGAGTCATATTCATTTAGATATTTATTGTTAGCTTTCGCATACCGAGAAACAACTTGGCAAATGCCTCCCCTTATTCCCTTTTCAAAAAACTGTACCATATCAATATCTTTTATTACATCTAATTTTATTTTCGTGTATTTCAACATTGCATTCCAAGATAACTGTGGCAAAGTAAAAAACCATGCAGGATCTAGTCGATAAATTTGTTGACAGAGAAGTCGAAAGGCTTCAAAAACTTCGCACAACAAAATTACATCTGTTTGTATATACAATTCCGCATAATCTTTTAGTGTTTGGATGTTGAAGACTTTCCAGACACTTTTCGCGTGCTCATAGTCCACGTCGCTAATTGTTGTTTTTGTTAAATCATTAAAAAATGAATTTTTGGAAGGTAGTCGAGTTTCGTTAAGAAGATCAAAAGAATAAAAATAATTGTACGGAAATATGCCTTTCCTTGTCAATAATTTAATTTTGTTTTCATCATTAATAATATTTGCCATATGTGGAAATATATCAGTAATTGATTTAGATTTATTTTGCAAATTGTTCACTAATGTTTCCAAACTTGATGATAGAAATTTAAACGAGTCAACAAATCGTATTTTTGTACTACATCCTTTAAATTTTATGCTGAAACTTATATATTTTTCAGAATTACTAGGAATTACGCTGATATTTTCACAACGGCCCAAGAAAGGGATTATAAAATGAGAATCGTAACCCTGTAAGTTGTGCATAAAAACAGGTATAAAATCGGGCTTTTTTGCTCTTAAATTACAAGCATTATGTGCTGGTCCAACAAATTTTCCTGATAAGTGACAGTGATGTCGTACTCGATCGTGTTCGTCTAAAGGGTATTGACATAAGATGCAATCTTTAGCAGAATAATAATTTTATTTTCCCCTTTGCTCATTTCTTCCATTCGCATAGTATTACCGTATATTTTATCCGCTTCAACAACTATAGATTCGAGTTTTTCTAAAAACGCTAGCATACAGTTTTCTCCCGTATAAACAAACGGTTTACATTCAAACATTTTTGACTTGACCAGAAGTGAAACTGAAAAAGCACGATGCTCATGAACAGCTTTGTTCCAAGATGTTGACGGATTAGGAATAGGCCCCGAAATTGGTATCAAAAGAGATTCAATATCTGCATAAACTACGATTGGAATGGATTGTGTATATTCCACATGTTTAAATTCAATTTGTTCTTCTATCGGAAAGTCAGATCGAATTGGTTTGTGATCACGGCAAAATAATTCGTGTTCGTCTTTTCGCTCATCGCCTTTTTTCCCATACTTGTTTACGTACGTCCTTGGAAATACGGTCAGACATCTACGACAGATTGAATATGCGCGTTTTGACAAAGATATTTGAGAACTTACTAATCGTGAAAGATTTGTGATCAAACAATAGTGAAAATTTTCTCCATTTTGTAAATACAACAGATCAAACGTTTTATCATAATTATCCTTTTTACTGATTCTAATTGGATAAACATTATTTTTATCATCTAAGCCATAAACATTAATAGACAGGTTATTTAAATTTTCGAATCGATTGATATCGCTAATTGGAGTCGGGAACGGTATAGAATCAAAAGAATATGGAGTATGAATATTTTTGTACGCGTTAAAGTCATTTGATCTAATATTATCACTAAGTAAAGCTAAACGGAAGCAATCGTTAGTATTATTTTTTACATTTATAACACAACGTTTGTCTCGTATTTTTTTAGGTAATTCAATATATTGAGATCCTCCGAAAGGCTTAAATTTAGTTAAATGTAGGCAGATATAGTTTGCAGAGGTATACATCCAACCGGAACCTTTTTTTTCAAACTCATCCTGTTCCTCTAAAATTTTATCAAAAATTGTTTCAATGTAATTATCGAGGTTTATAGAAACATCTATCGTACTAACTTTCGATTTAAAATTAAAATCTGTTCTTTCACTAATAGTATTTTCGTTTTTCTTAATATATGTACATTCTAACATTATGTTTAATTTTAGATTTTTCCATTCATCTACATAACTATTTAGTAACTTTACTAAAACCTCTTTTTTCTTATTAAAAAATTCTGAAGCTAATAATTTTTTATTATCGTTAGGAATGTAAACATCTTCAACCGCATTTCCTAAGGAAGCTTTAATAATCCCATTTTCTTGAGCTACCGTATTCCCTCGCATCTGTCTACTAAAAATGATATATTTTCTTTTTTTCATTGGTATCTCCATTGTGTTCACGTCGGGTGTATTATTACTACTAACTCCAAATTGACAAGTTAATTTATGCCGTTCAAAGTTAAACTTTTTGCTAAATTCTTTCCTACAGCCTCGACAATAGTAAAACAACGATTGACATCTATGTCGCCAGTTTGTAAGCAATAATCCACAATGAGCACATAAATAATTATTTCCGTTACTTTTATTATTCATTTTTAATCTAAAAACTTACTTGGTCAAACAAATACAAAAATATATATACACTACCCCCTAAAAGTAATATTAAAAAAAAAAACAATTGTAGCCTAACCTGATTCAACCTTTTTTTTTTTGTTTACATAAACTTTATGTCATAAGCATTTTTCTTCTTTCCCATATATTGAATTTTTAGCTGTCCTAAAACAGAAAATAATCACTTGGCTAAGTAAAAAAAAAAAAAACATATAACTTTTTTTCTTTATATGTTTAAAATGTAAGAATGTACCTTCATAGTTGAATATTTCTTCTTCTGTAAATGCGTAGACATATCTTTTAGGTAGAAAGATTCTTATTTTTTCTTTTTCTCCTTCATCTAATAATATTGCTTCAATTGATGGGCCATACTCCGTCTCCTTCTTCGAAAGTTGTAGAATTTGATACGTCCGTCCTATAATTAATTCTCCAATATTTTTATATGCGGGTTTAATTTCATTTAATTTTTTCAGGAGTGACATCTAAAAAAAAAAAAAATTAAAATCATATACTTATTTAGTAAACAGATATTCGAGTAAAATTAAAAAAAAAAAAACTTACTTTACTGCAGTTGTAATGAAAACTGAAGACGTTGAGACTACGAACTTATACTAGCATAGTGGCTGACTGATGAGAAGATAGAAAAGGCGAGGGCTTATAAGTACGATAAGGTGCTGCGTCAGATGCTGATCAGGTCAGTCGGTATTTGGGCTCGCTGAGTGAGTCAGTAGACTTATTCCAGACATGTCGTCAGCAGTTCTTGATTTACAGGGTTATCGTTTGGAGACGAACAAGCTGATAGTGAAAGAACTGTCAGTAGTTAGCTTAAATTACGAGCACTCTAGTCATTGGATTTTTAAACCGCCTCAAGAAGCCGAAAATGCTGATCGGCTAAAGACAAATCTCTGGGTAAAAAAACATCTTCATGGTCTGGAATGGGACTATGGTGATGTAAATTATGAATCTTTGAAAAATGTTTTACTATCCGTTGCAGAAAACTATGAGGTATTATGGGGAAAAGGAATAGAAAAGTGTAAGTTTATAGAAGACCTTATTGATAAACCTGTTTATGATTTCCACGACTTTGGATGCCCCAATCTGAAACAGTTGGAATATGATAAGATAGCATGTCATTATCATTTAGACACTTCATTCGTTTGCTCTTTAAATCAAGCTCATCGTCTGGCTGCATGGGTAAATAAAAATAGTGAAGCTGTAGATTTCACTAAAAGAGACGTTCGTAAACGAACGTATAGAGACAATTCTTCTTCTCCTCATCATATGCTGTCATTTGCTGGATTTATACGTGGAGTCAAAAATAGTGTTAAATGTGTATACTGTGGACTGTTGTATGACACCGATTCGTTAATAAACCCTCTCAATTACCATAGAGCGTGTAGCCCGCATTGTTTATGGTTTGAGGAGGAGTCTTTTTAATTAAAATTTGTTAAATATTGTATTTACTAAATCAGTATTTCATTTAGATTTATTTTGTAATATGTTTTTCTTATAATTGCTACATATTGATGTAGATGATTTTTAATTAAATTTTTCATTTATAAAAAAATAAATGTTTTCAGTTAATTTGTTTTTGTCTTATTCCTCTTTTTTTTTTCAAGGACAAATAAAATACGTCGCACTTACTTAAATTAATAAATAGGTTAGAAAATTAGACCAGTGAACAGATTATTAGATTTTATTTTTTCAAGAAAAGTAACAATAATTAACAAAAATTTTTAAGTATATGATATATGTATAAAAATAAATGTCTAGTGCAAGAGCATATGTTTTTTTTTTCTTCTTCTTCAACATTATACGATATCCTTTTTATTAACCCAGCTGCGTTCATTAACACCGAACCACTTGACATATAATTGATTGCCTTTCCTTTTTAAAACCTTTTCTACCAGGTATATTTGGATATTTAGCCTGTTGTAGCTCTTCTTCATAAAATGCACCACTGATCGGTTGCCCTTTTAGATCTTCTAGCAAATATGTGTACGAATATGTCTTCTGAATCTTGACTACCTTAAAAATTTCACTTGACCAATTAGGCTTATAGCCTTTTGAAAAACTTGTTTTTTGTTTAGATATTCTTACAAAATCGTCTTCTATAAATTTCTGCTTTCGTACTTTCGATTTAGTCACTGTAGAATACACATTTTTTAGCAAGTATCTCTCCATCTTTTTATGCCGAGCATCGATTGGTTTCATACCTATAGTCCTATGAAATGATGAATTATACTCTTGTAGAATTTGGGGTAATATATCTAAAAATTTATAATTTCCTCGCAGGCTGAATGCTCTCCAAATTTTTTCTTTTAATGTTCTATTGAACCTCTCTACAATGGAAGCTTTTATATTAGAAAAAGTTGAATAATGATTAACATTGTATTGTTTCATTAGAGAATTAAACTTTGAATTGTAAAATTCTTTTCCTTGATCACTTTGAATATGTTTTGGAGTTGATTTACTCGATAAAAACACACTCTCCATTGCTTTGCTCACGTTGTCCGCTGTTTTCTGTTTTAGTGGCACAGCCCAAGCAAATTTCGAAAAGCAGTCTATGACCGTTAACAAATATTTATTTCCTTTATTTTCTCCAGAATAAGGTATCATTTCCACAAGGTCTATTTGCTGCCATAAATCGCTAATTCCTTTCAAAACAGTTTTCCGACGTGGATATTTTCTTCGAGCTGGTTTGTGCAATTCATTTACGACAGCACTTTTCAACAACGATGCATTCATCTTTTAAGATAACCGAGCGTTATTAGCATCACCGTGATACACACACACAGTGAAAAGATATTCACTTAATATAATATATTTATTTCTCGTAGCTCTTCAATTATCGATTCTATTTCGTTTTCATGTCCTTCGTGACCTGCATTCGCCGAAGATATTAGCAACCTCAGCCGATCAACTAGCTCATTAGGATCATCCCAATACTCATAAATGGGTTTATCGGCTCTCATGAGACCAGTGCCTTTGTGCGAACGAAGTGTGGCTATTTTACTAGGAGGGGGTGTGGTATGACGAGGTGTGAAAAGCATCGCTATTACTTTTCTATATTTTTCTGATCTGATTCCTTGTCCCCCTCGTTCTTCACTATAGCCTTTTTTGTGAGCATTGGTCGAGATTAAAATGTTTTTATACATTTCCAAGTCTTTTTTTTCATACTTTTCGGGATTTTTCAAGTAAAGTAACTGCAACAATCCCTCTGTGCCTTCATAAGTTACCCCGTTAATTGTTATGTCATCGTTGTTTGTATGTAGTTGAATATCAGTTGAGTCACCTATTGCGAATCCTCCATCGGGCATGACTCTAATGCCATAACGTGAATCGAAGGTTTTATTATCGCCTCTCAACAATTTCTCCAAATATTTTCTTTGTTGGTTTCCAAACTGTTTAACTGTTTCTACTAGTGAATCTTCAGTTTCATGATGCTCATTTTCTACTTTAATTTCAGGAAACGCCGAACTAGATGATGAAAGTATTGGAGTTGCCGGATGAGTCGAATGGGCTAACTCTGGTGTCAATGTTGCTCTTTTGTAAATATCTTTTGTAAACTCAATCTCATCATTTTTGTTTCTAATCTTTTTACTTGACGGCTCCGATTTGGTTTCTTTTTGCAACTTTAACGACTCTTTAATATCTTCTAAAGGTTGTGATACAGGTGTAAAGAATGCTTGACGAACCTCATCTACATCCTGAAGACCGCGTTTCAATGTCCGAAATTTATTTTTTAAAATTTCGCTAGTTTTTATAATCTCACGGGTGACTTTAGGGTCCATGACTGAGCTCCGTCAACAACTGGAAACCCTTTATATATCTACAATAAATGTATCGATTCCTTTTCTAAAACGACCATTGTTTAAATCCCTACTTTTGTCAATAACGAGATAATCGAAAGGCTCTTTCCAACATAATGAACATATGTCTTTAAAAAGTTGGAAACCGATAGCAGGAGTGCTCACATGTTCATCGTAAATATGTTTTAAACTCAATTCGTCCTGAGGAAATATTATTAAAAAGTTAAAATTACACCTGATCAGATGTCTAGGAATGCAAACATAACTTTGTGTTAAGTAAAAACAATCTAGATTCATATGTCTTCCATAACTGAAATATCGTTTAATTATATCTTGATCCTCCATCGTAACATCATCGTATATACAGACTCGAATATACAGACTGAATTAGATTCAACTTGGTGAGGCATATCTTTTGCATCTTCAAAATCGTAAAATCCTATTTCAGGAACCATATTTAAAACATTTTTTAAATACTGGTATTTGAGCTGGTGTAAAGTTTTTCCGAATAGATATACATTTTTAAATTTTAAACCATTTGGATTTAATAAAAGTCCAATCATAATATTCGTCTTTCCACATCCGCTTGATCCGCATATCGACGCTCGTATGGTGTTTGGTAATAATGTGCTATGTTTCACCTCAGTAGATTCGTCAGGCAAACACTTCAAAGTAGAAAAACGTTGTTCTTGTTGGACTAATTTCATTTTGAATGTAGACAAAATCATTCATTTCCTGTATATATATATATATATATATATATATATATATATATATATATATATATATATATATATATATATATATATATCGCCGATTGTCATTTTTCACTACAGTATGATTCGTAAGACTCACAAAGGAAGAGGCTTGATAAACAGTCTCATAAATAAGTTACCGTTTGAATTACACCTGCCAGGATACCAGTATTGTGGCCCCGGTACAAACCTTGAAAAACGACTAAATAGAGGAGATAGTGGAATAAACCAGCTTGATAAAGCTTGTAAAGAACACGATATTGCTTATAGCAAAGATAAGGATATGCAAAGTCGTAGAAAAGCGGACAAGATTTTGGTTGAAAACGCTTGGAAACGAGTTAAAGCTTCGGATTCATCATTGGGAGAAAAAGCTGCGGCTTGGTTAGTTACAAATACTATGAAAGCGAAAGGTAAAATTGGTGCCGGTATTAAGAAGAAGAAGAAAAATAAAAAGATTAGTTTCAAAAAATTAGTTAAATCGCTAAAGGTTGCTAACGTATCATCGATCCTCGAAGCTTCAAAAATGGCATACAAAAAGGCTAAAATGCATTTACGTGGTAAGACAAAACCTTTGCCTCCCAGAGTTCTTCCTTTGCCAAAAGAGGGAGGATTTCTTCCATTTCTTGTGCCGTTAATGGCGGGGCTTTCTGCAGTGGGATCTTTAGCGGGAGGAGCGTCGAGTGTGGCTAAAGCTATCTACGAGGCGAAAGAAGCTAAACATAAATTAGATGAGCAAAAGAGGCATAATTTAGCGATGGAAAGTCAGAAAATCGGAAATGGACTTTATTTGAAACCATATCGGAAAGGCTACGGCCTGTTTATAACTCGACAAAAAAACAAATCTGGAAAGATCTGACTATCGAATAAGCCATTGACGGATTTAGAATTAAATTATTTGGCCAAAGTTTTAAATATCCAACATTTTCGAGGAGTGTTTATGATTGATAAACTTCCTAGATATCCAAACAAACACGAGTCTGCTATTGTAAATTTAGAGCCGAGCTCAGAACTTGGTTCACATTTGGTCTGTTATGTAAAACAAAATAATTTTGTGAAATACTTTGATTCCTTTGGAAACTTATAACCACCACCACAGTTGCTCGAGTACTTTAAGGGGCTAAAAATAACTTATAATAGAGAGCGTTATCAGGAGTGGAATACGTCGGTTTGTGGACATCTCTGCTTACAGTATTTAGTCGATGCTTCTCAAAGCGTTTGATCATTGTTAATCATGAGCTATACAGTAACGCTTACGGGCAACTCTAGCGTACTTTCCGCAAACTTTTTACCACCGTTAGAATTGGGGTCAATATATACTGTTGGGTTGTTATCATTTGAGACATATAATACTATTCCGAATATAAAAAAGGGCGCTAATGATATGTTTTATTTTGGTGATTTTTCGATCCAAATACCTGAAGGATCGTACGATATCGATGCTATAGCCTCCTTTTTACGTGAAAAAATTTCTCATCTTGACCCTACCGCTGTAGTGATAATAAGAGGAAATTCCAACACGCTAAAAACGGAAATTAAAACAACTCATGCAGTATACTTTAACTATTCCGAGAAGCCTCGCTCTATTGGTCCTCTTTTGGGTTTTACACGATCCGATCATGTCATTCCTCCGAATCGCTCCTATACTGAATCAAATGACATTGTTGAAATTCTCAGCGTAAACATTATTTCAATTCAATGTAACATCGCATCGGGGTCTTATGTGAACGGAGAACCGGATCATAATATTCATCAATTCTTTCCGCGTGTAGACCCAGGATATAAAATAATAGAAATCACGAATCCGGTCATTTACTTTCCAACCAACGTGAGGACTGTAGACAATATCATCGTTCGATTAGTAGATCAGAACGGAGAGCTTATCGACTTTAGAGGAGAAACGGTTACATTGAGATTACATTTAAAAAAGAATGGGGATTGATTTTTCTTCTAGAGATAGTTGTTGCATCGATTATTATAAAAGGAGATGTCAAACAACGGTTAAAACCAGTAAACCTAAATCAACAAGAGCGCTAACAACTGCGAACGCTATATTTTTAAAACAGTGTGGTTTTCGGTTAAACAAACATTATGAATGACATACTAGACGTTACGACGGATATAAAATTCGTCGATTCTCTTACACAATTTGAATATCACTCGCACCAGCCTTATACGGGAAATACCTTTAACAAATCCGACGAGATTAGAATACCTATTCATCAACAAGATATTTATACCTTTCCTTCTCAAAGTTTTATTTATCTCGAAGGGAGGATCTTAAAAAGTGATGGCACTATCGGTGCCACTCCAAAGTTGACTAATAACGCATTCGCGTTTTTGTTTGACGAAATTAGATATGAACTAAACGGTATAGAAGTCGATCGAGTACGAAATCCGGGGATAACTACTACTCTTAAAGGGCATGCATCATTTTCGCCTAATCGAGTAATGGGATTAGAAAATGCGGGGTGGACAATGCCCGGTAAAACTCTTTCTTTGGATAAAAACGGCGTTTTTAGCGTATGCCTACCACTTGATATTCTTTTTGGGATTTGCGAGGACTATCGTAAAATTTTAATAAATCTGAAGCAAGAACTCGTTTTGATCAGATCAAGTACTGGCCTAAACTGCGTGCTAGGTGACGATGATGCACGAATAAAACTTGACAAATTGGTGTGGAGAATGCCTCATGTTCGTGTTTCAGATTATGAACGTCTGAGGTTATTAAAACTAGTAGACAAGAACAAGGTCGTTTCTATTCCATTCAGATCATGGGATCTTTACGAATATCCCAATGTACCTGCGACGCAGCAGGAAAATTGGTCGGTCAAAACTTCAACAAATTTAGAAAAACCGCGCTATCTCATTTTTGCATTTCAAAGTGATCGAAATAGAACCTCTAACAAAGATAGCAGTCTGTTCGATAGTTGCAAATTAAAAAATTTGAAACTTTATTTGAATAGTGAACAATATCCGTACGATGACTTAAATTTAGATTTTGAGCAAGGAAAAGTAGCATTGTTGTATGAAATGTATAACGAATTTCAAACGAGTTATTATGGCGTTAGACATTCTCAGCCCCTGCTTTCAAGATCCGATTTCGAGAAACTAGCGCCTCTAGTGATTATAGATTGTTCTAAGCAATCTGAAGCAATCAAAAGTGCGACTATCGATATCAGAGTACTATTAGAGGCGAAAGAAAACTTTCCAGCCAATACTAAAGCTTACTGTCTCATTTTACATGATAAAATAATAGAATATGAAATGGGAACGGGTTTGGTCCGTAAATTGTACTGACTCTCTGTTTGTTTTTTTGTGGTTGTTAGAAGAGGAGTATACTAATTTCTTTTTATTTTACAAATAGATGTAAAATGAACGTACAACCAAAAAAAAATATAAACGAATTAGAACTCGATTCGGAAAATACAAAATATCAAGTAATAATATCTTTTATTTAGGTATCTTTCAAGCCTGATGAGGACCTTGTTGAAACTCGTACTCTTGTAACATGGAATTATGCTCATCGTGCAGCACGTATCAGTCCATGGGAGACATATGCGAGGGACAGGGTAAGATTCGAAAACAGGATTCATCATATTTCCAAGATACTGAGTCCTATCCTGGAATCAACCCACAGATCAGCTGTTTATCAGAAACATTACAAGATTGTTAATTGTTAAAATTTTTATATTTACCTTATCAGTATTTGATTCAGATTTATTAAATTTTTTTTAATTAAATTTTATATTTACATAAAATAAAAATATTTGATTTCAGTAAATTTGTATTTGTTTTTTTTTTTTTTTCTTCTTCCTATTTTATTTTTCAAGGGACAAATAAAAAATACAACATATTAAAGGAAACTTATTTTATTGATTATCATCACAATTCAATTCATTTAAGTTGTAAAACAGTGTATTTGTATTTATGCTAAAATCAATTGGTTCGCTAACTACACTTGCTTCATTCTTATTATAAAGTTCAACCATCTTTGTTATCAATGCTAGTGAATCGTTGATTTTTTCTATATTTGCGCAAAGTTTGACCGTCTCGTTCCTGTTGAAACATGCAGATGCAGACGATGGTGGAAGGGTCTCATGATTAAACATTGCAAACCATTGCGTTACCTGCTCTATCCGCATCACCCTAGTGCGTCCTCTTGTAGTAAGTTCACAAATCACGTTTTGACATCTTGATCGGTCTTTTTCATAGGATTTTTTTCGTTTCTGCAGCAATAACAAAATTTTCGGAGCTCGGGTGGTAATATATGTCCATTCCTCAACATTCATGTAAACGACAGTTTTCTTCTTTTCGCTAATGGCGATAGTCGGCACAAAGTTACACAAACCGATTCGAAAACATTTACTGTTGGTGAGTGGGTACTCGGTCACAAGGTCCATTCGACGATCCATCTCGCGTATCATCAACGACAAGACTGTGTGGTATAACGGAGTGGAGGGGAGAAAGCTGCAGCTGTTCTAGTTTTTTTATCACATCATTTATTTCCCTTCTTTTTAGTTCATACAAGGAAATGCATAATTGCAAATCTTTGAGTCGATGTAGAAAATTGTGAAGCCTTTTAACAACATACCGTCTCTTCGCTATCATTCTCGTCAGACACTATGATTTGCAGCTCATTCAATTGTTCACAATACTCGATAAACGAACAGTTTTTAGACCATTTTTTATGGTCGGCAAAAGGGTCGTCATACTCCTTCCATTCATGCAAGATTACTCCGCAAAATGGACATCTTGTCCTATCAGACACTTTCAAGTAATACAACCCAGCAGCCGCTAGTTTCAATGGACTCACCGGTGACGACCAGCCGACGAATGTCGACAACCTTCCGTCTTCGTACCTCAGGTTCTTGCTCCTTAGCCGACCCATACTAAACTAACTGATTGAGGAAGCAACAACGTGCTTCATTCATAAGACAAAATGATGACACTCTCCCATTCGGAAAACAATATACTCTCTTTCATTATGCTGTGACCTAGTTTCTACTGCGGTGTTGCCACATCTCATCTGCAACGTTGCCATATCTTACTTTGCACACCTGGACCTATCTCAAGGTCAACACCCCCTCGTCCTGCCTTACACCCCTCCCACCCTCAAGGTCATCTCAAGGTAACGCCCACGACCCTGCTACAGCAGACAATGACCTCAAGGTCACGGCTCCGGCTCAACCCGCCTATTTGTACTACTATACGTCACACTACCATTCATAAGATGACGTCACACGCCCATTCAACTATTCCATCTATAAAATGACGTCACATGCGTCATCCATTCAGAACAAACCATGACCTAGTTTCTACTGCGCTGTTGCCACATCTCATCTGCGACGTTGCCAAATCTTAATTTGCACACCTGGACCTACCTCAAGGTCAACACCCCCTCGTCCTGCCTTACACCCCTCCCACCCTCAAGGTCATCTCAAGGTCACGCCCACGACCCTGCTACAGCAGACAATGACCTCAAGGTCAAGGCTCCGGCTCAACCCGCCTATTTGTACTACTCTGATCCAAGGTACCATGGTCCCTATTATTTATAGCTTGTGGAATTACTTAAATGATTATGGAGCTAAGTAATTCCGCATTCATAATTACGTTTTGGCTTACAAAAATAAAGTAAAAAATTAATAGTACTTTACAAAACTTCATGGCCAGCGTGGTAGCTCATTGGGTGCAGCACTGAGCTGTAGTGCTGAACATCCGAGGTCCTAGATAATAGAACATCTATGTTATCAGATGAAAGTAAATCTAGATGTGGCGGATAATTCAATTAATCTGTTGATAGCTACCAGATGGACCTTGTGGAGCTATACCCTTTTGGTGCTCATCAAGGCTCTATTAATTCGGTACCCCTTATTGCGGGAGAAACCTGGTGGTTAAACATGCGCTCGGACATATCACCTCCCTGCTCAACCTTTGTCCTATAAATAAGCCGTCTCTTCCGTGTACTTAGCACAAAACCCCTCATGGATTTTCATGGGGTAGGTTTTATAAAAATATTAATGGTAATCTGTAGGTTTCAGTATTGAAAATACAACTTTATTTCGGTATGTATTCGATATTTTTACATTGAAATAAAATATTTATATTTATCTGAAAAAGTTATGAAAATAAGTATACCACTAATAATCATTTAATTTTATGCGATTTAATATTCTCCAATCTGATAAATCCTTAAATATCTTAAATGTGCGTAGAATACAGTATTGGAATCTCATTCCCAGAAAACACATTTCCGTCGCATAATAAAATGGTTAGTTGATCCAAAAGGATATCGCACCAGAACCCAATGAATACAAAGAAGCCATCTTCCGCTTTATCGTAGGGACTCTCAGATGGCCTACATAGATCTTCTTGTTCTTGGTATCGTCACGAATCTGAGAACCAGGCATTAGTGGAGATACACTCAAGCATATGTGTATATATACATAGAGCATAAAATGAGGAGTCCAAAACATGTGAATTTAGAATGGATGATTTATACTCATATTTCGCCAAACAAAGATGAGTTAATGCCCCCTTTATTGTGATGTTGTGTTGAATCATCAGACTTCCTTCATCCAAATGGGATTGTCAAGATATCATAAGCATTATATCATAAGCATGCATTAGTTCATGTATGATGTTTTTATACTGTATATCTTCCTTGATCCATAGAGTACGGCTGTTCAAGAAATAAGTTCTCAGACCAAATCATAGGGTCCATCACACCTGGTTTTGATTTTCACTTTCATATTGAAAAAAAAATCCTGCCCTACTGTATCCTTTAATAATATTCCACTGAACCCTTTCCAACAGATACGTTACCTAGGACTCCATCTCGACAAAGGTCTCACTTCTATTCCTCATACAAGACTGAAAAGACAAGAAACTGCTCGTCGTTTTCGCCTACTTCAACATTTACTGGACAAACGCTCTAAGCTCCCAATTAATTACAAAAGACTCATTTAATTTACAGTTATCAGACCTATTTGGACATACGGAGTTGAGCTTTGAGACTCTACTAAACCATCCAATTCATCTCGTATACAATCCTTGCAATCCAAAATCCTTCGTAAAATCCTCAATGCTCCTTATTATGTCACAAACAAACTCATCCATCATGATCTTAATATACCATATGTTACTGATTTGGCTTAAACTAGATACCTATCCTTCCATCACAAGCTCCATACACACTTGAATCCGCTAGTCTCTCTACTTGCTTACCATACTATTCCTGATAATCCTCCGAGGCGTCTCAAAAGAAGATGACCTCGAGACCATCTACTAAAGAACGTTATTGGAGTGCTACCGATAAGTAGTTTCTCCACAAGTGTTTTTCATGTCGTATTGTACATATTAGCGGATTTACTTAATGTAATATTATTATAGTTGAAAATATCAATAAATTAAATTTAAAAAAAAATATGATTTAATGTTTAGTTATAAATCTGAAGTTTCAGATATATTAATCTTTCTAATTAACAAGCTACTTCAGCTATTCCATATACTTTAAAAGATTTTTTAGTATTACATAGTGCTGTTATATTTATGGTTTTATACTGTTTGCTATTTTTAACAAAGGGTTTATTATAATTGTGAAAAAACATTCTTTTGTTGAAAAAGAAAACTGATGAGCTGGAAGTACTACCATACATATTATCTTTTCCATTAAAATATTGATAAAGATATGAAAAAGAAATAACATACATGAATTTACAAAAATGTGAACTTGTCAAGATGTTTATTAACGTAGTATATACGTTAAGTAGAAAAAACGAAATCCAAGATGTAACAAAGTTGCAATTAAAGGCGGGAATTCCTTGTTATTATGCGATCTCGACATTAATAGTTCGGGTAAGTTGTTCCGAACTGTAAAAATCAGTATTCTTAAAAATGTTCTTCAAATCTTCTTTACGCAGATGAAACGTGACATTTAACGCTGAAGGACGAACAACAATTCCGGTTTCGGTAGTGGTCCATCGACAAAAGAATGTAAGCGAGATAAATAACATCGGGATCAAGACTTCAGGTTCGCTAAGCTTTATTATTAGCATTTTTAAAAGACTATTCAGTTTAAGTAAACTCCTATTTAAATTAATATCTTAAATAATAAACTTTAGCATAGTTCATTATGATCTTTTAGTCATGCCAACATCCTTGAAGTAGCATTGTTAGTTTGAGCGAAGAAAATTTTAAATTTTTAATGCTCTTACTTTATAGCCAATGTTCGTTCTATCTACCATCTTTCTCAGTCTCTTTAGCATTCAAATCGCATACCCGACATCGAAGAGCCACAATTCGAGAAGAAGTAGAAGACCGTAATTAAAGGGTCCAAGATAATTAAGGTCTGCTGACAGAATTAATTGCCACTACATACTATATAGCACATACGAGTATAGAATAAAAATATGTGGTATAGCAGCAATTTTCGGTTGAGAGATAAGGGAATAAGGAATAAATAAAGGTCTTTTAGGCTTTTTGTTTCTTATCACTGATAATATTATTCCACGCATCGGATAAACAGCCACATTGACCAATAACTTAAGACGGAGGCAAACCTAAACCGACATGAAGAGCGGAACAAAGTCGCCAAGCTCGGCCTTAGTCACGCTAAGCCCCAAACCAACTTGAGGGGGAAGAGTTCTATTAAAACCATCCAATCTACCTCCGCCCTCAGGTGCGACAATATCCCACTACCAACCGTTACCGAAATTTTATTTCCCCAGTTTCATTTGCCTTTTGCTATCTCTGCCTGTAATGAAACTTTCCCGGAGAATATTTTTGTATTTTTAGTAGGATTGAGATTCGCGGGAGATTTGGGTATTTGAGGTTATGAGATCCTTGTGCGGATGTGGGTGCGAGTTTTAATTTTGGTTTTTACTAAAGAATTATTCCGCTCATTTTACTTGTTTAAAAACATTTATCTTAATGATATTATTATTATTTATATTATATTATGTAGTACATTAATATTTTAATCGAAGTATGTATGCATAGATTTATGGCATCGGCAAATGCTCAAAGCCTTCGGGTTCACCAAGATTTATTATTATTATTAATAAATATCCAGGCTTATGTGCATAACGGACAAATCACTCCCTAATTTTTTCTAGAGAGTTACATTTATTTGTTATAATAATAAATTCTTTAGTTATTCTGGGGAAAGTCCTTTTAGAACCATATTAAAGAAAAATAAAATGGGAGAAAAATATAAGATATTGAGTAAAAGACAAATTAACATAAAACATTTTTATGTGAAATTTAATCATTTATATTCCTTATATTATAGACTTAAATAAAACAATATGATATATATATATATATATATATATATATATATATATATATATATATATATATATATATGTATATATAAGAAACGTCCATTAACGACTATTCAACTTATTTTAAACCTATATCACAAAAAGTGAAATTAAAACTCTTCTTTCGCCCCTTTTTTAAATTTTATTAATCCAGTTGAATTGTCATAACCAATGTAAATCCTACCTCATATAATATCCATGCAGCGAGGTGTTTTATTGCATGCCCCTTACAGTTTATCATATGAATAGTATTTCCCTTCATCATCACTGTCCTCCCAACGCATATATATGGCTGATGAAATGTGGAGTTTAGGGACCATATTGCATTAAAATTCTAATGCGAAATGATGAATGATCGCGCACATCACTGTAATAACACAAGCTATGTTTGTATATATATGAGCACTTTCATTAACCTTTTCATATTATAATAATTTATTTTACATAAATGAAATAAATAAAATCTAATATAATAATAATGTAATGATGGGGTAAACTTAAGAATTTAATTTTTTCCTGCTTATACTATATTGAAAATAATGCAACCTATACTAGATATTACATGTAAATTAATAATAATAATTTACTTATAGTTACTTACTTAATAATTATCGAACCCGAAGGCTCGATGTCTATACGACCTATCTCAGTCGACAAACTTATGTCCACGGACTTCACTAATGAAAACGCACCCAAACCCAAATCAGCCAGATCACTCTTAACGCAATGCTCCCACCTACACCTCGGTCTACCCTATTACAATTATAAAATTTGGGCAACGAGTAGTACAATTAAATTACAAAAATTGTATAATTTGTAAAAAAAAAATCCTCAAAAAAAGTTATTTCGAGTATTTTCTTTTAGAAAAAATCAGTGAAACCTCTTTATTAATCCCCTAAGACATTTAAAAAGTTAGTATCGTATCAACAGTCTAAAAGTCGCCCCCCTAATAATTTTTTTAAACACATTTTTCTTAATGGAAGCCCGTGAAGTTCTTAGCAATTTTTTTAGTCGTTAAAACTCAATTAGTAAATAAATTGCGTGGTAGACAGCCCATTTAGTCTTTTGTTACTTAAATAATATAACAAAGACATAAATGGTCGGTTGAATGTTTGATTGATTTATTATTTATCAGATATTTTAAGTCTATATTACGCTAGTTGCTAATTATAATCATATTAAACTTTACTTTCTTTCCTTATTTACAGTAAACAAGAATAATATTGCTAAACATGTTTGTCTATAATATTACAATAGATATAACAATAATCAGTAATATATCCAAAAATTATTTTACGTTAGGAATCTAATATTTATTATGTGGCATCATTAACTATTCATTTGAAAAACAACCATTTAACGATAAATTAAACTTTGTTTTACTTTCATCGTTCAAATCAATCAATGGTTTTACATACTACCAGGCTTATGCTTATTGTTAAGTTGTGCAGTTAAGTTAATCATTATGATGATAATCATTAGTCCATTAATAATAATAATAATCATCAGTAGTGCAATATAAATTATAAGCATAAAGAAATAATGTGTAGCATAATGAATTATGTAATTGATCGATTATTTTATTGATAAATATGAGAGCATTAGAGTAGCAATATCTATGGCATTTTTTTAAACTAAAATAAATGCAATATTAAAAATATTTAAGATAAAAAATAATAATAAAAAGGCCTAGTTTGAACTGCGAGCTAAGGAATTCCGTCAACGATGCAAATACACTAAACCAGACTATTATTTATTATTATTGTGAATAAATTATTGGCAAAACAAGATTTTAAGAAGAAATATTTTGAAACCTTAAAATGTCTTATAGTAACATACGGATATGTTTAAACTGTATACACAGTTGTTATTAATACATATTATAAAACAAATTCCAAAGTTATCCCCCGTGTCTGTCTGTTCGCGATAAACTCATAACCTATTGCACGGTTTTTCATTCGGTTTTCACCAATAGACAGAGTGATTCATGAGGAAGATTTAGGTATATACTTTGTCAAGGTTTTGTGTAAATTGATTGGAATAAAAGATAATTCTTGGAAGTGCTGGAAAAAGTCGAGTCGCTTGGAAGCTTTCGTACAAGACGCCGCCTAAGCCCTTTGAGATATAACAGAACAACACATGGTATAATAATCCTCTTTTATAGATCTACAAAAATATCCGGGATAGGATACATCTATCTTTTAATCATAGCTTACAATATCCATTATATCTTCCAAAAAAGAGTCGCTAGTTATAAATAAAATTTTGGGGGATGAAAAAATAAACCAGTCATACAACTATCTCGTGAAAATATTTTTTCTAATCGTATTTCGAACTGTTACTTATAACGTTTTGTTTTAAAATCTTAGGAAATCCCACCCTACTTGTACATTAATTTTACCAATTGTATTAAGAGAATTTCATGAAAAAATGAATGCCCTGATGATTTATTTTCTAGAATATGATTTTTTCCTCCTGAAAAGACAAGAAACTGCTCGACGTTTTCACCTACTTCAACATTTACTGGACAAACGCTCTAAGCTCTCAATTATTTACAAACGACTCATTTACATGACAGTTATGAGACGTATTTGGACATACGGAGTTGAGCTTTGCTAAACCATCCAATTCATCTCGTATCCAATCCTTACAATACAAAATCCTTCGTAAAATCCTCAATGCTCTTTATTATGTCACAAAGAAACTCATCTATCATGATCTTAATATTCCATATGTTGCTGATTTGGCCCAAACTAGATACCTGAACTTCCATGACAAGCTTCATACATACTTCAATCCGCTAGTCTCTCAACTTGCTTCCCATACTATTCCTGATAACCCTCCTAAGCGTTTGAAAAGAAGATCGCCTCGAGCCTTCTACTATAGAACTTAATTGGAGTGCTACCGATGGATAGTTTCTCCACAAGTGTTTTTTTTTCATGTCATTTGTTTATATTAGCAGATTTAATTTAAAAAAATATACATGATTTAATGTTTAGTTTTAAATCTGAAGTTAATATATTAATAATATATTATATTAATCTATTATTTTAATTTATTATATTAATTTATATTAATATAATATATTAATCTTTCTAATTAACAAGCAACTTCAGCTATTCCATCATTTTTTTCAACGCATTTCTTTAAAAGATTTTTTTAGTATTATATAGAGCAGTTATATTTATGGTTTTATACTGTTTGCTATTTCTAACAAAGGGTTTATTATAATTGTGAAAAAACATCCATTTGTTGAAAAAGAAAACTGATGAGCTGGAAGTACAACACATTATCTTTTCAATTAGATTCAATAAACATTTCAATCTGTTAAGACGCCATTTCCAGGAATGGTAGAAATAAATTATAAAGTTTCTGAACTGCGTTAATACTCCTCCGAGGGAAGTTTTCCCTCTAAGCTGGTTTTCTCTCTTTTTCATTTCCTTGAGGACATTAACTCTGATAAAAAAAAAAAAAAAATCTTGTAAGAAAATGATTTCGGGTTTCAGCTAAAGTGTTCATCTATCACCTTGGTATAATGGCAACCTATGCATTATGATATATGTGCCAAGTCACGGTAATATATTGCTTAATATATTATTTTCATTGATATTTGAAGCAATAGAAAACTGAATAAAGAAAATGATCCGTTTTTTTACTTTAAAAGAAACCAATTAGCACATACCGTTCATTGATCGGAACATTCCATACAAATGCATAACATGCAATTAATTATTTAGAATAGAAATCTCCTCAATGCTCCTTATTTTGTTAAGAATAAAGTCATCCATAACGACCTTAATGTCCCTTTTGTTGCTGATTTGGCCCGAACCCGGCATCTATCCTTTCATAGCAAACTTCATTCCCACTCAAACCCTCTAGTTTCAAACCTAGCTTCCTCTTCAATTCCCGATAATCCTCCGAGGCGTCTGAAAAGAAGATGGCCACCTGACCTTCTTATTGAACTTTGATTTGAGTACTACCAGTGGGTAGTTTCTCTACTTGTCATTCTCATGTCATTATGTAACACGCATTCTATTTACTTGTTGTATAATTGTAATACAGTTGTAAATATCAATAAATAAATTTTAAAAAAAGAAAAAAAAAAGAATAGAAATCATCATATAAGCAATAATCAATAATATATTTAAAGTGCTTCCTATCATACAATTATAGACAAATACATGCTGGTGAAGTAAAGTTAGTTATGAAGGTTTTACCAAAGTCAAAGTAGTTTTATCAAATATTTATATATTTTTTATTTTCCATCATTAAATAAAATTTAAACATTAAAGCACAAAATCTCTACAACATATCGTGTACATTTGAAATCGTGACCAAATAATTTTACCCTTTCAAAATTATTGAATTAATTAATTTTTACCTTTCCCTTTCTATTGCGTAAAAAAGTGACAATTACTTAGTTTTAATATTTCAATTGTATTATTACATGAAGTGGGAGTGAAGTGACACAGTGTGTAATGTTCAGAGTTACTATGCTGAAGGTCTTGTGTTCAAATCCAGCTGTAACAGATAAATTATTTATTATTATAGATTGGTAGAATCGCATGGAAATTACTTAGTTCTTCGGATTATCATTAAAAATTCAAATTTAAAACAATGAGTTCAAAAAAGAAACATAACAGGATAAAAGGAGGGAGTCATGTCAGGGATAATTAAAAGTTTATCAAAATGTATCTACAACAATTGATTAAAAACTGTAATGGATTTTACTTCATCGGCTGCATTTTTCGAATAGATTATGTTGAACATTAAACTTTAGAAACTACAACAAAAGTTTTGTTATAATGTAATTTAATATAATAGAGACTAGTTGTTGGGAAAACTTCTGAAAATTTAAAAGTTTTATTCCCAAAAGATCTTACTCCTTACAAGTCTCGAGGGATCTCAGCTGCCATGAAATAAAATAAAAAATTAATAAAGTCAGCCTTTCTGTTATATATTTTTTGTTAATATAATAAAGTGAATGTTTTTGTTACTCCGCGAAATTACCTTTTAATACTTTTAAGGTAATAAAAAATTATATAAAACCTCGGAAATTGTTCATTAGAATCTGTGATGTTCATTTGATATAAAGTTTAAATAACATTTGAAATAATAATTTTAAATTTTTAATATTGCGCTGTCCGGAATATAATGCAGGATTTTATGTTTTCTTTAAATGACTCCTACAAATAGTAAATTGTTTATATTTCTTTGACTTTTTTGAGTTCAACGGTGGTTCCAGAGAATTAGGAGGGAAGACTTGAGCATTGAAGACAAAAGAGGCCGTGGAAGAAGTTCTGCATTTGATGACAACGTTCAATAAATCCGAGTATTGGTGGAAGAAAATCCCAGAACAACTGTTGGAGAACAGGCAGGGAAACTCGAAGTCAACAAATCAACGGTCCATGACCATCTCAAAGCGGTTGGGAAAGTGAAAGAGGTTATAAGTTCCGTTCTTTGCCTATTACGCAGCCGTCAAAAAGATCAGTGGTATGAAACATGTGCTACAATAATTTGCCGAAACAACATTTCCTTTACACCAGACTTCTTTGATAATCTTGGCCGTTTAAGATCCGGCTGAACTTAAAAACACAATTATGTGGTAATTACACTTTTACATCTTATTAAAGACAATTATTTCTAAATAGTTAACTGTAGAGATAAGAAATACACCTGTGTTTGAAGGAGGATGAATATATAAAGCCTAAAGTCCAACAAACTAAACTGTTTACTTAGAGAGGAAAATAGTTGACTGGATAATTCTATCCACCATTAATCAGTATTAATACTATTTGGAGGGGTCTTCTAAAAAATATACAAAATCCATCATTCTTTTCAGGACAGCCTAATATTTGACCGTCAAAACACAAAGAATTATTTAATTATACTCCAGTAAATAAATTGTATTATAATAATAATATAATTTGTGATGTGCCGTAATAAATTTTATTATTATATATTTTATCATTATGATGATAATAATTATATTGTATTTTGTAACTTGTATTTTCAACAGCTGGTAGATACTCTATCGTTTACCACGGTAAACTCCAGTGAGTTTATGATATACTAACCATAAAATTAAATATCAATTATAAAATTGGAGAGCACCGATAAAATAAACAATTTTTTGAATAAACAGTTAACCATCTTAGATTAGAAGTATTAATTATATTTAATTATTAGACTTATGGAACATTTTTATTTACTTTTAGGTGATGTTAATTTCTTTATGTGTTTTGTAAGTGTTTATATGTGATAAGATCATACATTGACAGCATTATAATGGCTGTATTGTAGAACTGTTAATAAAACCATTTCAATCTTGGAAGCAATAATAGATTTTATTCCCTCTTTCAAGCGGCCTTAGGTCGACAATTCCACTTTAAAAGTTTCTTAAACGCTATACCAGACTGGAAAAGTAAACAACTTTTCTTATAGCTTGCCATTCTGTTGCTAAACTCGTTTTATTCAATAATCCATCCGTCTTCCTTTAACGAAACGTTTCTTAACGTTTCTCAAGGATGTATTAAGAAATATAAAGGTGTTGTTTTAGTCGGATAGTAGGAATTTTAAAAAATATATTATGATTAGGTAACATTATTTTTAATTTGAAGATGGATGGCGAGGGTTGTTGATAGTCCTTTGACGTCACTTTATACTGCTATAGCTAATCGAACGATGCAAAGGTGTGAGCCCTAAATTTTGCCCATCTAGGTTTAATTACGATAAGGATTTTTTACGAGTACTTGACATCGTACAGGCCCAGGACCCCGTTTAACATCCCTTCTGAAGGACGGCATAACCAATGATTTTTTTACTCCCTTTAAAAAGTCCTAGGGCCACCTGCCGGGTTGCAAACCCGCGGTCTTGGGGATAGTGAGGGTAATAGATATAAACTACGTTTTTGTTAGAATTCTTAAGAATGAAAAAAGTCAAAAAAGCTGCTACTAGAAAATCCAAAGTTTTCACCCAACAATGTTGACTGTTCGAACACTTGTCGCGCTTTACTGAGCTGAGACTGAAAGTAAGCAGATGGGAGCGGGTGGTTACGGTAGGGGACAACAATCAACCAGAAACTTCTGTTCCATGGTGCATGTGTTACTTATTGTTGGCATTTTAAATTGAGGGTTTTATTTACTGGTGGGGGTATCCATAACTTGTCATGAATACATGAATGGTACTGTAGAGTTTTCGTCAACACCAAGTATGAATTTTCGCGGAATTCGGGCCTCAATGACAATTGAATCTCCTTGTGTAGTGATGCCCTCTCGTCCACAGCTGGAATACGACTGGCAGGTCAGGTACTCAAAGTCTTAACCCTTGGAGATAATTTTGGGGCATACGGGTGCATTTCAAAGCATCCTGAGATCGACCCTAATCCCACCGTACCTTTTGAGGGTTAAGAGTATTGCTCTTATTTGAATATTTATTTTACAAATTAGAAGGGATGTACACTTACTATATAGATTTTCAAGTGATTCACAGTTAATTGTTTTTGTTTTAAAAGCATTTCATTCTATTTAAATTAATGTGTCCATTACTAGTTGCAGAAAAATTTATGTAACTAATTATGGACACCCCTGTCCATTATGATTCATTATTTTTATTAAAAAAATGGAAATTATTGCATTTTTCTTCCTGATTATTTTACAATATTAAAAGGTATTATTTTTAGTTTTTATTATTTTAAATTTAAATTTAAATTTTTCTTTTTCTTTCTTTGTGACTTCTTTCAGTATTATGGTTTAGTTTTAATTTATTTATTTAACAACACCATGAAGGTAATTAAAGGGGTGTTCTTAACTTGTCATTTACCCTTTATATACATTTGTATTGGCCCTTCTCCCTGGTTATATAAAATGGGCTCAAAATAGGCTCGTGGACCGACAGTAGGAGAAACAAGCCAGTACTAAGGGTAGTACAGGTAAATAAGGGACCCAATGTAAAATATATTTTCACAAATAATATACATATATACACATGCAAACAATAGTCTCATAAATCAAAGTACAATAATATATGATTTCTTATACAAGCCTGAATAAAGTAGAGAGAGAGAGAGAAAAGCACGTCTAAGCTATCTGAAGTCCGGAACCAAAGTGACCAAGCTTAAAGCTCTGTATGTCTAATCCAAAACTCTCTACCCTCCCCCTCTCCTTGACATCGTCCAATTATATGCCGTTATTTCGTACACATAAGTAGATCTAACCTTAACAACATCGCAGGTCAATGTTTAACTCTCTAATAATTCTTAGAAGGTACAAGTTAACAATAAATCTCTAACGATTCAATAATAAATCATACAGATCACCACATTACCCCCCCTCTTGAGAAAAAAAAATTGATGACTTCAATTTTTGATAGAACATATGCGATGAAAACAAAGATAACTTGGGCAGCTACCAAAACTCGATGTGCAAATTGCCTTGTCTATATGCTAGAAGTGCTATATCTATGGTAGACACACACACCAAAAATATGTATATATATATCATCCCAACATAAAATTTTTATCAAGTCGTCCATGTGTGTCAATGTCGAGGGTGGAGAAAAGGTGGAGTCGTGTCGCACGCCTACCCCAGGAAGGGTATGGAAAATAGCCACCCGATCCATAGACCAGGACCATCTTCCGACAGGATCAGGCCAACAGGATTAACCTCACGAATGGGTCTGCCATTCATGCAGTTAGCCTGAGCCATTTATAGGAAGGACACAAAGGCAACAGGCTTGTATGAGACTCTTTTACTTACTCTAAATTTACTTATTTAAATTTATTATTTATTTCCTTAAATTTTTTTAAAAAATTTTTCTTATTCTCAAGTCCAAAAAAAATTATATGTATATATATATATATATATATATTTCCTATTAATCTTTAATCTCTTTAATTGGGACACACGGGCAATTTCAACATAACTCAATTTCGGGACCTTTATTTGGGACCTACGGGCAAATTCAAAATAGCACTCAAATTTGGGACCTTTAATTTGGGACACTAGGGACACAAATCGGGACACATGTACGTTAATACCAAATTCATCTGACTCAATGGTCAATAATCACCCAAGGGACGTCGGTGATCAATCTTGGGACTCAAATGGGGACCGAATATTTATAATTCAATTCACGACAATAATTATTATTAACTCGAAGTAATACATTAATTCTCATAAATTTATTCTTCACTAATATTTAACGACGACACAATTTTTTATTATCAACATATAACGACGACACTTTATATTTTTTGTTTTATTATTAATATTAATATAGTCCCATTTAAATATTAATTAATTTTCAAAATTTTTTCAATAACTAACGACGACAAAAATTTTTATATTTCTATTATTAATATAGTCCCATATAAATCTTGATTATTATTCATAATAATTCATAATTCACGACGACCAAAAATGTTTATTTATTAATATAGTCCCTTATAAATCTTAATCATTATCAATAATTTACGACGACAATCCATTTATTTCTTTATTATTAATATAGTCCCTTATAATCTTCAAATTCTTATCAAAAGTTAACGACGACCTTTTATTTTTCATTATTATTATAGTCCCTTTTAATCATTCATAATCAATATCAGTACTTAACGACGACAAATTATTTATTTTTCATAATTATTATAGTCCCTTTTAAATATTAATTATTTTTTCAAAATCTTTATTATCAATAATTAAACGAAGACAAATTATTTTCTTTATTATTATAGTCCCTCATAAATATTAATTATTTTTCACAATCATTCATAATTTACGAAGACAAACATTTTTTTTATTATTAATAGCGTCCCATAGAAATCTTTATGATTTTTATCAACAATTAACGACGACAAATTTATTTATTTATTATTAATTTTATAGTCCCATTAAATATTAATCATTTTTCAAAATTTACGACAAATTCTTCTATTATTATTAATATTTATAGTCCCTTTAAACATTAATTTAATTCTTTTATAATCGACGATAATTTTTCTTATTATTATATTTTTATATAGTCCCTTTAAATCTTTAATTAAAATTATTTTTTTTATACATAAACATTAATTAGGCCCGGTTCATATACTTTTTTATTTTATAGACGTAGTTTAATTATTTAAAGCCGTTGGACTCTCCATAATCTTTAGCTTATTGAGCGATGTTTTTACTTGAGATAAGAATTTAAACAGTTTCTCTTTCCACGGGTTCCTATTATTATTATAATGATTTTTAAGACGTCCCTTCTTATAATTATAGTGATTATTATTATGCCCCATATTATAATTGTGATTATTATATGGGGCATAATAATAATCACTATAATATGAGTACTATAATAATATCACAATAAGTGATTATTATATTACGCCCGTAGTTATGGTTTCTATTATTACGCCCTTTAATATAATTTTTGTTATTATGCCCTTTGTTAGATTTGTGACTATTAATCGTAGTTAGCCCGAATCGATGATTATCATTATTATTATAATTTCTTTTAATTTTATAATTTTTATAATTATTAATATTTTTTCCATAAATGCCGCTTCTTTTAATTTTATTAAAATGATTCTTATTTCGTCGATGTGGTGATTTACATTTCTTAGGCTTGTTATGCTTTGACGCATTTAACTGATTCCTAGTATTGACTCGTATAGGATTACCTTTAGGATTAAGCGGTCTAAGTTTATCTTTATCATTTAAACATTTATTTGACGGGCAATTCTCTACGTTAAATTTAACATTCTCTAGTTCATTGGGCAATTTTATAGTGGTGTTTATTAGGCTTGTATCGTTTTCTTTTAATGCATTATTTTTATTATTATCCTCTCTCTCAGTTATATTTATATTATTTAAGCCCGAGTCACAAGATTCATTACCGACGATTTGGGGTTTCACTAATTCATTAAATTGTCCCGACATATTCTTAAATTTCGTGTACATCAATTCTAATGCGGCTATTCGCCTATTTAATTCTGAATTTTCCTCAGGCAACCCCTCATTAACTTGCTGGATCTCGTCTAATTTTTTTTTAAAGTTCCTCCATTTTATTAATTATTTAAAATATTACCCACAAAAATTAATTTTCACAAATTTTAATCACCACAAATTTTTATTTAAACACCACTTAATTAATTTTTTCAGAACCACGCTCTGCTACCAATTTGTGTAGTGATGCCCTCTCGTCCACAGCTGGAATACGACTGGCAGGTCAGGTACTCAAAGTCTTAACCCTTGGAGATAATTTTGGGGCATACGGGTGCATTTCAAAGCATCCTGAGATCGACCCTAATCCCACCGTACCTTTTGAGGGTTAAGAGTATTGCTCTTATTTGAATATTTATTTTACAAATTAGAAGGGATGTACACTTACTATATAGATTTTCAAGTGATTCACAGTTAATTGTTTTTGTTTTAAAAGCATTTCATTCTATTTAAATTAATGTGTCCATTACTAGTTGCAGAAAAATTTATGTAACTAATTATGGACACCCCTGTCCATTATGATTCATTATTTTTATTAAAAAAATGGAAATTATTGCATTTTTCTTCCTGATTATTTTACAATATTAAAAGGTATTATTTTTAGTTTTTATTATTTTAAATTTAAATTTAAATTTTTCTTTTTCTTTCTTTGTGACTTCTTTCAGTATTATGGTTTAGTTTTAATTTATTTATTTAACAACACCATGAAGGTAATTAAAGGGGTGTTCTTAACTTGTCATTTACCCTTTATATACATTTGTATTGGCCCTTCTCCCTGGTTATATAAAATGGGCTCAAAATAGGCTCGTGGACCGACAGTAGGAGAAACAAGCCAGTACAAAAATAAGGGACCCAATGTAAAATATATTTTCACAAATAATATACATATATACACATGCAAACAATAGTCTCATAAATCAAAGTACAATAATATATGATTTCTTATACAAGCCTGAATAAAGTAGAGAGAGAGAGAGAAAAGCACGTCTAAGCTATCTGAAGTCCGGAACCAAAGTGACCAAGCTTAAAGCTCTGTATGTCTAATCCAAAACTCTCTACCCTCCCCCTCTCCTTGACATCGTCCAATTATATGCCGTTATTTCGTACACATAAGTAGATCTAACCTTAACAACATCGCAGGTCAATGTTTAACTCTCTAATAATTCTTAGAAGGTACAAGTTAACAATAAATCTCTAACGATTCAATAATAAATCATACAGATCACCACACATATATTTTAAATGTGTAAGCGTTTTAATGAAAAGTTTGATTTCAAAATTTATTTTAATGAAGAAAAGTCATGTTACACTATTAGAACTATGTTCTTATTGATGAGTAGAGAGGCATTGATACCATAGCACCGCCAACTTTTAGAAAAAAGTTTGGGTATCTGAGAACCCCATTGTAGGGTTAAGATATTTATTTTACTGATAAAAATTAGCAAACAATCAAAAAGAGATAAAAAAAAATTCAGAATGCAATTAGAAAACAACAAAAAACAAAACTATGTCTATAAAAAATTAAAAAATAACCAAACTGTCAGTCAACAATTCTCCAATTCAGGCATCCCAAATAAAGTAATTGTTTGTCCTCATCGACCAATTGACCTTTATAGTTTATGTCTTAATGGAAGCTGAAATGGCGAAACGTTGACTAGTTATTTATTATGTATTCCTTTAGAGACTTAAGCTTTGCCTTTTGAAGTTTTCCAGTCACATACTTTATTACTACTGTATTTGTAATCGCATACTTTATTGTTTTGTTATTTATTTTATATTATTGTTATTCTCTTCTCGAATACAATAAATTATATTATATTGCTTTAATCAGGAAATCTTTAAACAAAATATTATTATAATTAAATATTGTAGATAATAACGATTACTCATTCCTTTTATACTTCAAAAAGCGTTGTAGATTCAGTCTCGTCTCCCACTCAACTGCCTATTCTCACAGATTACCCCTTATTCACTATGAAAATAACTCAATTCCGCTTACTTAAGTACAAGAAACCCATTTTGGAGAAAATTAGACTTAGCCACTTATTCACCAGGGCTGTAGCTATAATCCATTTTTCCCCTTTTAATGAATATTTGTTTAAGTATGTCTTAAGTAATTCTGTTATTTTGATTTATATTTATTATTAAAAATATATATTTTATGGTATGTTGTTATTTATATTAGTTATTTTAATTAATTCTAAAGTATGTATCATGCGTAGCTTCTAAAAAGCTGAGGGTTAGTTAGTTAAAAAGTTAATTAAAAAAATAACTGTGATTAGGTATAATTATCGTTTTTACTCGAATATGGAGAGTAATAAATGAGAGGGGGAACTACACTTTTTAGTTAGAAAAAATAAATATAATCACAAACAGCCATGTCCCAAACTAATAAGCCGAAGATCGCGGTTTGGCCATAGGGTTTTTTAAAGGGCGTAAAAAATCCTCAGGGAGCGGACTGCTCAGTAGTAGAGCAATGCCGAAAATCCTGGTTCAAATCCCGCTGCAGGCAAAACTTTTATTTAGTCTGTTGGCAGACGGAGATGGATCATATAGGATCTAGGAGCCTCAAGGGGCTCACCCAGCCTCTATAAAATGGGTACCCAAAATAAGGGGAGGGAATCTGGCCTTTGAGCGTGATCTAGGACAGATCAACTTCCTGCACAACCGTTGTCCTATAAACAGTAAAGTTTCTACCATGTACTGAGCCCCCCCACGAGTTTTAGTGGTACAGGTTTTAAAAAATTCTTGGTAATGCCGTCCTTCGGATTGGACCTTAAAAATCGAACCTGTGCGATGTCAGGTTCTCTTTAAAAAAAACCTATGTTAATTTAACCTGCAAAGGCCAAATGAAGATTTTCCACTGTAGCATCTTCCGATTAGCTATAGCAGCATAAACTGACGTTAAATAGTATAACAGACAACAGCCATGTAGTTGGTAAATTAAATGGACATAAGAATAACCATCGATTTGAGATATTAAAACATTTTATTATATCTTAGAATATTTTATTATATTTAATATATTTTTAGACAACTTGTATAAGAGTTGGATCAATAAATAGTGGAAGGGAATGAAAGTTCAACCACCGGATGAATATAATGAAAATCCCCCAAGTGCATTTTATACTCCAGTGCGCATATTGGCGAAGTAATTCTGTGCCTTTTTCTTAGTTATTGAAGCTCATTATTAAACCAAGAAATTCCCCGATACTTTTATTAAAATATTATTATTAAAAAAATATTATTGTATTTACTAAATTGTTATTTAATAATGAATAATCTGTTGGAATACTTGTTTATTTCACATTTCAATATTAATCCCCAACTCCTTTTGTACGAGATACAATGTCATAAGCAACCCGATTGCACAATAGTCTCTGATTGATTTACCCATCATTGATTAATAGAATGTTTTGTCCCGGTGTCGGCCTTTTGTTGTGGCGAAGGCTAGATCAGACAGAGCTTGAAGTAAATTGATCTACAATTCTCATCCTAGAGAGAACACATTTCTTGAATAATTAATATTCGTTTGTGGATATTGTCAATGACAATAACGTTAGATGAAAAATATCAGATGTGAACAAATCATTAGATCTTTTGAACTCTAAATGGAATTACATGTCTTTACAAATGCTCATTTCAAATGCTATTGCATTCCCTACAAAGCGATGTATAAATTTGTTTTCTTTGCAAATGCAGAAGACATAATTATATTGTCCAAGAGCGAAAGCATATGAAATGAATGGCTAATTACCTGGATAAGAAAAACTGTACTACTACAATCCATGAAGAGTCTGGGACTCATCATGGGAGGCTGTACTGTTTCCTAGATATCGGTTGTGCAGAGAGGTGATCTGTCTCGGATCACGCTCAACCACCTGACTTCCCCCTAGAATCCATTCCCAGCCACTTGTTAGATTAAATAAAAGTCTTCCAGCCAACGGGAATTGAACCCAGGACATTCGGCATGGCAACTCAGCGCTCTACCACTGGATCACTCTGCTCCCTAATATTATTATACTATCGAGAAGTGAAATCATATTAAAGGAATCGCTAGTAGACCGGATAATTACAGCAGGAAAGTTGGCTGGTTGTCAACAAAGCAAAATATATGGTATTATCTGCATCGACACCCAGAAGAAGGCCACATAATTTAGTCGTAAATAACTATCGCTTCAATTTATTTTCCTTGGAGTTAACAAAATTGCGAAAACAAGTGGAGAGGTCAGAAGTAAAATCATGGAACGAAATAGAGCCTACTACGGCCTTCAAAACTTTATGGAATTAAAACTTGTTAAGGCCAATGATGTGCTATGGTGCAGAAAACTGCACGCTAAAAGTCTCCGACCAGTTAGTCCTAAGGGTCTTCGAGAGGAAAATATTCAGGCGTATTTCCGGCCCAGAGCACTCTCAAAGAACCAGGCAAATCTGGAAGAACAGGAACCTAACAGGGCAAGAGGATATAGTTAGGTTTATCGTCATGTAGATACAATTATTGGGAATATTAAAGTTGCCAGAAGGAAATATAACTAGAAGGATTTTGTAGAAGAATTTCCTAGGGAAATGAATAAGAGGGCACCACTAAACTAGCTGGATGAAGGATGTAGTTCAGGCTCTACAAACTAAAAGTGACGACGTGGAGGAAGAATTCGTGGGATAAGACGGCGGGATATATATATATATATATATATATATCTTGGCATCAAATTACGTTTCCCGCCGTCATATATATATATATATATATATATATATATATATATATATATATATATATATATATATATATATATGTATGTATATATGTATGTGTGTGTGTGTGTGTGTGTTTTTTTATTATTTTTTTACGTGGGCAGCTGGAAATCTTCAAAAGACGCGGATGGGCCGGTACCTATCCGTGTGTGGGATTTTTACCCACTAAAACCACCTCCCTACGCATGTTTTCCACACTCCACGGGACTGCCGTTAGGCATTACTTCGTGGAGGGGAATGGCTGTGGGCCGCATCTTTTAGCCTCTTGGTCTAAATTCTTCTTCTTCAAGAAGGCACCAGTCTTTGCTATTTTCTCTCCTTGTCCTTTCCTCCTCTCTCAGTCTTTTGAGGACCCCTGTGGCCAATTTTTTCACTGCTGCCCACTATTCATCCGACTTTGGCACGCAGCTCACTAAATTTTCAGGAGTCACCTTCTTTCTGCTGGCCCAATACTCTTCGCTCGTCAGTGAAGCTAGTACATTCAAAAAACACATGTTCTACTGTTTCCTCTACCGCCATACACGTTGGGCATTCAGCACTGTCGTCTAGTTTGAATCTGTACTGGTAGGTTCTAAAGCATCCATGTCCAGACAATAGTTGTGTAAGGTGAAAATCCACCTCCCCATGTCGACGAACCTATGTCAGACACCAACCTGTAGGTCCACCTTCCAGTATTAGCCGAATTCCAACGCTATTGTCAACGTACGATGGTGGTTTTCCTCTCTTCGTCTCTTGACACTCGAGAACTACGATTGTACCATCTGTTTCTTTCTTCCACTAGCATCTCGATTGGAGGCATGCGCGCAATTACGCATACAGCTTCGTAAGAAACAGTCCGAAAAGCACTTGTCATTCTCAATAAACCTCTTCGATACACTGAGACCATCTGTCTCCTGTTCGATGCGGTGGACCTGGCTACTTTCCAGACTGGAGTTCCATATAAAAGTATTTAGGAGACAACAGTTACCAGGAGCTTTCTGCGACTCTCTTTGGGTCCTCCAATATTCCGCATAAGGCGCGTCAATAATGAAGTAATTCTTGCCGCTTTGGCTCTGATATACTTCGTATGTGCGTTAAACTGGAAACGTGCATCGATGACAACTCCCAGGTATTTCAAGTATGGCTGGGAACGAATTTCGTACCTACCCACTGTGAGAGTAACAGTTTCAATTTGCTTCCTGATACTGACCAGGAAAGCCTCAGTCTTATGATCCGGAAGCTGCAACCCCATAGAAGTTAGCCATCTTCGAATAATAGGGACAGCCTGGTTGGCAATCACTGTAATCTCCTCAATATATTTTGCCACGACCACAACTGCCACATCATCGGCTAAACCAACAACTGTAACTCCATCCGGCATGGGTAACCTAAAAACTCCGTCGTACATAACGTTCCATAAAAAAGGATCCAAAACTGAGCTCTGTGGGACGCCACCAGTGACCTCCTGAAACCACTATCCGAAGCATAAAAACCCTATCTGTAAAATGGTCGTTGATAACCCTCCTTAGATATGATGGGATCACCATCGGCCTGTGTGTGTGTGTGTGTGTGTGTGTGTGTGTGTGTGGGTGTGTGTGTGTGTGTGTGTGTGTGAGTGAGTGTCTGTGTGCGTGTGTGAATTAATTAATTAATTAAAATATACAGCTATTTTTATTTTTCTTCATTTTAATCAGGTCACGTAAAATTAAAAATAAACAATCAGAGATTTAATAGTTCCGAATATAGATCTGTTTTGAGCGGCAACGTCAATAAACTGAACAGACAGCTTTACGAGCGCTATAGGTGGCCTAGATCTAAATAGATCAAACGGATTATTTCATTCTGTGAATTCTATTTTGAAAAAATATAGCTTAGGTAAAATAAATATTACAAAACCTGCTAACTTGATCTCTGCATTAAAGTCTGAATTAATCATATTATCTTTATTTTACTTGTGATTTCCTTAGTATATTATACGTCTAACTGTATAACGCCTAAATAAGTGAAAGTTAATATGGAAATAATGCATTGATATTAAAAACTAAAAAGCCTGTACCAATATAACTCATGAAGGATCTTGGGTTCAGCACATGGTAGAGACTATGCTATTTCTAGAACAAAGGTTGTGTAGGGAGGTAATTTAACCGAAATGAAGCTCAACCATCAGGCTTTTCTCCCATTGAAGATCTCTTGATCCCACAGGATCCATTCATAAATGTTAATACTTCACATGAATTATCTGCCACAGTCGGACTAAAACCCGTAACAACTCAGCGCTAACAACTGAGCTATTCAACTCAACCTTTCATTGGTATTAATCATATCTCTATCAAAACATCAGACTATTCTTCATTATGGTGAAATTAATCTGTTTCGTTGAATCACTGGTTGAATTTCCAACATCAGCACTATTCCCCTTGATAAATAATAAAGTGGAGAGATTCGAAAATGAAATGTTGGTAAAATCGGAAGGGCTAATGATTCCAAATGATTTAAGAGGAATATCTACACAACGTGTTTTTTCTGAGTTAATTTACATGCTGAGGAGTACCAGTTGTATGTTATTAGTTCAAATCGGGTACAATAAGAAATTGCATTGTCTCTTATTGGGCCGAACCATTCAAATGTCGAATATTGTATTTCCGAAAATCTGTTTTTTTCGGTGAATACTATACTCTTCGTCATACATCATCCGAACCCTCTTGTTATTATTATTATTCATATCCGTAAAATATATAAGATCAGCTGTAAAAAAAATGACATAAGGATAACATTGTTATGTATTATAATAATAAAAGGGTTGGCCATCACGGAGGGTCGATGCCAAAACCATCAATCCCTGCTTACAAACTACTATCTACGGATTATCACCCTCACTCAAACTAGGCAGGCTTAACGAAATTCTCCCACCTACGTCTAGGTCTACCCGTTGACCTGTAACAGTAAGCTTAGGAACGTTTTACAAATGCATTCGTTACTAAGGAGAGCGGAGTGGCTCAGTGGTAGAGCACTTAGTTGCCATGCCGGAAATCCTTGTTCAAATCCCGCTGCAAGGCAGACTTTTATTTAGTTTGCAGCCGGAAATGGATCATATAGAACTAAGATCTATTATAAAAATAGGGTACCCAAAATAAGGGGGAAACATCTGGCGGTTGAGCGTGACCTAGCATAAGTCATCTCTTTTCAGAACCGTTTTCCAAGAAACAGTACAGTTTCTACCTTGTACTGAACTCCAGACCCTTCGCGGGTTGTAGTGGTACAGGTTTTTTTTCGTTACTTAGCCTAACAGCATTACAAACCCATCACAATCTTCGCTTTGTTTTGCCTTCATTCGTAAACGGGTACATACTCTGCGATTTGAGTTGCGTAACCTCCTATAGTTTCCAGTGGGTCTTTAATTGTGCCGAATATTCTATGCAATACATTATTTTTGATCGTATAACGTTAAGAAGTTGTAAGTTATTCAAAGTTGGTGGCCAGGTTTCTCACACAGATCGAACAGTTTGAAAGATAATAGTTTTTTATTACTACCAATTTTAAAATCATTATCATTTTAACTTTATTACGTATATTAGTTATTCGATTTTATTAATTTGTTATATAAATCAGTTCCAGACGTATTATGAATTTATAAGGCAGAAGTGTTGTGCGATTAATGTATAAAAAGTTCCAATCTATGGTATAGAAGAGTATTGTTCTCAGATAAAATTATAAACATATGCCAAATTATTGGGCAAGAAATAACTAATAAGTCGAGCATTAAAACAGCTTTAAATATGTGAATTATAAATTTATAAAAACATAACTATTATTCAACAATGGGACTTCGAGTGATTTGAACAATTATTCATTTGGGACAATGGGGGATGGTCCTCACGAGTTGGACGGGGATATCTTCCAAGCTTTTTTGTTTGTTTTTTTACTTTTGTACCTGGAGGCCAGCCAAAACTAAGGACCATGCAAATTAAAAAAAACCTTGAGGTTATATTTTTTATTTTATTTTAATTTTAATTTTAATTTTTTTACACTTTATTGAAATATTACAATCTACCAATTGTGGGAAATATGTAATAATGCTAAGTAGCTATACAATCATTCCATGAAAGCAAAACAAAAATAAAATAAATAAATGTAATAAAAATATATGCATGCGGTAATAAAAATAAAATAAATGTGTAAATGATAATAAAAATAATATCTATAAAAAAAATAACTTCCTACATTCATACCATAATCACACTATTTGCAATTTGCCTGGGGTCCCGAACTAAGCTTCTTCCCCAGGAATGATGGCAAAGCAGGAGTCTGGGAGGCCCCTGCCCGCTTTCCTAGCCTCGTCACTAGCATTAAACGCCAATGGAGCTGGTTAAGGGCGCATGACATCACACAAACAGAATCTGGCCAGTGCCAGTACTCCAAATAACATTATTACAACAGGTCTCGGGACCATTGACAGTTTAGATGGCCGGATGGGTTATATGGATATGTGGAACAGGATAGTTACTGAGCCAAGGGATTGGGATGACAGGCAAGGTTTTGGTGAAAGTTGGAAAATTTAGTAGGGATGAGGTCGAGGGTCTCAAAGGAATGTAGAGATCATTGTGGATTGTTTTGTGGTAGACAGTTAGTAGCATTGACAGTTGTTCTCAGAACATTGGATTGAATACGTCTGATATTTTTTTGCGGTCCCCCACAGTTCCAGTCCATATGTCCAAATAGGTTTGATGATCGTCTTGTAAATTAGAAGTTTACTGTCTATTGAAAGATGGGAGGTCCTACATAGTAATCTGTATAGTTCGCTTAATCGTCTGCTAAGTTCTTGTCTTTTGGGTCTGGTATGAGGGTTCCATGTAAGTCAAGGTTTTGTTAAATAAGAAATATAGTTTTCATATTAACAATTACTCTCTGCTGACTCGCTGTTAAGTTCCGCCATATAAATTATTTCAAGTGAATATCTTGGCTGTTAAATAAAAAATAACGACTGTATTATTAGTGTGTTTGAATGCTTCGACGTATTTGTAATTAAAATACTGACTTTGTTGTCCCATCTTTCATTCAACTACATAAATAATTTCGTTTGGTTTAAAAAATGAACGAGGAATAAATTATTTGGATATTATTCATAAAAAAATACTATATTTGTGATTAAAAATAAAGAGGGGTGTAGGAGGGTGAACAATTGGGGGGATAGATTTTTTTTAATGTTAAGTAAATGAAACCTTTTCTATCAAACTAAAAATAACATTCTGAATAGGGACACTTATAGGTATGAAATAGACTTTACAACCTATTCTCATACCTACAAAAAAATGCCATAAAAACAAGTCGAGTCGTTTTGTAGGAGTGCGACTAACTACCGTGACACGAGATTTGTATATATTAGATATGATTATAATTCACGTAATTACTTTTAGCAATATTTGTTTACAATTTATATTTTATATAACTATGTACGTTATCTCGGACTATACTTGGACAAAATCTTGCATAGAATATAAATTCAAATTAAGAATTAAAAAGACAAAATCTGATAGGACGTTACAAGCAACTTTCACATCTTCTGGACTACAGATCTTCACTTGACTTACGAAGCAGAGGACTAATCTGTAAAAGTATACAATATCTATTCAAACATATGTGGATTCGCAATATACTTTGGGGTTTAGCAAAACACGTCCATATACACAAGACACGACCCAAAAATCATAGAAAAATTGTTAATGCTCCTTGGTATATTTCGAATGGCACAAGACACAACGACATGAACATTCCCACTATAAAATCATATATTCATAACACATACATAACATTCCATTGTGAACACAAAATCCACTTGTTTTTCCGCTTTCCTACTCCGTTACCGGCGTGATAGGAAAAAGATTAAGGTCATCAGACGGCCTCAATTATTGATGTTTCCATTTCCAAAACCTGATCTTCCTGTAGAAAACCAAAAAAAGGGACACTTGGATCAAATTGGCTGGATACGTAAATGCGCAGGTGCAAACGAAAATTAAATAATAATAAATAAATAATATATTTTGTATTGGTATATTTTTTTATCACTGACCTTCCTATAGATGTCTTACGAAGAATATATACCCTATTTAAATATAATTTGGGTACTACCATGGGCAGTTTGTATACTTACCTTTATCTTCTACCATTACGTATTATTAAATCTATTTGCTTATTATATTATTGTATAGTTTTATATTTCCATGAACCAATTTTTATAAAACTGTTTATCTAGAGAGAATCTTATCATTTGGCTCGAAACAAAAGCCATCCCAAGTGTGAATTGCAAACAAAACTACAATCCTCGGCGTTCGAGTAGTCCTATATAAAGCACTACGAAGTTTTCTATACCGAAGAAGAGCCGGGGACAAAGGATTGTTTGATCTCAGTGACGAATGGGAAGAAAATGATGTAAAGAGCAAACAAAGTTTGTGTCTTGATTCCTCAGGGAATATTCTTTTGTTGATGTTATGTCCCTGATTGCGGTAACTTCTTGCTCTATTTTCTTCGCCAAGACGTTCACTAAATGTTTACCAACTTTTCTTCATATTTTCGTACTTGCAGCGTTAACTATTTGATTACTATAACCGGGCTATTTAATTAGCTTTCATCTATTTGATATCAATAACTATGATAAATAGATGAGTATTCCATATTTATTATTCCATAAGTATTTTATATTTTATAATTAAACTGCTTGAATATTATGACCCTGAGGGATTTTGGGGTCCTCCTGGGACGTACCCTGGCCTATCTATGAACTGGGTACCCTTAATGGGGAAAAACCCTAGCTTATCTCCGACAAATCACCTCCATGCACGACTGTTGTCCTTGAAACAACACAGTCCCTACCATTAACTGAACCCAAGACTTTCATTATATCTTGAATATCGACTATTGAAAGAATACATCTAAGCTAATTAAGAGTAAATAACCTAAATTATTTACTATAATTATTTCATAGATTCACAATACCGTTTTGAGTCAGTCCTATTTTTTACAAATTTATTATTTACGTTAGTTCCCCCGAAATCGTTCTCAGAGTTTGTGAAAAGAAAGTGTGAAAATTTGCACATTTGGGGGATGGAAAGATTGATTAGGAATTTCAACTTTGTTGTAACAAGTTTCTGTCGAAAATAAGACTCCGTTTCATGACGTCAACTTTCGCCTTCTGATAAACACTATACGAATAAAATATACAGGTAATTTGTACTTAATTTTCTCATCATGAATTGAGTATGTGATGAATATTGTAATTTATTCAATGCATAGATATTTTTCAGCTTATGTAATATGTTATGTAGAATAATTTAAAAAGAAAATCCTTTAATCCTTTAATTTAATAGTGTAGGATGTTATCGTTTTCTTGAGATAAGTGAACTATTTTGATCATTATGCTTTCTGGGTTAAAACTGAATTCGGCTTTTTTTGTGTATGCATGTGTAAAGCTCCAGTTTACGGCGTCGTCTTTATTGGTCTCCTTCTTTTTGACCTCTCACACAAAACTATATATTTTTCTCATAGAGATTTTTACGATTTTTACTACGCATCAATGTTTTCTTGTTCAGGGTTAAACGTTCTAATGCATACAAATCTTCTGTGGGAGTTACTGTTGACTAATGTAATAAGTTTAACATAAATGGATATTTTTTTAGTTAGAGGTAGCATGGACATATACCTATGAAATAATTATTAATATCCTAAGTCAAAGGGAGGGGCAGAATGAATGCTCTTAAGTAAGACGGGGGGAGCATACGTCATTGGCAGAGGGCGGGCAGCTGATTGCTTAGCCTACTTAGCGGAGCATACATCAGCCACTGATAGCGACCATTAGGCCCGGGCATATTTCAACTCCCGACAGTTCTACTCGAGGTAAGAAAACGGCTACACTTCATTAGTCCTTCTCTTTCTCCTGTCTCCTTCCTAATATAGTTCTCTCTCCATCTATTTCTGTCTATTTCCAAGTCCGTAAATAGAAAAAAAAGGTACTTTGTTATATACTGTAAATTAAAACAGCAAAATACATGAAAGGTCTTGGGTTCGTTACATTTATAAACGAACGGTTTAGTCAAGAATATATTTAAGCGCTATGTTTCTCTCAATTAATAGCACTCATTCTATCAATGCTCCGAAAGGAAATGAGAGCCTGCAGATCCCGTTGGGTCCATCCGTGGATGTTTACAGATGAAATAATATATCTTCCTCATCCAGATTTGACCCCTGGACCTTCAGAACAACAACTCAGCGCTCTACACTCTGAGATACTCCACTACTGTAAATGAGAATCAACATAAAATGAAATTTCACTAAATTATTTCTTTTTCAATAATTTATTTCCATTTAACGATTATTTACGATTATGATTGCAATGTATTACGTAATATTTTAATCTTTTTTGTTCCGTGTTAAATGCTCGCTACATTTGATGATAATTTCCTTTCATCATTAGTACAAAAAACTGATTAAACCATAAAAAACAGAGGTATATTGCACGACATAATCCTATAATCGTGCATTAAAGGCATGTTCTGGTTAAATCTAAATATATGATCCATTTAATCGATTAAACCTATTACGATTTCCCTCATAATTAAAGCCAAGCGAAGGTTTCTACGATATTAAAAAAAAAATTAAATTATTATTATTTACAGCTTAGTTTGCTTTTGTGTTCCTAAATCTTCTCGGTGGAGCCAATCTATCTTTCTACGTTCCCTCCTCCGCATTTTGGAAACATCTCTTCTTAGGTCGTTCTCTTTCCTTTTTCTGTCGTACGATAGTCAAAGACGGTTTAAGGCTGTCTTCCCTGTGTTATTCTCTTTAAGTGACCATACATTTCAGTGTCGGTAATTTATTCTTGCTCTGCCGTATTGTATTCACATGTTGAATCCTGGAAGTGGAACGTCCATAATCGACTACTTTCTCTCAACATTTTACGTTACTATATATGTTTCTGATCCGTATGGATTACAAAACGCGGAAAAACACTTTTTTTTTTGGAGGCTAACTTGTTTTCTCCGCATAACAGACTTTAGTTACCAAATCATCGGTCTTCCTCTTACAATTTTATCTGCGGTATCTATGTAGTAGCTTCCATCATCAGTGAGGCATCTGCTAGGATAATTAAATTCACTGGCTTTTAATGTACTTAATTATATTCTACTTAGCTTGTATATATGTATACATATATATGTATATATATATATATATATATATATATATATATATATATATATATGAATAAGATTTCAGAGAATGCTGCATTTGTATATATACGTTAGTAATGTCTTCATTCATTTCAGGTGTTCGGAGGGATGACAGCCACACTCCAGTTCGTGGTGCCCTTCTTCGTCATCTCATTCTGCTATATCCGAGTCTCGGTGAAGTTGAACGACAGGGCGAGGAGTAAGCCAGGCTCTAAGACGAGCCGCAAAGAGGAAGCGGACAGAGAGAGGAAGCGGAGGACGAATCGGATGTTGATCGCGATGGTCGCCATCTTCGGCGTCAGTTGGCTTCCGCTCAACCTCATCAACCTCATCAACGACATCTACATTCCAACCGGAAACTGGCGCTACTACTACCTCTGCTTCTTCGTTGGACATTCCATCGCCATGTCCTCTACATGCTACAATCCGTTCCTTTACGCCTGGCTGAACGACAACTTCAGGAAGGAGTTCAAACAAGTAAGTCATCAACTCTCTTATTTCTGACTTATTATTATTTTAAATCCATATATTTAAAACTATTTAGTCAACCAATTAAATATTAATTCTTGTGTATAAGGAGCAATCTAATTTTATTTTAAGAGAAGTAGGTTGAGTTAATCAGAACCTAAAAACAATAATTAATCGGCAATCATTATTGTTATAATTATTTATCAAATAAGTTCTCCAAAATCGGGCATATGTATGTTTTATTGACTTGATCATTGAATTTGCTTACTAAGTAATGGGATTTATTTATCAAAATAATCTATCTTGGCCAACTACAAATGAACTTAGGTTTTTTATGTTAACCCCAAGAAATAAAAAATCTATCTAGTAACTAACCGGCGTAAGTCCTTGCAGGCTCCCCTGCCGACTTCCTCCACTCCTCTCGATCCGTCGCGACGCCTCGTCTTCTATCTCCACCTTCTGACTCCCATATTTTTCAGATCTTGCTCTACGACATTGATCCACCGCTGACGTGGGATATTGTAATAAAATATATTTTCAAAATGGTTGATATATTTTTATCTTATTTAATTTTTTTATATCGTAAAAACCTTCGCTTGGCTTTAATTATGAGAGAAATCGTAATAAGTTTAATCGATTAAATGGATCATGGATTTAGTTTTAACCAGAAGAACACGCCTATACCTCGTGCAATATACCTCTGTTTTTTATAGTTTAATCAGTTTGTTGTACTAATGATTAAATGAAATTATCATCAAAAGTAGCGAGCATTTAACACGGAACAAAAAAGAGTAAAATATTACGTAATGCATTGCAATCATAATTAAACTTCAGTTACTTTTTATAATAATAGTTTATAAAATCGTTCGACCTAAGATTTCTTCATTCATTGCTCAAACTTTCCAAAGAAATTTTGCAAGAGACTTTACCCGAATTGATTAATTACAAATTTTGCTGACCGCTACGCAACGTATCGACAGCAGCACCACAACTTCGAAAATCGGAACTTGTAGAACTCGCTAAAAGTTTTAGGGTTAATGATGTATCATTAAAACTTTTTGTTTATCAAATAAAATTCGTACATATTGTTAATTTGTAAAGGGGTTTGGTGTATGTTATTAGTATGCATATAGAAACTATTGAATCAATAACCTAAGTGAGAAATTTGAGAATCATCAGTGATAGTAATGTAGTAAAAATAAATTATGAAAGTCATGTCCATATTATACTCTATTATAAACTCTCTATTGTACTTTGCCGGTCCATGTCAATAGCAGTTATAAACGACTTGTATGAATTATATGAACCATATGCATCAGAAATTCCGTGTATAATAATCACCTTCATATGTAATCAAAGTATGCCCGTTATTTGTTTTTTATTAAATACTTTCAGTCGTACTTGAATTTTCAAAAACATGAGGCGTAGTTCTACTTTTCATTTTTTCTAGTTGATTAACATCCTAAAGAAAATAAAGAAGAAATAATTGAATATATTCGATTTTTTTTTGTTGTGGAAAATAAGGCCTTGGTGATGTCGACCCCAGAAATTAAACATTTCACGTCTTTGCTTTGTTTCTTTTAGTTACAAGAGGTTTGTTTGTTTATTTGTTTAGCGCTACATTATGCTGATGTGACTAATCGGGCGATGATATAGAGGAAGGCATAAATCTCGCCCATCTAGCTATAATTAGGATGGATCCTTTACGAGTACAGGACACTGTACATGCTCAAGACCCCCAAGTTAGGTCCTTTCTGAAGGACGGCATTACCAAGTACTTTTTTTAAAATCCTAGGGACTGCTAATACTTCAATTGTTCACCGAAATCGTAGCTTTTTTGCTGCTACTGCTGTAAATTTCGTCATTTCCGACTTCAACAACCTGAATTTTTCATTTAGTATCAAAGCAATGAATGGAGACGAAACATAATCAATAATAGTTATAGAGTTAAACTGGCTGGTCAAATAGAATAGAAACTTAAAAACCAATTGGTATTTACATATTGAATTTCAAATCATGATGAGTGGGAATGCTGTGTAATGTAGCAGGTTATGTATTGGCAACATTAATTGTTGATTTGATATTCATTAATCTAGATATGCTAAAACGACCAATATCGAATAGTGAATACAATCTTTTAGGTGCTTAAAAGAACAACTGTATCCAAGCAAGTAAAGGAAATAAAAAAAATATGATGTCAGTTGTCGGGTATCAATAAATATATTTTTATTTATTTTATTTTTTATTTCCAAATGAATATTTTATTGCATTAAAAGCCAGATTTTTTTTTGTTTGTTTTATATAATTATAATAACAATAAAATTTGTAAAAAGGAAATAAAAGAATTCAGAGAGTAATTTTCAAAACATCTGTTTTAATATTAAGTGTAATATAAGGTCGAAAAAACAAAATAAGATCTATCTCAAGACAGTTATCCTGAGAGAAGGTTGGTTGCTAATCTACACTTGATTTTGTCGCCGCTCACTCCATCTTCTTCATCTTGAATTTTTTCACATCTCACCAGTAAAACTTCTCGCTATTTTCATCTAATTTTGGACTTACCGGTAAGATACAGTTATTTTTTCTACTCATCATCGTTTCGAATCATCAAGTCATCGCTATCAAGAGCTCAACACTTTTCAAGAACTCAGTTCATTTCTGAGTTTCATATTGATTCACAGACCAATAATATTTTTTGGTTTATGACTCATCTCTCTTTAGTAAATAAGTTAATTTCATTTTTTATGTAAATAATTGTAGATACTGTAAAACCTCTATTAACGGACACCCCTAAATAGCGGTCACTCCCTATTACCGGACGATTTTTTTTGCACCAACATTTTAATACTATGTTTAAGGCATTTGAACCTCTATTTAACGAAACCTCTCATTAACGGTCACGGACAGGCTGTATTGGTTAGAAATCGATTAAAAAAACCTCTAAAAGACGGACAGTGTGACTTTATCTCTTTCCCGTTTCTCGGAAACAATTAGTTGTTTCCGGTCTAAGAAAACAGGGACAGCTGTGTATACTTTTGAGTAAAGGTTTTCCACACAAATACTTTTTTTTTATTCTCGAACTTGCTTTATTAAAATTTAGTTCTGTTCTAACCCTCGTGGCAGGCGGCTGAAAATATCTCCCTCACGTAAGAGACTCACTTTAGAACAAAAAATAAATGTAATCGACGTTTATGACCGTGGAAAGTTAAGTGTACGAGCGCTAGCGGAAAGACTCAATATCGGTAGGACACAAGTTTCGGGAACACTCAAAAACCGTGCAGTGTTTTTTTTATTATTCTATTTACCTTTTAAACACATGGGAAATGAATAAGAGAGAATTAATTTGTACAAATACATATTTATAAAAAAATATAACCTCCCTTTAAAGGACACCTTTAAATAACGGACAAAAATATTTGCACCAGGGCTGTCCGTTAATTTGAGGTTTTACTGTAATAACTTAGTGCATTTTCTTTTTTTCATAACTTTTTTATTTAGTGTTGGAGAACTTTCTTTGTATTCTCTTAGGCTTAGTTGTTCACATTAATATTTTTGTAATTGTTCTCTCTCTTTTTTTTTACATTATACATATTTATTCATTTTGTATTGTTTTTATTTGTATTTAATTGATGATTTTTTTTCCTTTTATAGCTTCAATTATATTGAAAAATTGTCCCCCAATCAAACGATCAGGTTTTTTTATTGAATTCATAACCGGTAAATTCTCTCGGATAGAAGGTTAGCGAATTATTATTACGAGCCCCTTCTTCCACATCAGTTATAGAGCTCAATTGACTGTTCAAGAAGAAAAGAAAAAAAATACACATTTCGTATTCCTATCTTAAGTGGATGAGGAACCTGTGTCACCAGAGCTGATCTACTTGGCAACATTGCTGGTGAATGTAGTATTTATTTATCTAGTTCTAAAATACTACATTCTAGTAACAACACAGTAGTAATTATAGTAGTGGTAGTAGATCAGGTGTTTCTTTTTTAAGAACAAAAAGAAACCTGTTCTTCTACATGAAGGATCTTGGGTTCAGTAAATGGCAGAAACTTCATAATACAAGATATGTTTTTTAATTCCGACCTTTTCGCTTAAAAAAATAAACCTTTTACTTCTTATTGATTTCATTTATATAATTATTTATTATTATTAACATTAATATTATTTATTTTACCGAAGCTTTACTTTTTGAACTGTTTTCTGGCAATAGCTATATATGTGTAGAGAAACCAATTACGTTTTCGCTAAATGCTGGGAGAGTGAACGAACCGGGGGCGATTATGGTTTAAGAAAAAGGAAAGGTTTTACAGCAGGGTTAATATACCCCAGATGTAGAGGGATGTTGGTGAAAGCCTTTCCCGTGTTCTTGGGGAGATGGTTACAAAGTGCTGATTACGGAACTGAAGAGAAGAGGAAGGTAGATAATGAGCAGATCCTTGATTAAATCCTTTTAATTAAAATGATTTCTCAAAAGAAGGGTTCAAAGCTTGATCAGGCCACTCAGCCTTTTACGCAGGTTTCCGATTCCTTCGGCTCTTATTTATATTCCTAAGAAATAAGTTATAAGTAACAAAGAAATTGAACTTTATGTTATTATCTATGGGGATATTAAATCTATTTGAAGATATTTTGTGGATAACAGCGATAATCGAAAAGGTCTGTTATTTCAAACAAGGCATCTATAATCACAACTGCCTAAGGTGCATGATACCTATCAACATACCCTACTTTAATAATGTTCTTAATTTACTTTACATTCCAAAAACATAGCTTTAAGTCTCCAAAATACTGGAACAAAAAGAACCTATCGACGTTTCACTTATTCTAGCATCATAGGACACACATCACAAGAAAATCATATAAAAGAAGACAGTGTACATCACATCTCACATCAGCAGTCCAAACAGACTCATCAAATAAAGACAAGAACCTTACTCCAAGACGTTCTACAAAGAACTCGTCTCCCTCAATATCGTTGTGCCAGCTGAGATGGGACTTGTGTTTCAATATTATCCCATCATTCGGTTTTCCATAAGCCATCCTTCTTGTAATTCTTGTAGTGTCCATCTTCAGATGACCCAACCTAATGATTCTCAATATGTATGGTTCGGAATGTAGGCCCATTAATTCTTTTGGGCCTGATTCTTCAGTTGTCATTCATTCTAAAGTCCCAAAAATTTTACTTTTTTTAACCATATTTGACGGATTATTTCGCTACCTTTGTCAGGGACCAGTTCTCACACCCATAAGTCACAATTGGCCTCACAGCCGTTTTGTATATGCGTTACTTTGGCTTTATGAACATAAAAGGTTTTGTATCCCGAAAAGACATTTAATTTCCACTAAAAATGATTATTATTATTTATTTGGCGCAACAACACGTGGAAGCGTGAAGGCCACCTCAATCAGTATCCGCCAGTAGTCCCTATTGAGTGCCTCTGCCATCCAATGGTGGACCCCTAATTTCCTCGAGTCTTCAGCCTCGCAGTCAATTCACTGCAATCGCTGTCGCCCGACTCTCCTCCGTTCGTCAATGACCTCCGTCAGTAAACATTTCGGTATTTCCACCTCGCTCATTCTGGTCACATTTTCAGACCATGTTAGTCGGGATGGTTTGTTGACATTAATCACTTTAGGCTCACTAAAGAGATCATACATTTCTTCCTTTTTTCTTTGTCTCCATCTTCCATAAAGAAAATGTTACACTATAAATTAAAGATTTGTTTTATGCAAGCTTGGTAATTATTTGTTTTTTATGTTAATTGGCATTCTCCTTCTATTATTTGTAATTGGTATTTGTTAGACAATTTCTGTTCCAATTATCGGAACCACGTCTGATGACGCTAGGATATTCGACTCCCTACGGTATTCATAGATAATGACGGCAGGGGTTGAATACTACTTTATCTTCAAGCATATCTATACCAGCTAGTTCAAGGCGAGAGCTATGATGGCAGGAATATTGCTTCAGAATGTTGTTGGAAGAGGGCAGAAGTTGGAGATAGGGAGCATTGGATATTAGGAGAGTTGTCATAGGAATAGTGGCCTGCTCCCTTGGCGCCCTCGTGCTATTGTCAGGCTCTCAACTGATAACAACTCAATTAGTCTAGTTCTAGCCCGTCATCTCATTAGCTCGATAAAAATTAATTTAGTCTATAATTTTCTAGGGATTAATCGACATTAATCAAGTGCAATAGATGTGTATATACACATAAATTTATAAGCTACGATTAGACTTCGCCAATACTAAAACAAAGAGGAAGGGCACAGACAGAACTAAAAATTCCTCTCCCTTCTCTAGTATTTATCGATACATTTGAATAAGAAATACAACATAAACATAACTAATCCTAAGAGTTTATCATATCACTAAAATCCCGATTATATACACTTTAAATATATATAATTTATATATATCTATGGTAAAAGTATTAGCTGGCAATAGACATAAAATACCTGTGATGACAGAATACTTACCAAATAATTCAGATGGTGGATATTTTAATTTAATTTCACATTATTTCCATATACTAAGTAAGCTTCATTTACTTTGCTCTTTAACTTAGAAATGAAAACTGAAACATGAAAATATATTGCCCTAAGTCCATTTTATTCGAAATGTACTGATTAAATAATGTCTTAATTTTAAGTATTATTACGCTTTTTATTTTATCTATAAAAACCGAAACTTAGCAATATAATGTTCTACGACAATTCTATTGATTTTCTTACAAAAATGCCTTAAGTCTCTAAACTAGAAACAGGAAACAAAGATACCTACCAATACTGCTTCTATTCAGGCATTTTCAGGACAAAAAGATAATAATAGCAAAGGAAAACGAATAAAGCGCATCCCAACTTTAAAATGCAGAATACACTAGGGAGATCATCCCATTACCTCCAAGGCTAAACTGCAACCACTGAATCATAAGGAAGGTTACATGACGACTAATTATGAAGCAAAGACATCGAAATGCGCAAAGGATAAATTAAAATAATAAACAATATAAAAGCAGAGGACAAGAACAATCCAATAAAGGAATGAAAAAGTGCAAGATAAAATGATAATATAACTGATTGTATATATGATATTGAATATTATATGATGAAATAATATTATTGAGACCCCTGTGAGCTTACGGTTCACATTGAAACTATATTTACACAGATTATCTAAAGCTCAAAAGGGACCATGTTCAGCACATTTCACATCAACAGTCAATTAATTAGAAGCAGTAACCTCACTCCAAGACGGTCAGCAAAGAAGTCTCGAGATTAAGAATTTTCCTGTTCTAGATTATGAGCTTAATTAACTGATCAACCCCTTGTTTATTATTACGTTATGGAATTTCGATTAAAAACAATTTTGATTTAGTCAGGCAGACATAATACATAAGTGTGGTTTCCCAATAGTTTGGGTATTCCACATAGAGTATTGGTGTTCTGGTAAAAGAACATTTTAAAATTGATTTGATTATTTTATTTTATTGAGTTGTACAAGTTGTAATACATACATCTAGTACAACTGCTACATTTTAAAATTAAAAATCAATTTCAAACTCTCTTACAGAAATATCGCTAGTACAATATTAATGCCCAAATTACTAAATATATAATTTAATACTACATTTAATTATTTTTTAAATTAATTAAATTAAATCCTTTAACCAAATAAAGAAACGATATTTATAAGCACCATTATAAAAATAAGTCAAAATTAATCTGAGAAATTTTCATTTTTGAATAAAAATTCTCCTCTGGCGCAAGTTATCCGATACAGAAGTGGCAGAGAAGTATTCTTTGTTTTCTCATTTCCTATATCCATCACCGCGCCCTCTTCATAACTCTCGAAAAGTCCTGATATGGCCCATCACTTCGTTTATTTCGAATATTCCAATGTGTAGATCTGCCACTGACCTGGAAAAAAATGTTTCGGATCTAATCTCAACCTGGTGCAAACGACTTCTGTCATTTTTGGGAATATTACCGTCGAGAATGGTTCTTGATGTATTCATGTTCGCTGAGGGGAAAGAAAGCTGTACTTCTAAAGCAATATTTGTTTATGTAACTTTCCATTTTCAATCCGTAAAATAATTGATATATTTTAATTAATCATATTTTAGATCATGAAACAAAATAACTAAAAACAACTACAAAGCCGACTTTTACCAAATTAAGGCTAAGGTAGTTGGAAAAATAAATTAAAAATCAATAAATATTTTAAATATATGATAGCTTTTATCGTCAGATGGATAGACCGAGGTGTAGGAGGGAAGATTGCAAATATAGAGATCTTACGGATTTGGGTAGTCGTTCGTGGACGGCAGTGTGCAAGCAGAGATGTTTATTATTATGTTTGTTCAATACATATTTTAAATATATTGATAATAAATCCGATAAATTTTATTCGATATATCATGGTATCGATGTTAAAATTTGTTTATTGAACCAAACTTTTCCTTAAAAAATAAATCAATAGAAAATTAACCTTATAAAATTGTTGTTAGCTAATTGTTAGTACAACAGCCTTCTATATATTTCTGGTTAGCAGAACATAAAGTGGCAATGGATTTCCTAAAGGAGTAAACTATTCCTATTTATTTCGTCTTCCGGAAGGGATGTAAATCAATGGTCTCCACCATTTGCGATGTCAGGTACTAGCTGAAGATCCAAATCCTAATTATACCTGAATAAGTAAACTGAAAGACTTCCACTGTAGCATCGTCTCGTCTGCAATAGTAGTAAAAGGTGACCTTAAATAAATAGACTAAACAAAATGATGACATGATGACAATCATCACCCACACAATAATAATACAGTGTACAGTACAATTCGTCCAATAACTATTGGAACAGTAACTGTTCAATCTAAAACAGCTATCTGACGTATTATCTCTCCTCTACCTCTTGGTACCAGAGCTAGAGCTAGAGCTCTCTATCACATCCTAGGCCAAAAACTAGTGGCTCAAAATGGCCATCAAACAGTACAACAGTATTAGCAGTACACATTGTAGATAAGAAGAAGTGGGAAGAACATCTGCTCCATACATCACATGATGGAGTAGAACTCTTAGCAGAGTGCCTACAGAGTGAGGAAGCCAGCGACCACTCACAAAGATGGCATTCACATATGCATACCACAGTAACTAAAATCATGTTAATTTTGTATTTCTTACTATTTTATATATACAGTCATAATTCCTTTTATTTCATTTCTACTTATTAAAATAGTATACAGGCCACTAACATCATAAAGAGAAGGTACCAATCCCAACAAGGGAAGGGGTCTTCTACTTTAAACAGTTACTATGAAAATAATGACCAATTAATAAGATGAAAGCTTTTTAAAATCAATCTTTGAATGGCTATTCTTCATAAATGTTTCGAATAATTAAAAATGATGGTGCTATATGAGAATCAAAAAGGAAAGTAGGACAATATTTTACGATTTTAAATAAATTTCGCTACGGAAAATATTGCTGTTTGATTAAATATGATATTGATTACTCGTTCGTCTAATAACATAGTTAATTGTTTAAACGATTTCTTAATAAAACTTTCGTAGTTTTCCGATTTGTTAAAAACATATTTTGAATAAATTCTTGTTTTATTCAGTTTCATTTCTCTCCTAGCTCTGACAAAATGTGTATGTTCTCGAACATTCCAACCATTCCATCCAAAATCCTCAATTCTCCTTACTTTGTTGCGAATAAATCATCCATTATGACCTCAATGTCCCATTTGTTTATGATTTGGCCTTAACCCGAAATCAATCCTTTCATGACAAAGTTTATTCCCACTCAAGCTTCAAACCTAGCTATCTCTAAAGTTCTCGCTAACTTTCCTTGCAATCTGAAAAGATGATTGTGCAATTGAGGCTGTCTGAGATGGGTCTGCTGGGGCTGTCGATAAGAGATGTGCTGAACATTGTCTTCATTGATGTGAATTTCTTTTTGTAAGTTGAATTCGTTAATTGATTTCTCTACTTGCCTTTATTCATGGCATTATGTATTATTCATAATATTTGTTCTTACCTTGATTAAAATAACAGGAAAAAAAAAGTTTATGATCAGTGTAGGGAAATTTTCATCAAACTAGTCCAGGTGCTGAAAAATGGGTTTATTACGACTAATAAATAGGCCTGAGAAAAACAAATTAATCTTATATTAAAGTTAAAATATAAAAAAAAAGAATAGTACAAAGAGAAAAGAACACTACGAATATAATTAAATACAAGAAACAAAAGAAAAACACAATAGTGATAGTCCGTTTTGCAATAGTCTAGGTGCACTAATAATCTGGTCTTAACTATATCTGGGTGACACAGCAAATTAATTCGACAGTCTGTTTTTAATTTCTAAAGTTAAAGTTAAAGTGGCACTCGGCTAACTTATCTATGAGGATCATTGGTCAGAAGGTGCATAAGATTTCGAATGAGAAGGAACTTACTGTTTGGTCGCGTTCTTTTCCTGAGAATTCTTATAGTACCTTCAATCTATCATTCACTCTTAAATCTAGAGCTTGCGGGTTGCGACAAAACGCAGCTGTACAACAAAGAGCCCCATCTCTCGTCTCGTGACGTCTTGGTGCAAGTACGTATAACAGCTCACTGCGTCCTAGGTAAGGTTATGTCTCCCCCCCACTCTCAAGGCCTTCTACCCAAGGATTGTGAGTTGCCTATTGACAGCAATGACCAGCGGAGTATTTTTAAATTTGAATTCACGCTACTGAACAATATTTACTTGTTGTATTGTTATTTATTTTTATACAGCTGTTTTAACTGGTTTTTGCATCAAGAACAGTTTAATAAGTTGGTCCAAATACTCTTTATTAAATTTTGGTTTTATTGAATGAAACTGAGGCCAGACATTGACGGACGAAGTAAGTTCCCAAGGTCCCATTATTCCACAAACCGGGACAACCTGCCAATATAATGCCCCAATATATCATCGGGGACGGAGCGGATTGGAAGAGACAAGATGTGACCCGGAAGACAAATTAGCCCGGAGCTGGTCGTGGAGGAAGAAAGACCGACGAAGGTGACGGACGTCCCACACCAAGAGATCCATCACTTGGGACGCTGATGATGATTCATCCTCTCTGATAATTATCATCCCCCCCACCACACACAATATCATCATCATATCTCTATTAGCTCTTTCTTTTTACCCTCGTCCAAATTGTTTCGATGATTTTAACATGCCAAAGCATTTGGATACTTGAGAAACTGAGAAACTTCGACACTTCGAAATGGAAAAGGGCCAAATAACACCTCGCATGTTCTGGATATATCTTTATCCTTCATTAACTGATTATTCATTTATTTCTCCTTATACATTAGGGATTTCTTTTTTATATCGTATTGATGATTTTCAAAATGAACTGTAATGAATAATTCTACAAACAAAACGTTCTAGTTCAATGACAACATGACTAATTAATATTCTCTCTTTGTAAAACTGATGCTACAAGAAGCCTTTGAAACAACAATAATTAGGTCTCTGATCAAACGTTCTACTAACTCAGCTACTGGGTACGATCTGTTAATAGCTGAAGTCCAACAAATCCTTGTCACACAAACGATTCCTTTACTTCAATTTCTCCAGTAATGACCACTTAATTTTAAATTTTAAATATAGACGATCGAATTAAATTTAATTTATAATTGTAGCTTTAAGTTTTATATTTTTTTTTATAAAACTGGATGTATTATGTATTTTAATTTTTGTTTACCTTATTTTATTTGCTTGCAGCCTTCCTTGTCTTCGGATACGAAACCGATTGAGGCATATAAATTACGCAATCTGTTAAGAACCATGGATGGACCCTTTGGGTTCTACAGTCCCACTTGTGGCTCACTCAGCCTGTATTAAAACTCGGGAAAAAACTCGTAGTTCAGTGGGATCTTGGACAAATCACCTCCCTTAATAACCATTTCACTAGAAATAAACCATTTACACCAAGCTCTGAACTCAACACCCTTCATTAGTTGTATTGGTACAGGGAAAAACACACAAAAAACCTTCCTTGCGTTACAGCAAACCACTAGTTTTGTCTACATTAATTTAATATATAAGCATCTTTTAGTTTTCTCGAACTGTCATTCTATCAGTTTTCTACATTATGTGTCTTTCAGAAACGTTTCTTGTTCCTAGCTTGAAATAGGTTATTCCAACTGCCCATATCCACTTACATAAGCAAAATTTTTGTAAAATGGTTAAATTATTTTGGGTAATTATGTGTGGAAAATCATTTTCGGAGATGATATAAAGTAGCCTTGTATTTTAAATAGTGGTACAGTAAAACCTCTAATTAACGGACAGCCCTGGTGCAAATGTTTTTGTCCGTTATGTAAAGGTGTCCTTTAAAGAGAGGTTTTATTTTTTCATAAATATATATTTGTACAAATTAATTCTCTCTTATTCAATTTCCCATGTATTGAAAAGGTAGGTAGAATAAAATAAAAAAGTTTTACACAAAATTTCTTTTTATAACAAAAATGATATATGTAATGTACATTTATGTATTGTGTAAATTCTGTTCATAAAATAAAAAAAATACAACATAAAATAATTAGATGAGTAAAGTAAATAATTAGAATACATAATTAGATAAGTAAAATATTAGATAAGTAAAGAATTAGTTTCAGTAAGTAAATTTATGAACAATTTCAAATGTTTTTATGGTCTTCCCAAAATCCACAAACCCAACAACCCCCTCCGTCCGATTACAGCTAACGTCAATTCACCATCTACAAAACTTAGCAAGTTCTTACTTTCATCCTTACAAGTCCTCAGCCGTAACAACCCATATGATATCCAAAATTCTTTTCATCTACGTGATCTTTTAACATCCCTAACCATTCCTGATCATTACATCCTCACTTCCTTCGATGTCGAAAGTCTTTTTACCAACATACCCTTAGATAAAGCCCTTGTCATTATAGATAACCACTGGTCACTAATAGAACCCCATACCTCTCTCAACCGGTCCTCATATCTCCAATCCCTTAAACTCTGCTGCGAATCTGGCTACCTCACTTTCCATGGACAGTTCTTTAACCAAATTTCTGGACTGGCCATGGGAAATCCCCTCGCTCCTGACCTCTCCAATATTGTCCTAAATGACCTTCTAGACTCCATCCTACCCCAGTTCCGTGACGATGTCATTTTCATTAAAAAATATGTGGACGACCTCCTCCTTATCCTAAATCCTAACATCATTCCAGGTTTATTATCATCCTTAAATACATACCATCCCCGCCTACATTTCACTGTTGAACTTGAACATAACAAATCACTACCTTTCCTTGACCTCCGTATCTTTAGAAATCCCGATCACACCTTATCCACTGATTGGTATACTAAACCCACCTATTCTGGCAGACTCCTCAATTATTACTCCCAACATCCGCACCACCAAAAAATCAATGTCGCCAAAAATATCATCCACCGTGGTCTATCCCTCTCCGACGCTTGCTTCCATAACACCAACACCCAACGCATCAAAGAAATCCTATTAAAAAACAATTTTCCTCCCTTTGTTATCAATAAACTCATCCATCACCATTATAACCCACCCACCCGCACCCGATCTCCACATCCGCCTTCTATCCCTATATACAGATCCTTGCCATATATACCCTCCCTCTCTAATAACATTCAAAAATCCCTACGTTCCGCGATCCCCAATTTACGCATCGCCTTTAAATCCCACAACAAACTCTCCAATATTTATACCCGAGTCAAAGATCCCATTCCTCTAAAGCATCGCTCTCAGGTCGTCTATCGCATTCCGTGCTCTACTCCCAACTGCAACTCTTCCTACATCGGCGAAACCAAAAACCTACTTAAAGACCGCATTATCCAACACAAATATTCCATCTCCTCCCACAACCCAACCGCTTCTAAACTCTCCGAACACGCCCTATCCTTTAACCACTTTTTTGACTTCGAAAATACGTCGATCCTGGCCTCCGTTCCTAATTATAATAAACGCATCCTCTCAGAAACCATTCACATCAATTTAGATTCCTCTACCGTTAATGCCAAGACCGACTCCCATCACCTATCCCTAACCTACTCCCAAATTTTTAATTTACTAAAATAACCTTACATTCTTAATTTTTTATACCATTCTTTTATTAATTACATGTTGAGCATTGACTTTTAATTTTTCACGCATTTTACATTATTTACGGCCACTTATATCCAGGCATCTGCATTTCTCCTTTTTAATTTTATTTATTTTTAATTTTAATTTATATAAAATATAATATATAATATATAATTTTTAATTTTAATTAATTCCATATAATTTTTCACGCTATTTACATTATTTACGGTCTCTTATTGCCTCCACATCTGCTTATCTCCTTCCCCCTTCTTTGTCATTATTTGTTTGGCCGTCAGAATTCGCCTGGATCGCTTCCTCCAGCCGACCTAACGTATTTTTATAACGTATTATTGCTCTCACTGCATTCTAAGCTCTCCTAGCTGCCTCGTGTTTTATTCGGTTAGTACATACCTTGGTATTTATCTTATCTCCATCCTTTTCACATTCACCTTTCTTCTCACCTGTTCTCACACCTTCTTTTGGCATCCATCATTTGTTAATGTATAGAGTTCATTATTATTTAGCCTCATATTTTTCATCCTCTGTATTTCTTTACCTATTTTCTACATGTTTATGTTATATTCACATCTTGTTTTGCATTAATGCCACTGCTTCCTACTGTATACAGTTACATATTAACTTCCCTTACTTATATTTTCTTTTTCTTTTCATTCCTCATAGTGCATAGTTATAAATACCACTATGTTCAATGTTTCATTTTTGAAATTTATCAAGCTTTTATTTCTATATATGCTTATATTATTACACTTTACCTATGTAACCCCTCATACCTATGTAACCCCCCCTTTTTCTATAATTTTAATCTTCTCTTCTTGTATCTTTCCGTTTACCTCCTCATTTTTCTTTCCCTTTATATTATTGTTTACATTTTATCCTTTCTTGACTTGTATTTTTTATATTTTATATTCGTATTCTTGTTTTTTATATCTGTCACCATTATTATTTCTTTTCATTATCTACAATTTTATTTTTATCTATCACTTTTTTAAGTTTATTATATTCTGTAACCAGTCTTATATTCTTTCTTTTTTATTCTTTATTATTTCTTATATTCTGTAACCAGTCTTATATTCTTTCTTATTTATCATATATATATTCACCATTTCATCATATCCAGTCACTATTTTTATCTATTCACTATTTTATCTTTTCACTATTTCATCATATCTAGTCACTACTTTTATTTTTTCACTCCTGTACCACTTTTTATATATTCTTGTTACTGCTACGTTTTTATATATTTTTGTTTGTTTCTCTCTCTTAGCCCTGAAGATGGCCTACATTGTAGGCCGAAACGTCGGCACATAATAAATAAGTTTTTCTTATTTTGGTGTTTTCTTTGACTGCACCCCCAACTATTTCTTCCTTAAATTTCAAATGTCATTTTTATTATTAGAACAGCTTGGGAAAAATTGATTCACTGTTATTTGTCTTCGTTTGGCTTTATTGTGTTTCGATTCTATAATCATCTGAATGTCAGCACCCATTTTGACACCCAGAGCGTCTTCATGATAGAGAAAAAAGTCTTTTAGTTTTTTTGAACACCAAAAAAATTGGTCTAAGCCTTTGAATTAAATTCCCAAATTACACCTTGTTTTTTCACATCACCTCCTCGAAAACAACGGGGTTGTTTGGCTTTACCTATAACCATAGGAGGTTCGAATTCACCAGCAAGGTTTACACATAAAAGAACCGTTAACCTTTCTTTTGAAATTTTATCCCCTGAACAATTTTATCGGGTAATGCACGGAAAAAGAGATCGGTTTCATCGCAATTATAGATGTCTTTATCAGAGTATTTTTTTATCATATCTTGCAATTTTTGAGCCCATTCAACCACGATCTCATCATCAACGCTTCCTGCTTCACCACAAATAGATTTATATTTGATGTTGTTCCTGGTTCTGAATTTTTCGAGCCATCCGTTAGATCCTTTGAACCCATTTAAATTCAATTTTTTTGCCACCTCACGAGCTTTTTCCTGAATAAGAGGTCCTGTAATCGGGATATTGTTTGCCCTTGCATGGACAAACCATTTAAGAATGACATTGTCAATGCCAATAGTTTTTCTGTTCGTGAACACATTTTTAATTTTTTTGTTTTTATTTTCATTTCATAATTTGAAAAGCACCGCACGGTTTTTGAGTGTTTCCGAAACTTGTGTCCTACCGATATTGAGTCTTTCCGCTAGCGTACGTACACATAACGTTTCACGGTCATAAACGTCGATTACATTTATTTTTTGTTCTAAAGTGGGTTTCTTACGTGGAGAAGACATTTTCAGCCGCCTGCCACGAGGGTTAGAACAGTACTAAAGTTTAATAAAGCAGGTTCGAGAATAAAAAAAAGAAAGTATTTATGTGAAAAATCTTTACTCAAAAGTAAACACAGCTGTCCCTGTTTTCTTAGACCGTAAACAACTAATTGTTTCAGAGAAACGGGAAAGGGATAAAGTCATAATGTCCGTCTTTTAGAGGTTTTTTTAATCGATTTCTAACCAACACAGCCTGTCCGTGACCGTTAATGAGAGGTTTCGTTAAATAGATGTTCAAATGCCTAGAATATTGTATTAAAATGCCGGTGCAAAAAAAATCGTCCGGTAATGGGGAGTGACCGCTATTTAGGGGTGTCCGTTAGTAGAGGTTTCACTGTATTGGGTATCTTTAGAATAATAAAGTGTTTTGAGAAAAATGTACGAATGCAACAATTAGCAGGTAAGCAACTTTCAAGTTGACGGTATGTTTAAACTGTGAAATCAGTAATTGATGGATTTTAGAACATATCTGCTAAACATACTATAATGAAGGTCACCTGTGGTTTATTATTTATCTTATTATCTTTCTATGCCTAAAATTACTGGTTCCCAGCTTGGCAGATGGCTTTAGGATTCTTTAAAAGGAGAAGCAAATCTTTTTTTATGACGACCGCCAAGATATATCTTAAATAATTACAGATTTTACTTATTAGATATGAGATCACCTTTTTTTGTGTGTCTCACAGAATTATCAGTGATTGTATTAGTCGGTTTGAGCGGAAGTTTTAAGTCATTTGAAGTCAGAAACAAATGGGGCATTAAGGTCATTATAGTTGACTTTATTCCTAACAAAGTGAGGAGTGATTAAAATACCTAAGTAGCATAAAGTGATGTAAGATGAATAAATAGTAATATAATACAATGTAATTCATGGAGAACAATTAAATGATAATTAATTAGTCTTTTATACATTTTATGACTCTTCAATTTTTTTCGTTTTTAAAAATTATATTAAGCTATGTGTTTAGTCGCGAACCTGGACTACCTGCCAGATGGAACCAACCAATCCTTGCCTCTTGAATCGGAAATACTGTACCGCCAAAATCAAGGAGAGGGGGGATTGACGCTCAGAGCGCCCTTCACTTATCATCAGATCACCGAGCGGAGCAGTTATACCACCATCGCATTCGCACCATTCGCAGCTACGACCATCACACACTCCATTTTCAAGCCGCTCTTCATATGAGAACGTCCAGAGGTCTTGAAGTTTGTTACTCGCCAGAAGCTATGCTGAGATGATGATAATTGAGTATACATCACGCAAATTGTAAGTCACCTTTCATTACCATAAGGCCTCAAATTGTCAACTAATTTTTCTCCGGATGATTAACGTATTACATGGTACAAACCGGACAGTTCAAGTTAATTCATGATATCATACTCATTGCTCCTTCATGCCGTGATCACTGGCGAAGATAATAATAATTCGCACATCTTCGCGCCTTATTGAACTCTTCAGTATAACGTTCATTTTGTTGTTTATATCTTTGGCCATTATGCTAGCATGGAGCATTTCTGTTATTCTTAATTATCGCTCCCATTCATGTTAATAATTTTTTTCTTCTTTTTTTTTGTCTAAGATTTATTTGTTCATTAGATCGCTAAGTTACATATTTAGTTTTAAGTTATTTTGTAGACGCTATTATTAATTTGTATCTTTTACATGTATATTAATAGTATTTAAGAAAATCTCGCATGTTATTTAAATTAATAAATCAAACGCTTTGTTAATATCTGAGCTTTCATTCAATTCCCGTGGTACTTCCATTTGCTTCTATCAAAATTTATTCAGTCTAATCACGCCTAAACACTATGGATTTTCATAGATCTAGGACAAACTAACTCCCTACACAACTGTTGTCCATGAAAAAGTACAGTCATACCATGTACTGAACCTCTGACCCGTTCACGTACACAGGTTTTTTTTATGGAGTTCCGTTCCCTGGACTCCATATATGAATACTGCTCTTTTGTGTGGACAAAGTTTATAACTTGATTATAAATACCGAAAACTCGTTGATTCAACACCACCCGTTCCTCCCTAAGAAATACAATCAAAAGCCAAATATTCCCTCTTACTTAAAAATAAAACAAATCTGAAGAGGGGGGCCCTTTTTCTTGGATAAATATAACCCCTGGAGGAAATGGCCACTTTTCAAATCCCCTCCCCCAAGACTACTGCATTGAGCTCCAACCGAAAGCATTTCATTTAGAGCAACATTTTCAATGAAAAGAACATTTAATGGAAGGGACCATTTCACCAGCATTCAATTCAGGTTTTGTGGATTTGTTAGATAATATCAGTTAGTAGTATGTTTTACAACATCGGCTCTTCTCTTTCATAATTTATTTAACTAATATTCGGATACTATAAAGCCAATTTTATTTATGCAATAATTATTAAATATTCTTACATTAACAAAGAATAACTATATCATAAGAGAATTGGAGGGTATTGATTTATTTTATTATTAATCAATGACCATCAAAATATATATTAAGCTGTCCACTACCGACAATAAATGATGATAACTCATTTTAATGGTTTTATTTCAGAGTGGGATAATTATATATACATATAAACATTCTTCTTATTATATTTTTATATACAAAAGTAATATCTGAAAAGAGGTTTATAATAATTATTAGGAAATTGCTAGAAATGAGGTCTAGCTATGTCATGGATATGTACGTGATATACGATGGATATATACGTAAGTTTACGTAACAGGTAATATTTTTTATATAAAATATTATTATTTATATATTATATCAAAGAAAATTATAGTTATTTAGCATACTCGTCGTAAATAATGTTCAGCGGCAATGAATGCTGGCTCGGAGCAATGCCGAGACAATCCTCTTCAATCCAAAGCATAGTTTCCTTCATATGGTCGCTCTTGAGAAGTTTTTTCTACCGTCTACGATCTCCGTATTTAGATTTGGCTTTTCAACGCGTAAAGGCCAATATTATATATTTTTTATAAAAATATAATAATTTTTTTTTGTATTCTAACACCTTATTATATTCGCTGTCACTATTTTACACTAATATTTTATATCGTCACTGTCAAAACAATCCCGCCCATCTACAACTTTTGGTAAAAATGAGTTAGTAACGGTAACGCATTCTATAGGGTGAATTACACAATATTAAAAAGATATTTAAACGCAAGGCAGTGCTGTAATTAGCAATTAAAAGATAACCGATATACATAAGATAATATGTTATTTTTTTTATTTCCTGTAAATCGTCCATACTGTGCATAGTCGGTATTGTTTTGGCAGCGACAATATACAATCGATAGATTTTGACGACAGCTGACTGATTGAATTTGAAACGAACGTCGTAAATTCTCCGTGTCAAAAGTTACACATAATGGAAATATTGATACTTTGGCAACTTGACCTCAAAATGGCAGCGCTGTAGCGATGTATCCACGTCAAAAAACAGCCTTAAATCAATACAATAAAAAAAAAAAAGTCTAATGATATGTTACCATGCTACCAGTTTAGTAACCAAAAGAGAAGAAGGAGAGTAATAAAATTAAAGAAATACAATGAAAAGAAAAAAACACGCAATTCTTAATCTAAAAAGATACGAAGCAGTCTTTGTTAATCCTGTATATATTCTTGAGATAGGCGCAACCCGGCTTTAAGACAGGCCTATCGCGAGGTTCCACTTTTTTTACTTTTCAGATAAAAGCAAGAAAACTTTTGTATATTTTTTCCTTATTTTTCTTTTTCTTTTTTTTTTGTTACTTCAAAGATCCTTTTTTACTTTTCTCTCTTTGAGCTTTGAATAGTAATGAGAGCCTGGATGGTTGTCAAAGCTGAGGCTAAATAGGTACCCACAGGTGGTCAGCCCTTTCCAGCAACGCGTTTCGACTCATGGCTTTCAGTTCGTACTTTCCTTCATAGCATAATAAAATCTAATAAAGTTTAATTATTAAAACATTTAGAAATATAAATTATACATTCTGAGCAACGTGAATCGTCTTGCTTTAAATAATTAATAGTAATAATAATAAAAGACTTGGCGAAGTCTTCCGTCCACGAATTACAGGTAAAACCTAAATCCTTAATATCATTCTTTATGTAATCCTCTCACCAACTACTCGATCTATACCATGTTTCCGTTCCAACTCGTTTTAGCGGTTATTGACTTTTTAGAAATTCGGGCATTTTATTTTCTTCTTCCTTTATAGGAAATAGTTTTCTTTTAATATTGTTTTAGGAGGTAATTCAATATTTTTAAAATATATTCCTCATCTATTAATTTGATTGTAATTGATATAATGAAATGCATTATAATTTACTCTCAAACATTTTAGGTTATATATTATTCCTGTATTATTATTCTAAAGAGACTTAAGAGACTTGCCCCAGAATAAATTAAGTCTTTATTATTATTATTAAAAAACTGACCTATCCCTCCTGTATATGTATATTCATCTTCACTGAAATATTAGTTCTTGTTATATATCAAAGATGACGTAAATAAATATTCAAACTTAGTCTTGTAGACCGGTTCCCAAATGGTATTCGATCTTCTATACATTAATGGTGTGATCGATATAATATAAGACCTCCCTATAAAAAGGACCATTTAAAATGTTTTGTGAGATTTAAAGAAATTAGTCTATTTTATTTCATAGAATAAATATTTTTTCAGGTGACTTGCATTTTCAGAAGGGTCGATCACATAAGATATCAGTATTTCAGTTATTAATTAATTCGTTTAACAAAATTACTTAAAATACCTATTCGAAAAATATTAATTCCATAAAATTGTCATCTAGCATCAGATGAGATTGAGAGAATTTTGTCTATGTAGTCTGCCAGGCTACTGCAGACCCTCCTAACGCTAACCCAGCCTACAGTGGGTACCCTTAATAAGGGGAAAACCTGAGGCTTAAGCTTGATCTTGGACAACTCACCTCCCTGCACAGCCGTTGTGATAGAAGCAGTACAGCCTCATCGAATACTGAACCCACGACCCTTCAAGGGCTGTAGTGTTACAGGTTCAGTCTTTCAGGCAACCGAAATAGTACATACGTATCTATATTGTATAATTATCCAGAACAATTGCCTAAAAAAGGATAATATTCATAATTTATTTAGCCTTATTTAGTCAAATTTTTAATTCCTCGAACAATTTATTGTTGTTTTTTTAAATGAAAAACCATATATTGCAACAACTAAAACTATTATTATTACTACTAAATGCTGGGCCCAACCATTTTAATTGCAATTAATATTATGAGATATCAAAGCCATAAAGATCTAAGAACAAGCTTATCAACGCACTGTACAGAGGGATTGTTATTATACAAAGGAAAATGGCACAACTTGACCATAAGATCTTTATTAACTAAGGGATAAGTTCAAATGTAATAACAATAAACTAGTTTGATTTAATATCTCGCATAGTTAATTGTTTATATAGTTCTACTTTTATAATAAAATAGTAGATAATTAATTTATTATATTATAAAATATATAGAAATTGATTATATTAGAAAATATAAAGAAATTTGTTATATTATAAATTAATCATTTAACTCTTGATATAATACATATTATAATATTATACACTTATTGTTAAACACTTTTCTTTTCTAAACTTTAAAAAAAAAAATTTTTTTGAGTTTAAAGTTTGTTTTTTTATAAAATTAGTTTTTATATAGCAATTTTTTTATTTATTTTTTTATATTAACACTTTATTGAAATATTACAATCTGCCACTTATGGGCAATAAGTCATAGTGCTGTGTAGCTTACAGTCATTCCATAACAAAACAATAATATAAACAAAATAAAATAAAATAAAATAAATAAATATATACATGCGGTAACAGAAAAAAATTAATGCGGTAATAATAATATTAAAGTAAAATAAATAATAAAGTAAAATAAATAATAATAATAATACTAATAATAAACTAAAATAAAATGCACACATTCATACCCTATTTACAATTTGCCTGGGGTCCCCGAACTGAGCTTCTTCCCCAGGAATGAGGGCAAAGCAGGAGTCCGGGAAGCCCCAGCCTCCTTTCCCAGCCGCGTCACTGGCATTAAACGCCAATGGAAGCTGGTAAGGGTGCTTCACACACACACACACACACACAGGTCGTGAGTGGAGAATCTGGCCAGTGCCAGTACTCCAAATAACTTTATTACAACAGGTCTCGGGGCCATTGCCGGTTTAGACGGCGGGGTGGGTTATATGGATGTGTGGAACTGGATAATGACTGAGCCAGGGGGTTGGGATGACAGGCAAGGTTTTGGTGAAAGTTTGAAAATTTAGTAGGGATGAGGTCGAGGACGAAAGGAATGTTGAGATCATTATGGAGGGTTTTGTTGAAAACATAATAAGGAGCAATGACAATAGTTCTCAGGATTTTGGATTGAAAGGATTGAATGCGTCTGATATTCTATTGTTTTGCGGTCCCCCACAGTTCCAGTCCATAGGTCCAAATAGGTTTGATGATGGTCTTGTATATTAGTAATTTATTGTCTATTGAAAGATCGGAGGTCCGACATAGTAATCTGTATAGTTGGCTAAATCTTCTGTTAAGTTCTTGTCTTTTGAGTCTGGTATGAGGATTCCATGTAAGTCTTTTGTCTAGGAGGAAGCCAAGGTATCTTACTGTGTCGGAAATAGGTAGGATGGTTTCATTGAATTGGGCAGAAGGACATGTTCCCCGGTGAAGGGTAAAAGTCACGTGTTTGCATTTTTCCTCGTTGACTCTGATCCGATATTGCTTACACCAAATTTCAATGAGTGAAAGGTGGCTTTGTAGGTTCTTGGAAGCTATTTCGGGATCTGGATGAGATGATAGGATAGCTGTGTCGTCTGCGAACGTTGCAAGGAAGGTTTCAGGAGTAGTTGGGATATCAGCGGTGTATAATATGTATAGGATAGGACCCAAGACGCTGCCTTGGGGAACTCCTGCTTGAATTGGGTAAAGATTGGAGTATTCGTTACCACAGCGTACTTGGAAGTAGCGATCAGAGAGGTAGGATCGAAGAACTAGAAATAAGTATTGAGGTAACTGGGTTTTGAGCTTAAACAACAAACCGGCATGCCATACCCGGTCGAAAGCTTGTGCTACGTCCAGAAATGCGCCAGTGGAGTATTGTTTGCTTTCAAGAGCAGAGGATATGTGATCGATAACTCGGAGTCCCTGCTGGACCGTCGAGTGCCTGGGACGGAATCCAAACTGATGTGAAGGAATATTATTGGATTCGATGATGGGTAGGATTCGTTTCAGGAGGATTTTTTCAAAAATTTTGGAAAGAATAGGGAGCAGGCTGATGGGTCGGTATGATGAAGTGACATTGGGTGGTTTGCCAGGTTTAGGGAATAGGATGATGACGGAGTGTTTCCACAGCAAAGGGAAGTGAGTTGTACGAAGGATACAGTTGTATCCTTATAGGTAAGGAAAATAATCGCTTTTTGAGGAAATCGTTGAAGGATCTGGGTGGTAAGAAGGTCATGTCCAGGAGATTTGCGGACTTTTAACTTTTGTAAGAGAAATTTATAGAGGAATGGGTGAAGAAAGGAATTCATTAATATTGGAAACGTGGTTAGGGTGGATTTCAGGATGTGGGATAAATCTATTTGAAAGGTGTTTGGCAAATTCCTCTGCTTTGTCCTCATCTGATGCAGCCCAAAAACTGTCTTCACGTCGGAGAGGATGGGAAATAGAGTGGTATTTGAGTATTTTTTTCGTGGCATTCCAAAGGGAATTATCTGAAGCAGATAGTGTGGAAAGGTAGGATTTGTAGGATTCGGATCTATAGGTTGTCAGGTTCTTTTTGACTAATTTGGTGAAGTGGTTATACAGTCTCCGATCGTGAGGATGCCTGGTTCTTTGCCAAAGGGATCGGTAACGGCGTTTGGTAAGGATAAGATCCCTAAGATCTTGCGGTAATGGATTTTTCTTGCGGACTTTGAAGGAAGGGCGGGGTGAAGATGCAGTCCAAACTGCTTGCTGGATCATATTGGTAAAGGAATTGACTGCATCATCTAACTCCTGAGGTGTTTTTAGGGAAACTCTGAGGTCAATGGTGTCGGATACAAGCTGGTGAAATAGGTTCCAGTCTATTGGTCCCCTAATAAATGATGGCGGAGGAAGTTTGGATATTGGAACTATAGAAAGGGTAAGGATCAAAGGACTGTGATCTGAGGACAGTTCATCAAGGCGTTCTATGGAATAGTTTAAGGGACCTAAGCCAGCATGGATGAAGAAGTCAAGGAGATCAGGATTTCGGTTTGGGTCAGTGGGCCAATATGTAGGGGTGCCTGGAGAAATAAAACTGGAATTATGGGAGTTAAGTGCAGAGAGGAGGATGCGACCTCGGGTGTTAGTAGTTCTTGAGCCCCATTGTTGGTTGATGTTTCGCATTAAAGTCTGCACCTAAAAGGAAATGAATTCCTAAGGAGTTCAGGAGAGAGCTGAATTCGGAATGGGAAATGGATTTATTGGGAGGGCAGTACACCGATGCTAATGTGATGGGAAAGGAAAAGGTTTTGATTGTAACAGCTGTAGCCTGGAGGAGATCGTTTGATGAGAGTGGAAATGAGTGATGGGAGAGGGATTGATGGACTATGACAGCAGTACCACCGTGAGCTTTTCCATCAGGATGGTCAGTCCGGTAGTTTTGGTACTGTGTTATGTTGAGCTTCCGTTTACTGGTCAGTCGAGTTTCTGTAATTAAGGCTACATAAATTTTTTTATCATACAGTAAAGATGTTAGTTCGTCAGTGTGGTTTCGAATACCATTCGCATTCCAAAGGAGAATGGATAAGCTAGATGTCATTTAAGGATTTTGTTGGACAGGAAAGAGATGGGAAACAAGATTTGTTAGGAGAGATATTAGTGGTGTGACCATGGATTTGAACTCGGAGAGGAATGATGTGAGTAGTGTTGTGAGATCAGTAGCATTTGAAGGAGGGGGGATATGAGGGATTTGGTGCGGGATATTTGGATTTTGATTCATGGAATATATTGGTTGTTGGGGCTGGTTTTGTGGTTGTGAAGGATTGATTTGTGGTTTAGAGAGGTGTTTTGGGGGTTCGGGTTGTAGCGTGGCCCCGAGATTATTTGTTTGTAGACCACCTGACATTTCGGCGTAGGAGACAGCTCCATCTACAATTTTAGAAGGCTGTCTTCTTGAGGTCCTCACTTCTACGCTGGGCCGACGTGCTGCCAGAACATGAGATTTTATATTTTTGTAGGTTTGGCAACCTTTATAATTGGCTGGATGGCCTTGGAGACATAGTGCGCAGACAGCTGGTGTTTCTCTCGGCTTGACACATTCTTCAGTTTTATGCGGTTCTCCGCATTTGACGCACCTTGGAGTATGATGGCAGTAGTGCCTAGTGTGCCCGTATGCTTGGCAGTTATGACATTGCACAATGTATTTTTTTGGGTAAGGTTTTTCTATTTGAACCTGGGTATAGTAAAGTCTATTAACATCATAGATTTTTTCTACTCCGGGTGCTGGTTCTAAATCTATGACTATGAAGAAGAGAGGTAATGGAGTTTTGTTGCCTGTCCCGGGGTGTACAGTATTCTTCTTGTAGACATTTGTAATTTGCCTAACCTTGAAGCCCGTGGCGGTCAGTTCTTCTTCTATGACGTCAGCAGGGGTGGTTGGGTGCAATTTCCTGACTGCAACTCTCATGGATCTCTCCTCCTTTAATTGATAAGTATGGTAATCAGCTTTAGTCTCCGTTAGGTACTTAACTATTCGTCGGTATGTCTCGGGCGTGTCTGACTGAATCTTTGTATCATTGGTTCTACTAGTGCAGTAGTATTTTCCGGTGCCTACTGCCTTATTCAATTGTGTGCAAAGAAGTCTAAAGTTTTTTATACTCCGTACAAAGATTGGTGGTGACCTATGCACTTTAGGGGCCGATATGGTCTCCATTGCTTCACTCGGTAGATTTGTTAGGGGCTGAAATCTGTTGGGTGAGTAGAAGGGAGAATCTTCAGTTAACTCAGCAGATGACCTTGGTTGGGTATTTTCATTCGACGGTCCTGCCTTGGGTTCCTTGTTATCAATTGGAGTAGTAGGAGGTGTATCGACTTTACGCCTTCTACAGTAAAACCTCTATTAACGGACACCCCTAAATAGCGGTCACTTCCCATTACCGGACGATTTTTTTTGCACCAACATTTTAATACTATGTTTAAGGCATTTGAACCTCTATTTAACGAAACCTCTCATTAACGGTCACGGACAGGCTGTATTGGTTAGAAATCGATTAAAAAAACCTCTAAAAGACGGACAGTGTGACTTTATCTCTTTCCCGTTTCTCGGAAACAATTAGTTGTTTCCGGTCTAAGAAAACAGGGACAGCTGTGTTTACTTTTGAGTAAAGGTTTTCCACATAAATACTTTTTTTTTATTCTCGAACTTGCTTTATTAAAATTTAGTTCTGTTCTAACCCTCGTGGCAGGCGGCTGAAAATATCTCCCTCACGTAAGAGACTCACTTTAGAACAAAAAATAAATGTAATCGACGTTTATGACCGTGGAAAGTTAAGTGTACGAGCGCTAGCGGAAAGACTCAATATCGGTAGGACACAAGTTTCGGGAACACTCAAAAACCGTGCAGTGTTTTTTTTATTATTCTATTTACCTTTTAAACACATGGGAAATGAATAAGAGTGAATTAATTTGTACAAATACATATTTATAAAAAAATATAACCTCCCTTTAAAGGACACCTTTAAATAACGGACAAAAATATTTGCACCAGGGCTGTCCGTTAATTTGAGGTTTTACTGTATTAGGTTTAGGTTTAGAAGGGCTATTTCTTGTAGTTGATTCTAAGGATCGACTTCTCTTTGCGTTTCCTTTTTTTTCTGTTTTGCTAGATAATACCTGATGGTAAAATTTCATTTTGATGTTTTATATTGCTGGAGTAAAAGAAAAATAAAAAAAAAGTTAGTACAGAGAAGACAACTAAATAAAAAAAAAAAGTTCGTATTAGGTTTGATCTGAAAACGGCACAAATCAACCTCACTCGCTGCCAGAGGCCGCACTGATGACTAAGTCAGTCCTGCGAGTGGGGATGGACCTGCTGCAACCAGCAGCAAGATAACTAACTCCTGTCTCTTAAATCACTCTATTTTATAATTATTATAGTCAAGTTATAAGTAATTGATTTACCTCGAAATTTCACATTTTATCTCACTGAATCACTAACTATAACTATGTAAAATGCCATGAAGGTACGTTGAATTTTAAAGATAGAATTAAGAAATATCACAGAGACGATGTTGATCACTCCAGCACGCGCTGTGAACTGATATAGCAATTACAATTATTTTATGTTAGAGGAAGAAATTGGTCCGGTTGGAAGTCAAACAAAATTCTCTTAAAAAGATATATATAATAAATATTGTAATGGAAATGTATCTTGTAGATTTAGCCTTGAAGATGACCTGCTATGTGGGTCGAAACGTCGGATTTCCAATAAAGAGTTCTTCCTATAAAAGAGAATTTTTTCTTACCTCCACCCGGACCATTTTCTTCCTCACATAAATAAGGACAATTAATATTATTCAACATATTTGGCATTAGCTACGCATTATTGATCATGTTAGTTTATAGGCTAATTGTGTGATATGTATACTACACGAAGAAAGAAACATTTCTTTTTTGCATAAGTGATGATTTTACCATTTTATTTATTTTTTGAGTGATTTTTTTGATTATCCGAACATCAATTTGGATAATTGAGGTTCTATTGTATATAATGATATATAATAATCATTAAGATACTAACAGAAGGAAATTAAAAATTTATAAATGGTGCAATCATAAAATTTAATTTTCGTTTATCTACGACACTCGCTACCGTGAGTCCTATTAAATAAACACAACTTTCATCTAAAATGTAATCGACATCGGGAGAAACTGAATCGGTTAGAAATACATAGAGCGGTTGTGACAAGTATAGGAATTGAAACTGTTGGACATAATAAACAGTACTAAAATAGCAAAGACAATATGAGTTGAACAGCATTTGCATATTTTCATTGGACGATACTGTTCGCAATTCATGTTTTCGATGGCGGGCACATTGTCTGGTATTATTTATTAAATGTTTATACAGTTTGTCATTGTTTTGTAATTTATCCTATCGTTACCACAAATACACTACTAAATCCTGTGCCACTACAACCTGCGAACGGGTCTGGGGTTCAGTACATAGTGGACACTGTACTGTTTCATGGACAACTGCTCTAGAGGGAGATGATTTGTCCTAGACCACGCTCAACAAATACACAAGAAAACGTGATTTCATAATAAATTTAAATAAATTAGTATATTGTGACCAGGCTTGTAACTTTTAGGTCTAAGGTCCAATAAAGAAATAAAAAAAGTCCACATAAAATGAAGTTGTATTAATTCATCAAAGAAACATAACGTAACCAAGCATAACACCAAGGCACCAATTATCTTCAAACATTAGAAAACATAAAAATATTGCACTATTGCTTTAGAAAACTACTCCATTCTTTTTATCAGATTATTCAATTATTATAACTATTTCAAACAAATTTTTTGTAATTAATCTGCAACACATAGGACTTATCTGTAAGTTTTTCTATCATCGTGCCTGTTAGGATGCCATAAATTTGTGACCAGGTTTGTAGGAATAGGTCCAAGTTCCAAATGAAGAAATAAAACAAAGTCCTTGTAAAACGGAGTAGTATTAATTCATCTAAGAAATATAACATAACCAAGCATAATACCAAATCACCAACGCTGAGCAGCAAAAACAAAAATGTTAATACTAGAAAATGTCAACTACTTCTTTGCCCCCCAAAACATTAATAAATATTTGAAATAAGGTATACATCCACAAATGATAATGTGATTTTGAGCTCCGATTTTCCCACAGTTCTACCTAAAAATATGAACAAAACACCAGAGATGTATAATTCTCTCCAGTATTGAGAAGACCGCGTGATAATATTGGCTGGAAAATTTTGGTTACCTTCCAGTTCTTTTCATTTATTACTTTTTCCGAATTGAATGGAAAATTACAAAAATATAACGAGTGATTCGCCTTTGTGCCGTCATATTTCCTGTTATTTCTTGTTTAATTTTCTTTTTTAATTTTATTTTAACTGAGCTCCGCGCAATTAATTAATCAAATTTTAATCGAAAATGAAACTCTCGCTTTGGTTGGAGTTAATTGAGATGATAGTTAATTAAATTGATATCTTCCCGTCAATACAGAATTTAATTTATTATAAATTTAAATAAAAGGAGAATCCTCATTCCACACTAAATAAGGTAACGTTCCTTATTTTAATGTAGTTCAAACATAAAATAAAGCTATGACCTTTAAATGTTTGCAAATGTCATGGCATGTTATTAAATTTAAAATAATTAATCAATAAATAAATTTTTACAGATTTTAATTATTTTTAAATTTTATTTCTTCCACCATAATCCATATTTTTACACTGGACTGAATGAAATGCACCAACATTTTTTTATAGGTCTTCTTTGACTTCAAAGATTTTTTGATTAAAAAAATCTATATGTCTGATTTTCTTTCACGATTTCCCTCTTGAGTAAAGACGGAAAAATCTAGTACAGTTATATTGAACCCAAGCGTAAGAAACTAAAATATATATATTTATTTTTATAATATTTATTCACAGATTATATAATACTTTTATTGCATAAGTGAACATTTTTAGTCTACTTTAAAATAACTGTTGGTCTTTTATTTTATATGAAGCCTGTATATATAAAACCCATCAAGGGTAATTAGTTGTTTACATAGTAGTGATTCTGTACTGTTGCTAGAACAACAGTTGTTCAGCCTATAACTAGAACGGTTGTTCAGGGAGGTGGCTGTCCGATATCATCCATTCGTTACTGATAAGATTAACTGCGAAAGCAGGATATGAAGACCTTCAAACAATTCAGTGCTTTACAAACTGAGTTATTCCGCTACCTATTTTATATTTTTATGGATTTAAAAAAAAAAATTTATCTATTGAGTCTATATTTTTCCATAGGACTGTATTTAATGCACCGACATTTTTTTTACACAGAATGTTCTGTGATTTATTTGATTTTTCAGATATGTCTTGAAAAATAGGATTATGTCCGATTTTCTTCCACATTTAAACACGTTTAACTATGGGGAAAACGTAGTATTTACTACAGTTATATTGTACGCTAGCATAAGATTATTAAAAATTTAATTTGAATTATTTGTAAAAACTATTCGAACTATCAATCCTTAACAGGGAGAAGATAGGAAGTCCACTTTCCAAGGAAATCCATGGCAGGGAGGCCATGAAGTTAAGCCTTGGGGCACATTTCTTGCAGAACATTACCCGGACTTAATTGGTGTGATGCTTTATGGAGCGGTTTTATTACTCTCTAATCAAGTACCCGACCGCACTGTTATATCGCTGCTTCAAACAACGGCGTTCTTCCTTAGCCGCCACTATAACCTTCGTGAACATTGGTAATTGTTTGATTGTATGAACATATCAAACAATTTGTGTACAATAAGTGTACAATTTGTCAGTCATTACTATGCTTGTTAGTCCCTGTTTATTAAACAATCTCAAATTAGAATACATACATATAGTTAATAAAGTATTATATAAAATAAGGTAACCTCTTAGATTTAATTAAAAATCTTTCAGCTTAAGTGAAAGGGACATGGAGGCCGATAAAGATTCCATTGACGCGGAAAAAAACTAATAACACTTGTTGAGCGTATTTTTACAAAATAAATCCTTAATTTATCTATGAGAAATTAATGAAGGGAATATAATTTGAGTGTAATATAAAACAAAATTAACAAAAATGTCCTAATACGATAATAAGAATACATAACTATGGAGATGTTGAATATTAATTACTTTGAATAGTTAATCTTAGTTATTTAAATTTCTATTACATTCAAATTAGCCAGTTGATAATAATACATTTGGCTATGACAGTTCTAATCCACAAGAAGAGATCTAGTAATCTATAATGTTGACAAGGGAGGAGATATAAAATACCTGTTCTTATTTTATTACATAATAAATCTCGCTTTTCTTCTTCGGTCTACAAAGTAATTTATTACTTGAATTAAATTTATTTCTGAGTTAATTAAAAAGAAAAATAATTCGAGAATCGATTTCCAAAATAAAATAAAGCTGTGGCTTGAGGGATCTGCTCACCAAAGCCACAAGAAGGAAAGGAAATAAACGTCTGCTAGGAAAGACTTCAGCAGCTACAAGAAAGGACAGACATAGTACTGCAATGGGTGACAGGACACAGCGGTTTCTTGGGTACTGAAAAGGCCGACAGTCTGGCTGAACAGGGATGTATCATGGAGCAGCCGATCCACCCGATCTCCTACCATGCTTGTCACATTATCAACCTCACTTTCAGCGAATCTGTCAAAAGAACAAGAAGAAGAGAACCACGGGACCTTCCGATAGACGTAGCAGTGGCAACTTTCCGAATGACAACTGGATATTACTTCCTTCAGAAGCACTTGATTGATCGAATTGAGGTGGTGGACTCACCATTATGCCCCTTATGTTCCAATGTTGAAGGAACTGCAGAACACCTTACGACCTGCGATGGCCTTAAGGACGTCACTTGTGAGGCAACTATGGAGAGACGAGCTTGTTTATATTGGGCGGCACGGCGTCGGATGGCCGAAAGGCCACGAACGAGCTTTGGCTGAAAGAAAGAAAGAAAGTTTAGTTAATTCAGTGTACCTCCTAAGGATAAAGATGTATACCGTCCTATTATTATTACATAGTAAATTGCATTTTTCTTCTTCCGATTTTTAAAATATAATTTATTACCAAATTAAATTTATTTCTTAACTTTATAATGTAAAAAAATAAGCTAATCAAAGTCCAATGCTAAAGCCGTATTTTAGATCATCTTGAATACATGTAAAATCCTGTACAACTATAGGCCATGAAACCCAGAACCATCTGTCAGTGCGTGATAGAGACTATACTTTCTCGTGAACAACGGTTGTGCAGGGAGGTCCACTGTCGGGATTTGAACCTAGGACATTCGGCATCGGAACTCAGCGCTCTACCACTGAGCCTCTCCGCTCACTAATAATTTTTTGTAGTGACTGAAATATAAAAAATCAAATGACTGGAGATGTCACGTCATATCAAAAAATGCTATTCATTAAAAACAAATAATTTATATACTAATTTCGTCACCTATCGCTGTTCGAAGTTATTGTGGAGATGTTAAAATGGTGAAAACATATTCCGACATGGAAAGAGTAAACTTTGCTTCTTCTTTCAGTAATTACTTCTCACAGAGTATATATGAAAAGATAAAGTTTTTTTCATTCATATGTGTTTAAATATTAGAGGAGATATATTTACTCATAACGATTTTATTTGTTATATTATTAAAATCTTTTACCTATTATATGTTGTTATTTTAGATTTGTTTGCTATTTTTTTTTATTTCTTTTTTTCCTTTCTAACATAACACGCCTTTTAGTTTATATTTAATTTCAAGTTACTATTTAAATATTTTATTATTCTAATAATATAACCCTTAGACCGGATTTATTTTTATTAAATGTTGTACAAATCTGTCATTCTTAGGGGACCTGGTTCCAGAATAAGATTTATTTTTCTACTCTATTCTGTTATATTCGATACATATTTCCTTAACTAGCTGTTCGTATCTGATCGCCTATCCAAGCGTAGAACAAGGAGATACGGTTGAAAGATAGACATCAACCATTTAATAGAACTTTTAGAGAGGTATTTTCTTCATAGAACTTGTCAGGTATTTTCCGGGCATGTTCGACAGAGGCGAACTATCCTCAGTATATTAATATTGTTGAGTGAAATGCAACCGCTTTCCCCTCTCATAGCTTTAACTTCATTACGTGAAATGTTAGATGTTATATTATATATTATTAAATACACAGAATATACCCCGGGTTAAGTGCAAAGCTTAAATACAAGCTTAGGCTTTAGCACACTCTGAATTATGAACTGATGAAGACCTACAAAATGTACCGGAACGTTGGTTTTCAGTGAAAATAAGGCCCACTGAATCCGAAGGTTCAATGAAGATACCACCGATCTCTGCTTAAAAACTTCTGTCCACGAATTCTTACCAAAACTGTAGTTTGATATTGAAAAACATAAACTTGTTTATTATTTCCTTTATTAGAATGATTTTTAAATTTACTCAAAATAACCGTAAAGCCAGTCAAGATATTGTTGTACAAGATCCTTACGTTCTTTTCGATTCTATTAGTTTTCATCTCTATTTATTCCTTCGAAATAGTTTTCAACAAATGGTTTCTTTGTTACTTGAGATTATCATTTGAATCGGACTATCTGCTTTATATGATTTATGAAGACGGTCTAATGTCGAATAATTAATTATTCGAGAAATAGTGACTTTTAAGGGGTAACTCAATGTATAGAGCTGCAGAGCTGAAAGTACAAGTCCGGCTGTGGCAAACAAATTATTATATTATATATTATATTATATTAGGTGAACTGTGGGATCTCCAGACTCTTTTGGGTTCCCATTCCATTACTAAGTGGGTATCCTTAAATAATCTGTCAAGAATCTGGGAAAAATCTGCCAGTTTAAGAGTGGCCTCTATTAAACTAATTCCCCTCATACATGTCTTAAAAACAGTTTAGTAATTGGTATGTATTGAACGTAAGACCTTTCATGGGTTGTAGTACAATTTTTTTATAGTAATTTTTTCTTTTATTTTAATTTTTTCTATCTGTTATTGTATACCTCTTCCGTCATACTTCTAGTATGCCATATATTGAATATTTATGTTTATTATTGAAACTAACTTATCACGAAAAATACATTTCATCTTTCTTTCTTATTCAGACAAATCTTCTACCTTGTGGTGTAGAGATTTTGCACAATGGCCGCCACCTGTCTCGTGTAGAGATTTGGCACAATGGTCGCGACCTGTCTCCTGGCTTCCGTCCATCCAACCCATTTTTATTTCATGTTATTTTGGAGGTTATTATTCTTGGCCTTCCCGTGGGTCTTTTTCCTATTGGTTTAACCTTCATAGTTTTCTTCGCTGTCTGGAAGTCATCCACCCTCATTACATGGCCGAACCATCGAAGCTGTCCTTTCTCGATTATCTGATTGAGGGGTTCAATTTTAGTGCAGTACTTATTGTCTAGTTTTGTATCCGGTCCCTCTTGGTCTTCCTCTCGATTTTCCACAGGTACCGCATTTCCGTGTTTTGGAGTCGGCTTCGATCACAGTGTTTTAGGGCCCGTTATTAACTTTCATAAGAACGGGAACAGTGGTAAACCGCCAAATAGTTTCTATTGTGACTTCTTTCTTACTTAAAAACTTTTTATTAATAGCAGAAAACATCGTTCCTGAAGTGGTAATTCTTGCGCTGATTTCATCATTTAATTTCCCATTCTCACTAATAGTCACGACAAAATACATAAAGTATGAAATACATAAGAAAATAACAACTTCTTAGACTAAGCCATGTGAACTATCATCATTAAATTAACCGCAGCGCTGGCAAACACATGTACAAACACTCAGCATGGGCTGAGTAAACAACTAATTAACTCCAATCAGAAAGAACTAGTGAGTCACCATCATCATCTTATTAATCTTAAGAAAATTCAATGTACAATCCTCTCTTAAAATGCACCTGGTGCAGTAAAAGAGATACCATGTATTTTATTATGTAATTATTTATACAATTTTACATACATACAATAACATTACAATACAAATTTATGTAATTATTAATACTAATATGTTATTGTAGAAAAATAATAAAAGCGAAGAGGCTAAGAAAGAAAAAAAAATAATAAGAAAATAAAAGTAGTAACAACAAAAATTATTATGCTTAGATTTTATAAATAATAAAAACTATATTAGTAAGTATAAAGCTGATAATATTTAATTTAACTATTGGAAAAATATTACTTCCAGTAGGAAATGAACTTTTTGTTTATTGGTTTTTTATTTAACGTCATTTTATGATATTTCGGCTAATTGGATGATACTATAGTGGGAGTCCTAAATTTCACCAGGTATAGTTAAGATAGACTTTTTCAACGAGCCACAGAGGCTCTGGATTGCGATTTTACGTCCACTACGAAGGACGGTGCATCAAAGGATTAATTACCTATTCGAAGACTTAAAGAATGATTACCTGTCATATTTTTTTTCTGCAATTGTTGTACATACAACAATACAATAGTTGTAGGCAACCTACCTGAATGTATCCTCGCTGTATTAAGACTTGGAGCAGAGGAAATAGCGTGGGAAAAATATCTGCCGTGGGAGAGATGATGGGGGTAACAGAGAGCGGTTCAACTGACAGGCTGGGTCTAGGAGATAGTGCTCGCTCGGGTTCGCCTTCCTTTTTGCGATATGGCAACTGTCATTGAAGTCCGCTGTCAGCTCTCTTCGTTTGCCAATATCTGCTTCTGTCTAGCTCTCGGGGTAGCCGTTAGTGAAAAAAAACAAAAAAGGAAGCATAGTGGATGAACGTTTCATCATGCCAGGGATAAAGTTCCTTGTTGGAAGGATGATACTGTAGCACAAAACAAGGAAACAACTCATCTATGGAAGTCAACAATATTTTAAGCAAATTAATATAATAATAATTTATGTTTTAAAATCATAATGTTTTTTGTTACTTATTGGTGGTAATAGTACCAACCCAAATGATCTACGAGTATCAAGCCTTTTCGGAAATGCATCATATCTCAATTGGCTGCAAATGAAATTAGAAATCCCTTATCAGATTTCGGCATACTTATCAGATATTTTTTAGTAGATATAAAGTACCATTAATTGCAGAAAAACCGACGGTTGAACGTGATCTCAAACATATCACCTCCGTTGCCCTAGAAATAGTAAATACAGTCTCTACCACGTGAAGAACCCAAGACCCTGGTGGGTATAATAGGTTATAATGGAACAGGTTGATGGGGTAATCCCGGTTCGCCTAAAGACGTATCAACCCTAATTTCACGCACGTGCCCGAAATTATAATTTAGTAACAACATAAAGCTAACATTATAAAACTTGTTTTTCTTTTAATTTTCCACTGAGTAGTAATACTTTTATTGGAGTTTGTAGGTACAATTTCTCTTTCCTTTTTACACTATCCTACCATCCGTCAATTTTAATGAAATTAAGATTTAAATTGACTTTGTTTGATTCTAATTAACTTGCACTAATATACTTATTATATCATAATTTATAATTTATGCGTTTACTAGTGTGACCCACTGCAGCTTTGCTCGGGTAATAAGGCATTTATGCCTACATAATTTGTCTGTGTAGTGAATTTTTTTTAACACATACCGGCCACTAAGGACCACGTGAATATCTTTGGGAGTCTTGATTTTCCTTCTTCCCATCTCAGCTAATTTACTTTTATATGATTATTTAAATTATAAAAATAAAAACTTTTTTTTTTGTTTGAAATCTCCATTTATTTATATTAAAAAAATATTTACAATATATATATATATATATATATATATATATATATATATATATATATATATATATATATATATATATGTATACGGAAATAATTATACTTTTCCTACCCGGAGGTATGCATACAAATAAAAACAAAAACAAATATTTCTTTATATACGAATTTATTATCTTGCACGGGATTTGGCATCGTCTTCGGTGAAACCCATCGATATTCCGACCCATTACCACAAAACTTCGACAAATTATATACCTAAACCTTCCTGGTAAATCACTCTATCTATTGGTAAAAACCGCATGAAAATCCGTGCAGTAGTTATTGAGTTTACCGCGAACAAACGCGGCCGAGGACTTTGTTTTATAATATGTAATCATCTATACATATATATATATATATATATATATATATATATATATATATAAGTAGTATAAAAGTAAATCTATTTATAAAAGTAAGTCACTAAGTCATGATGGGTCTTGAGTTCAGTATATAGTAGGGTTTTCAGTAAAAGTAAGTCACTAAGTCATGATGGGTCTTGAGTTCAGTATATAGTAGGGTTTTCAGTAAAAGTAAGTCACTAAGTCATGATGGGTCTTGAGTTCAGTATATAGTAGGGTTTTCAGTAAAACGATTGTGCAGGGAGGTTGCCTGAATGCACTGTATTTGAACTAGTACAATAAATCATTCATTTACTGTAATATTTAAATTTAAAAAATACATGCTCCCTTACATTCCATGAAAGGTAGTTGATTTAGTACACAGCAGAGACAGTATTTTATCTAAGACAACCATTGTATAGGGAGGTGATTCATCCGAGACCACGCTGAGTCGCCAGGTTTCTCTCTCAATTGTCAGTATCCACTTTATAGAGGAGTTTTTCCCAGTCTGGGGGACAGATTAATGGTTAGAGAGTGTGTTGTTAAGGCTGGGTGAGCTCCAGGAAGCTCTACAGGTCGCATTGAGTTCATCCATGTCTGGTAGTAGGTTAAATAATTTATCTGCCTAAGTCGGATTCGAATCCGGACCCCTCAGCACTGATAAGCTATCTACATACTGAGCTACCCATACTTCTTAATAATTCAAATTGATTTAAATTTAATACACTCATTCCATTAAAATATAAGTTTTTTAATTATGCGTTTCAAAGGATTATTAAGTATATATGGGGATTAGTGGTTAGAATAACAAACTACTCAGGTCCAAGATCGTGGGCTCATACCCGGCAGGTGGCCCTAGGATTTTGTTAAGGGATTAAAAATCCTTGGTTATGCCATCCTTGGTTATGCCGTCCTCGGTCTTTGCCCGGAGGGAACGTTTATTTTAAACCTGGATTGGCAAAATATAGAGCTTCCATTGGAGCATCGTCCGATTAGCCATAGCAGCATAAAGTAACGTAAAACGAACAAACAATACACGGAGATACTTGCTGACATGAAAAATTCCTGTACAATCTGGAAAAATGTATCGGAAAAATCTTTAAAGATGTAAATAAACGGCATTTCCTAATTAGATACTGTAGGACTTTAGTTAGAAAAATCTCGAAACAAATTAGATTAGGCCGAGTTGGTATTCAAGGGTGTAATATAAGAAAAGGCCTGAAGCTACAAATAAAGCTAGTTTATTGAAATTCCTGGCGCTAACTACAGCAGAGGAACAACCGGCACTCCTAAGGCTAAACAGTAACTTCATCACCTCCTGTTCTACATCAATTATCTTTTATGCTATCTCCAATGTCTAGTTCCTTACGCTGTATAATCATATTTTTGCATGGTATTACTGCTGAATAAATTATATTATACAGAGGGATTCTGCAACACAGTCAACGAGTGGTTACAGGAAAAGCGAGAAAATTTTTCCGTTTAATGATCCTAAATAAAATTGTTCATAAATGAATGATTAGGTTTAATGATACATCCATATAATTTTTTAAAATGTATTTATTGAAATTTACAACTGTATACTGAATACATCAAGTAAATATAATGAAAGATAAATCATGTCCCCAGATAAAGGCAAGTAGAGAACTACCCAGTGATAGTACTTAAATAAAAAGTTTGACTTGGAAGGTTATGAGGCCATCTTCTTTTCAGGTGCCTCGAAGGATTATCGGGAATTCAAGAGGTTGCATGGTTAATACCTGGTGGGTTTCAGTGTAAATTTAGTTTGTCCTAAAAAGGTTGATATCGGATTCAGGCCATATCAGCAACAAACGGGACATTAAGGTCATTATGGATTACTTTGTTCTTAACAAAGTAAGGAGAATTGTGGATTTTACGGAAGATTTTGGATTGTAAGGATTGAATATGAGAGGAATTCGATGGCTTAGTGGAGCCCCAAAGCTCTATTCTGTTATGTTCAGATGGATCTAATGACATCTACTTTGAAGGTTATATGGAAGGAAATAAATAATAGAATTTTATAGTTTTTATTTTTTCTTATTTACCTACTTTTTTTTTTAGTTTCATCAACTTTGGGATACTCCGGTTCAATAAATTGTGTTTGTTCCACGACTTTCTCTCCATCCAGTATCTTGATTTCATGATTGTTTTAATTATAAATAATAATTATTAATTCAAATTATAAAAATCTGTTATTTTTTTAAAGTATTCAAGTTTAAATACTTTAGATGTATAGAATGATCATTTCTTTAGCTTTTAATATTGTTTAAGCGTATATGTTATGTTTAATATACTAACACACACGTACTATCTATATCGAATCTATCTAAGAAATGTGTCTCGAAAGCAAAATTAAGACGTTACGTTGTACTATTGTAAATACTCTCCGCTGCGGTTATGTTGATAATCCATGGCCATATGAAGAAAAAATATATTAAAAATCTGGAAAGAAAAATATAAAGCTAATTTTTTGGGGTAGTCTTCCGTACAGAAATTTGGATTAAGAGGTCATCAACATAAATCTATAAACAAATTCAAACAATATCAGATATTAATATAAGAAGAAGGATGAGGTTTTACGGATATATCCGCAAAATGAACAAGAACACGCTGACAGTGAACATCTTCGAGAGTTGTTGCAAAAACAAGTAAAAATGGATCAGTGAAACAGAAATATATTAAATAAGTAGGAAGACTGAAAAAAAAATATCAATAAAAACATTCATTTAAACCAAACCACACACGGCAGATGGCAGGGACTAAATGGTCGAAGGAAAGCAAGGAAGAACAAATTTTAGTTATAGAATTTAGAAAGAAAAGAGACAGAAAAAAACCTCATGAATAGTCAAATTCAAACGTTCTTTTTGAAGGAGATTTCGAAATAATAATAATAATTATTAAAATAATAATACACATAATGTATATTCTCATTATTTATGCAATCTTATGAGATATATGCTTTTGTGTGGGTGCGTTTATGTGTGTGTGTGCTTGAGTAGTGGTTCTGCTGTAGCATTCTCCGTTCATTTACTTCCGATTATTGATTTTTTCTTTTTTTGTTAGACCGGAGAATAAATGGGTTTTCTCCTTGTACAAGTCTATTTACCAACTCTTTTCTAAGTTTTTCCACAACTTCGTGAAAAATAGTACTTTCATTACCATGAGCTATGTGCTTGCCGGGTGGGGGGGGTGGGGTCATCGTCAACACAACTTCTTCTTTTGTCATGAGGAAACTTTTTTCGTTATCAAAACTTTTTTGTTTAGAAAAGAATTTTCTCTCGAGAAATTTTTTCTACGGAATGTCCTCTCGTATAACATTCTCCCTCTCCCCCCAGAAAAAAAAACACATAAAAATCCGTCATGACTCGGAGTGCCTCCAACAACAGCGACTTTTATTTTAGATTCAATACCAGTAAATTCTTACTATCGAGTAACAGTATACTACACTACCATTCATACCAGTCAGATTATTTATCTAATTTTTCAATAATTTCTCTTAAATCATATTTAGAAAGCAAAACAGGCTGTAACATTTTCATGACTCTGAATTTTTTGTTTCCGTAATTCTCCATGCAGTTTCTATTTATAACAACGGCCTTTTTTGAACATTGAGTGATGAACTTATATTTGTTGCTCCTCAACTTATTTTTGCTTTGCACACTGCTTATAAAACACTGCTTTGCTTAACTACTAATAAGCATAAGCTCTTTCTTGTTCTACTTTTTCTGTTGTCACGAATATAAAAAATTCTATGTGAAGAATTAATATGAATGTCATTTTAGTAAAGGGCTATCTATTCCAGCGTGTAGTGCTGAGTTTCTATACTGAAGGTTCGGGTTTCAAAGCCGGCTGTGGCAGATAAGTTATATCATCTTTTAACAGCCTCGGATGGAATTTGTGGGATCTACTGAACCTCCCGGGGCTTACCCATTCCTCAATAAAGTGGTACTCTCAATTTGGTTAAAACCGAGTGGTTGAGCGAGAACTTGGACAAATCACCTTTTTCCATAACGGTTGTAGTCAAAATAGTACGGTATCTAGTATCTGCTGAACCCAACAGCAATTTTTTTTCAGTCAGTTATCCGAACGTTCAATTAACGGATTTATTTTTTATTGGTAAATGTAATTTTAATTTATTGCTACCGAAAAAATCTAGCTGCCATGAAGATAAAGTCAACATTGAAGCAGACAAGTATTAAAACGTTCTTTAAGGCACAGAATTAATTTTGATAAGCCTTTGCATAAATTTGATTTTGTTTTACATACATGTGAATACATATTAGATATGTACCTTCATATTTTCTTTTTTGCATTGTGATGCATTTTTTATTTGTTCATTTTTCACTATGTACATATATTTTTACGTAAATAAATAACCATGCTTTTTATAAACTTTTATTAATTGTTTTAGATTTTCTTTTCACGCATATATATATATATATATATATATATATATATATATATATATATACATGCGTGAAAAGAAAATCTAAAACAATTAATAAAAGTTTATATATATATATATATATATATATATATATATATATATATATATATATATATATGTTTATATATTTATATTTTTATTGAATTTCGATTATCCGAATTTTTTATTATCCTATCCACCCCTGACAAGATCACTTCGGATAATCGACGCTCCAATGTACTATTTATTTTTAGGCTGATAAATAATGCAGGTTGAATTTTATTGATTTAGTTACTCCCATAGACCTAGCATATAGTTTATCAACGGGTTATCCCAACAAGTAGAGGAATTGTGCTAGTGATATGTAGGTGCGTGATAGGAGACTGGTTGTAGGTTAATTATTCAGTTACCTATATTAATAATTATTTATATAGGTAACTAAATAATTCAATTATAATTGAATAAACTAATATTAATAATAAGGACGATCTGTAAACCAGTGTCTATAGTGTGAGTACCCATAAAACGGAAAATTGCTTAGCCGTGAATATGATTTTGACCAAATAAAAACAAGAATAACCTGACTATGTACTGAACCAAAGACCCTTTTGAGCATTTTAGTAACATGTAATTATTATATGTCGGTTCCAAACTAGTAAGTCATGGTAACTTTTGTTATAAATTTTTAGATGTTTATTGATTTTATTTAATAAACAATCATTCTACTTGTTACTTATTGATGAATAATTTATTTTTTAAAGGTCTTGTTGTTTCAATCGTATGTGCATATTTTCGAATGACTTTAGTTACTAGACACATCAATTGGATGTACTACCTTGTAGTTTAGAACAAGCACATATTACGACTGGAATTAGAAAAGTTCTATGAAGGCTGGTACTGCGGCCCATCTATCTTTCTCCATCAGTAGTCATGAGTTCATTTAAACTTTAAAATTGTACTTTAAAATACAATACAATGAGGAAAAAAATACCAGTATGATAAAAACCGGAACGAGGATTTTTCTACCACTCATCGTCCACTAATTTACTAATTTTCCCTCTATGTTATTTGCCAAGGGTTGAAATAAATAATAATCCAACAACCAATTCCTAAATTATTTACTTTACTTTACTGTATTGTTTATTTACTTGTTTTTCTAATACATAAATGCATGAAATGGAAATTTATTCTGTGTTTACTGGTTTCTCCTTTTCGTTCTGAAAGGAATCGCTGGCATATATAAGTTTTATACATCAGTTTGATATATAAGATTTGTTAAATTAGGGTCGGTGTAGAAGTGTTATTTACTAGAGTAGCTTGTACATAATTTGACAATAGGGAAGCTTTTTATTCTCTTTCTCGAGATAGGGGACACAAACTTTTTATATTTTACATTCACTGATTAAATCAGTGCAAGTAATACGATGTATTTGATGTGATTGAAAACGATTTAGCTTATTTTAATATCAAGAAATAATAAGTAACACATAAAAAAGTTATTTTTATATTTACTTATGATCTGCCTTCATCTGGTTTCTAAAGAGTGGGAGTTTTCAGATATAAATTGAACAGGAATTAATCCAATTGACCGGACTATTACTCAATATTACTGGATCCAGCTCCACATCTGTGTCTTCTCCGTTGAGAGCTTTGTTGTAAATTTGTAAAAGTTTGTAACCCGTGTTTTTTTCTACAACTAATATAAATTTATCAAACATTGTTTTTACCTTTTCGTTTTCGATTTTTTCTAATTCATCTCCAAGTTTCTCTGTAATATTAATCTGTGATTTCAACGTTAAGTTTTGCTCTTCAAGCTTTTTTATTTGCGAAAGTAGAACCGATAAATGGGATCTTATAAATGCTAGATCTGATGCAACAGATGTTAAACTTAAAGCAGTTTTTACTTTTTTTACAGGTACTGCGTCATCTTCAAGAGTAGAAACAAACTCTTTGAAATTATTAAAATGATCTTAATAAAATATGGCTGCTTCAATCCACGTTCCCCATGTAGTTATCAAAGGTTCAAATAGACAAATCAAAATAGAACTTCTAAGAAAGTTAATACAAAAGAAAAGTTGTTCGACATTATACCATTTCCTTAACGAGTTCGAAGTAAGATTAGGAAACTATGAGTCTTTTTTTCTTTCTTGGAAAATTAAGTAGGTAAATACTATTGTTGATGATTTCAAAATAAATCCCAACTATTCTCTTTAAATTTTTTTTTGAAAATTCAATATTTTTAATGAAATATGAAAAAGTGCGCTTTCGTGTACTGAAAACCTAAAATGTGCAAATTTGTGCAGTAACCTCCAAAGTGTGCAATTTCGTGCAATATAAAATTTACATTATTTTAATCTCCGTACCTTGATTCGGATGACAATCGATTTTTCAATGAATTCTGAGAAAGCAATAAAAAGTTGCGATTGCAGGAGAATCTCAGTCTTTACTTCTAACCAATGACTGAAATAAAAGATTTCAGAGCAACACTCTTAAAACGAACCCGATACAGTACAAAGGTTATATATTTGTATGTACACTGTAAATAATTGCTTGTAACATTTTAGTTTGCTTTAAATGAAACTACATTTTTAGGAGATTAGAAAAAATAATTCAGAAAAAACATTTTCAGAAAAAAAAACGACAGAAAAATAACTACCCCAATCACTAGTTCCAGGATTCCGGTTAGAGAGAGAAATCCTTTATTTTTAGTAGTGCTGTCCAACTATATTGGATTACCTTAATACACAGCATACTGATCAATCCATATCGGACATACTGTACATTACAATTTGTTTGTTTTAAATTCATAATACAATTCTTAATTATTTCTACTCCCTTTTCTTTTATTTTTTTATATACAAGAAAATAAAGTAAATACAAACCAGATAAACTAAGCACATAATTATTACCATGCAATTTATGAAGATAAATAAATTAAAAAAAAAATTATATATTAAATGTATTAGCTTGTGTGGTATCAGCTACTATATACATGATGGTGAATTATCCCCAAGGGAGTCAAGAATAATATCTCGGCGAGCACTGCCACATCCCTGCCATTGACACCCAGGTCATCGAGGAAGCTTCATGCTCTTTTCGGAATCGTTCCGCGAGACCCAAACCAGAGGCCTCTCACGGTGAACTCTCTCTCTCCGAAGCGGAATTTCTCCTTTAGGAAAGGGATGCATTTTGCATATATTTCCTTCTTTTCCCTATCCACTCCACCCGCCTGGTCAAGGTCATTATTTTCGAATCTCACCGTCGGATCCAACACCCATGCTATCTTTCCTGTCTTCGGAAATGCGACAATATCCGCATATCTTGTGGATACCTCATTGTTGATACAATAGACCTCGTCAAAGCAGGCGTAGTCTTTTTCCTTAAGGCATGTTATGAGGAGGAAGTTGGGGCATTTTCCCAGCACATGGGATGGTTTTTCTGACTCTGCCGCATTTGCGACAGAGGGACCCAACTTCTCTCGCCTGTCCGCCGGCTCGTGGGACTCATCGCAGAAGCGCATAATTGATGTTCAGTTTTAGGGTGTTGGTCCACTTCTACCCCGAAAGTACCTGTTTCTCGCATATAAACCTGTTGGCTTTCGGTTTCTCCTTGAAATGATGGACTCCAACGCCCTGCCATCTGCAATTAGCCCATTCTTCGAAAGGATTCTCACTTAGCGAATGTCGCAGAGCTCTCACGCTTCGGAAACCCTGATCAACTTCCAGCTTTCTAGGCATTGAGCTGGTTCCGTGTCATAATTAAATGTAGACTGGAACAGGGCATCCGGGACATTAGACAGTCGCTGGACAATTGACCAATGCTGAAGTGGAGCCTCCCATGGACAGCGGATCAGTCTCAGGCCTCGATACCTCCTTGGTGCGTACATCATGGCTGTAGAGGTGTTCGCAGGTAGCCCGATAATGGCCTTGATACTTCTGCGGATATTTACATCAATGCCTTCTAACACCGCAGTTGTTAGGAGCGCGGTTTGGAGAGGATAGGTAAGGCCCGGGAACAGGTACTGATTGATGATCTTTTGTTGATAAAATCCTTCTGATTTCTCCGATATCCTCATCTCTTTCTTATATTACATCTGGCGCAGTAAATGAGATACTTGTTTATAACCTTTTTTTATATAATAACTTTTTATAGTTTCTTTCATGAAAAAGTCAAGGAGCTAGAAAAACAAATCACTAAAAACATGTTTATATAACAGAGCAAATTATTTAACCATTAATTACTTTAATAATTCCAATGAATAGGAATTTAACATTTGCATACAAAGTGGTTAGCTAGGATTAGTATCGTTCTCTATCTGATAACACTGCCAAGTTGTAATGTATTGGAGGTATTTGTATATTTTTTGTCTCATATATAGTTTTTATGGTTTGTAATACAACAATCGAGTAAGGCAGTTCCATTTAAACATTCAACATTAATATTTAAACCTTGAACATTAATATTTTCATAACAATTTTAATTTTTGTATAGCTTAATATAAAGATGTACGCTTGAATAGACGAGTACATACTTAAATTCCGATTTGGTGACCAAGACCAAAACCTGTCCACCGCGGAGCATTCCACCCCGACTAGCCGATAAATTCCAGTGCCTTATTAATTGGCTATCCGTCACTGCCTTTACTAACATTATTTCTAAAGTATTCCTATCACATGCTTCAACACGCCCTAACTTCCGCGTCTCGTGGTATTTTTCGGTTTATTAATCGGTTTTTGTTCGACTTAAGGGTCTATTATAAAAAAAAATATTATAATACGGTGTCTATATTAAAATATACCACCTATCTTTATAGAAAATTTAATTAATCCTCTCGTTTTACCATCTATCACGGCCATGAACCTGAGTGAATAGAACAACCGTTGCGAAAGGGAATTATAATTCCCCTCAAGAAGGACTTTGAGTATAGCTTAACATCTGTAACGGTGGGGAAGGAACCAACTTTAACTATATTAAGAAAGTTATAACTCCAACAGCTGTCCCGCGTCTTCTTCCTTAAATCATCCCCCATCCTGGAATATACTTCAAAGAACTTTTAAAATCATTACTTCTTCCTTCGAGCTCCGCTACCTTCGGATCGTCGAGGAATCCTACTTTGTGCCAACGCATTGTTCCTTGTTTATCGAATAATTAGGTATATTCTTAATAGAATGATTACCGTTTTAGAATTTTATAGTAAGATTCTCTAAAATTCTATGCCAACAATAAAATGCAACCAGAAATCCAAAGAAGAATAATGGCGCTTAATAGATTTGGGTTGCAAAAGCACCTCAGAAGCCTTATCCCGGACCAAAAAGATAAGAATATATAAAACGCTTATAAGGCCCGTTGAACATATGCGTCAGAATGTTGGACTCTCACAAAAGCACAAGAACTCGCTATCATGGGGTTTGAGCGAAAAATTGTACGGTGAACCTTTGAAGCAGTATTTCACAATAACTTGGAGGATATAAAGATGGCGTCATTATTAGGGTCAAAGTAAACAGGCTACGATGGGACACATATACACATACACGTGCACGTATGGGCACAGAAGAAGTGCCTAAAAAAACTCCTAGAAGAAGAAGTGCATGGAACCAGAAGGGTTGAAAGACCGAGGCACCGTTGGCGGATAGTGTCGCTGCTGACGCTCGGACAATGTTACACATACTTAACTGGAGAGCAGCAGCAATGTATATAGATGACAGGCGGTTGATGTTGCGGGAAGCCTTGTTCCCATGAGGGATGTAGTTGTAGATCCTTCTATGTATGAAGTATGTTTTCTCTAAAATTCGAATTTAAAGTTTATTTACTTCTAAAAAACACTGTGGTTACCTGCAATGTAGGATTTTCTAAAGGGGGTAAAATACCAATATCCCGTATTTTAAAGATAATTATCCGTTCCTCGCGCGGTATAAAGTAATATTGAAAATGCATTTTTTTTTCTGGTACAAAATTTAAATAAACATCTCTTTAATCACTTACATTATACTAGAACTACGAATGACGAAGTTGTAAATATGAGTGATACCGCACGGGAGATTATAACTTGTATACTTAGAAAAACAAGGTATTTATGCCACCTTATATATTCTACGCTGTTTTATCATTCAGTAAAACAGTGTACGAAGGGTTATTGTTAGCCATTGTTGGAAATTAGATGGTAAGCTAGTTTTTGGACGAAGAAGAGCCTCGGGAGAATTCCAGAAGTGAATGCCAACATCCTTCAGAAAAATGGAACAAAATGAGTGATAATAAGATGTGCTATTATAATATGTTCCTGATTAAAAACAAAATTAACTATGTTTTTGACAAAAATTAAAAAGTATCTAAGGGCCACCTATGTTTGATGTTACAAATCTTATTCCCAATCTCACGGGTTCGCAGCCCGGGAGGTGTTCAGTTTTTAAAGGCAGTGAAGTACTCGTATTATTGGTTATGTTTTATATCTTTGGGTATGAAGTAATGCTTGGTGTGTAAAATAAGAAAAAACATTAGAGATGATACACGTTTTAAAAATTGACCAATTCACTCTAAAAACCATGTTTCGTTGGAAGACCTAAATATTAAGTCTGAAACCGTAGGCAATACATTCGTTTCCCATCATTTTAATCCTATTTTTAAATATATATATTATGTTAGAAAAATATAAATTGTAATTTGAATTCATTGTATTGGATAGTAACATAAAATAACTTTGTCGAATAAACAACTCCTATATTGTTGTTATGGCCTGTTATAACAGACGAGTATGCATGTCGATTTTTCTTGTTGAAATCTTGCTGAAACGGTAGGCGAGACTGAAGTCCAGCTTCGATCAAATCACTGTTATCATAGAACGCAGCGGTAATTGAAATTATTAATTATGAATCATCCTGCTCATAGAACATTCAGGAATCACCATTAGCATATGAATGGGTCAGCACCACAATTTCAGATTTACGTATGCGGACAGAACAAAACCATTCGGCCTAGGAGTGTTGAGAATGTGCGTATGTGCATCCACCAAGCACTTTGGTGGAATGGTGTCCTAATCATAATTTCCCATAACTGTTTCGGAACAGTACTTGAACACCTTGTAATGTTTGATATTATAATTTTTACAACGAAAAATAAAGCAACAGTAAAGTAGTTCTTTTAAATAAAGTTATGTAATTCCGGAAACGCAATGTCTCAAGATTGTGAGTATGAATCCCGATCCCAGGGTTCCTCAAGCATGCCCCACTCCTCGTTACGTAAAGCCCGTCAACCTATTGGAGGTAACTCACAAAGAACGGACATAAGATTGATGACTCTACCTCGTGTAAATCAACAAATGTCAGGAATAGCATTGGGAAAAGAAATATTGGTCCACGTGTACCTGCTGACCCCGAGCAGCCTTAACCCTTGGATCTAGATCGATTTATCACTAACGTACCCGAGTATACGTCTGAGGGAAGGTCATTGATGATTTAAAATTAATTATATAATTTAATCAATTTTCTATTATATAAAAAGTTGTTAGAGATGTGATATTTTATCAACGTTTCCTACCCACAGACAGAGGAATTCCTTCTTGTATAGTCTCTGTCCAGCTATATCAGTTAAATTTAAATATTTAAAAAAAAATGGTATGTCATAAAGCCAAATGTATAACACAAATCCTGACTTCATTAAGCCGCTATACAAAATCCAGCATTGTTATTGAATATATCTTCTTCTTCTTTCGCATCACCCTTGTGGTGCCTTTCAGCGTAGGGAAGCGTTTAACCAGGACTGCCACTCTTCCCTGTACCTAGCTAGGTTCCTCGTCTGGCGGATATGTTTGCCTCTTTTCCTGCACAAACGCTAGACATATTCCACATAGGACATTCTAAGTAGGACATTCTAGGGCGGTCCTCGTGGTCTTCTACCTTCAGGGACGTAGTCCATCGTCTTCAATGGGTCCCTGTAGTCCTCCATCCTCAGAACATGTCCAAACCATTTTAATTGGCGGGTCTCGACCATCTCCTTCATTGCTATGATTCTGAGTTCCTCCCTGATCGTTTCTTTGCGGATAAGATCTCTTCTAGTTTTTCCTAAGATCCTTCGAAGAATTTTCATTTTTGCAGCCGTGACTCTACTCTCCAGCCTGTCTGTTAGTATCCAACTTTCGGCACCATATAGGAGCACAGGTAGATATACCGACTTGAAGATGTTGAGCTTCTTTTTTCTGCTTACTTCTCGCCTTCCAACAACACCATTACAGATCTGGTAGTAGACCAAGTTTGCTTTGTTTATCCTGTTTTGAAATTTCAAAGTCTAATTTCCCAGTACCGTTCATTACTGCTCCGAAGTAGGTGAAGTCTGTGACTGCTTTCATCTCTCCTCCGTTGCAGTTTATATGGATTTCTTCTTGTACCCTTCCTACTTGCAGGAGCTAGCTCTTGCCGTTGCTGATCTGCATACCTTTCCTACGAAGCTCTTCATTCCATTCATTCACGGCTTGATGTAATTTTTCTGTGGAGTCCGCAATGAGAACAATATCATCCGCATAAAGCAGAAGCTGAATCACTACAGGCAGGAGGTTTCTTCGCCCCAGGAACGTCCTTTCAGTTCGCCTTTTGCACATTGAATATATCGATTTAAAAATAAAAAAAGATACATCTTATTTCAACATTTTCCTTATAGAACTGTTAAAAAAAAAACCTGTACCACTACAACCCCTGAAGGATCTAGAGGTTCACTCTAAAAGCAATCCTGAAATTAAAAAAATATATTATTTTATTTAAAGCAAACTTTCCAATTTTTCAAAACAATAATAAGTGGTTGGTTTACTACAGGGGCGGGAGGTAAGGTAAGTACTATTTTGAGCTCCAATTTCTAGAATAATGTCGAGATACTTCAACTAACTGCAGTACCTAATACCAACTGCAGTAGAGTTGAATGAACAGTCCTATCATTTGTGAAACATTTTTAGTCCGCTGTAAGGTGAGACCCCGTAGTTAACATTAAGTAATTATTGTATTTCATGCAAATTTACAAATATGAAAGATTAATCAACTGATTTGAAAAGAAACTTTTTTTCTCATCATAATTCAAAACAGAAACTTTTTAAGAATTATCTGACGTAAAAATTATAGATCGAACTTAGTTTTGTAATTATACGTATAACATGTAACGATTATACTTAAAGGTGAATTAAAGAATGTCTGATGTAAGTACAATACCTTATTATAAACATCATGGTTTATTTACGTATTTATCCGTTTAATTAAATACAAAATGAGAGGGTTGAAGTAATGTTAGCCATGGGAGAGATAAACATCCCTTATTAGGACAGGCTAAGACAAAGTTAGCCCATTTACTCATATATTAAAGCTTTGATTAATACTTGGAGAATGGGAGACAAAGACTGGCTTCCGCTTTGATATGTTATTCGCAACCCGAGCCCCCTACGTAAATCCTCTCAAAGGATGCCTCGTCTGAAGGAGGTTGAAATGTTGTATGCCGTCTATTGTCTACTAAGCCATTTTCTTTACAGTAATTCTACCCGAACTTCGACTACATCCAAACCTCGAAATCTCCATGTTATGTTATTATAAAGACTTGAAACTTCATCCGGAATGCCCGGAATAAACTTTGCTATTCAAGATTTATTCCAAAGGTTGATGGTACGCTTTTGTTCTTTTTCGTGTGCCTAGTCAGTATGTTTTTCATCAGACTTTCATTTTTTCAGCGATCACCATAGAGAAGGCTTTACTTTATGTTGCCATATGTAGAAACTCGCCAGTATTTTGTATGCCGGTCTAAACTTTAACTTTTTTAAGCCAAGAAGTTTTCATCCTATTCCTCTTCTCACTTATATTTTTCGGCTGATAATCAGCTGCAGGATCCGAAAGGGTAGTGTTACGGGCTACTGGGTGTTAAAAAATGAATTAAATAACTGCTAAATTAAAGATACTAATATTTATTAACAAAAGTGATAAAAAGAATACAATGAAAGTATTAACAATTGCATTATTAAGCTGATAGAAATGTTCAATAACAATATTCTACATATTTATTATAACCTAGGCCTATTTAATTATTACAATAATATAAAGATATTACTAATCCTAAATGACTTAACTATTTACATAAGTTTGTAAAAATACCATAAAATTACAACTACTACTTAACTAATTAACTATTACTAATTAACACGTACAGTTCACCAATTAAAGTGCACCGACCGTAAGATTCTCCAAAGATCACAAACTGACACACAGTAATAAACAGAAACGGTTTATACACTCGCAAGACTGTCACAGTCCACTGATACACTTATTACACTGGCCGGTTCAACACTGAATAGTTAATCACACTGACACTAACTTATTCCATTTCATCACAGTGCCCGGTCTACTCTCAGACTGGCCCGCTCGAGATGAGGGGAGTATTTAAATAGGCAAGGCCGAACATTCTAGAGCACTTTTAAGAATGGTGGGAAGTTCTGGGAGTGTCTAGAACCTTCTTAATGACTTCCGACAAAAGGAGGCGTTCTAGAAGGTCCTAATCCAATCTTAACTTCTCCCACCGACGGGCTTAAGCCGCTAATCCCTTGTTTCCGTCCTTCTCTATGTGGCCGTAATAGTAGTTCCCTGTATTTTACAGTGCTAAGCGGTTCCCTATACTTTTTAGCACTTCTTAAAACTAATCAACTAACAAACTACTAAGCACTTAAACTAACCAACACTTAACGTTCCATATACATCCAATGTATTCTAAGCATTCTTTTGTTAATCCACATTACGCCATCGTTAGCAAACATTTATAGAGATTCCCCAATCTCTTAATCTAAAGTCAGGAATCAAATTTTCCATTTGGGATTTAGGCCTTGAGTAAAGTTACCTACTCCTTGGTGGACTTTGCAGATGATATAAAATCCTTTACAACAATGATAGAGTTGAATTAGAGAAACGCAACATAGAGTATATAAACCCTTCTATAACAAATGATATTGCCAGCATGTCTGGTTAATACAAGCATTCGTAGCTCAACTTTATTAACCTGGAATGGAATGAGTTAAAGGATGCTTTACGAAGAGAAATCAAGAATGGAACAGAAGAACCTAAATGGTGGAAGATCATACCGTGTGACAGGGCTGATGATAGCTAATAGTTAAAACAGTACCTAATGAGACAGTAAGGGTTATAACAATTTAGATAGGCATAGAGGATTTTTTCAGATTTCTCACTAAATCGGATGCATTATATCCTCTAGTTAAATATTTTATTTCTTGAGAAAAAAATAGTGTGATTTGGAATAATGTATGATCAGAGAAATGATTTTTTCCAAAAGATAAAGAAATAATACAAATTAGATAGAATTTTGGCTACAATTCAATTTGAATAAGTTATAATATGAATTACATTAAAAATGCCAGTGGCATTAAAAATGTCTCAATCAAAAACAAGCAAAAATAAAGAAAAATATTTCATTTACAAAAATATAAAATATAATGAAGTGATGATTGCAATAATTGCTTACAATAAGTTTAGGTTTACTTGAAATGTTGCTTCACACCATATTGTACTAATGTTGTACTACTTATCCTACTTTTTCCTATTTCACACTAACTCTTTATTTAAGTTGCTCACAACTCTAGACCAACAGCAACCCAACTCTGAAGTTTCATCAAAAGTTGTTCAATTCTTAAGTTTAGAAGAACAAGTGGTCCATAGAAAGAGAGGGTGTGACATTAATTATAGATAGTTATTTCTTTTGAGAGCGATAACTTTATATCAATTAGCTGATTAAAATACTCGTGATATTTAAATTAATCGAATTCTTTAATTAGCATCTGCTTAATTTATTGTTTTTAAATAAAATTGGATTTCATATCATACAAAGTACTGTACACACAGTTTTGTACGAACGTAGTTGCAATATTTCTTTAATAAATAATAAAAATACTGGTAGCACATAGTGGCAAGCATGTAATATTTGGCTTTTATATTATGCAACTGTATGAACTGTAAGACAATTTAATTAATTTATGAATATTAAAAGTGTATATTATGGTAAGTAAATATAAACTAAAATGTTGATTGAAAGTTACTCGGTATTGGAAATGGTTCACAATATTGAAATTTTCATCATGATGTTAAAGCGTGCTTGATAAATTACAAATACATGGATTAGGTGGAATAATTGGTATTGATCCACATTTTTAAGCGTTTTCATTAATTCTACTAGTGAGTGCTCGTGTGCACGTGTGCTATTGTATTCTATTTGAGATTTTTGTTTATTAATTCCTGTATTGCTGTCCATAAATAATTATTTGATTCTCATCTCTATTTTAGTTCTAATTAACCATTTTTTTTTGCTTACTAACTATTTACTTACTTGATAGCGAGTGCTGCAAAACGCCAAAGAAATCTATTGAGACCATTAATGAACCATTTGGAATTAGTCGAACCATTAGATCCAGATTCACAGTCCTTGTATGAAAAAAGTAAACAGACGACAATTCCCTAATATATTTTCCTTGTACGTAATATTTTGTGACAAAAGAGCCATCCTAACCAATTTACATTTTAAAATAATGGTTTTATATTAACTAGCACATGCATATAGATCCTAGTTAGAACGATCTACATTGCAGAATTTCAGAGTAAAAAAAGAATTCCGCTAAGAAATAATGTTTTATACAGTTACTTGGGGAGTAGTGCAACCGTGCTCCAAGCATACTCCACAGAAGAGTACGCTAATCACACTCGACATTAGATCAGCTATAGCACTCACCCTAGGGCCTCCTTCCCTGAGAGATTTGTCCTATCTGGTAAGGGTTTATGATATTTTTGGGTCACCTCTTCGACTTGACAAACTCATCCCAACCCTTATTCATCACAAGAAAAAAACTCCTCGCATTGCTTAGGAGAGTCCTCATAAGAGGACCGATTATGATGTGTGGAAGACAGCATGCAATGGTTGTGAAGAAGAGTGGAGATAAGTTTTGAGATAATAGTCCATCAGTAACTTACTACTTGAGATTTTGAAGCAATATTGGATTTTCAGTAGAAGAGGAAAGAATTAACATTCTGATTGAGAGAAACTTGCAAATTGCAGCTACAACGGACTAGCTATGCAAACTATCTCTGTGTAGTATCCCAAACGAATACATACTTCATACTCCTAAATCTGAATAAAACATCAGGCCGATGCCTGTCCTGTCAAAATGTATGCGTATGGTTTCACTTCAGGGATTGAAATTGGGTATTAAAGACTGTTTTGAATTATATAAAATTATCCTTTTTTTTTTCTTTGGTCTTAGATTCTCAATATTGCTTCAAAATCTCATATTTCTTAAGTACTAATCTACTATTATCATTCAACTTATCTTCCTCATGGTTATTTTATTGTCATTTTTTTTGCATGGATGCTTATTCTAGTGAGTATTCGCACAAATGATAGTAACGATCGCTTGTTATAACAGCTAACTAATATGTTCATGCCTAAGGAATCATGTTTATTAGATGAGTCTGTAACCCAAGAAGGTATGGCATTGTTTTTTTTTTTTTATTACTACTACATATTAATATTGCGCAACAGACCAGTGTGGGTCTTAGCATCGTTAATAATTTTGTTCCAGTATTTTCTGTTTCGTAGATTAGTTAACGCGGAATTACGAAGCATTCTCCTGGTAATGATTATTCAAGTGAAAGCGTCACGAAGATGGGCTTGTAAAGTTGTTAAACCTGGTAGTGAACGAATTTCTAAAAAGTTTATAATTACAGTGCTGACTGGGAAGCGTCTGTAGACCGAGGCTTAGGTCTCCACCTACTCAGGAGTCAAAGCAATATCCTCTATTGCGCTAAAAGTGATCTGGTGGATTTGGGTTTGGGTAGTGGTCCGTGGAGAAAACTATGTAAGCAGAAATTGGTGGTATTGGCATCGAGCCTTTTGGTTTGCTAAGCCTTATTACTTATATATTTAATGTTTCTGACTTTTTTTATTCAGTAACACCTAATCCATTAAGCTCATCTTCAACGCCTTGCATCTAACGCGTGCAATGTATGCCATCTACTTTTGCGAATTGTAGGTTCCCTTTAAGTTAGCTTTGTAAACTTCCTTTATATCCCCTCCTCTTTTATATGTATAAATACTATTTCTAAAACAGTGTATAGTAGGTAGCATAGAGAATATAGGTTTATGATATAGGTTAGAGGATAGAGTTGCCAGTATGATAGTTTGTAAAACGTGTTAGTCCATTCTCGATCTAGTGATACATGTATCAAGTATAAATCAACAATGTAAATTTCATTCATTTAACCATAATGATACCGTCTGGCTCATTATGTCTCTGTTTGCTAACTTTTTAGGATGAAGAATGTTTCAACGAATAATAAATAATTTAGATACGAATAATAAATGCCTTTAGATCTTTTCTAAATAAATGTATTTTTCGTTAGGGACTGCCTTGAAAAATTGAGTCCAAACGAGGAACCTACTTCCTGAGAGTAGATCTACTAAGCATATATCTTTATAGCTAAGTCAGAAGGACGTTAAAATTCAATTGCGCCCCACCTTCATACATTACGAATTCGTCCCTCTGTTAGCTCCTCGTTTCGGAGGCGGGTGTAAAATCCTTTATAAATCATTCGTCCCAGTAGTTGGAGATCTTATATATCCATTTGTGGAATTTAGTACTCTCAAGGATATTATAGAAGCGTATTATCAATGTACTCAAGACAATTGGAAAAGTTGGAGATGGGATTATCCTTATAGTCTTCAACATGGTATTGTGGTATTGGCAAATAATGGCAGTGAAAGACCCAGTTTATGTAATCAACATTTCCACTATTTCTATAGCCGAATGCAATTGTATAAATGACATTCTCTAGATCTAATTGAACAGTAAGGGACATTGTAATTGAAAGGGTTATAGAGGATTTTTTTTTACTCTTCACAAAAGCGGCTACGAAATTTTTAATTAAAGAAAAGCCATCCTTTTGCTAAACTTTTAATTATTAAGAAAAGGAATAGGAAGGGTGTGTAATAAAGTATGTTTTAACTATTCATATAAGTTTTAATTTTTCTAATCAGTTTTACAATTTTTGTATGGGCTTCATTTTAATATAGTTTTAATATTTTGTTAATGTATTACTGTTAGTATTGTGCTATTTTGTAAATAAATAAACTAATTAATTTTATTATACTTTGTTATTTTATTTTTTGTATCAACATTTAATTATTTATAGGAAATTATTTTTTTTTTTTTATGGACTTCATTTTAATATTGGGTTGAACTCAAAAAAAAAAAAATTGGTGTGTATAATCCTAGATTAATGGTGTAATAATCTTGTAAATAGTTTAATAGATTAATTATACTATTTTTAGTTGGGCTCTTTTTAGATTGTTTCTGTATAGGGACATTTACTTGTTTGTAACCATTTTTTTTTAATACATTAAATTGAAATTCACAACTGTATACTAATAACACCTGAAGAAAATAGACTGAATGATACAGAATGCCATGAGATAAAGGTAAGCTGAGAAACTATCCACTGGTAGTACTCGAATAATACTAAAGTAAATTTTTTCCTTTGGTAAAGGTTCACTTCAATATTGGTTTGAATTTTTTTATAAACAGAAAAAATGTTGGTATAGAAACTGATTTAATGATGTATAAATGATGTAAATATTTTATTTAATGTTCAGTTAATATTCCTCGTTTAGCTTAAAGAATATTTAATTATAGAAAACTTTTTATGTTGTGAGTATGTTGATGGGGCTATTTTATATTTATGGCTAATTTTCATTTATATTTATTTTTAGACCATCTTCAGGGATGAGAATAAAACAAAAGAGAATGAGAATATACCAAAGAAATTAGTGCAGTGCTAAAGAGAATCTATCGCAGATTTTATAAAGAGAAATTATGTGAATGACTAGTACAAAAAAACGAAAGTAAAAAGTTAATTAAAATTATTATCATACATTTTTAAATTAATTTTATTTGTATGTTCATTTTAAAGAAATAGTAATTAGACTAAACATCATAAATCACTGCTCTGGCATCCCAAAAGGTTAAATACAATTATTTAAAACATATTTAATACTCAAAAACATAGAAAATTGATTTATAAATACAAAAAAAAGTTATTACAAACTTCTATCGGTAGTCCTCCTGAGTGCCTATTCAATTTTTTTTTACAACAAATTTCTTATTGTTGTGTATAAGTATGAACGATTCGGCTGGAAAATCAAGGAATATTTTTCCTTATATAGCTCTTAGGAATCACATACGATGTATTTGAGACAAGGATAAACATATACAGACTTTATTCGTAGACAGTGAACGATTTTCGCCGGACTATATTTTATTTATGATTGCCTCCGGGGGCCAAGGAGATATGATGACTGTGCCCGTTTTATATTTTGATCCGTTTTATTGGCTTTCGGTGCCTCCTAAATCTTCACTGGCCATAAGCCTCTTTTGCGGTTTATCTGTCTGAGCCTGGAATGGATATCTCGGAGCTTGTCGTAAATTGCGAAAAGAGCTGATTGTCTACTTCCTTATCGCCATAGGCTAAGTAACAGCTGTCTATAACTTAATAATCCTTGTAAATTCAGCTATCTATTGACTAATTATAATCCTATTTTACTGGATCATTTTATATTATATCTGTAAAAGACGCCACGAAAATTGGTATTTTGAATGGAGGCTTCCATTAAATGTAAAATTATGAAGAAATTTATTGTTGATATTCAACCATCATTAAACGTCCAAACTTGAATATAAGTAGGATTCTTTTAAAGAGATTGGCTATGTGTTTACCAATTTACTAATCAGTAAACTTAATACCTAGGTGCAATATTGTGTTAATAAATATATAGTGCAACTGGTTAAGTAAACTCCAAGATAATTATGTATAATGAATGTACTTTATCTATATATTTCTTATTTCGACTATCATTTAATATATGCATTGAGAAATTACGATTAATGATTCAGATATTTATAGAGGATTGTCATAAAATGCATACAGTACTTAAAAAATGTCTGGTAAAACAAAGGATTACTTATAGTTCTTGCTAAGTTATGTCTTTCCCGGATCTGGCCGTTTCATTGTTCCACGCGTGTTTCCCCATCTTCGCTTACCACATCCGAACTTCCTTCCAGAAGTCAACTTTGATCCTACTTCCTCGGAGTTTTTTCAGAGTGTCTTTTCCAAAGGGAGTCTTGGATCCCCTCACTAAAGGCTCTTACAATCTGCCTGAGTGACCTAGTCCTTGTAACCGTATTTGGTACATTTAGTAGAATTCATATTTATTTTTATAATTTAAAATAATATAATAAATATGAATTTAAAATAATAATAAATTAAAATATATATACTGACACTCCAAACAATAATTATAAACTTAAGGTCACTATAATTATAAAATTAAGGTCACATGTGGTCTAGTGGTTAGCGTAACAAACTACTAAACCCAAGATCGCGGGTTCGTAGCCCGGCAGGTGGCCCTAGGATTTTTTTAAGGGAGTAAAAAATCCTTAGTTACACCGTCCTTCGGAAGGGACGTTAAACGGGGGTCCCGAGCCTGTACGATGTCAGGTACTCGTTAAAAATGCCTATCCTAATTAAACCTGGATAGGCAAAATTTAGAGCTCCCACTGTAGCATCGTCCGATTAGCCATAGCAGCATAAAGTGACGTTAAATGAACAAACAAACAAACAATAATTATAAACATTTTCAAATAATTTATTTATTAATCAATAAATTTCAACTAGTTATTGATAACTAAAGTTGATTGAAATAAATTTTATAACTCATATATATGCCGCTAGGCGTCGCAATACGTTATGAGCATGTCAGTGACGCGATTCCATAAGTTCCCCTACCAAAAGTCGCTTAAAATGTTTTCACTAAAAAAAAAAAAACAAAAAAAGAAACATGCCACGTTAGTTGCCTTTATGGTTTGTTTCAATTCATCAGTAAGTTGAGCTCCAGGACAGTCTCCAGACACTACAGAGCCAATTCACGGCTGCTAAAAGATTCAATAATTTACCTTCCACATCCGGTCTTGAACTCGGGAAATAGAATTCAATAACTTCGCGTTCTATTCGCTGAACTACATCCTCCTTCTTAGACGTATTGACATTATCTAATTTTTAATTTTCGGTATTTTTTATGTGGTTAATCGGTAAGTGCTTTAATAAGTAGATGTTAGGGCGGTAAAGCCGGTTCTTCTCGTCGAGAAAGAAAATATTTGATAAAATGGTCACACCATGAGGTTGGAATAAAATCTTTGGCCCAAAGTATAAACTTTAGGTAAATATTTAACTTGAACAAATGAAATCCTACGGTTACCTGCGGCTCTTCTCTTATGTTTCGTTGACACCTGAAAAAGAGCTGGGCGGGAAAACTATTGATAGTCTAAGACACATAGGAAGACTTTAGACGGAAATATATCCAACCATCCTCATTGAATTACACCTAACATCTATTAATAATAATAATAGTCCTAAAGGCGTTAAGAAAAATAATAATTACAAAATTTAAGGTACCCCATCAATAAGCTTAATTCCCAAAGCCACCAATAATTTCAATTTAAAACAAGATCCATCATCCATAATCCTACTGGCACTAATGATAATTATAATTTAAATAAAAGATCTCCATCAGTTTTGTGAACGAAACAGTATGAACGAGAGAAGGAAAATAAAATATTTAATTGTCAGATTTGAATGGCTCTACCAACAACTGAACTAGCATCTGGCCACGCCCATGGACCACGACCCTGCTCACCGGCAGTACCAGTTCTCAACTCCAACTTATGAGGGAATACGAACTGGTATAAAAAGGCTCATTCGAACTAGCATAAGCATTTTTACCCCCGTGTCCGGGATGTGCTGCTGCTTGCGGACAAAGTTGGTAAGAGCTTCTTGAAATAAAATTTAATTTAATCAATCGTTCGACTAATTTCGGGATGAAAGTGGAGACCCCTGAGTCATATCTGGCATCATTACCCGAACTGGGCCAGTAATTGTTTGGTAAGCACGTTCTTAAAAGTATAATTTCTTAATCTAAATTAACATTTAATTTATCTACTTTTCTTTTTTTTTATTCAGTTTGTCATACTACTAAATAAAATAAAATAAAATATTAGATATTTACTATCCAAGATTTTTTTTTGTATTTCGGTAATGAAATATTTGATCCGACATGTCACCTCATTACAGTTACATCTTGGAAAGGTCGGAAGGCAAGAAGTGAAGAGTAGGTTCCTGGATAACGAGATCGCTAAGTGTGACGATGACAGGAATTGTACATCCTTTCGAGGCAAAGCTTGCGAATGCCATTAATAAGTCTAGCATCATCACCAAAATATTGGGTTTTCTAAAGGTGACAAATGAGTTCAAAAATAATTAATTCAATAAATAAGTTTTATTCAATTATCTATACAATTTAATCTTGAAAAATATTATTCGACCGTATATTATGAGGAAGAAAATGATAAGGGTGGATGTCGAAGAATTAGTTCCTTAATTATCGATAAACCATTTATTAGAACTGACGTTTTGCCTACATTACAGATATTCTCCAAGACTGGATTGGGAAGATACAAACATATTTAAATTAAATAATTAGAACAGAAAAAATATAAAAAATAAAATAATATATAGAAATGAGAATTGGAGTAAACCATTTACAGAACGACCGCGACTGCGGTGGATTGACTATATGGCATAAGACGCGTGGAACCTGGGAGTCCATAACTGGATGGCAGGCAGCAGCACTCGACAGGGGCTACTGGAAAATACTGATATAGGAGGCCTGGACGCGTCCACGTGTTGTTGCCGAATTAATAATAATAATAATAATAATAATGATAAAATAAAATAATCGTATTATTAAAGATTTTTGAATTTGAATGAGAAACTTAACTGAAAATTAAAATTAAGTAAAAAAATAAAATAAAATAATTATAGAAATGAGAATAATATAAGTAATATATGAAGTGAAACGATAATAGACTGTTATCATTTTATCATGTGCACTAGAATCAATTTGTTTAACTGGAATATATTTTTTATTTCCTACAACGTTCATATTTTTAGATGGTATATTCGCGATTTTAAACGTACGTTTTTATAGCATAATTTTGCACATTTTTACAGTTTTTACTGCGAGTATTTCGATTTTTAATTTACAACGCAAAACTATATTGTTCGATTTCTATTTGTCCATAACCATTAATACCTATGCTTTCTAAAAAAATAAATTCTGGAATGGATAACCGAAGCAGATATAATAAAAATGGTTGATTATCTGTTAAAAAAAAAATACAGTGGAAAGAAAGCAACGACAGGGGACTATTTGAAATATCTTTTGTTTATTTAAGATAAATAGTTTGAGGTATCTGCACCTGCAATATCTTATTACTATTAAATATTTTATATATTACAAATCAACATCGGTAACTAATCTTAATATAATAGAATTACAAATCGATTTCGTAAGAGCTTTCTTTAAACTCTCCATACTAATTATAAAAGCTGTGCTTTTTTGAACGATCTGAATTATTAATTTTTTAAGAATAATTATCAAGCCTTTTTATCTGCGGCACAGCACAACTGATCAAAAGGAATTACGCTCTGAGAGTATTTCGGGTTCTCGAAATACTCTTTGATGTACAAATTGCCTTGAACCGGTAAATGGTTTCTTGGAAAAAAATTCATTTACTTAAAAAAAAATTAGAAACGAATGATTATTCATCATTATCGTTAAATAACTTGATAATATCAATGCGTCTATTATTTCATGGAATACTGATTTCTTTCGTGATCATTTGTAATTAGACTTTTATTTTATATTCTTCATTGATTAAAATTAGGAAAACGTTGAAATATTATTAGAAATTCTCAGATTTTACATGTTATGACCTATATATTTAATTGGTATCCCGGTTTACGTGTTTCCGAAAACAATAATGTTATTTATTTTAAGTATTGCAATCGCATTAACGTTATGCTATCGTCCCTTTTGATAAATAACGCCATAACTCAAAAATTACCATTTTTGAGTTAAGTCTTTAGTAAACATAACATTGGTTGGAGCTTTTTTCAATCAAGAACGACAAATTTGATATTCCATTTCAAACATTTTTATTAATAAAGTCATATTCTTAGTTGTGTCTTGTTAGAACTTGAAGTTTTATGGAAATAATGACATAAACTACAATAAAAAAAAGTTTCAAGATTTTAATAATGATAAGGCTTAGCGAACCCGAAGGCTCGATGCTGATACCCCCAAACTCGCCCAAATTCGCCAGTCAAGTTTTTAAAAAAACATTCTAATGGTCAATAAAGGAATTTGAATACCATCAATGCTTTGCTTTACCAAAACCCATGTTTTTTAACTCTCAGGGAACATTCATACCTCGATTGAAAAATTAGTTTTCTTGAGTCCATGCCATGTTCTTTTGAAGGAGCGATTTGTGATAAAATGATTTAAACAAACTTGTACCAGGTCTGCAAGTTTAAAATGTCGTTTATTTCTTAAAATATAATTTAATTTACAAAAAAAAGTATAATATATTTTATTAAAAGTACTGGCCCTCGCTTTCTACACATTTTGTCCATCTCTCGGGCAATTTATGGATACCATTCCAAAAGAATGCTTCATCTTTATTTGAAATCCATTCATCGAGCCATTTTCTTACATCCTCCAAATTGTTAAAGTGTTGCTCAGCCAATGAGTGTCCCATCGATGAGAATAGGTGATAATCAGAAGGCGCCAGGTCAGGTGAATACGGCGGGTGGGGTAGGAGTTCCCAACCAAGCGAAGAAATCGTTTCCTTAGTCAATCTGGCTGAATGTGCAGGAGCGTTATCATGCTGAAGAATGACTTTGGCGTGCCTGTGAGCCCATTCTGGGCGTTTTTCGATCAATGCGTGACTCAAATTGATCATTTGTTGTCGGTAGCGGTCGGTATTGACTGTTTCGCCGGGTTTGAGAAGCTCGTAGTAGACTACTCCCTTCTGATCCCACCACACACACAGCATTGTCTTCTTCCCAAAACGATCCGGTCTTGCACTCGATGTGGATGGTTGTCCTGGCGTTACCCATGATTTTATTCGTTTGGGATTCTGAAAATAAATCCATTTTTCATCGCCAGTTACTACTCGATGCAAAAAACCCTTTCTTTCGTGGCGTAAAAGCAGCATTTCGCACACAATTTTTCGTTTTTCCATCTGTCGTTCGTCCAATTCATGTGGAACCCATTTTCCAACCTTTTGAATTTTTCCCATAGCTCTCAGGCGATCGGAAATGGCTTGTCTAGTGACATTCAACTGTTCTGCCATCATTTGTTGGGTTTGGGTATTGTCTTCGTCTAATAAAGATTGCAATTCGACGTCCTCAAACTTTTTTGGTCGATTTTCTCGTTTTTTATCAGTAACATCAAAATCACCACGTTTGAAACTTTGAAACCAACGTTCACATGTCTTGACGGTTGGAGCAAGATCGCCATAAGTCTCAACAAGAATTCGATGACATTCAGATGCCTTTTTCTTTTGATTGAATAAGAAAATCATGACATGCCGCAAATGCTCTTTATTTTGCTTAAAATTAGACATTTTTAACACCAAAGAAAGGTATGATACGTCCACGTAAACGACTTAAAAACAACTGACTTTTGTAAACAAATGACTAACAAACAAAATAGCGTTTAGAGATAAGCAAATCCTTCAATAGGCTAAGAGCGCATTCTATTGGAATTAAAACGACATTTTAAACTTGCAGACCTGGTATATCGAATCCACATTTCACTGTATTTTGCTATATTGTATGTCTAAACCTCTACCACTACAAGACGTAAACGGGTCTGGGGTTCAGTACACGATAGAGACTCTCCTCTTTCATGGACAACAGTTTCATAGAAAGGTGATTTGTCCTAGAACACGCTCAACCCCTTTTATTTTGGATACCCACTTTATAGGGGCTTGGTGAGCTCCAGGATGATCCTAGACCCCATATGATCCATCTCCGGCTACAGACTAAATAAAAGTTTGGCCTGCAGCGGGATTTGAACCAGGTTTTTCGCCCGGCAACTCAGTGCTCTACAACGGATCCACGTCGCTTCCTGTATATTTTGCTGTATATTTCCTTAGCTACTGTACTCATCCTCCTTGCTCTATTTTTGTCTCGATATACATTCCTCGACTGAAGGGAAGATTAATGGAAAGAGGACAGTGATGAATGAGATAGAGGGCAGAAGAACATCCACAACATCAGCAAGATGTCCTCGTTAGAAGAGAACAAAAAATGGACGAAAAGCCAAAAAAGATGGGAAGAATATTCTTCTGCATAATCCTCTACTTAGTCCCAACCAGCCACTGGCCTGTTTACTTCATCTCCGAGAAGTTCGTTCCTTATAGATTTTTTATTTCACTTATTATTCTTTTAAGAGAGCGGAGTGGCTCAGTGATAAAAAACTATGTCGAATGTACTGGCTTCAAATCTCGCTCGCTGGCATACTTTTATTTGCCCATATAATCTTTTTCCGGGATGGACCGTGTGGTGTTGGTTTTGTTTGCCAAGCTTTCGCTCATCGTGTTGTGAGCTTCCTCAGGGCTAGTCAGTAAACTGACAGTAAACTGACTAGCCCTGAGGAAGCTCACAACACGATGAGCGAAAGCTTGGCAAACAAAACCAACACCACACGGTCCATCCCGGAAAAAGATTATATGGACATTACCGCAGACCGTGGAAGCCTACGTGAACATACTTTTATTTAATGTGTTAGCGGCCAGTAGTGGACCCTATAGGATCTAGGAACCTCCCGGAACTCACCCCGCTTCTAAAAGTTGGTACCCAAAATAAGGGGAGAAACTGACGGTTAAGCGTAATGTAAGGCAAATCACCTCCCTGCACAACCGTTGCCCATGAAACAGTTTTTTTTTTATTCTTTTAAGTATTAGATTCTATTAAAATAGTTTATATATTTTTTAATATTATAAAATACAATTAATACATCTTCGAAACGCTATTACTGTTTCAGTTGCTAAAAATAGAGGTATAGTAGCAGAATGTTCATTCCGCAGCTTCTTTAGTAAGTTTCTAAATAAGATAGTATTATAGTTACTGTTTCAGTACTATATTACAGTATTGTTGTTGATGCAGTTCTGTATTTTGTAAATTAACTACGTCTATATGTTCTATTAATAATAAAAAAATCGTTATTATGGAATAATTGGAAAATTAGGAAATAATAAGTTATAATTAATGGAAACCAACCAGTTGTTAGTTATTCGTATTTAAGAAAATAAGTTTGTTCCTAATAAGTGTTAAAAATACCGACTTAGTTTGTATCTAGACACCACACATTCGATATACGACTGATAACAAAATAAATAATTCACCATAACACAATCATTCCCAACCAAGGACTTAATAACCAGCAGGCATTCCGGATACTGCTTAGTTTATTACTTACATTTAGTATACCACGTGGCTCTACTTTAGCAGGAAAGTTATTTGTTTGTATTATAAAAGTGTTTAAGATTGCAATAGATATTAAATAGGTATTAGTTTACCTATCTAAGATGCAAAGGCATGGATAAAAAGGAATATGTTCCAAAACAACCCGTGAGGGGTCTAAGGTTCATTATAATGTTAGAGACTGTACTGTTTCTAAGGCCAAGGTTGTGCTGGGAGTTAATTTATTTACGAGAACACGCTCAACCACCAGATTTTCCTCTCAATTTAAGATATCGACTTTATAGAGGATGGGTGAGCCCCGAGAGGTTCTGCAGATCCCAGAGGTTCCATCCATGGTTATTAACAGACTAAATAATTTATATGTCAACCAGATTTGAACACTAAACCTTCCACATAGCAACTCAGCACTTGAAATGTATATTTTCTATAATGGCTTATAGAAGTCGGGAGTCAGGCCATATGATTCTCCAATTTTTAAATATATTATGATTTAACCACTCAAGCTCGACAAAATACTCAATAAAAGTAGTTACTTGTAGGTAAACAACGTCGATAAAATATAGGATATGAGAAACTATTGCTAATAAAAGTATGCTCTCTCTGTATTAACTAGTGTAACTTAACCTATCACACATTCAAAACCATGATTTTAATTAATACCCATTTGAGTTCTTCTTGTAAGCAGAAATTTAATGCAGTTTCGTTTTTTGTATTTTTCTTTTTTTTTTATACAAAATTTGTATCTGAATTCACTGAACCTTGTTTTTCTCCCGGTTTAAAGTTAGACACTCATATATGCTAGCTGATAAATCGTATTGAGGAAAAAAAAAACTAAAATAAAAAGCTGAATAAACCTTAAATAAAAAATGTATAAATGAATTTTCAGTCACTGAATATTAAATCCTTTGGTGCTTCAAACGCCCACACTCATCAATTTAAATACGCCTACTTCTTTTATTTCATTTCGGTCGTTCGGCTTAAATGTAATATGTTGCGACACGTGATGTTATTACTTTGTAATAATGGCCTTTAATTTTAATTGTATGATTACATCCAATAATAGTAATAATATTTAATATATAAGCAATTAAGATTCTTATGTGATTAATATATATCAATTGGGAGCGGAGAAGCTCAATGTGGAATTGATGAGCTTTGTAGGGTTCGAATCCGATCAAGGCAGATAAACAGATTAATCTTTCAACAAAGACCGATCCTGCGGGATCTCCAGAGGCTTTATATTGAGTACCCTCAATTGGGGGAACACTTGGTGGATTAGCAAGTTCTGACTATCGGCGTAATCACCTCCCTTCACAGCCGTTGTCCTAGAAATAGTACAGTCTACCATTAAAACTAATTATAGGGTATACATTCGTAAGAATCGTATATACAATTTGAACTTGATAAGCAAATGTAGCAACTTTGTTAATTAAAATCTATTCTAGGAAAAGACAACTTCTTCCTGTTATACAATGTAGGTAGCCTTTCCATACCGCATTCTGTAGAACAATTATTATAAATAATTAATTGTCTGCTGTGGGGAATTCTTTTTTTATCAATAACAAAATATAAAATTAAAGAAATGTAAAATTAATTAAAAGATAAAAGACACTTTCTTGAGATACACCTGTCTCTATTTTAGAATGCCCCACAACGCTTCACCTTTCAAAGTACAGTTTTACACCTATTCGTTGGTGTTACTACATGATTAAGATATTCGTGATTAAAATAAAGATATGAATATAGTTTTATATATATTTATGTTTTAGGCATGTTTTTAATGTGTAAATTCAACAACCATTCAAAGGTTACAACGACCAAATCCCTTCCTAGCACGACTGTTGCTTGGAAAAAGTATAAACGTAGTGGTAAAATGAAAGCTTGATTTCGTTAATATTGCATTCATTCATTATACTCCTTGAAGAACCATGGCCTCTGCTAACTTCTGCTGCCAATGGCCACTGTCTGCCGCAAGGAGCCTCCAGCGGTTTATACCCTTCGCCTTCAGGGAATCCTCCATACCGCTTATAGACCTGAGGCGGAATCTTCCTTTCAATCTTAAGCTATCATTCGGTATTCTATACACCATCATCCTAGTAATTCTTGTTGGGTCCATCCTTTCCGCATGTCCCAACCATTGTAGTCTCTTGAGCTGGATGACTGTCACAATTTCGGGCTCATCATGTAGGTCCCTTTAACTCTTTATTGAACCTGATTCTCTACTTTTCTCCCATTTTAATTGGTCCAACAATTTTATGTCCAAAAATTGAAGGATCATTTTCTTCTTTTTGATCAGGGACTATGCCTCACATCCAAAAGTCACATTTGGTTTCACGATCATTTTATATATGAGACCCTTTCTCTTTCTGGACAAACCTTTAAAACTAAATTTAATATTCTATTATTTTAAATATATATAATGACGTATTTATGGGGTGTAATGTGTAATTGTGTAATGTACTTTTCCCGTTTATTTATATGCTTATATTTTATGTCAGATAGTATTACAACAATCTATGGAACAGATTATTTTTGCTTCATTCTTGGATTAATTTATATAGTTATTATTTATATATACTCTAAATAGTTAATAAAGATATACTCTTGTACCCAGGTACTGCCCTGCTTCACAGCGAGCCCCCCCGGGCCTAGCGGTTGGCGTTCGGAGAGGACCTGCAATGGACAAGAGACCTGCCAGGACACCTTACTAACCACCACCGCTGCGTCCGTAGTCGTATCTCCTCCAGTAAGTCAATTATTTATTTATATATTCAAAACTATATCTCAAGACTGAAAAGACAAGAAACTGCTCGACGTTTTCACCTACTTCAACATTTACTAGAAAAACGCTCTAAGCTCCCTATTAATTACAGAAGACTCATTTACATGATAATTATCAGACCTATTTGGACATACGGAGTTGAGCTTTGGGGCTCTACTAAACCATCCAATTCATCTCTTATCCAATCCTTACAATCCAAAATCCTTCGTAATATCCTGAATGCTCCTTATTTTGTTAAGAATAAAGTCATCCATAACGACCTTAATGTCCCATTTGTTGCTGATTTGGCCTGAACTCGGTATCTATCCTTTTATAACAAACTTCATTCCCACTCAAACCCTCTAGTTTCAAACCTAACTTCCTCTTCAATTCCCGATAATTCTCCGAGGCCTCTGAAAAGAAAATGGCCACGTGACCTTTTTAGGTGAACTTTGATTTTAGTACTACCAGTGGATAGTTTCTCTACTTGCCATTATCTCATGTCATGTATCACTTAGCCTATTTACTTGTTGTATTATCGTAATACATATGTAAATATCAATTAAAAAAAATGGATAAATACTTAAAAAATATCAATAAATCAAAATTTGTTAGTGTGGTCGAAATAGTATTTTAAATGAGCATAGGAGGCTTCTTGGAAAAGGGTAATTTTCTAGTTGCCAAACCGAGAAAAAATAAGAATCAATTCCCTTAAGAACCTGAGCATAATACTTTTTTTTCGCACAAATGCACAAAGTTCTAATACAATATTTTAGTAATGCTGATAATTGGATCATAGCTTCTACGAGTCAAAAGTTATACGCAATGGAAATCTCGATATTTAGCAAAATGATTTCAAATTGGTGACGCTTATCCTCAACCGCGATGCGTCGCAGTGCTCAATTAGCCTTATAAATGATTTCATCCTTTAGCTATCCAGTGGTCTAATTGAATTTTTGATGGAGATGATAGATATGTAGTTGCAACATCAAACTGTATTGAAGCCTCCCACTATTGAAGCAATTTAAATACTTATTCACGTCAATAATACTCTTGATACTTATTTCATAGAAATGAAATTGTCTATTGCTCCTTGTTGCGTTTCAACGATGCCAGTTCGGATAATTGATCTTCGCATAACCGACGCTCTACTTTGTAATGTACACGGGTAGCGAGGGAGAATACAAAATTAACATAAAACTCAATATATCCAAGTGATATATATTGTTTGACTAGATTGTTTGAAATCTAATGAAACGTATACTTGAAGTTTGAAAGAATAAAAAATATTATCTGCCTGTTCAATACAATAAGTGTTAGAGAAAAAATAAAACAATAAGATAGAAAATAATAAGAAAATACCCAAATTTAGTTTTTAGTTGTTTTCTTACTTTTAAAATTTCATTTCGTTGTTTATTTTCATTGATAAAAACATCCCTGATAGTTATATCTGGATATTTATCTCATAATTAAACAAAAAGCAATTTGTTATTATATCTTATTTTAAAATAACAAAACTTCTTACAAACATCATTTTAAATGAATAATCATTTGACATTCAAATAAAACTGAATTTGATGTCTCTGAAAAATCAACTGGCTTTATTTGATCAATCAACGATATTAAACCTAACATAATCGAAACACGAATGAATTTCATTGAATGATTTAATAATGTACTGTACGTCGTCCACAAGAGACGTTCCTGACATTTGACATCGGGGACGTCAAAGCCCACAATGGCACATGAAATGAATGATGTGCCCCAGACTTCATTGTATGTCAAGGGTTAAATATTGCCTTCGTATGACTAGATCGTTTGAAGTCCAATGAAACAGAAAACACACAAAAAAGGTATCTGTGACTGTTTTCAGTTACAAAAAAAATGAAAGAACCCGAATTTAATTTTTAACAAGTAACGGAATCTTTGAGCGCAATTTTTGGCCACTTCAAAACATTGAATTAAATTTAAACTTTGATTGTTTAATTTAATAAGTTTATGGCATTATCCTGACCTGGGTCTTCAGGATTAGTGATTTTTCATGTCCGAAGACACGTTAACCTCTAGAGTCAACTATTAAGGTATACATGTCTTAACCTTTGAGACTAGAAAATGTATATTGGCAGAATCAACGGTGGGAATAGCATATATTGTTGGGAATAGCATATATTCTTTTAAAAAAAAAAAAGGAATTGATTAAAAAAAAATAAGAAACACTCGTTTGTAGCTAGCTTAACTAAAAATTAGAAAATGGTTATTAGTTTTAAAAAACCAAACAAAAGAACTCGCTTATGTAGCCAGCCGAACTAATAAATAGAAAATAAATAATATCAATAAATGATCCAGGTGAAAAAAAACTAAAATAAATAAAAGCTTAAGCACCCAAATTTCTTTCTATGGCCTCCACCCGGATAATTTTCTTCCCCATGGATATAAGGTTAACTAATATTCGTCGAGAAAAATAAAAAATATTTTAAAAAAACTATACACATAATTAAAAAGTATTTAATAATTTTCAATGAAAATAAGAATATTTTTATTTTTTAAAGAGAAAAGATAGGCCCTCGACCGGGATTTGAACCCGGAAATCGAAAACCGGAAATCGCAAATCCCGGTCGAGGGCCTATCTTTTCTCTTTAAAAAATAAAAATATTTATAACTCATAAAAAATGACCAATAATTATAAAAAATTATAGAAAATAAGAATAGAGTGATGAACGAAAACATTTCACGTTATCATAAAAAAGAGTGGGGCTCTTAATGTTAATAGAGTTGATATAAATTTATCTTAAAAACACCACACAGTTTTTTTAAGATAAATTTAATTTTTTTTCACCATTATTCTTTTATGTATTTTTTTTTATCGTCACTGTCGTATCTAACTCTTCTTTACGGCTATAAAACGTGAATGCTGGGAGTTTAACAACGTCTTAAGGTATTCGAAAATAAGGTGTTGTGCAGAATATTCGGTCCAAAAAACCATGAGACCTTTGGATTTAGTAGATTACACAACGCAGAATTGCGAAGCATGCACCCGGTTGATATTATCCAACTGATAGCTCGCGAAGATTAAGATGATCTTGTATTGTTGTCTTAGTAACGAACGAATTCCTAAGATGTTAATAAGTGCTCTGCGGACTGGGAGATGTTTGTGGGGTAGACCGAGAAAATGCTTTAAGAGAGATCTCGCGGATTTGAATTGGGTAGCGGTTTGTTGACATAAGTTGGTGGTATCGGCATCGAGGCTTCGGGTTGACTAAGCCTTTTTTATTTATTCATTTATCATCACTATATTCTTTAATTATTTTTTTTTAAATTGTCTCCTTTTTTCTAGTTGTTTTACCTATTAAAGCTTGTTTTTTTTTGCGTTTTTGCTTTTTGTGTGTTTGGAATATTTAGATTGGATATAATGGAGGATACCAGATACAGTTTTGGTTATATTTAACTAATATATCATAAGTGGTGCATTCGTATTTTTTCTTACTACATCGAAATATCTCTCGCTGATTGCTACCCAATTTTTTGCAAGTTCTGTTCGTTTCCAACCCCCCCCCCCCAGTTCCTGGCCCCCCTAGAAATTGATATCTCTGTGAGGTATCGATCCAAGGCTGAAGATGACAGCCCCGCAGTGGGATTTATACTCGGCCTAAATGATTGATTCCTTAGTCTGAGTAATTCTCTTCAGGAGGGAACTTACTTTCGCAAACTCTCAAGTCCCTCAAGTTTTCATGGGCTTCCCTTCATCGATAAGTCATGCGAGGATAATAGCAAAGTTGGAATGAATTTATATGACGTATAATGTACTTTATTCCTCCATTCTTAGTAACAAACAATGCCCTACATCATAGCTTTTATATTTCATTTATGAGAGTTCCGTCTCAGACAATTTTCTGCAGAGACTCCATCATTATTCCAATCTTTTGCGCCAATTAGGTATCGCTGCCAAAAATGGAGTAGAGAGCAAATTGTGCCGTATCGAAGTAATCCAGTAGAGTGAGTTTGTTGGAGAAATGTGTATTGATTGTGGAATCAAAAATAAATCTCCATCTAGATTTCATGTACGTATATATTTGTGATTCTCGGGTTTCAGTCGGTTCTTAAACTCGAGAATCACAAGTATATATTATCTATATACGTCAAGAAACGCAGAAACTTATAAGTATTGTATATATATATATATATATATATATATATATATATATATATATATATATTGGTTTCTACTTATCTTGAGTGTTATAAAAATATTATTATTTGTCTAAAGCGCTGAAGCCAATTTTTACCTTAGTTACATATATGTGAATATGATGGGTTATTTAGGATTAATAGAGAACTTATGATTTCCTAAGTTATAATTGATGTAAGGAGCAATAATTTCCTAAGTGGCCTACAACTAAATCTGGGTTTGCCACACCAGATTAAAAAAATAGTGGCTTCATTTTAATAATTAAGATTCTGCCTAACACCATGTGTAATAAAATGCTCAAGAAGTTTTATGAACTTTAGCGATTGCCCAATTTACTAAAGCTTTTTATTTTACTTTTTTTGTCATTATCGTCAAGAATTTCTCATCCCATTTTGACTTCTTAAGAGGATAATATTTTACCCTAAAAACCCCAAGTGTTCAATCTATACTTCCATTAAAGATCTCTATCTCTCTTCTCAAACCCTTCCATGATGTATTTTCCGGCACATTATGTGAATATAGTTATTCTGAATTGAAACTCTCTTGTTAATTGTGTTTGGAAATTAGTAATAAGTCTGATTTTTAGATTGGATTGTAAATATTTCATCAACCCAACTTATAATAAATTTATTTTGAACCACTACTCTGATTTAGTATGTACTACCGTAACAGTTTTGAATCTCGCCGATACTGAAATAGGAGCGCGTAACTGGAGATCTGTTCAATATTCTAGCTCTCTATTGTGAAGTTTCAGCCAGGAGCTATGCGAGAACTCTTGAAATATTTACTCTGAGGACGGGATGCCTCCGACACCCCGGTGAATATTGAACTCGCCGGGGATCATCTATCGCATGATGGAAAATCCCTGAGACCAAAATACATGTTTTTTGTTTCGGAAATCGAAGACATTTCCTAATTCTACTTAGTGCGTGAATTATTGCATAAAGAAACATTTCATTAATAAATAGTATTTCTGTTTTTATTAATCAATCATTACTTTAATTTATTTATGTTTAATGAATCTGTTCAATTTTATCGGGATCTGTCAATTCTATATGAGACCATTTTTTAAATAATTCAACGGTCTATAGTTATCAAACGGTGGATCTTATTAGAAATATGTAGGTTTATTGAGTTATTGAACATTATAGTAGGGACATCCAAGGGACCTTAAAACACACTAAGTTGATTAAAAAAATTTAAGGCGAGCAGTCGTCACTAATGGCTTCAGCAGCCGAAAGAAAATCAAATAAAAAAAGACATAAAAGAGACATTCTTAAGAATTATGTGGTATATCTTTACTCTCTGCACTCCTACCTCCTTCCTTCTCCTACCAGTAATCCTTCTCTCTTCTCTCTTATCCTAATCTTGGAGCTAAAAGTTATACACGTAAACAAAGAGGGTATCTCAAGGAAGTTACAATGCTGACAACGTGGATGATATTTCATAACCTAGAGGTTAAGTATACACAATATCCCTAGGTCATAAACCCAATACAACTATCCATTAGCTGGAATGTTAATGGAATCTTTACCTCTATTTTGTATTCCAGATGACTGCTTATTATACAAACGATATTCACTGTGAAGGTCGTCGAATTACTAAGTAAATGCCAGCTGTATTCTCTACCTCGTGGAAATGAAAAAACAAGAAAAAGAGGCGCAATTTAGACGCGGGGAAGTGAATAAAAACACGGGAAGAGAATGATAGAGATATGGAAAAAAAGAAAAGATCAGTTGAAACAAACGTTCATAGTGGCTGAATCATATAAAAAATATGTAAATGCCCAGGTTAAGCTGTATGTGTGTCTTTAATTTGGTAGTAAGCAAGAGACAGATAAATCAAGAACAGCCTTATGCTCGAATTTGATTTTCTAAAAATTGATCAATAGACTTTTTTCTGGTGACTGAATTTTCCGTGCATCAAGCAAAGCAATTGAGAAAACATTTCTGAGATAATTTAAGAGGAAAAATTAAGGAAAACAACACTCCGTTCTTCATTTCTGTTACAAGTTTCCGATACAGCTTCGTATTGTAAATGTTGCAGTCTACGTTTCACTTGGGCCTAGAATTATTAAGATATCCGCATTCTGATCCGGGGGCTACGACAAATCCTCAGTAAAATACGTGATTAGCCGAGTTCCGGACACCCCAGTTGCTGAGCTGCAGTCAAGACTAACAATTAGGCAGGAGCTAGCGCGGACAGGAGACCTGATGGAGACAGATCGCTATTGGTACCGCTAATGGAATACCCTGTCCTCGCCTCATCTACAATTCGGGAGCAGATTAGCACCGTTTTGCATATTAGATGGACATCAGCTTTGAGATTAAATATAGCTTGTGTGTCTTCTCCGCTTCCTGCGAAAATATCGTGGTGAACTCTGACTTAAATCAGTATTAGGTTTTCCTTTTGATGAAATTTGATTTCGAAATATTGTGTGGGAAGAAAATAATTTCGTCCCATTGTGACAGATTGAGAAATACCAAAAATACTCTACGCTATCCCGATTCATGGGAAAAGAAGAAGAGGTAGACCTAAACTCAGATTATGTACTTGGTGATGCTCGCAACATCCTGGGAGTTACAAATTAGATTTCGTCGGCACAAGACCTTGAACCTTTGAAGTATGCGTTTATAGGAGGGAATAATTAAGTATGCCTGTAACTGGGTTGTAGCCCCTTAATAATAACAAGTAGAGAGTGAGAGATAGAGCTGTGGATCCCGGATTCGATACCGAACTGCTGAAGATAAATTCTCGAAATATAATATCATAAGCTCAAAAGATAAATAAAATACACAATTAAAACATGCAAAATGTCGGTCAATATTTCGCCCATTCAGGCATCTTCAGATTAGAAATAGAATAATAATAGCCTATTAGCAAGTGTTTTGGTTTCCTGTTTTTAGTTTAGAGACGTAAGGCTTCTTGGCTGAAATCATTCCACTATCTTAGCATAAATTATTAAATCTATATAGGCATCGGAAAAGAGCCTGCAGGATCTTCACACGCTTCTGGGATTCACCCAGCCCCTATTAAGTCGGCACCTTTAATTTGAAGAAATTTTTAAAAAATCATAATGGCATCACTCATTCTCACTTTTATCTTATGTATTTCAAGATCGTAAAATCAAGCAGATATTTATATAACTAAATTAATGTTCGTCTTGAACTATTTATAGCGGCCAGACAGACATACCTCTTATCCCCGCTTGTCTACGTACGTTAACTGTCGTCGCTCGTCTACTTTTAACTATCTCACAATGATAAAATTGTTTAAAAACCAATTATCGAAGTATTGTGATGGCCATTTATGTACGGACATAAGCACTTAAAATTAATTTACATAATCACAGAATCAAGCTCCGGTTGAATCTTTGTGCTTATAGCGGTCAATGCATCGCTGAATTCGTTGGGGATTTTCATTCCCACCGAATGTTCGCATCATACATCGTTAATCATGAAAAATAAACAGCTATTTGACAATTTCCATCAAGGCAGTGAATAATTAATGAGAAGAATTGAGAGTTGAACGATGAAAACAAGACAGTAAACGAAGTAAAGAGAAGAATCTTGTTAGCGAATATAGCATAATATTTCGAGAAAGTAAAAATTTTGATTATTTTAACTTGGAATCCTCATACTAGATTGAAAAGACAAGAAATTTCTCGCCGTTTCAGGCGACTGCAACACTTACTAGACAAACGATCTTAGTTCCCAATTAATTACAAAAGACTTCGAATTCCTCTCGTATCCAATCCTTACAATCCAAAATCCTCCTTACTTATACCAATAAAATCAACCATAATGACATCAATGTACCAGTTGTTGCTGATTTGGCTCGAATCCGATAACAATCTTTTCATGAAAAACTTCATTCTCACTCAATCCCAGTTTCAAACTTAACTAATCTTCAATTTCTGATAATCCTCCGAAGCGTCTAGAAATATGATGGCTTCGAGACCTTTTAGGTTAAAAATTTTGAGTAAAGATGAACCTTTCCAAATCATTAATTATTTCCAATTATACCGAGGATTTATTATGAACTGAGCTATACTCTAACTGTTGTGGTAATTAAGTAACTGAGTTCTCATTAATTGGTTCTGTATTATGTCTTATCATTAGTAATAATTGATTACTTAATAAGAATCGAGAGACGGTGGGACTAAACTTGGGTTAATGAAGCAGACGGAGTACGTGGTTAACTATCAAGAACCTACAACCTCCACCAGAACTTGTACCCTTACAACTTCGCCTTTGGAATGCGTCGCTAATTTAACGTCTCGATAGATAGAGGGAACCAACAAGATATATGTTGGTGAAAATTTGGTTGTGAATATCTGAACTTCACATGGGAACAATAGAAGGGAAGAATCAGAAGAAATTTTCTCATAAGTACATCTCGCTGCTACCGAAGCACCGTATGACTAAAGGTAAGATACAGTAATAGACCGTAGGTTAAAAAGGTAAGATACATTAATGGACCGTAGGTTAAAAAGGTAAGATACACTAATAGACCTTAGGTTAAAAAGGTAAGATATAGTAATAGACCGTAGGTTAGAAAGGTAAGATACAGTAATAGACCGTAGGTTAAAAAGGTAAGATTCAGTAATAGACCGTAGGATAAAAAGGTAAGATACAGTAATAGACCTTAGGTTAAATAGGTAAGATACAGTAATATACCGTAGGTTAAAAAGGTAAGATACAGTAATAGACCGTAGGTTAAAAAGGTGAGATACAGTAATAGACCGTAGTTTAAAAAGGTGAGATACAGTAATAGACCGTAGGTTAAAAAGGTTAGATACAGTAATAGACCTTAGGTTAAAAAGGTAAGATTCAGTAATAGACCGTAGGATAAAAAGGTATGATACAGTAATAGACCGTAGGTTAAAAAGGTAAGATTCAGTAATAGACCGTAGGTTAAAAAGGTTAGATACAGTAATAGACCGTAGGTTAAAAAGGTTAGATACAGTAATAGACCTTAGGTTAAAAAGGTAAGATGTAGTAATAGACCGTAGGTTAGAAAGGTAAGATACAGTAATAGACCGTAGGTTAAAAAGGTAAGATTCAGTAATAGACCGTAGGTTAAAAAGGTTAGATACAGTAATAGACCGTAGGTTAAAAAGGTAAGATTTAGTAATAGACCGTAGGTTAGAAAGGTAAGATACAGTAATAGACCGTAGGTTAAAAAGGTAAGATTCAGTAATAGACCGTAGGATAAAAAGGTATGATACAGTAATAGACCGTAGGTTAAAAAGGTAAGATACAGTAATATACCGTAGGTTAAAAAGGTAAGATACAGTAATAGACCGTAGGTTAAAAAGGTAAGATTCAGTAAAAGACCGTAGGTTAAAAAGGTAAGATACAGTTATAGACCGTAGGTTAAAAATACTCTCAATACGGCTTACCCTTCAGGTATATGTCTTTCTGCAGGAATATCCCCCCTCCTACTTTCTATTGCTTATTGCCTACGCCACCCTTTGGTACCTAGTTTCTATATCTGCCGTTTTCTTTATTTTCTAAATTCTTCTTTAATGGTATAATAATTTCTAATAACACCCGATATGGCTTTAGCAATACACAGCAAAGGTTATTGTTTTTCATTTGAAGCCATAAATTAAATGATGCTCTAATGAGGCTTTAACAACTAACAAACCACTCGAATTAAATTTCTTTATCAGATTATCGTATTCAAGAATCAAACTTATCATCCGAGTGCCTAGATACTGTTTCATACCTCATCCTATCCTACCGAAAAAAATTAATGAACCCAACGGACGTGTAAATAAATTATGTAAGAAAGAAAACGGATTATAGAGAAAAAATAAGAGAACGTTAAAACGTCCAAGCAGGGGATAAACCTGTCAGCGGTGGGGCGCTGGAATATGCAGTGAGATAAATCAGAGCGCACGCCTATTCGGAGGGTATTCAGCGGCGTCGCCTTGTGTAGCCATATATTTACAATGCACTGCTTCCTCGTCGATCTGGTTGACCGTGTACACGCCTCGTGGCACTTATACGCACTGCCTAGCTTGCGGACCAAATTAGCCATCGCTTCGGATATAGGATGTGCACTTCTGTAATTTCAATAGAAGGAGAAAGATACATATAGAAGGAATTATTAAAACAATGAGGAAAGATACTGATGAGCAATGAGAAGGAGAGTCATTTGTCAAAGTATCAGATATATTTTATAACTGATGCATGTTAAAGAAAATACATAAACCCTAAAAGAAAACATCGTTCCTTCAAAAGAACAATGTCAAAACACAAAAGCCTAATTTTTCAATAGAGGCATTCGAAAATTAAATGTGAGAAAATGAATTTCAAAAGTTGAATAAATAACAATTTCTTTATCTTTCCAAAATCTGTTTAATGAAATTTTTCACATTTGATTTTTGAAATCATTCTGGAACTTTAGGTATTTCACAGATTTTTCATTCTGAAGACTGCTATTCCCAAAGTGTTATTTTGTTCGTTTTAAACAAACAATGACAACACTAATGAGACTAAAAAATCAAATTATATTTAATAAATGTAAATACATTTAAATAGACAAAAAAAAATTAAAAAGACGATAAAAATAGTAAAAAAAACAATACGCAAAACAATATAAACTGCTCCAAAATGAAAAGGGATAGTGCCTATTTTGTGTTATTAGCCTTGCATTTTTATATTATTTTTGTTATAAACTTTTTTAATATTTATTAGAAATAAGTGTGTTTTTTTACTGCAGGAAAGCTTAATTTAGGGATTTTGAAAAGTAACAAAATGTTTTAGTAGCATACTTTTATTTTTATTTTTAGGAAGCAATTAATACCTTATACAATGTCCCCTGTTAGTCAAAACCTGTATGCTACTATTAGGCATACTGTTGTCAATAATTTCTTGAGGAATTTCAGTCCATAAATGTTGCAATAATCCACTCAGTTGTTGAAGATCGGCTGCGGATGTTGATTGAAGAGCCTTCTCTGCAACGCATCTCAAATGTGCTCAATGAGATTGAGGTTTGGAAACATTTGGAGGCATCATCATCATAAAAATAATAAATATAAAATTAATTATAGTATAATATTGATGAAAGTCATCGATATCCTAATTAGGTAATGTTCAATGAACATTCTTCCCCTTGTATAGATTGCTACGAAATTCGAGAACACGGGGATATAGGATCGTTGGGATAACTCAGTTGGTTAAAGCACCGCGATTGTGACGCGGGTTCGAATCCTGGACAAATCTTTCTCTTCAAAATAAAAATATTTAAAAATCATCACCATCATAAAAATAATAAATATAAAGTAAATTATAATATATAATTGACGTAAACCAACGAGATCCTAACTAAACTAATATTCAATGTACATTCTTCTCCTTATATACATCTCAAATATAGCGAGAACACGGAGATATAGAATCGGTGAAGAGAACGGATTTTCCTGACTTGGATACGACCAGTGGTAGCTCAGTTGTTAAGAGCACTGCGATGGAAACGGAGATGACCCGGATTAGCATCCCGGCCAGGGCAAATCTTTTCTCTTCAAAACAAACATATTAAAAAATGATCACTATCAAAATTACAATTAATAATAATAATATTTTAAATTGAAATTTATAAAAAAAATGGCTATATATTTTTTTCAATGGTGAATTTATTTATAAATCTAACCTAAAACTCTTTTCATATTTATCATAATAAAGTCGTAAAACTAACCAAAGGAAATAAAAAATGTGCTTTGAAGAGTGAAATCATTAAAACGAGACCAAAGCAAACCATTGGAGTATTCTGAAAATAGAGGAGAATACAACTAAAGAAAAAGGGCTTTCATCTCTTAATTAATTTGATATTTCATTAATTAAGGTAATTGCTTCAAAGCTAAAGATTTAAGTATTCCCCGCTATAGACAATTAATTCAGCATACCAATTGTTCTATAGAATGCGGTGTGAAAACGTTACCTATTTTGTGACTCGGAATAAAGTGATGGCTAGAAAAACTTTCAATTAACAAAATTTGCATTTACTTATTAAGTTCAAATTTTGTATCCATTTCTTTCCATCGCTATTATTACCTTTATATTTTTAATTGAACAATGGGGATAAAAAAAAATAGTTCTTTTCTGCAACCATTCAATTAACTAATTAATGCTACAATAACCTTAACCACTCAAACCCATAGTGGTTCTGTGCACAGTAGAGACTAGGATATTGGTTATGCAGGGAGGTGATTCATCCGATATCATGCTCAGCCACCAGGTTTTTACCCTATTTAAAGGTACCTACTTTATAAGACTAGTGAGCCCCTGGAGGGTCAGTATGTCCCACTGATTCCATCGCTTGGCTGTAAAAAGATTAAATAATTTATCTGCTACAGCTGGATTTTAAGGCGTAACCTTCAGTGTAGTGACTTACCCTGCTCTCCTATGCTACAAGGATATAAATAATTATTTTTCAGAAACTTATATTCGAAGAACTAGAGTTTTCTACCTGACATGACAACAATCTTAAGTAGATATCCTAAGTATTTTCGAAAGTATGTTGAAAATATAACAATATAATTAATTTGAAACATTAACAAGGAAATATGTCCTTGGCCAAGTTCCAGTCTAAGCACCACCGAATACCTACTTTGAAGTTACTATACGTTAGTGAAGGACTAACAGGATTCATAATGAGGAAGCTGTATACTGTATAATATATATTTTGAATACATTTATATATTGTGATATATTTTCAATAATGATTTGCTTTTATTAGATAAACAAATTACAAAATAACTGACCATAGTAGAGAACTTACGAAGGGATTTCCTTTAATTCATTATAAAATATAATACTGTTCCTATACCATCGGATGTGCAGGGCAATTTGGATAGGATCATATTCAACCACAGCTATTCACTTCAATTAACAGTACACAGCTAATTAAGTTTAAATACAGTGTGTAGAAATTAAATAGATTTGGCCTCGCGGTAGAGGACCAGAAGAATTATGCTCTGTCCTGCCACAAGCACATTGTTTTAATTTTTATTTATTCTATATTTTATTTTATTTTTAAATCCTAGATTTTACATGAGTCTGGCATTAAATACCTATATTTTTTGCGTTTTTAAAAGATAATACCAACCAACCTCCACTACCACCGCCTAGTCAAGGTCTCGCCGCTTTATTTCTCTTATCAGTTTTTATCCCCTATCTAGTCTCGCCATGCTTTTGTTTTTATCAGTATTTTACTTGATAAAGTAAACGAAGTTCAATGCGACCTATAATATTATGGTAAAATGTAATATAATATAAGGGAAAAAATGTATAATTAAAATTTATTTTTATTTATTGTTCTTTTGATAGTGATTATTTTTATTTTGAAGAGAAAACTATTATTATTCCAGGAAAATTTTCTCTTCAAAATAAGAATATTTATAATTAAAATGTTCAAATATTTTTATTCTTTAAATAGATATAATTTACGTTTTGTCACAGCGTTAATTATTTTGGCAAAAATGTTTTATATAGTTATTAAGTACTTATTATAAAATTTATTATAATAAAATTAATATATATTTATTTTATAATTTAATATTGTATTCGATTTATAATCAATTGAAATTATTTGCTAATTAACATTAATAAATTTACAATTATTAATTGGTTATACAATTTCAATTGATAATTATTTATTTACTATAAAATTTGTGCATTCAACTTTTTCTCAAGTGTATGAAGTTGTCGCGACAATGGCACTTACGCATGTTGGCTAGATTCTCATGAAAGGTTGTCTTCTTCAAAAAGGTTCTTTTCAGGGTTCCTGAAGTGTGTGCCAACAACTTATAAAACCGCTGTACAGTAAATTATTATTTATACACGTTTATACATAAAAAAATATATATGACACTGTCGATGAGGTAGGTAATATTTCAGTGAACATTTTTTTTAAGATGTTTCTTTTTTCAGTTCTTAACATTTAGTCAACACTTGTTTAACTATCTTTTGGCTATATATATATATATATATATATATATATATATATATATATATATATATATATATAAAAAATTATTCATTAGGATGGGGTATGTATGAGAGGTAATTATGTTAGCTATGCCTAAACGCCATTAAGTTAACTTATACAGATGTTTAGTAGTGATTAAATGCAATATAAGGAATTATCTAAGGGTCAAGGAAGGATTTTAAATTTAAAATTAAAAAGATTATTAATTATAATGTCTTATGGATCGAACAATGGATTTGTGTGTTGGTGAAAATCTGTAGGTTCAAAATTCATATGTAGCAAGTTGACCGAGAGAATAATTCAAAGAACATAAAAGAACAAGAAGACTGGAACAACATGGTCTCAAGAGAGAAATTGAATCCAGAGCAAAACAATGAAGAAATTATGGAAGGAAAATTCATGTCTCTGAGATCATTCTGAAATAATAATAATAATATTATTATAATGCGATTGGGAAAAACCACACTGCAAAGCCTTATGTTTCAAATCCAGTTATACACCCACTTACCAGTCGAAGTTTCACCTATTCAGGCATCATCAAGACACAAAAACAAAAAAAGGGTTATGTGAATCACATCTCGAAGAAAAAGGTGCAATACATCCTAAAGATACCTAAAACTAACTATAACTACGACAACTAAAACGTCGACTGGTAAGTGGATGTATTACTGGATTTGAAACATAAGGCTTTGCATTGTGGTTTTTCCCAAGTGCATTATAATAAATAATAGTGTTTATTTTTGAGTTTTGGCTCTATTTTATTGAATAGTAATAATATATATTATTATAATATGTATGTGCAGTAGAAGTGATCGAATAGGACTTATTGTTTCAAACAAGTGTACAGAGATAAACGTTAGTTTTCTAATGACAGGAGAAGGAAGTATCTTTGTGTAATTGGCAATTAACTGGTTAGTTTCACTCCAAGTTATCATCTTATTCCACTCCTAGGTAATTGGAGTCCTCCGTTACTGAGATAGTTACTGTCACATCTGTGATCTTTGATACGATCTTAATTCATGCAAGGCTAGACAAGACTAAAAAAAATGAAATACTAAAATGAAGGACGTGCTTGGGTATTCATAATTCATCCCACGAAAAAACTAAAGGATCACTATAGAGAATAAAAAATTTCTTTGAAGTAGATATGCAACAAAGAAATCAATTATTAAATGTCTGGAATCACAAATATGGTAAGTAGAGTAATTAATAATGTAAATGAAATATTAAAATAATGAAAAATAATTGTTATTATTTTATTTTAAAGAGAAAAGATATGCATCCGCCCGGGATTCGAAGCCAGAACCTCTGTCCTTCCGTGACAGCGCTCCAACCAATTGAGCCACCAGGGTCGCCTCCTGGCAAGGGCAAATCATTTCTCTTATCCGATCCCATGTCGGGGAATCCCGGCCGGAGGCACATCTTTTCTCTTTAAAATAATAATATTTAAAAAATCAAAAGGTGAAAAATAATTGTGTTTGCATCATATGGAATAAAATATACAAAAACAAAAAAGATAAAATTAAAAAAAAATGGGAAAATATTGATAGTATTTTTGTTTTCTCTTTTCAGTTTAGACACTTACTGATTTTTTGTTATATTTTTTCCACTAATGTCTTTACAAGAATTTTATCTCTTCAATATTAATGATATTTTGAGGAAAACGATCATATCAACTGAGTTCTTCATAATGTCCCTTTTGTTTTGCACTTTCCTTCTTTTATTCGCTTTCCTCTCTTCTGATTTTGAGTGTTTATTATTTATTTTATTATTATTGTTTTCTTTTCTGCTTTTTGAAATTTGGGGAGTGCTTTGTGCATTTTCTAGTTTTAATCAGCTGTTGTCCGATAACCTCCCTTATGATTTAATAGTTATATTTGGGCCTTGGACGTGGTTGAATATTTCCTGTAGTTAGTTTCTTGCTACATTTTGATTTTAGGATATGCTTTATCCATTTTTCCTTTGATAATATTCTCTTTCTGCCCTGAAGATGCCGGATTTGGTGAAATATTGACTCAGGAATTTATATTGACCCAGAAATATAGGTAATTCTGTTTCCTCTTTAGTTTAGAGACTTAAGGTTTTATGTTGGAATTTTTCCATCAGTGTATTAATAAAATTAAAAGAGGGATGAAGGATATAATAGGAGTATAAATGCTAAGATTTATAATAAATAACTAATAATAAATAATATAATAATAAATGTGGTGGATAATATAATAACAAAGATAATAGGATTGTAGGCAATTGGCCAATCCCAAAAATAATGAGATTATTCCGAATAATATATAACAAATAAAATAGGGTTAAAATGAATAAGATGATAACAAAGATAAAAATAGATGAATAAGGTAATAAGATAAATACAATCGACAACCTCTAGAGACCAAACTTACGAAGTATGAATCAGGCGATGAATACAAGAAGGGAAAATCCCACAGAAGCTAGTTATATAAAATATCGCTCCTTCAAATTAAGAACGACTAGGCAGTTTTGAGTTACGCCTTCAGTAGCCATTGTACTGGTTGAAGTTACTTAATTCAGGAACGACATTAATTCTGTCTTCTGATATTCCATTTCCAATTTTTTTATTAATGAAGTAATATTGTTAGTTATATCAAGTTTGAAGTGACATTGGAAAAATGACATAAATGAAAATAAAAAAAGTTTCACACCATTGGACATATTATAATGGTTAATAAAATAATTTCAATATAATCATTGCAATAGAAATTCTTTGCTTTACCAATTTTTCATTTGTTCAAATAACATGGAACACTCAAATACTTAAATTGAAAAATAGATTTTTTTTGGATTATGAAATTGTTCTGTTGATGAGCGATATGTAACTGGGTACGCAAGGAAATTAATCATTAGATATTTACATGAAAAAAATCGTGAGATAATTAACCGTCAGATTTTCCCTTTTAAAGGTAACCACTTTATGGAGACTGGGACAGCTGCAGGGCAGTCTCCAGATTCCATAGGATCCATCCTCGGGTTTTAACGAAATAAATAAATTATTTGCCTCAGCTGGATTTGAACCATTGTGTAACTATGCCCCCCTCCTACCTTGTGATTTATGTACGAGGAAGCAACGAGTATTCAACATCAAGAATTTCAAATGAGGAAGACCACGACACACCTGGGAAGAAGGGGTGAAGGAGGGCTTCGTGAAGCGAAACGGTGGAGTATCCTACAGTGTCTTGCGGGTTGTGCAAAAAGAAACACATTGCATGAGTGCATGATGATGACTTATTATTTTTAGAAGGGTCCAGTGCTGTGTACAAGAAAACATTTATTAAGGACTACTTTTAGAGCCACAAGTATATAAACTATAATGTTACGGGCGCCGGCAGGAAGACGGAAGCAAGAAGATTAGCGGCTTAAATCCGTCGGCGGGAGAAGTTAAAATGGGATTAGGACTGTTCTAGATCGTCTTCTTTTGTCGGAAAAGGATTAAGAAGATTCCAGAATTTTCTGGCCCCTCCGTGTTCTAGAATGTTCGGCCTTGTCTCTTTAAATACTTCCCTCAACGCGAGGCAGTCAGTCTTAGCCTGAGAGTAGACCACGCAAGATCTGTGATAAGTGAGTGTTAGTGTGATAAACTAGTAAGTGTTGAACCGGCCCGTGTAATAAGTGTATCAGTGAACTGTAACAGTCTCGCGAGTGTAATAAACTGTTTCTGTTTGCTACTGTGTGTCAGTTTGTGATACTTGAAGAATCTTACGGTCGGTGGACTAGTGAACTGTAAGTGTTAATTATTAGTATAAATTGTAGTGTAATATATTCATAAGAACTATTGTAACTAGTTAAGCTATCTAGAGTTAGTAATATCTTATATTATTGTAATAATTAAATAGGAGTTAGGCCTAGATTATAATATTTAGAATATTGTTATTATAAATTTATCTTGATTCAATAACTTAATTGTTAATAGTTTAATTGAATCCTTTTTATCATTTTGTTAATAAATATTAGTATCTTTGATTAAGGAATTGTTTAATTCATTTTAATACCCAGTAGCCCGTAACAATAAGTATAATTTATAGTTTTATTTGGGAAGTGAATTCTCTAATGAACAACGGATTGAATGACAGCAGTTAACGGTTATCATCAATGGCTATTATTGGTCCAATTGTATAGGTATTCACATTCAAGCGGCTGGGTGAGCCTCAGGAGGGTCTCCAGATCCCATAGGATCAACCCCCGGCTGTTATCAGATTAAATAAATTATCTACCGAAGCAGGATTTGAAACCGGGAAATTCACCACGGCAATCGTTGAGGTACCCCACTCCCTTTTTTTTATATGGTACTTTAAAAAATTTAAAACTAATCTGTAATCCCATTGTTCGATACCATCCCCATGTGTTATAATGAAGACTATAGTTCCAAACCGATCAAGCTAATAATGGACCGAGGTTTGGTAACATCAATCGAATGTATTCAGTAAGAGTGTAGGGCACGAAACAATGGCGACCTCTATTCGTGTTTGGGGGGGGGAAGGTGTGTGGGGTTGGGTGGGAGTTAACGGTAATAATCAATGGCTTCCGATTGGTTCCGCGAGGCGACAGTAACACTAAGCCTTTACTAATCAGCTGCAGCGGCTAATTGGCATCGTGTAGTAATTAGTAAGCCAGCGGGTTTGTTACGAAAACATCCCCCCACAATGGCAAGCCGCTTCAATCCGATCCTTTGTTTGTTAGCACCTTTCCAAATAAAATTAAAATATCCCTGATGTGTAACAAACGTGGCTTCGTCGTAAACTAATTATATTATTTACCGGTGGCTCTGAAAGTGGTCTTGAATAAATTTGCATGCACCACTTGTACCTATCACTGGATACCACAAATAATAGGTCATCATCATAACGATTCCTCTCAACCGTTAATGCTGTTTGAGGTTTCCTTCTGCACAAACCGGAACATACTCATGTGTCCCGCCTTTACGTTGAGTTAAAGTGACTCTTCCCTTCTATCCATAGACTCTATTTCCTAGGTTCTTACTTAAATCAAACCATCCACTCACAACATCCATCTTATATCTATAGTCTCCTACAATTCAAATCCTCTATCCAATCACAGTGCACAAGATCTCACTCTTCCGATCTTCATACTCGTTCCCATAGAACCAACACCTTTTAAGCTTTCTCGCCCGTTCTATCTCTCTTTGGAACTCACTCCCACACGATATTCGTCATGCGTCTTCTTTAACCTCGTTTAAATACTCCTCATCCTACTACACAAAGTTTGACTTGGAAATAGTAAGTATCTGCAACGCACTGAACCAAAGAGACTCCATGGATTGTGCCATTTTCATCAACACAAAACTGTTCAATTCAAGATTAGTAATAAATCGATTTTTTTTCTAACACAACAAAAATGAAAACAGTATTATGGATCTTGGTACCTCAGTACTGTAGTATGTAGGACAACTGAATTAAAGGTTCCGAGTTTAAGCCCAGCTGTGACAGATTAATTATTCAATATCTTAGCCAGGAATCCACTCAGTGGGATAAGGATGCATTTTGGATATTGGGAAAATAACCTGACAGTTGAATGTTGTCTCGGTCCATATCACTTTTTTTAATTAACGTAGACTTAGATCTAGTGCAGCTTCTTTCAAGAAACCACGTACCCTTTATAGGCTATACTGGTACAGGTTTTTAGTACAATTATTGCACCTCGCTTATTATTCAGTGGTCAGTAAAAAGCAGGTTAGGGTTTCAAATAAAGTATGACTTTCGGTTCATCGACAATATCTAAAATTCAATGTCACATTTATTTTCCATCAACAAAAGAATTTGATATAATTTTGAATCAAAATTTGTTCGATATGTTATAACCCGTCAATTGGGTGCTGCATGCACTAAATATTCATTCTATTTATTATAAAGAGCCGTTCATTTTGACTCTATACTCAGTTATTTCATTAAAACAATTGAGTATTTCAGGATCTGTAGATCCTCTTAAGTTCCAAACAACCTTTTTGGCGCGTATCCTCAATTGTTGGAAAACCTGGCTGTTGAGCGTTATCTTAATCACCACTTTGCGTAATCTTTGGCACAGAAACAGTTGTACGGCTTTGTATTGGGCCCAATTCATGGGTTGTACTGTTGTAGTTTTCGTTTTGGTAATTATTCGGCAGATTGTCTCTTTGAGTTGAATTATAACAAATTTTACCTGTACATTTCTTTAATTTTTAATATTTTTCAGAAATATAATTTAACAAAAACTTAATCAACAAAAATTTAATCATGGGATTTGTATACTTCGCTAATTTCACCAAGTAATAACCGTTTCAACTAACATTTCGAAGTATAGATGACATGTGGATGGTTGAAACGTTCCTGTTAGGGCGTGATTAGACTGAATGAAATTTAATAGGAACCAAATGGAAGTACTGCGGGAATTTGAATGAAATCTCAGATATTAATATAGCGTTTGATTTATTAATTTAAATAACATGCGAGATATCTTTTCTTAAATACTATTAAATATACATGTAAGAGAAGATATAAATTAATAACAGCTTCTACAAGAATAGCTTAAGACTAAACATGCAACTTAGCGATCTAATGAACAAAAGTAATTTAAGACAAAAAAGAAAAAAAATGATTAACATGAATGGGAGCGATAATTAACGATAACAGAAATGCTCCTTGCTAGCATAATGGCCAAAGATATAATAACAACAAAATGGACTTGAACGTTATAATGAAGATTTCAATAAGGCGCGAAGATGTGCGAATTATTATTATCTTCGCCAGTGATCACGGCATGAAGGAGCAATGAGTATGATATCATGAATTAACTTGAACTGTCCGGTTGGTACCATGTAATACGTTGATCATCAGGAGAAGAATTAGTTGACGATTTGAGGCCTTATGATAATGAAATGGGACTTACAATTTGTGTGATATAAACCCAATTAGCATCTCAGCATAGCTTCTGGCGAGTGACAAGCTTTAAGACCTCTGGACGTTCTCATAGGAATAGCGGCTTGAAAGCGGAGTGATAAGCGGCAGTGTGCGAGGTCGTTGATCCAGGCGTCAGGCAGCGAGTGAGTACTCATAGCGTCGCTCTCCCCTCTCCTTAATTTTGGTGGTACAGTACATTTCCGATCGCAGAGGCAAGGATCGGTTCGTTCCATCTGGCGGGTAGTACAGGTCCGCGGCTAAACAGTTCCTTTCTAGATGAAATGATTACCGAAGTATACACATTTCCCATGATTAAATTTTCTTCCCTATATTAAAGGTCATGATGATAACTAGTATTTCTGGAAAATATTAGAAGGGAAACAAAGGAAAAATTAAAATTTGTAGTGACCCCTGTGAAATAATTACTTCTGTATTAATAAAAGTGAATAGGAATCTTTACACGGCTTCTACTGATAGGGTAACTCATCAGGTCCTTACATTTCACAATGCACCGTCAGAATAAAACATGAACTTAATCCTTTAGTGCCTTGAATAAGAAATGAAGTGATAGTTTCAATGTTAATTGAACCGTAGGATTTCTCGAGCGAAATTGATTTCGGTGAATTTAAATAATTCCGCTGTAATTGAAACCAGTCAGAACAATGTCAGTGACAAAGAGTAAAAGCTATTTCGACAACGATGTAGGATTAATAGGATCTATTTTAGATTTCTGAAAAAGATGCAAATAACTTTTTTTTTAGATGAATCTCTTTTTCTATTAATCCCCCCCCTATTTCTGTTTATTTATTTTGAGTCTAAACCAAAGAAATAATTTTATAAAAATTTGCTACTTTTCACAAGACTAATTATTAATTTATTTGAAATTGGATAATTTAAATGTTAATATTACATATGATAAATCTCTGTTGTACCACTTACAGAGAGATCGGTGCTTGGTATGAGGCAAGTGATCGGTGATATACATACGTCCTAATTATAGTAATAAATGTTAATTAGTATTAATTATATCAGGATTGCCGCACGAACGGAACGTGCTCAGGATCACAGTTGTATCCTGTTACCAATTACGTGGAGAGCAACAACAGACAAATTCATTAGGCACTCAATGTATCAAAGTTATTTGTCATAATTTTGATACATCGAATCAAAGTTATTTGTCATAATTTTGACATATTGAAAATTACGTCACGTTTTGTTATTTAATAATAAAAACAATAAAAAACTAGTAAAATAAGAAAAACCCTGTTCCACTACTATTCAAGGAGGGCCTTGGGTTCAGTACTTGGTAGAGACCCATATTTTTTTTCGAATTAATCTCAATTTTAAGAGGTTCAGTGAACCCCGGGAGGATTGATTGATTCCACATCCATTGCTGTAACAGATTAAATAATTTATCTGCCGCAGCAGGATTTAATCTCGTAACCTTCAGCATAGTAACACAGCTAGGTTGAATTACATAAACTCTAAAGCATATATTTAAATATTGCGCCATCATTAACTAGTTAAATTAAGTTCAATATATCAATATAGATGGCTGTGAGTTTCTCTCCATGGTCACTATATATTTTTCTTACCCCTCACAAGAGCACATTTTTGTATCCGTAATAATCAACCATTTATTAATCTCTGTTTCAATTAATACCACTGCAAGTTGTTTAACTTTTTACTGATTTTTATAGATAAAATGTTTAGAATAATAATGATTACAGTAATTACTCCCTTTATAATAATAAACATTTAATATTAAACTGCTGGGGCTGATATTGGTGTAAGGACCTAGCCATCTATCTACAACATGACATTTGTAGGTCGCCTTTGTCTATTAACCAAAGAGACAGTTCCAAGATTTATTTCTCGGAAAACCACCACGAAATAAATATTAAATGCCGCAGGTGGGAATTGAATACACAACTTTTTTATTCCGATTTTTTTGTGATTCTCCCACTACATCATCCATTAATGTATTTAAATCAAATAAATAATGAAATAATAAGCTAAATTGGATATTTATATATTTTTTATCTCACCATATTAGACCCTTAGAGCGTAATTTAAACTATAAGGCTATAATTTAAACTGAGTAAACTGAAGATATAACTCAGATATAACTGAATAAAACGGCTTTGAAGAACTTTCATAAACGTATGCCTCATTTTTTTATTTGAATTCATACATTAAAGTTAAAATTAGAATAATGCAATTGGGAAAAACCACAATGCAAAGCCTTATGTTTCAAAAAATACACCTACTTACCATTCGACGTTTCGCCTATTCAGGCATTATCAAGACACCAAAATCAAAAAGGGGTTATGTGACTCGCATCTCGAAGAAAAAGGTGCAAAACAAGGCAGTTGTATGTTGAACGTCTTGGTGGCGGGGTGCTGTCTCATGTTTGGAGCCTGTTTGGGCTGTTGATCGTTGGGATGTTTTGCACCTATTTCTTCGAGATGCGATTCACATAACCCCTTTTTGATTTTGATGTCTTGATAATGCCTGAATAGGCGAAACGTCGACTGGTAAGTAGGTGTATTTTTTGAAACATAAGGCTTTGCATTGTGGTTTTTCCCAATTGCATTATAATAAATAATAGTGTTTCTTTTTGAGTTTTTGGCTCTATTTTAGTGTTAAAATTACAACAAATAAAAATTATAAGTGGCGTCGTTGAGGCATGTTTGAATCTATAGATTGTAGAAGAATTTAATAAATTGAACAAAAAGATCTGAGTTTTAAACATAATTCAGGAAAAAAACCTGATGTTAAAATCATGGAATATACAATATTATTCTTTTAAATGATTATTTTATATTTTGTCCCAATTAAGGAGATAGAAGTTGATTGAGTTCCACTAGGTCTGTAGATCTCACAGTGTCCATATATGGCTGTTAAAAAATTAAATAATATATCAACCTCGTGCGTATTTATACCAGGGACCTTGAGCAAAGCAACTCAACGCACTACTTAATTAATTATTTAAGTTATTATAAAAAACGCTTTATTTTATCTGTCTGATAAATTTTCTTTTTTGATTATTATATTAATAAAGACTGTTTCATTGGTCGATAAGAGATACAAACGTAGTGATAATCAAAGAGCGCGGCTATATAGTTTGGAGATAAAACAAACAAGAGCCCAGAGTGGTTGAGGCTGAAATAACAGAGATCTTATTGAACTTAGCCTCATACAATATATTTCTTGCTATTCCTTATTGGCCCTTTCGTTCCAAGGTAGGGCATTAGGAGGACATCCTTCTGTTTGAGGATTTGAGTCGGGAGTCCCTTGAACGAGCTATAGAGTAAGGTCTTCAAGGAAGGTATTTTTTTTCTTTAAAAGCAATGCAGATATTTTATTGTAACAAACTGAATTAAGTTAAAATAAATAAATTAGATGTTAACTGTTAAGGCTCTCGTCTGTGGTCGACCGTGATTACTAAATAATTCACCGACCCAGTTCTGGCAGGATATTCGTCAATCCCGAAATTAATCGAGCACTTAATTAAATTACATTTTATTCAAGAGTGTTTTGACACGTTTGCTCAGAAGTAGCAGTACCTCCCGGACCCTGGGGTAAAAATGCTAGCTGGAATAAGCCGTTAAATACCAATTCGTTTTCCCCCATATGTGTGAATTGAAGACGTACTATTGAGAAGTATCAAGACCTGATCACGAAGCAAGATGGATTCAAAGGGTATGAATTTTCCTTTATACTGGAGTCAGACTAGATTCTGGGTGAAAATAACTGGACGAAAATAGATTCTTGTTGAAAGTAACATCGTAATTGTTAGTATATAATATTACTAAATGTCTAAGCAAACTATCAAAATAATGCTATGGTCTCATCACCTATCTGTTCAATGTAGGCCTATCTATAAAGAAAAAAACATTCTTAAAACTTAAAATCGATTAGGTCTACTCTAGAAGTGAGTTTACCAAAGTACTTATCATATAGTGGAGGTTTTCATTGAAAAACACTTTCGAGTACGTGTGTATACAAAGAAGTGAAAACACTTTTCCGAACGTTTAATTCTTCAATGTCCTAACTTTGACAGATCCTGCTATATCCTCGTTGATTCTTCTTTACTTTTACTTACTATCCTTTCCTTACTTTTTTCCACGGGCCCACAAGATGACATTGTAAGTCCTATCTTATGTTACATCATTCACTTAAAACAGACGATATCCTGACCTTCGTGCATGACTACACGATACAGCCAAACTTTCGAAATAAAAAAATGAATATGAGAACATGGTTCCACCACAGGGAATTTTAAATCAACCCTAACCAAATGTAGCTTTGACGGTGACGTCAAGATTTCGACTCTGGAGTAAAAAATATAGAACGCTAGGATGCCTTAAAAAGTCATTTATCCTAGATATATAACATATAGTATATAACATAATGTAGCCATGTCATTATGTTATTCTTTTATTTAGGTTATTCTTTAAGAAGTAAATATGTTAGGGATCACCTGTGGTGTAATGGTTAGCATAGCAGCTAGAGATTCTCAGCTTAAGGAGAGTATATTTATAAACACCATACCTTATCTAGTGCTTCTGGGTAGCAAGCTATCTTCAGGATAGGAGTGTAAAAAGCAGTAGTTCCTTCGAGACGAGAGATCCTATAATGAGAGATATAGGCCCTAAGTCACGCCCGATTGAATCTAAATCGAAAACATCAGATAACCTCAGGAATAGGAAATCGATAATCCGATATGAAACCATTGATCGAAACCACCACTCGCCTGTGGGTGACCACTTCAAAAGGTACAACTTTCCGACCGTCCGGTTACGACTTGTTGCATAATGGATTCTCCCGGACTACTGGGTGTTGCGATTCCCCATAAGACATGAAGGCTTTCGGGCCGAACTTAATGAATACGGGAAGAGTATAGACCGTTTGTGTCCCCTTGCGGCGTTTTGCAGTCTGCAGAGCATATATCGTCTTAAGCAGCGACGCCTTTGAGTCTTAAAGATCTATATTAATGAGTGGAACCGGACTTTGTGTCACGAGAAAAGCGGTAACAGGTACAATGTTTACATAAATAAATTGCTGGAGGCTTCGTACTTGCGCAGATGTTGTAGCACTAAAGGCTACCAAACACTCTCAAAGGCGAGTGGATATGTCAAATAGCAGCAGCATGACATATCGTACCGTCCTATTCTTTATGTCAGCCTCAGTGGTTCCCTTCCCTTTGGTTAATCCATATTGCCGTGGATGACTTGCCATTGTAAGAACTGTATGCAAGCTGGTTAAGATCAAACTCTCCAGGGCCTTGCTCATCACAGGGAGGAGGCATACCGTTCTATACGACTTAAGGAGTTGCTTATCAATACTTCCTCCCTAGAAGACAAGTCTGAAATAGGTCATCTTCCAACTTTTAGAAAGTATTTGCACTCCATATAATCATAATCATCATACGAAAAAATAATTTCGTCAAATTCATTCAGTCCTGGAGAACGACTAGCCTTTTGTTTATCCACAACTATACGAAGATCATACAAACAAATTAACACCAAATAACGTAAATATGTTTAGATAACGAAGTATACATTTTATTTAAACGTTTAAAAATTCCCATGAAAAACTGACAAGATTATATAAACAAAAAAATTATTTCCCAGAAGCTCTATTTAAGTTAGTCCTTAAGCTCTACTTTAGATTTGATTTTTGTACACAATTCGGCATTTATAATAAGCAGCTTCAATTTATTGAGTTGAATGAATAACTTTAATTACTAAGATATAATTAACGATTCTAAGATACAAGATAAGAAACTCAGCATACATCGATCTTGAGCGGCAGCGAACTTAAGCTTAATGTGATTAATATTATTGTTGGAGCCTGTAATTGTATTTCGCCACTGTTCGAGGCTGTGGCTTCGGTCGTGTGTCAAGTCCTATTTAACAGGAGCTGCCTGTTTCATCATTCAACCCGAACAATGCTGTTTGAGCCGACTTTTCGGCTTTCTGCTCCCTCCATTGTTCCCTGACAGGGTTACCTAAGTATAAAGCTTTTGAATTTCCGTTTAATCATTTTTGAAAAAGGAAATTTCTGGAATAACTGTGTTTCCTAAACAGGTTTTTATTAAAATAAAATAATGTCAAATTTTCTTTTTCGGATAGTCCGCTAAGGAATACGTTTGATCAATACTCTATTTGGGGATCTTGCGACTTCTCTGTTTTAGTATTGTTGTATGTGACAATTGTTTACAATGCTTGGAATATTAAAATATTCATATTACTGAGGAGGTAAAGAAAGATCTTAACTTGTCTCAGGTCTCCCTGGTACTGTACATAGAAAAGATCGAAAAAGGACAGTTGTCATGACGCCAGATGATCTCATATAGAAAGTTTCAGACGTAAACACTCAAATATAATAGTTATCACACGTTGGACGACTAGTAAGAAATATGTTTATTGAATTATTGAACAGATATATACAAAATATACAAAATAAAATATAAATAAAAAATAAACAAGAGATATAAAAGAGACCTTCTTATGAACTAACTTGGTGACTTATTACTACTGACTTTCACTATAACTTATTGACTATGGAGTACATCCAACTTAGAGACTACTCTCTTACATACTATAAATTATCTACTACATCTCTATCCTCCCACCTTCTACCTTCTTTAATCTTAGAGATAGTGTAAATATATGTAGAGAAGAGTGGAGGACAAGGAAGCTTCTGTTACACGGAAGCATTGATGAAACTTCCTTCTAATAACTATTTTATTACACAATTTGCTTAAGGCCATTGACCGATATCTAATCAAAAGGGGATTTTTTTAAGTAGACATATGTTTTTATAACCATGAATACCACTCAATAAAAGTATAGTTATTTCGTATGATATAAAAGGATCATTAAGACAATTTCCAGGCAGACAACCACGTCAATTTTGGAAAATAGAAGAATATGTATTTTAATCAATAATGATATAGTATTAATGTACGACAATTTTAATTATTTCATAGTGGCATCACACATTACTATTTTAAAATGCCTCAGATCAATGGATCTTAACTTTCCTTGAGATCATTGCTTGGGTAAATTATGACAGCAACTTCTTCATTCTTTCTCATTTTTCCTTCTTCCCTTGTTTCGATAGTTTATTTCAGGTCTTGTTTGGTGCTTCTTGGGATTTTTTACTTTCATTATTAAATATTCTGTTCTCTCTATCTTTCTTATCAAAGAACTTACCAAAATAACATTAATTATTACGAAGAAGTGTGATGTTAATAGTAATGACATATTTATAAACTGAAAATAAAAATTAAACAGTAAATTACGCAAGGATTGCTTATTATGTCAGTAGATAGTATCTTATTTTCTGACAACTCGGGGTATTATCGGAAATAAGATTAAAGATAAATTTAAAGATATTATGATTATAATTTGGAAGGATCGGTAACTATTCTTTGTAAAATTGACATCATACCTATCTCTATCGATAGAGAACTAGATAAGTAACATAAATTTGCATCATGCATAAGAAAGTAAAAAAAATGTTCAGATCAAGATGGAAAAATTTCCTTTCTCATATATGAAGAAGAAGGTACTGTAAATGCGAACATATATACATGCTACATAATGTACATACATAACAGTATCAGAAGATGATTGCAGTGGTTCACATTTTAAGCTAGATTTAATTACACCAATTTCTTTATAATTCTAAAGAGTTTGAGAATTCTACAGAGTGATTAATGAATTTACGTTTACATTATATTATTTTTTATTTACGTTCTATTGAACGCATGACCTTTTGATATTGACCGTTAAATATTATTGGTACATAAATCAAAGTGATTTAATTTCCTTTATAGCTGAGACAATAAATAATTTATGTTTAAATGTATTGATTGACCTCCGCCCTACGTTAGGTCAGGTTGACGGTAATGGTCCATTTAGCAATTATCCTCTTTAATTTTTCTATATTTTGGTTCCTAATATATAATCCTAGAAGTAGATGGACAGTAAACGATCGTAAATATTTAATTATTAATAAAATGTTAATGAGTAATATAAGTTGAGTAAAATAAAAAAGTGGTAAGAGTAGGAACACTTTTCAACATACCTAAAATAATAGAATTGAATACAAGTGTGTTTTCACGGTCTTTAAGAAGCTAACAATGTAGTATTACTTTGAACATAATAACCTTACCCATAAGAAGATAATTCAACTATTTTACCTACTTATACTAAATTATGATTCTAATATACACATACACTCACACACATGCATATACACGCATATATTTATAGCGAATAATGAACTGCGCTCTAAGATTTGTCCCTGGTACTACGAGACGATCCCGGGTGTCACATCACTATGATGAGTTAAAGTGGCTCTTCCCTCCCATTCGTAGACCATATTTCATTAGTGCTTTTCTATACCAATCCATTAACTCGCAACACCCTTCATATATCTACAGTTTCATCCAATTCAAATTCTCTGTCCAGCACCACAAAACTAGATCCCTTCTTTCCGATCTCTACATTCCTTCACACAGAACCATCACATTCGAGCGTTCCTTCCTCACCCTCTTCACCACTGCGTGGAACTCAATCCCTCCTTTCGTCCGCCATGCTTCTTCACTTGCTTCATTTAAATTCCAGTTTTTCCAACATCTCTTGACATCCCAAAAAGATGCTCTCCAGGCAGGTCAATCTTCCACTTAAATAAATTAGTGTTTAATGCTCGATTTCGTTGCCTATGTGTTCTGTTTATTTTTCCCAAAGGAGATATAGACGATGTAAATACTTTATTGCATGCTATCCCATTCATTTATTTTTTCATTATATTATTTCGTTATTAATTATTTTAATAATTCTGTTTATAATTATTTTGCTGATATTAATATATTTATTTTCGACAATTAATAGGATGTATAAAAAAAAGACCGTTTTATCAAATTCCTGAGTTTAAAAGTCTGTAAATATTTTAATACTACTTATTATTTACCAACACTTAATAATCCCTTTAGAGCATTCTCTTAGCTTGTTTACTAACACTTGATTCTTCAAAAAAAGCCTCAGTTTAGTTATTTATTTCAAAGAAGAAACATGACAGTGTCCTACGAGATTCTCGTAATTTTAAGAAATTACTGGAAAAAAAAATCACAGCCACTGAAGCAACTCGTGAAATTATTAAATATGAAGGGCAAGGTGTCCTTGACCAGTGCACTGCTTGTCGTTTGTTTAAAAAAAAATAGCGGTGGAGATACGACGTTGAAAAGGAAGAAGAGCTCCGGGCGACCATTAATGTATATTGATGTGGTTCTGAAGGAAGCTGTTGTGTCAAATCCGTCCACAAGTACTCGCGAACTTTTCATGGAGTGTGGTGTGTCGAAAGATATTGTTCGTCACCATCTTCTCTCCATGGGGAAGGTGAAAATGGCCAGAAGACAGTCATTTTTTTTTATACACCCTATTAGTTAAAATTCATTCAAGTTTCGTGCTTTGTATTTATTTCATAATTATTTATATTTGTGTCACTTTTAATTACTTTATGATTCGAATTATTATGTAGCTTTCTGGCCAGATGTATACCGACGGCTTAGGCGCAATAGGTCGTATCCCACACAAAATGTGTTTTTGCGCTTTTGGCGCCTTTTGATTCTCACAGTCAATATTTGGTCCCTACAATACGTTGTTAGCCTCATCACCCTAAAACAACATCTCTGTTTTATTATTTCAATATCTAAAAAAATATCAAAAATATCTTGAATACTTTAGTAACTGTCATGATTTTTGTATCTCCTGTAAAATTTACTGTTAAGAGGATACGGCCTATTGCGCCTAAGCCGTCGATATAATATTTATTTTTTTGTTCTAAAGGGACTTGGTCGAAGAATAAAGTTTGTTTTCTATTCTATTCTATTCTACATAATATCCATTTACCTGACATTAATTTATAATTAACAATTATGAATTCGAAAGATATTAACCAGAATCTTAAGAAGACGGGTGGCAGTTATGATATCGGAAATAAGTATTATTGAATGGAATTAATAACCAGTCAAAACCTAATCTAAATGAAATATCTCAGTCCTTTAAAGTTTGAACGAATTCTCTCTCGAATCGAGAGAAACGAGTTGGCCAACAAAGTGCCAACTGATAAGTAGTAATCGAAAGGTCCCTAATTAGAAAAAATTAAAACGCTTCGAAATAGAGATAAAAAGGACACTTCCTGATTTATAAACTAAATCATGAAGTTGAACCTAATATTACAATTATTGATTCCATATTTAAATATTTTAATTGTTAAAAAAAAAAACACTACCGCTACAAGCCATGAAGGTTGTCGGATTCAGCACAGTGTAGAGACTATATTGTTTCTAACACACATGCACAACTGTGGTTTGACCGAGATTATGCTCGATCGTCAGGGGTTAAAGTTAGGGAACCCACTGGGTGAGCCATGGAGGGTCTGATTAAATAATTAATCTGTCACATCCAGATTTGTAGTAGTTTGCAATGGTAGTAAAATGAAAAAATAATAATCTGTTTATATTTCTCATCAATTTGTCCTTTCTTGGGCAATAAATGTATTTTACCTACTTAGAAATATCTTAACATATTACTGCGCCTTTAACATATTAAATTGCTAATTATAAAAAACATTTTTCATACTTTGTACTACTGTAGCATTATTTTTTATTATAATATTAATATTCTCATTGAATAATAATAATATTTAAATTTTCACTGAAATAGTTAAATAAACTCGATCCACTTCAACGTTTTTAAAAAAGATATATTTTGAAGATAACAAACTTAAACTAGCATTGTAACTAACCGACACTAATTAGACTAAAGACTGTGACATGAGTGCTTTATAAGGAGGTTTATAAGGAGTATGATAGGCAGCTCTGTCAGGAGCTGTGCTTGCAGTTAGTTTTGTGGACTTAACTATATCTTTTCTGGATATTTATAAGTTGAACTTCGTAATTTCGTAATTTTAAGGTAGTTACTTTCCTCACTACTTCGACTTTCAAGTTTCGTAAAAAACTTACAAACTCATGTATGTAACTCATACAAACATATGAGAACGCCGACAAAAATTTGTGAACCCATAACCCTCTCTACTTAAAGAAAAGAATGTTTCCGACATGTAATAAATTTATATGATACTTAATGGGTACTAAAAACGGGTTTTGAGAGATTAAATGCAGATGAAAAAGGGTGGTTACAGCGTTACAGCGGTTACAGAACATATTATGGGGTAGTTCGACCGCTTGGTTGGTTGAGATACCTTCGTAAAGTTCATAAAAATAAAAATTCATAATAAAAATAAAAATTCATATTGATAATAATTGTTGATCTATGATAATTTATGTTGAAGAAATTGGTCCGGGTAGAGGTCACTGAATGAAATTCTCAAGTAATTTCAGATGATATTTATTGTTAGCCAACGTTTCGACCTACGTTGTAGGTCTTCTTCAGGGCTATAAGCAAAATACAGACAATTTAAGAAAACGGTATGAATATAATAAAACATTTTAAATATAGATAAACTAAAAGAAGGTGAATACAGGCAAAAATTGATAATTATGTGTAATAATGATGATACAAATTGATAAAGGTGTACAGTAAAGTAATTATGAAGGTTAAAATGTAGAAAATAATAATAAAACATGAAGAAAATAATAATAAAACAGAAAGTTTTGACAGTTAAAAAATTAAGGTATTACAGATAAATAAAAACTGAATATACAATAGGAATGTGAAATGATATGGGTAAATTAGAAAGTGATAAGAATTACGCACTAAAATTATAGGTAATAAAAAAGAAGAAATACAAATTGTAAAATTATAAAAATCTAGAAACGAATTATATAAATTAGAATAAAATTGAAAATAAAAATTATTTTAGAAAATACAGTATTAATATTAATAGGTAGAAAATACTTTATACTAGTGTAAAGAATATTAATTATATAAGAGAATGTAAGAAGACAGTTTATAAAAATGTAAAATATCAATTGTATAAAAGTAGGTATGTTTTAAGTAAGGTACGTGATAATATAATCAGGCTATATTGGACTAATTAACAGGCTAATAACAGGCTATATTGGAATTATGATATATATTGATGAATATTTAGGGTGGTATATAGATAACTAAAACAATCGCCTTACAGTAATAGTGAGCTTGGAAGTAGTGATAATAACGGTAAATTGGGTATAGTACTGTTTTAGGTTATGAGGGAAAGAAATTAAAATGAAATGGAGGAGGGAGGGTGAGTAAATAGTGCAAAACATAAGTTACCTGTGGGGGTGGGACGGGGGGTGGGTCCTCTCTGGCTATGAAACACTGACTGATATAATTGAGAAGGAAGGATGGTCCCCCACCTTTACTAAGTGTAAAAAAAATTCTCAGAATATAAAAGCCGTTACAATGGCTATAAGTAACGTATAAAGGGGAAGAAGCAAATAGTGTAGAAGCCTCATATAAAGACTTGAAAATCCATACACACACACTCACATACACGTATTCGTATGTATATGTATATATAAGTTAAGTGCCATAGCCGGGTAATGGTAGAGCTTAATCCTACTGAGAAGATAAACAACTCCCAGATAGTATATAAGAAGGATTAGTTTATCAATAAAGTCAGTTATAACCGATCTCTCTGTGCGTTCTCATTTCGAAACCTTTCCTTTTTTTTTAGTTTATGTGTCTCGAACTCATTAAGTGGTGCCGAAACCCGGGGCACGGATTAAAAGCATAGGAAAGAAATTTTTTTTTTTCGTTTTCTCGTTCGTTGTGCTATCTTTCCATTCGTTGTGAATAGTACTTAAGTGCGCCAACATGAATGATCAGGCTCCGAGCATCCTGAGGCCTGCGACCTTGACGCTAGATCCCCCACAGGCGGAGCAGATGATCCCTGAACTCCAACCTCAGGTAACTTCCTCCTTAGCATTAGCGCGGGCAGACCTAGCGAGGCAGGAAGCTAATAGAATTGCGCAAGAAACTAATGAATTAGAAAAAATGAAATTACGGAAGGCCAACGCGCAAGACATCAGGAGAGAAATTTCTGATTTGGATAAGTTCAACGGCGATGTCGGGGAACTCAATCATTTTATCAAAGGTGGAGATGGAATCATGGCAAGCATTCAATCCCAGGTGGCAGCGGATTTTCTAGAAGAACTAGATGCAAAGAGATTGCGAGTTGCCCTGGCACGGCGTGTCCGGAGAAGCGTGCTGAACTTAATTCAGGCCGATGAGGAGACTGAATGGGCAGTAATTAAAGAAAGGTTGAAGAAGGCGTATGGAGGAGGGAGATGGACGATCGAGGAGGACATTTTTCAAATGTTCTGTGAACGGAGGCAGAGCCGGCAGACACCGGGTCAATACGCTGCAGTCATGCTGGAGCGGTATCAAAAATTAAATGCAAAAATGAGAGAGATCGTATCAGCGGAAGAGACAGACGCACGAATGCTATTCCTGTCCACGATCTGGAAGGTACAATTGGCGAGGCAGTTAGGAAAAAAGGAAGGATTTCCTATCGAGAAAACGTTCCTTGAATGCGCTCAGAACCTTGTGGATACAGGGGCCCGAGAAGAGGAGAGCTACAGGATGGAGGTAGATGAGCCTGAGTGGACAAGGGTCTCGGCGAATCGACCAAGAATTTCTGCGACTCCGGGTAGAAGAACGAGTGTCAGAGAAAAACCATTCACGGCTGAAAAAAGAAATTGGCTGCCCAAGTCGAAGAATGGGCCAAGGAAGGATGAGAGGAAGTGCCACGGGTGTGGCAAGGCGGGCCATCTGGTAGCAAAATGTCCACGGTCCAGATGTTACGAGTGCGGGATGGAAGGGCATTTTGCCAGACAATGTCCGTACATCTTTCGCAGAAAGGAGGGACATCAAGCAGAACCGATGGAAGTAAATGCACAGGAGCTACGGAAAAGGAGGTACTCGGCCAGACGAGGTGGGTCCCCAAGGGACACATCTAGTGTCTCGGGATCATCAGAGACGGAGGAGGAACCAGGCAGCAGTGGCGAGGGCAGCGTGAGCAGCAGCTGGAATCGTCAACGAACGGCGGGTCAGCGGCGGACGGCAACCACGAGACGGAAGCAGGCGGCCGTATGAGGAGGGTGCTCGCAGAGAGGCGACCGAGCTTGCGTCATAAATAACTTGGAAGGTAAGCTGAAAAATTGGTTGCCTATTATTAAGACGTACGGTGAAGTGAAGTGCCTTGTAGACACAGGGAGCTCGAGTACCTTGTTGTCAAAAACAGCAGCGGAGAAGTTGTGTGGTAAGGGGGAGGCACTTCAGATCCGGAGATGTAAATGTAGGCTGTTAACCTTAGGAGGGCCATGTAGAGTGATGGGCGAAACAGATATAGCGCGTTGGAGAGGGAGTTACTTGGCATTGTCTGGGCGGTCGACCATTTCAGACCATATTTATTCGGCAGACGGTTCCGGGTCCAGACGGATCACCGGCCGCTCCAGTGGGTGGGCCAGCTGAAAGAATCGTCCGCTCGAGTGGCTCGCTGGAAAGAGAAGCTCAGCCAGTACTCCATGGATGTCGTCTACAAACCTGGGAAGGAAAATGTAGTCGCCGATTGGTTGTCGCGGGCACTCATGGTGAATGCTATCGAAGAGGATGTCGCAGGGCCATCGGGAGATATCCGGCAGTTTTTGCAGGATTGATCGCCGGAGGGCGAAGGGGAACGGTCTACCACGGTAGCGGGAAGAGAAGAGGTATCGTCAGAAAGAGAGAGCTCTACAGACGAGAGACCGGGGGATTTAGAAGAAATTGACGAGATTGTTAATGACAAACCGAGGCAGATAATCTGGAAGACGAAGACGTCAGGCATGCTGGCAATAGAGTATCTGCGTTACGGGCGGTCTCGCGTCAATGTCATCTCGTCGCAACCAGGGGTGCGATTGGACCTCGTATGTAAGGCCCTCAAGGACGCTTCTAAGCCGGGACACACCCACCACCTTTACGTGGGTAACGCAGTGATATGGGAAAAAATACGACAGGTGTGGAAAACGGATCAAATCCCGGATCGTGTGTTCATTCGGTGCAGGATCATGGTGGAGACCATCAGGGACGGCGGCCGACAGAAGGAAGTGACAGGGGCCTACCACGTGGGCAAAACCAACCATCGGGGGGTCAATGAGACTCTGCAGGCGCTGAGAAGCCGCTATTATTGGTCGGGTATGCGGCGGACGATCCAAGAAGTTATAGGGGCATGCGAGGTCTGCATGACTACGAAGTACGACCGCCACCCACCGCAAGCTGTACAAGAAGAAACACCTACGGGGGATCGGCCTCTCCGCGATCTGCAGGTGGACACGTTCACCTGGAAGGGTTTTACATGGCTCACTACCATCGACGTTTTCAGTAAGATCGCTATGGCCCGTCTGATTCACTCCAAGGAAGCAGAGTCGGTGTTATCAGCCCTCCGGACATGGTTTATGTTTTATGGGGTACCCGATACCATAACGTCCGATAAAGGGAGGGAGTTCGACAACGCTGTGGTGAGCGAGGAAACGCGTAAGTTGGAGGTCGCGTGGCATTTCAACACTCCGGGACACCCGAAGGGTAGGGGAGGGATAGAGCGGTTGCATAGCACGCTTAGCGATCACCTCAGGGTCTACCACGTCGAGCAGGGGTTGACGCCGGACGTAGCGATGCGGAAAGCGGTTGCGGCGTACAACCATTCTATCCATTCCGTAACGGGGTTCTCTCCCTTTGAAGTGTTGTTTGGGATTCGCGGGCCCAGTCGGGATCCCGAGGGTACGATTGGAGGTAACAACGCAGCGTGTGACATTGTCGCGAACCACGTGCGGGTTCGAGAGGCATGGGAAAAAGCGCGAAGAAGGATCGTGAGGGAAAAACGAACCCGAGTTACTAGAGAAAACGCGAGAGTCCGAGATTGCTCGGGGGCACTCAAAATTGGGGCCATCGTCTACAGGAGAATTGGGTCTAATAGGGGTAAGGAGCCACGGCGATACGAGGGGCCATTCCGTGTTGTAGTCATTCGGGAACACAACACAGTCACTATCGAAAGTGTAGGGGACCCCAGGAGGCGGAGGACGGTCCATATTGAACAGCTGAAATTTCCTCTGGGGTCTGGAGTGCCTTCGCCTACTCCAGTGGAGTAATACAATGTGCGGAACAAGAAAGTGGTTGTATTCCTATAAGTGTAAAATTTTGTGTTCTTATTATTATTAGTAGCTATTTTTGTTTTTCCTTTTTCTCATATCTGTTGTGGAGGACAACAATCAGTAGGGTGTGGTTTTGGTTGTTTTATTATCCTTGTGGCTGTATCTTCTTTTTGTTATATTGTATCATTGTATGGTATTTATTTGTACATACTGTAATTTTGTGTGTCTGGGAGCTGTAGTGTTGTACAGGAGCCAGCTCTGCTATTCGCCTGGACTGGTCCTTCCTTTAGTTTCCAAAAGTGTCTGGAAACTGGAGGGGGGGAGTTAAGTGCCATAGCCGGGTAATGGTAGAGCTTAATCCTACTGAGAAGATAAACAACTCCCAGATAGTATATAAGAAGGATTAGTTTATCAATAAAGTCAGTTATAACCGATCTCTCTGTGCGTTCTCATTTCGAAACCTTTCCTTTTTTTTTAGTTTATGTGTCTCGAACTCATTAAGTTATACATATATATATATATATATATATATATATATATATATATATATATATATACACACACACACACACACACACACAGACAAACATACATACTTATATATAATATTGGCACGAATGAGAGGGGGGGGGAGGAGAAAGTCATTAGGAAGCGGGGGTGGTTAGTTATTTTGTATTAGGTCTAGTATGTGTCTGTAAACTATTGATAGGTTATTTTTGTCAGTCTTTGTGTTTAACGGATTTTTTTCTAGGTTAATGTATAATGATTCTGTAATTAGTCTTTTGGTATAATTAGGAACAGTGGCGAGAACAGAGGACTGGTCAAAGTTAAAGGTGTGGTTAAGGGTTAAGGCATGTTCTGATAGTTTGGAAGCAGATATGTTCCGGGTAGATATAGAGGTCTTATGTTGTGATAGTCGTCTGTAAAAGTGGTTTTTTGTTTCCCCAATGTAGGAGGAGGTACAGTTTGGGGCAGAGCAGGAGATACGGTAAACAATGTTGGAGAGATTTTTAATGGGGATCGGGTCTTTTAAATATGTGAATAGTTGGGATAATTTGTGATATGGCTTAAAACCAAGGCGAAGGAATTCTTGACCTCCTCATTATAAGAAATAATGATAGCTCCTTGTCCTTTGATTGGTACACCAAACCCACATATTCCGGCAGACTCCTCAATTTTTTCTCACAGCATCCTTACCACCAGAAGATCAATACAGCAAAAAACCTTATTCACCGGTGTTTATCCCTATCAGACACCCAATTTCGACATCCTACGAATCCAAAACATACTACTCTCTAACAACTTCCCAGCCCACATTACCAATAAACTACTAGACCCCCTTAAACACCCTAGTAATGTAATTTACCCCTCCCCGTACCCAACAGTACCGAACCCAGGTTCCTTCATATACCGATCTTTTCCTTATATTCCTGGTCTGTCTGACAATATCCGAAAAATCTTAAATCTTACCTTTCCCAACCTTCGCCTTGGTTTTAAGCCATATCACAAATTATCCCAACTATTCACATATTTAAAAGACCCGATCCCCATTAAAAATCTCTCCAACATTGTTTACCGCATCTCCTGCTCTGCCCCAAACTGTACCTCCTCCTACATTGGGGAAACAAAAAACCACTTTTACAGACGACTATCACAACATAAGACCTCTATATCTACCCGGAACATATCTGCTTCCAAACTATCAGAACATGCCTTAACCCTTAACCACACCTTTAACTTTGACCAATCCTCTGTTCTCGCCACTGTTCCTAATTATACCAAAAGACTAATTACAGAATCATTATACATTAACCTAGAAAAAAATCCGTTAAACACAAAGACTGACAAAAATAACCTATCAATAGTTTACAGACACATACTAGACCTAATACAAAATAACTAACCACCCCCGCTTCCTAATGACTTTCTCCTCCCCCCCCCCCCTCTCATACGTGCCAATATTATATATAAGTATGTATGTTTGTCTGTGTGTGTGTGTGTGTGTGTGTGTATATATATATATATATATATATATATATATATATATATATATATATATATATATGTATATATATACATATACATACGAATACGTGTATGTGAGTGTGTGTGTATGGATTTTCAAGTCTTTATATGAGGCTTCTACACTATTTGCTTCTTCCCCTTTATACGTTACTTATAGCCATTGTAACGGCTTGTATATTCTGAGAATTTTTTTACACTTAGTAAGGGTGGGGGACCATCCTTCCTTCTCAATTATATCAGTCAGTGTTTCATAGCCAGAGAGGACCCACCCCCCGTCCCACCCCCACAGGTAACTTATGTTTTGCACTATTTACTCACCCTCCCTCCTCCATTTCATTTTAATTTCTTTCCCTCATAACCTAAAACAGTACTATACCCAATTTACCGTTATTATCACTACTTCCAAGCTCACTATTACTGTAAGGCGATTGTTTTAGTTATCTATATACCACCCTAAATATTCATCAATATATATCATAATTCCAATATAGCCTGTTATTAGCCTGTTAATTAGTCCAATATAGCCTGATTATATTATCACGTACCTTACTAAAAACATACCTACTTTTATACAATTGATATTTTACATTTTTATAAACTGTCTTCTTACATTCTCTTATGTAATTAATATTCTTTACACTAGTATAAAGTATTTTCTACCTATTAATATTAATACTGTATTTTCTAAAATAATTTTTATTTTCAATTTTATTCTAATTTATATAATTCGTTTCTAGATTTTATAATTTTACAATTTTTATTTCTTCTTTTTTATTACCTATAATTTTAGTGCGTAATTCTTATCACTTTCTAATTTACCCATATCATTTCACATTCCTATTGTATATTCAGTTTTTATTTATCTGTAATACCTTAATTTTTTAACTGTCAACACTTTCTGTTTTATTATTATTTTCTTCATGTTTTATTATTATTTTCTACATTTTAACCTTCATAATTACTTTACTGTACACCTTTATCAATTTGTATCATCATTATTACACATAATTATCAATTTTTGCCTGTATTCACCTTCTTTTAGTTTATCTATATTTAAAATGTTTTATTATATTCATACCGTTTTCTTAAATTGTCTGTATTTTGCTTATAGCCCTGAAGAAGACCTACAACGTAGGTCGAAACGTTGGCTAACAATAAATATCATCTGAAATTACTTGAGAATTTCATTCAGTGACCTCTACCCGGACCAATTTCTTCAACAAAAATAAAAATTAATACAACACCTATCAACAGAACTAAATTTGGCCAACCTGTACTTCTGCCTTTGAATTTTTAAATTAAATAATTTATAAATATTTATAAATTTCCCCCCTCATTTGAATAATTGAAATTGAAAAGAGAAAGAGAAAAGAGAGAGAAGGATCAATTATTGATCCTACATCTCCGTGTTCTCGCACTTTGCGATGTATTTTATTTTGGATCTAGTTGACTTTAAGTCGTTAATATTATTATAATTTATTTTATCTTTATGTTATATATTTTTTTAAATATTTTATTTGAAAAGAAAAGATATGGCCAGGACCGGGACTCGGAGATGTAGGATCAATTGAAAAGAGTGGATATGGCTGGCCGTGAAGCGAAGCCAGGATAGCCGAGAGGGATAAGGCGTCACCACGGAGAGGTGAAGGTCTCGGGTTCGAGTCCCGGTCCTGGCCATATCTTTTCTTTTCAAATAAAATATTTAAAAAATTATATAATATAAAGATAAAATAAATTAAATAATTTATACATCGTTTCGAATTTATTTTTTTAAAGTGATTTCATTAATTAAATAATTTATCAGATGCAGTTTATACTATCCTTTATTATATTTCTATAATATAATTTTATAGTAACTTTATATATTCCATAAAATATTTAATATTTATTCATTTTAGTATAGAAATTCTTAAAATATGAAATATTTAAATAAATGTTGCCAGTTACTGATTTATTCAATTATATTATTCGTCAGACCATATACATTTAAAAGATTAACAACAAATATTGAATTCAAAATTAATGTTGAATAGCCGTGAGTTAATTTCTAACAGCAGTTTCTTGTTGAAAGATCATTCGAAAAAATTTTATAGTCAAACAGAATTTTTCACCAAATAAAAAATTAGGCGCATTACTTCATACAGGTTTGGTGTACTAAAAATTGTTTTCTAATTCACTTTTAGTGCCGATCCATAAAATGAAATAAAAAACCTGTACCACTATAACTCGTGAAGAGTCTTGGGGTCTATAATACTCTTTCAAGGACAACTGTTTTTATGGGATTTAATAGTCCCGAGATCGCACTCGACGGCGCGGTTTTCTCTTCAATTAACGGTAAGAACTTTATAGAGGCTAGGTGAGCCCCAGGAAGGTAAGTATGTGGGTGAATCAAATATAAACGAGACTTATTTTTTAATTTTTTTTATTTTTACTTTGAACACAAAGAAAAGTACACCTCATTTTTCTACATAGTCTCCTGATTTGGAACTACATTTTTTCCAGCGCATAGGTAATTTTCCAATCCCCTCCTCATAGAATGAAGCAGGTTGTGTCTTAAGCCAATTGAGCACGTAGGCTTCAACCACATCGTCACTGACGAAACTCTGACCTCCCAAAGCTTCCTTGAGTGGGCCAAACAGGTGAAAGTCACATGGTGATAAGTCTGGACTGTAGGCAGGGTGTTCTAGCGTGTCCCAGCCCAGTTGCTCCAATTTTTCTCTCGTCAGGGCCGCAGTATGCGGGCGAGCATTGTCCTGAAGAAGAATCACTTCTCTCATCGGTAGATCCCTTCTTTTGCGGCGATATGCAAGACTGACTTCATTCAAAATGTCGCAGTAGTATAGGGCATTGATAGTCCTGCGTTCATGCAAAAAATCAAGTTGCAGCAAGCCACGCTGGTCAAAAAATACGGTAGCCAAAACCTTCCCAGCTGACAGCCGTGACTTGGCTTTCACTGGTCCAGCTTCCCCTTTCAGTCTCCACTCCATACTCGCTTGTTTTGATTCAGGGGTGTAATGGTGCACCCAAGTTTCATCACGGTGATAATGTGAGTGAGAAATGAGGCTCCCTCAGCCTGAAATCTTGCAAGAAGACCTTCACAGACCTGCAAACGGTTCAGCTTCTGCTCAGCTGTGAGAAGTCGAGGAACCCACCTGGCACACACCTTATGAAACCCTAGCTCCTCTGTGAGTATGGAAAAAGTGCTTCCATAGCTTATCCCAACCTCACTTGCAATGGCACTGGTGGTTAGACGTCTGTCACCTTCAATAAGCTGTCGAACACGGCTGACGTTGTCTGCTGTGATGCTGGAGCGGGGTCTGCGGTCATGGTTTTCATTCTGAACACGATCACGACCCTCCACAAACTGTTTATGCCATGCAAACACTCTGGCACGAGAAAGTGTCTCTTCCGCAAACTGTACAGTCAACCTTCTCAAGATTTCAGCCGGTTTTACACCTTCAGCAGCAAGAAATTTGATGATAATACATTGCGCAATCGAGGGGGATACATCCTGCTCAGACATCGTCACGACGGTAACTGGTGAGTTCGAGCGCATCCGCCCGCCTGCTTCCCCCACTCCTGGCATCCCTACCCAACACCCCTAAACGCGGGAACGTTCCCGCACCTTCGCTGGGCTTCCAGGACAAAAATTCTCGTTTATATTTGATTCACCCACATAGATCACACAGATTCCATACATGGCGAATAACATTGCGACCAGGTTTGTGGGTTTTAAGTCCAGAATGCAAATTGGGAAAAACTAGAAAAAAGAAAAAAAAAAGAGTCCATATACAACGTAGTTGGATAAATAATCAAAGAAACATAAAATAACCGAGCATAACACGAAAGCACCAACGCTGAGCCACAAACAAAAAATTAGGATGTAGGACTATGTTGGTTACTTCTTGGCCAAATAAAACGATAAATTAAGAGAAGTTATACATCCATATGTAACGGTAGCTCAACCACACAATGAATTACAGATGGTTGGCTTTGACTAGTTAAGAGATCAAAAAAAAAAAAGAAACTCGTTACAAAAGATTAGATAACGCTTCCCCCAAAGCTGGATTTGAGCCCAGGCCCTTCGGCACAGCAGCTCAGCGCTCTACACAAAGAGTTATCTCTCTCCTAAATTTAAATTTTTTTGTAAATATATGCAATATATGTGCAAATATAAATACACATTATTTAAAATATTAGTATTATCATTATGCTTTAGTTCCTAGTATGCTACTGAATCAGACAGCTATTATATCGTAGTGGGCGATGACAATATCGCAGTTGAAGTACACTCGATCTGGGATGAGCCCTCCATTGTGTATTGCACAAATCCGCTCTACGTTCACACAGTATTCCACACTGAACTCAATATTATGCTTGAATCATCAGTGTTCTTTGGTTATAGATATTTATTACGTATCTCTGTCCTCAAAAATACTGTGATGTTTGATGGATTTTTTTAAAGTAATTCAATATCTTTATTCATTCTAAACACTATTTATGTATGCAAGTATGTTCGTTCGTCTCTCTAATGCCTAAGGAGAGCAGAGGCAAACTATCTAAGCATCTAAATCCATTATAATGATTTCTCTTGAGCCCTGGAGAAAACAATAGAGATGTTTCTTCACTTCAAAACACTCTAACACATCCCGAATGAATGGACACAATCTCCCTTTTAATCAGAATAGGATATAGTATGCTATCGAAGTCTATTTCAATCGAAATATAATTTTAAAATGGATCCCGTTTCAGTGTTTCGATTTAAATAAATTTTCCGATTATAACCTAACATCCTTTTGTATTGTTTTTTATTATTATGTTTACCTTCCACATCTTAAATTGCCTTTGAAAAATTAATTTGCAAAAATGATTTAACAATACAACACTTTAAAAACAAAACAAACGTCATCATTATAACTTTGTATAACGATTCGAATTGCAAACAGTTTTAATACACATCTTTTCACAGATAATACACTTTTATATCTTCTTTATGCAATGAACTTAAGACCCTCCTAGGATTGTTGTGGTATAAAATTTTTCGTTTTTAATCAATAATTATTATTTATCCAATTCTCTTTCTGGTATCTATATAAAAGGCGGGAACAACAGATAGACAAATAGTAATAGTCTCCACCATTATTGCAGTTTTGTTTATTATTTTCAGTTATGAATACTTGTGATTAACCTAGGAAATGGAAATTTTTAATGCTCTCATAAATATGTATTACATATATATTAAATATGTATTTATTTATGAATGGAACCAAGAGGAACACGCAAAGCATTCTGACGTCGTTTTTCCATGCTTCATTCATATTTTCTTTCCTCTGTCTTTTTTTTTGCAGATTTTTTCAATGCTTCTTTTTTTGGCATAATTATCCACTTTTCTATCATGTTTAATTTTTTTTCAGGAATCTATTATACTTCCACCTTATCTAAATCTATTTTTAGGACTTGACTTTTTGTATCTGGCCATTATATTACCAAGTCTTATTTGGGGACGTCTAGTACTATAATCATAAAATTTGAGTTGTCGTTTTCTCATGTCTGCTTCTAGGTTTGAGATATTTTCTGTGATTTTTATTGACTGTAGTGTCAAGAAAAATCGGTCGGACTATCTTTCTTCAGCTAATTTCAGACCTAAAATCGTTAATAGTGATGGAACTCACAAGTTGGTCTAAATCATTGATTATTAGATTGGCCTTAGCTTAGACTTAGGGTACTTACGTGTTTCTGCCAGCGCCGTCCGTTCGGTTTCTGAGATGACCATCTAATATTTAATTTTGCCTTTGTAAAGTGGAATGGACCTTAAAAGAGACACCCCACCCACTGTTCTCAGAGTTTTTTCTCCTTTGGATTGATTTGTGTTCAATCTGTATCTGTAAATTGCCTTAATTTTTTTTCGTAGTCCAGTTTAACGACATACGATTTTCTGGGACCTCTTTTTACTATACCTAAGTGTGGCCAAGCGTTCTCCGAAAAACTCAGACCGTCGCAAACAACCGCTGAATCTCAGAGGTTGATCGTTTTCTCTCCTATTTTTCCCAAAATAGTTCTTGCTAAAGGTTTTATTACTCTTTTAAATATAATATAATGGTACAACTACTCACAAATTATTTTTTAAGAAAGTAATCAAAAATGACTACTTGTATGGAATGTTATTAGCCCTAAAGTGCCGGCGACTCCGAAGCTGTCCAGAGAGGCTGCAAACGCTCAGCGGTTACCATCGCAATGGACTGAATTCTTTTAGCTCCTTCTAACTCTATTGGTCAATTAAAAACTGAAGGCGAGACTAATAAACTATTATAGTATTTCTTCTGCACCAGTTGAGTTATTACATAACGTTATTTTCAATTATCATCATCTATTATAATAAGCAAAATTTACGTTGTTCGCAGGTATTTATATGGTTTAGAGCAATTACAGACAGTATATCAATAAGGTATTCCATTAGATTTATTAATAATATTTTATCATTAGGAAATGTAGCCAATTTGAATTCTTTTATATTTAGACCTACTTTTAATTTATTTTATATTAACCTTATTGTTTATAATTAATGTTTGTCTTTCTTTAACGCATTAGCTAAAGTTATGCCCCCGTAGTCCTTTTTTGTTGGCTTTTAACAAACGCATAAATGCGCTCATATTCCCCACAGGTTGCTATCGCTAGTCTCTAACAATTTAAGGGTTGATGTAAATATATAATTGCTAATTGATATCAAATTATTATAATACTTTTAGTAACTACTCCAATACTCATATATAATAGAATAATGATGTTGATGATTGTGTCGCAGCACGACGATGAAAAGGAGACGGGCGGAGGAGCGGATAGACAGACAGGTTGTGGCCGACTCAAGTCCAACGACAGCGTGGAGGTGGTCCTCGTCGCCTACAACGCAGGGGAGGATGCAGTGCACATAGACAATCGCAGGGACAAGAACCAGCTTCTCCCGCTATAATAACCGAGTAAGTTAGTATTTATTGTTATTTTATTATCAAATAAGAATTAATTGTCCATACTCTTTAAAGAAGAAATTTTAAATTCGACTAAGAGGTTCTTCTAGAACTTTTAATACCCAGTAGAGCCCCATCGTGGATTTTATTCAAATAGAAATGGAATCTCATCCGTCTGCTTTTTATAAATGTCCACCAGACATACTACCAGCTTCTTCAGCGCTTATTCTGAGACTGGTCCTAGCAGCATGTCTAGCGAAACGTAGAAAAAGATTTAATAAATGGATTCAATTTTTATATCATCATTCATTTACAATGAACGACAATTTGATTTGTAATGTGAAGGAAACAAGTAACAAGAATCCTTTTATATCCTTATATTTCTTTCATTTTATATGAATGAATGAATGAATACAGCCTTTTATTACAAATTTAGGATTTAGGAATTTTATTACTCCTTATTTATTAACAGGAATTATTAAAATAATTTTACTACAGATACTAAATACTATATTTATAACTGTTATTATATTATGAACTTTTTTTTAGTCAATCATTCAAGTGAGTAAAATAAAACCTTTTTCCAGTCATATATTTTTTTCTTTAAAAAACGTTTCAACATTTATATGTCATTCTCAATTTACACTTCTTATAAGTCCTTTAACGTTATTTAATTTAAAACTATTCTCTAAAATTTTTTTATAAAATTTGTACATTTTCAACCTAAAAACAAAAGACAATTCAAATAAATACATAATTTTACAAACAAACTTGTCCCAAAAATACTGGATAAAAAGCATAGATACCTTTTTAGTTGATTGTCAATTAATTTAAAATATTTCTTATAAAACTTAGAGTTACAATGTACTCTATGGTCATCATTAAAAATTTTCGAAATTAGCACTTTGGACTGTTATGATTATTATTATTAAAATAGTATTTTAATTTGTTTTCTTCTTTAATATATAGTTATCATGAATGGTCAATTAATATAAATTAGTGATTTTTGATCTATATTGATCTATTTTATATCTTTTATTTATTTTAAAAAGTGAAATTGTATGAATATTAAGAAATTGGAAAAATGAAAACAATGTTATGAGGTTCCTGAGAAGATTATGTTATCTGTGTTATCTAATAAGTTTAGAATTCTATATTTCATTATTTCATTTTTAACTTTAAAATCCAGTCTGCTGGCGTTCCTCAAGGTAGCATCCTCGGTCCTATCCTTTACACAGTATATACAGCTGACATTCCAACCCATCCTAACACCTTCATCTCCACGTATGCTGATGACACATGTGTGTTATCAGTTAACAACGACCCATATATTGCATCCCAATCCCTTCAATTACACCTATCAAGCCTCGAAGAATGGTGTCGGAATTGCAGAATTAAAATCAATCCCAGCAAGTCCCATCAAATTACCTTTACCCTTCGTCGAAAACCCATGACTTCCTGTCCTACTGTATTCTTTAATAGTACTCCACTTATCCCTGTTGAACAGATTCGCTACCTGGGACTCTACTTAGACAAGCGTCTTACTTGGAACCCTCACACAAGATTGAAAAGACAAGAAACAGCTAGACGTTTCCGACTACTTCAACACATACTGGATAAGCGCTCAAAGCTTCAGATCAATTACAAAAGACTTATTTATGTGACTGTTATAAGGCCTATATGGACTTATGGAATTGAACTATGGGGCTCCACCAAACCATCGAATTCCTCTCGTATCCAATCCTTGCAATCCAAAATCCTTCGCAAAATCCTAAACGCTCCTTATTTTGTCACAAATAAAACCATCCATAATGACCTTAACGTTCCATATGTTACCGATTTAGCCCATTCCAGATACCTATCATTCCACAATAAACTTCAAACCCATCCAAACCCACTAGTTTCCATCCTTGCATCCAATTCCATCCCGGACAATCCTCCTAGGCGTCTGAAGAGAAGATGGCCTCGGGACCTTCTATTATAGAACTTTATTAGAGTGCTGCCAGTGGGTAGTATCTCTACATGTCCTATCATGTATTATTTACTCTCATAGCAATTGTACTAGATGTATGTATTACAGTTGTACAACTCAATAAAATAATAAAAAAAAAAAAACAACTTTAAAATCACTGATTAATACAATTTACTTATTTCGTTAGATTCCTTCCTATCATTTACCACTTTATCTATTTTATCATTGATGTATAATGCTTCTAAAAATCTCCTTTTAATATTATTTTTTTCTCTGTGTAAAATGTGTGGTTTATATGATTAAGGACTATTCCTGATAAGTTTACTGATAGTCTACCTCCCATAGGTAAACCTATCGTTTGCTTATAAAATTGGCCCTGATAAATGAAGTATCCATTTTCCATACACAATTTAATTCCTTCTAAAAAAATGGTTTTACATTTTATATTCGTGTATGTTTCAATTTTTTCCCAATTCTCATTTAAAAGTTTAAGTGCTAATTTAAGTGGGATGTTAGGGAACATTGATATATACCTAGAATACATGGCCTAATAAAAATGCACAAAGAAAATTAACCGTTGATACCAATAGTAGATGGCACCAATAACCCAACAGACTACCTAGCTAAATACCTAAATAAATCTTTGAATAATTATAATAATAATAATAATGACTGTGATGTTATTAATGCAATAGAGTTAAAAAACAAACTTAATAATATCAATATAAAAGCAGAGATCAGATTATTGCAAGGTTAGATGTGGTATCAATGTTCCCTAACATCCCACTTAAATTAGCACTTAAACTTTCAATATCCAATAAAAAACATAATAAACAGCAAAAAAGATAAAATACCACTCTTAGATTATATAAATGTAGTATATAACAATGATTGCAAAAATTGTGATAAACAATATATAGGACATACCAGTACACATCTAAAAAATAGATTCTATCATCACAAAAATAATCTTAAACGAAATTCAAAGACAAGCACTGCATTATCAGCCCATTGCAAAAAAGAATCACACACATTTAATTTCGATAAACCACACATTTTACACACAGAAAAAAATAAGATAAAAAGGAGATTTTTAGAAGCATTATACATCAATGATAAAATAGATAAAGTGGTAAATGATAGGAAGGAATCTAACGAAATAAGTAAATTGTATTCATCAGTGATTTTAAAGTTAAAAATGAAATAATGAAATATAGAAGTCTACACTTATTAGGTAACACAGATAACATAACCTTCTCAGGAACCTCATAACATTGTTTTCATTTTTCCAATTTCTTAATATTCATACAATTTCACTTTTTAAAATAAATAAAAGATATAAAATAGATCAATATAGATCAAAAATCACTAATTTATATTAATTGACCATTCATGATAACTATATATTAAAGAAGAAAACAAATTAAAATACTATTTTAATAATAATAATCATAACAGTCCAAAGTGCTAATTTCGAAAATTTTTAATGATGACCATGGAGTACATTGTAACTCTAAGTTTTATAAGAAATATTTTAAATTAATTGACAATCAACTAAAAAGGTATCTATGCTTTTCATCCAGTATTTATGGGACAAGTTTGTTTGTAAAATTATGTATTTATTTGAATTGTCTGTTGTTTTTAGGTTGAAAATGTACAAATTTTATAAAAAAATTTTAGAGAATAGTTTTAAATTAAATAACGTTAAAGGACTTATAAGAAATGTAAATTGAGAATGTCATATAAATGTTGAAACGTTTTTAAATAAAGAAAAAAATATATGACTGGAAAAAGGTTTTATTTTACTCACTTGAATGATTGACTAAGAAAGATGTACTCCAGTAAAAAAAACAAGATAATTAAAATATATAGGCCTTCCCCTTAGGGAGTGATGGTCTAACTTCCCTGGAGACCAATTCCTACTGGATTTTATATATCTATGTCTTAATATTGATAAGGATAGAGGAATGTTATATTAATTAAATGACTTTTTTAATTCGAATGTCTAGGAAAACGGAAAATAATTTGTTTGCATGATCGAAAACTGAAGAAACCTTTGATGAGTGAATTCATTTATTTATGTTATCATCTTTTCTTTTGTTTTCATTTTTGTTACTAATGATTTCGTTATAAAAACTAATAATATCATCTTTAACAAAATCTTTTAATATTTGTTTAAAGAAAACAAAATAGAAATTTATTTTATCGTCCAATGCCTTATTCTTTTCAAAGTATTAAACTACTTAAAAAAATTATGAAACTACTATTTTTTTCTAGTTTACCATTTGATAAAAAAAGAAAGAATAGAATTTTCAAACTAGACAGAAGCAGGCAAACAAGTTGACAACAAGGGTTTAATTACTTGCAAATTCGATGTCTATCATCATTAGAAGTTGAATTGTAACCTCACCCATTGCTTAGTTGAATCATTTAAAATTATTTTAGCTGTCTTGCATTCTCTAGATAGTTTATATGAAATTCGTCTAGAATCTCAATGAATGGCAACTATATTATTTTGTGAAAGAAATAAGTAACAAGAATCATATTTATATTTGTTTCATTTCGGCTTTATATTGATGAGAATGGAGGAAATATTATATAGATTAGGAAATATTATATAGATTATAATTATTAATTTCATTATGGTATTGAGGGTATATGTAACTTTCATGTGGAAAATAAAAGTAATTAAATTATATCAATAAAATAGAGCCAAAAACTCATAAAGAAACACTATTATTTTAATTATTATCTAATATACTGGACTCTATTTCTATGTAAATTTTATCTTTGAAAATACCAGCTTCCAGTCAATTTATTTTTTCTTTCATAAACAAGACGTTTCGGCACTTAAATGCCATTTTCAATATTAAAATACATCAACTTCCTTTTCAACTTTAGTAATTAAAATACATTAAATTCACAACTGGGACGATTATAGCAGAAACTGCACGCATAGATCCGCATCTTTTCTACGCCTGATATTATTACAAAGGCTTTAAATTATAAATACTTTCAATATTAAATAGGTGTACTTAAAATATTGTTATATTTATAAGGGAAGTTTTATTAGAAACTGTAATCTGACTAGGACACATTGGAAGATGTTTTATTGAAGTCAACAACCGACAACGAACCGATGCAGAGGCGTTGTGAGCTGCGGTAGGGGTACTTAGCTTGCATCAGATAAGCCTGGGTCAAGTATGGGAGTGGATTTCCTTGCTAATGAGGGGAGTTCTTGGGTATAGAACCACTTGGCCTAATTAGTAAAACCAATATAACTAGTAAACTACGAATAGCAGAGGAAGGCAGCGAGATAGCCAGAGATAAAGAGAGATTTTTTTTACAAAATTGTGTCGAAAAAACTTAAATTGAAAAAAACAGGTTTTCATTATTGACGAGAATTCAGCTTTTCTTTCTTTGCTACATTTTTTTGGAGGGAAGAAAATGGAGTGAATGAACACTTTATAATCTTTATATATAAAAATTAATCGCCAAATGTTTTACTAAGTGCAAAACTCGAAACGGCTCGACCAGTTCGGCTAATTTCTTTTCATATTTCTCAAAAGGCACAAAGAAGGTTCATATGGAGAGAAAAAACGTAAAAATGATGAGGAAAATAATAAAAACAACACATTTCTTTTCCCATACAAACCACTCTGTTCAAACAAAAACAGCTGTAAAATCTTTGACGTCAATAAAAGCAAAACAAATGCTCGTTAGTTGTTAGTAAAAGTTTATTAGTGTTTGCTTGTCATTATCTACATAAATATTGGTTCCACCACCAGAGCCATTGTACTCAATGGTTTTAGAAACTGAAACGGATTCCATGCATTTCCTTACAAACCTGCAAAAATATAACAACTGCTTCCAAATTCTATTGTAGAACAATTACAAACTTTGTTTCATCAACACAATCGATTGATTACATTGTTTAAAACTGCACTGGGCCTTATACCATCTGGTAATCATAAATTGTAATCACAGCTGATAAAACTCCTGTATGTGAACATGCGATGTTTCAATGCACCAATAATCGATGAAGTTGCCATTGCAATGGTTGGAAAAAATTTGGAAGCTCTTTGTTTTAGGGTAATATGGCAGAAGAACGTCTGGTGAGACAGCTATATAAAATAAAACACATTATTTTATTTAACAGATTGATATAAAGACAAAAGCACAAGAAACTTCATTGTCGAAAAAAATAGTTATTATACGACTAATAAATTGTAAACAAAATAAGATTCAGATGAATAAATATATATATAGGATGCTACATTATTAATAAATAATTTTAAAAAAATTAACAGGATGCTGAATAAAAATGAAATTGAAAAAACAAATACTATTGATTCTGAGTCGATGAAAAAATCAGTTGAAGAATACTGGGACTCCGGACATATCTGGAAGAGAAGGCTATAGGGATTTCAATATTAACTCAGTCATATTGAAGGATAAAAAAGAATTTCCTTGTAAAAGGAATTCCAGAATATGAAAACGAGGCCAAGATCAACCAGGAAATAACAGAATTGCTGTAAGAAAAAGAATTGTTCACTAAATTCAATAAAATCAATGGTAGGAATTGTCAATTATGTATAAAAACTTAAAATTAAATAAATAAATATATTTGTTTTAATTTATTTAATGGAATATAAATGTGTTTTATAGTATTACATCTAGTAAATCAATATATATATATATATATATATATATATATATATATATATATATATATATATATATATATATATATATATAATCCCACGACATGACTGAAGAAATTTACCAATCGTAGTCCTCGAACAAATTCAACTTAGAAGGTCAATTTTAAAATAATAATAATAAAAAATTAATAAAAGGAAGAACAAAATATTTTTTGTTTAGATGATTAAATTATAAAAAATAATGACAGAGAATTAGTTGGAAGTATTATTAAACTGGCTAACATGAAAAGAAATTAGAAATTAATTCTTATACACATGCACAATTATTAGATTGTACTCCCATGGACTTCGCATTTTTTAATTTGTATTAAAAACAAGAACTGTTAGATACTATAATATCTAAAATTGTATTCTTTATTTAATATATTGAATCCCCCCAAAAATGAAGAAACTGTTGGAATAATTGTGTTGACAGACATATTCTATTTTAAGTAGTAGATATATTCTAAGTAAAATAAGTAGATAAATTCTAAGTAAATTAAGTAAGTAAATTCTAGTACTTAGAGAAGCGAATTGGCTGGAAAAGAAGTTATTACTTATAGTATAACTTCATTTCTTAACTACAAGATAAGACAAATATATCAATATATTATAATATAGGACAAATATGATAAATATAATGACAGGATTTACCAATCCTCAGTACAATCAACTCTCTCTTGACAAAATTCGACTAAACCACTTAGTTCATTCTGGCTGCAGATATATTCGAATTTGTATTATATTTTAGAATATTGCTTTTAACAAGATTTAAAAGTAAAATGCATGGATTCTATCTACTATACTATAAAAAAACATGTACCACTACAACCCTTGAACGGGTTTGGGGTACAGTAAATGGTAGAGACTGTACTGTTTCATCGAAAACGGTTCTGCAGGTGACGTCCTAGGTCACGCTCAACCGCCTGGTTTTTCCCCCTAACTTAGGGTACCCTACTTTTATAATATTTTATAGAAGCTGGGTGAACCCCAGGAGGTTTCTAGATCCCATTTGATCCATCTCCCACCACAAGCAGACTAAATAAAAGTAACTGCCCGCAGAGGGCTTTGAACCAGGATTTCCGGCATGGCAACTCAGTGCTCTACCACTGAGCCACTCCGCTCCCAACTATAATATATAGTAAGGAATAAATTATTGTGAAAATAATAAATAAAATAGATAAGTAAAACCGGCTACAAGAATGGCTTTTGTTTTGAGAAAGTAGTGTGTAGAAGAAAACTTAACACTTTAATGGCTGCTCATTCAACAGGTTTGTGATGCTACCGCCCCATGTTTTTTGGGCGATAATTTATGTACAGAGACGAGTTTGGATATCGCCTCTTTGATATTAGATAATATATTGTTTTATTGTCTGGTTTTAAATTTTAAAAAAATAACTAACTGAATTATGCCCGAGTACCAAGTGTCATGGCCGCAATTGAAGTTACACATTCACGTCGCTCTGTACTTGAAACATTATTTTTATGCAATTTTGTTTAAATCATCTCATCAAACTCTACCAGAACAAAGTGAACAGACTGTGCTACACTTCACTTTTATCATTAGTGAGGTGAGTCATTAATAAAACATTAGAACTAAAATAAATTAGTGACCGGCTGCTAAAGGCAGCAACGTGGCCTTAATCCTTTAGTAATAGATAGGACTAATACTCTACAGTTGACAAGATCAATGTCAAGACTTGGTTGCTTACCTTCTACGGACTTCACATAATAACGTGAACGTTTTATTTTTTTATTTATTTTTTTTTATTTTCATAAGTTTAGTTAAATATGTTAAATTCAATTAATATACTTAAATTATCAATAGCCTATAACTAATAATTTAAAAATTTATTTTATTTGTTTTTATTATATAATGAATAATTTCAATATGAGTGTGGACAATCCGGGTAGTGAAATGTCGGAGGAAGAGACTCCGTTTTCTGAAATAAGTGAAACTGACTCACAATACCTTAAAAGGAGAATATTACAAAAAAATCAGAGAAAATCTGCCCCTGGCTCAGCGGGTAACTCACCAAACAAAAAAAAAAAAAACGGGTAGTTCAAAAACATCAGTCACTAACAACAATCCGTCAAAAGAACCACCAAAAACCCGCAGTAAATCTACTGCAGTCAAACAACCCGTAGCCTCAACCAGCAGCACCTCTGGCCCTAAAGTTAAATCTCCTAAGGAGAATCCAGAAAGTCAAAAGTTCGATGAACCGGTAACTCCTCCTATATTTATAGCAAAAATAACCGATTTTTATAATTTTGGAAGAGAAGTAGCAGAGTTGATCGGGCAGCCAAATTTTAAATGCTACTCTCGTGTCAATGATATCAAGATTAATACAGTTAATAAAGAATCGTAAAAAATTAATAAATCACCTCTATAGCCACAATTATGATTTCCACTGTTATCAGCTCAAGCAAGAAAAATCATATAGAGTAGTTTTAAGAGGGCTTCACTCGACCACGCCTAAGGACGCTATCAAAAGAGATCGAAGAGATAGGCCATAACATCAGGAACAAATCGTCAGTATTGCATCCAACTGAAAAATATCCCCTTCCTCTGTTTTTTGTCGAACTAGAGCCAGCCAAAAATAATGTTGAAATATTTCAAGTTACTAGACTTGTTTATTCAACTGTTAAATTCGAGGAGCCAAGGCACAAAAACATCATAGTACAGTGTTCTAGATGTCAAAACTTAGGTCACACGAAGACCTATTGTCACCATCAACCCAGATTCGTTAAGTGTGCTGGCTCACATCCAACTGAAGTATGCCAGAAGTCCAGAGATGAGCCTGCAAAATGTGCTCTTTGTGGTGAGGACCACCCGGCGAATTAGTTGCTCGGTATATAAAAGCTTCCAGCGACAGAGAACAAATAAAATACAAAGGAAAAGCATAGAGAATGTTCCTCAACCACCTGAAGTCAAAAACTTAACTACATTCCCGGAATTGCCAAAAACAGCTAGCATTTCAGATCAACATATCACCAGAGTTCAACCTCCGGAAAACATAATCCTGACCTCAACGAACCAGCAGCAGCCTCAACGTCAGGCGCTTTTAACCTCCCAACAGAAACCCCAGATTTCCTATAACAAGCCCCAATCCTCCCAACCCAAATCCCGAGATCCTAGATCCAACCCTCAGAAATTCAATAGTAAAATCCAAACTCCACGTCAACATATACCTCTCCATCCTGAAACATCAATAGTCAATCTACCACCACAGCAACCAAATCCTATGTCTTCCAATCACAACAATCAAATGAATCCTTCAGTTCATCAAACAATGAATGCAAATCCAGCACCTCGGGCACAACCCCCAACCAACCTTCCTTTACCCGTTAATTATCAATATCAAATTCCAGACCCATACCCAGTCCAAATTCAAAACCCAATCGACATAAATTGTATCCTCGCATCCTTCCTGACAGAACTCCAAGAGATTATCAAGCCCCTCATCAACCTGCTCACGAGAATCCTTACCGAAGTCCCTCTTAATTACCCACGATGAGCATAAAGCCCCTAATTATTGTCCTATGGAATGCTAATGACTGCTTAACCATCGAGACGAACTTGACTTATTTCTTCATGCCAATCACATAGACATCGCCCTATTGACTGAAACACACTTCACAAAACGATCATATTTTTACATACGTGACTACATCACTTATAGATCAGATCATCCTGACAATACAGCACATGCCGGTTCTTGTATCCTTATCCATAAATCCATACCTCATTCTCTTATACCTTCTACTCCAACTGACGTCATCCAATCAACTTCAGTAACCATTTCAACTAATCCTTTCCATATAACATTCTCAGCTGTATACTGTCCTCCCTTTCTTATAACCTCCTCGAATCCTTATTCCGATCTCTCGGACCGCGTTTTATTGCTGGAGGAGACTACAACGCCAAACATCAACGATGGGGTTGTCGAACATCCAATTCCCGTGGTAGCATTTTATCCCGAATTTCAACCTCTAATAGTTTCTCTATCCTTGCACCCATAAACCCTACTTATTGGCCTACATCGCTCAAAAAACGTCCAGATATTCTTGATATATTTGTTTCCTCACAGATTTCCTGCAATCAAACAACTATAAAATCCCTGGATGACCTTTCCTCTGATCACAGTCCAGTTCTACTTCAAGTACATTCAGTTCCCATTCCTAAGCCCTCTCATCCCAGACTGATTACCGGACGAGTAGACTGGGATAAATTTCGATCTAATCTGGAAAATAATTTAAACCTCAATATTCCGCTTAAAACAAAAGGAGACATCAATTCTGCAATAGACAAACTTACAGAATCAATACAAACCAATATAATTGATAGCTCCTTACCAAGGAAAAACCATTATCAACAGAATAACTGGCCACTTCATATTCTCGAGTTATTAAAAGAAAAACGACGGGCAAGAGCGAAGTGGCACCGCACCAGATATCCATCGGACAAGAGTCATTATACCAAACTGACAAACAAACTAAAATCAGAGATCAGAACATTCAAAATTCAAAATTTATGTTACCGTACAGAAAATCTCAGTACTACTGACAAATCCTTATGGAATACCACTAGAAAACTCCTAAAATATAAAAATTTCAACCATCCACTTTTAACCGAATCCCAAACCTGGTCAAGATCTGATGAAGAAAAATCACAAATTTTCGGCCAGCACCTATTCAACACATTTAACCCTCACCCAGATATCCTTAATCCTACCCAGTCTGAATGCATTGAAGCAGAGTTAAGTATTCTTCTTCAGTTGTCTCCTCCTCCTAAAGCATTCCATCCTTCAGAAATATCAAACATTATTCACAGAATACCCGCCAACAAAGCCCCTGGGTACGACCTAATCACATCCTATATTCTAAAACGCCTTCCTCGGAAAGCTATCCTACTCCTTACATATATATACAATGCCGTATTGCCTACCACATACTTTCCTGATTCCTGGAAATTATCCATAGTTAAGACGTTACCAAAACCTAAAAAACCACCAGAACTTCCATCTTCTTACCGTCCTATATCTCTCCTGCCCATAATGGGTAAAATGCTTGAAAAACTCATTCTGAAACGTCTACATCCTATAATAGAATCCAACCAAATAATCCCAGATCACCAATTTGGTTTCAGAACATCGCACTCCACAATCCAGCAATGCCATCGAGTGGTGGACGTTGTCTCATCCGCATTAGAGCGCGGAATGTACTGCACGGGAGCTTTTCTCGATGTAGAGCAGGCTTTTGATCGAGTCTGGTATCCGGGACTGTTGTACAAACTCCGTAAATTCTTACCTTCTACTTACTTCCTTATTATCAGTTCCTACCTCAGTAAAAGAACCTTTAAAGTAAACCATAATTTTTCCTACTCTTGCCTCTTTACCCAGTTAGCTGGTGTTCCTCAAGGTAGTATCCTGGATCCCATCCTATACACAATATATACAGCTGACATCCCAACCCATCCAAGCACTGTCCTCACTACGTACGATGATGACACATGTGTGTTATCAGTAAATAACGATCCATTTGTTGCATCCCAATATCTTCAATCCCATATCTCAAACCTTCAAGAATGGTGTCAAAATTGGAGAATTAAAATAAATCCTAACAAATCCCACCAAATTACCTTCACTCTTCGTCGTAAACCTACGAATTCCTGCCCTACTGTATCCTTTAATAACACTCCACTGATCCCTGTCGAACAGATACGTTACCTAGGACTCCATCTGGACAAACGTCTCACTTGGAATCCTCATACAAGACTGAAAAGATAAGAAACTGCTCGACGATTTCGCCTACTTCAACATTTACTGGACAAACGTTCAAAGCTACCAATTAATTACAAAAGACTCATTTACATGACAGTTATCAGACCTATTTGGACATACGGAGTTGAGCTTTGGGGCTCTACTAAACCATCCAATTCATCTCGCATCCAATCCTTACAATCCAAAATCCTTCGCAAAATCCTCAATGCTCCTTATTATGTCACAAACAAACTCATCCATCATGATCTTAATATCCCATATGTTGCTGATTTGGCCCAAACTAGATACCTATCCTTCCATGAAAAGCTCCATACACACTTGAATCCGCTAGTCTCTCGACTTGCTTCCCATACTATTCCTGATAACCCTCCGAGGCGTCTGAAAAGAAGATGGCCTCGAGACCTTCTACTATAAAACTTCATTGGAGTGCTCTCAATGGATAGTTTCTCCACAAGTGATTTTTTTGTTCATGTCCTTTGTTCATACAGCCAATTTACTTGATGTAATGTTATTACAGTTGTAAATATCAATAAAAAAAAAAAAAAAAAAAAAAAAGAATTATGCCGGAGTCAATTCAGAGTGGATACAGGATAAACACAAACAAAAAAACTTACTAATACAACCCGTGAACGGGTCTGAGGTTCAGTACATGGTAGAGAATATACTGTCTCATGGACGACGGTTGTGCTGGGAGGTTATTTGTTCCTAAATGACGCTCAACCGGCAGATTTTTCCTTCTTCTATTGGTTACTCACATTATAGAGACTGGGTGAGCCCTAGGAGAGTTTTAGATCTCATCGTGCCCAATTCCGGCTGCTAACAGACTAAATAAAAGTTTTGCCGTCACCGGGAATTGATCCAGGATTTTTGGCGTGGCAACTCAGTTCACTACCACTGAGCCACTCCGCTCCTTTTACAGGACAAAAACAAAATCAAAATATTTAGCGGACTTGCGAAAAACCGACAAATTAACTCCTTTTTGTTTATTTGTGAATTAACTAGTTCTATGTATATGGACAGCTAAATATCTATCGTATTCGGAAATAAAAATGAATGTACGAAAGTATTGTCTTGTTAGTTATGCAAATAAAATTAGAAAACCTATATATTTTATCTGTAAGATTTGGTTAATATTGGAATAAACACGTAAATCGGTTGTTGTAAATATGATGTTTAAAATGTTTATTTGCACACATTGATTTTACATAAAGTTTTATTTAATTAATTCTTCTCTATCACTGCCGGCCCCTGACGACATTCGACTGCGTTTAGTAAATTGTTATTTCCGATATGCGTTATATTTGCCTTTATAAGAAACATGTTTATTTATATATTCTTTCAGGCTTCCACGATCACTATTATTACAAAAGACTTTGTTTATTTCTTCTGGTTTAGACCGTGTAGATAAATTTTTCGCCAACGTTTCGTCAACCATGCTGCTGACTTCCTCAAGGCTGAGATGAGAATGACTACTTCATCTCAGCTCTGAGGAAGTCAGCAGCATGGTTGACGAAACGTTGGTGAAAAATTTATCTACACGATCTAAACCAGAAGAAATAAACAAAGTCTTTTGTAATGTTTATTTATATTTACAACATAAGCGTTTTGTAATAATGAAAGTTTCGGGTGTAATTTATGTACGATATAATATTTAGTATTTTCCAAAGATTATATAACCGTAAAATAAACTCCAAAAAATGGTTAAATGGATGAAAAATAAGACCAACAAGAAATGGAAGAAATAGTACATAACTTTAAAGAAAATTAAACAACAAATCATGTCCCATTCAAACGTCTATTTGGCGAGGTTGCGAAGTGACAACTCACGGCTTTACGGATGAATAAAGAAAGTAAACGGCAACAATAAAACGCAATAGCTAAATAAATTAAGTGTTGACCTCGGGGACAGTTGTCGGTTTGTAAGTGGCTTTAGAGGAATATTTGTAGCCCTAGCAGTTGTGTAGGGGGCGGTGGGGAGATATGGAACATCAAGTTTTTACTGCCCCACAACCTTATTATAGTCGTCGTAACTGATAACAGCCTCTTGGCCCTTTATAGGCCATTCCTCATGGCCCTACTCTTCAATATCTGTCTCCCTCTCAGTTCCTTTTCCTTCACATTTCCTTGCCAGAAGAATCTAGCCCTAGCCATCCGTTAAGCCTAATGACTGTACCCCCAAGCAGTGGAGATCAGATCTTTGCACAGGGCTTGATTATTTTAATTATTCACTAAGTTGCCTATTAGATACACATGTTTGCAGACTGGCATATATATATATATATATATATATATATATATATATATATATATATATCTGGTAACCTTCAGATGTTACAAACTGAAGGTACTCGCTTTCTGCAAGACGATAGATCCCAGTTTTCCTCGACAGCTAGACAATCAGGGCCCGCAGATGATGCTGTCAATGACAGGTCTCAGGGTCTTGCAATGGAACTCCATAACTCACAGCAGTCCGATGAGATATACATTGCTTCTAACCGCGGCTTAACAGTGGAAAATTACAACTATTTGATTGTATCCTTCCAGATATTATATTTCCAGTTCCAGTGACCGTCATTCATCCAGTTCAGAAACTTATTCGGATATTTGTTTGTAAACCTCCCTAGCACTCTATCTTCGTTAAGAGTGTCATACTTTTATCTTCTTGGAGAAGGGGATCGTATGATAGTCCTAAAGTGAAATCATGCCCACCACTGTTTATATTAAAACAGTTTTTTTTTTTATTTCAAAGTTGTAATAGCGCAGTAAACTTGCGATATATATAGACAAAAAATAAGGAAATCATTTCTGAGTATTCTTGAGCATTAAAGTTGATTTTTGGTGGCGTGAATATTCTTACTGTTTTCCTTCTTGCATCTATCTGCCTCGCCTTCAGAATTCTTCGATGTACGAGCTCTCCTATGTGTTTCTTGTCATCTTGAGTCATGGCTAACAGTAAGTGTTCTGGGAGGGCGAAAGAAACATATAACACAGGGTCGATAACATCAAGCAAAGGTTTTGACAAATACCTGGTAGATTGTATTGCTTGGTAATTAAGTTTCGGGCCTTCTGTAAAATGTTTACTTGTTTTGATCGGAAACCACATTGGCATGTATGATTTCAATATAAACTAAACTAGTTCTGGAAGTTCAGGTGAGGGGTATTCTTCACTTATGTACAATCTTACAGTTCTATTTGCTTTTGTCAACCACCTCGAATGTGATAAGTGCCCAGGATCCCGTTCAGCCAAACCTTCTTTACAGGCTCCTGATTTAATTGCTTTTGAAATATCAAGTAGGTATTGCTGATCTTTGCTCAGCACGTTTCTGTCTATCTGTGGAATAGGCCAGCAAATTATAAAATAGAGAACAGTACTAATGGACAGAAGAACTCTTTTTCTTTTTTATAAAATTAAGTTTATTGTTAAAAACTATACTGTAACTTAAATATTTAAGCTTTTTAAATATAGAAAAAGGCGAAAAGTACTATGCCCGTAGTTACTGTTATTACTATGTTTTTCTAAAGTATTGGGGTCTTTGCGCGACCGGAAGTTTTCAATTTATTCATACCATAATAAACACAATGTTCTTATGTTCAAAAATAAAAATAATGTAATTATTATGTTTAAAAAAAGTGTATTAATAATATAAAAAATAAATCGTAAAAATGTGAAATTTTCAATATTTTTGCAAATGTTGGGGCTTATGCGCGACCGGAAGATATCAACTATTCTAAACCAAATTAAAACGCAATGTTTTTAATTACGATAACATCTAATTAAAAAATAATCACAAAAATGAAGTTTTTTTTTTCATATTTTGTGAAAGTTTAGGGCATATGCGCGACCGAAAGATGTCAACTGATTTTGATAATTTTTTTTGCTTATTTTTTTCTATACATTTCGCATGTTTTCCACGCTATTATAACTTCGAAATAAAAAAGTGTGTTTTTTCGGCTCACCCTAGTGTATATATGAGTCCCATATCAAGCAAAAAGTACGTAAGTCGTCATGGTTGTTCAAGGCATTAAAAACCGCCCCCTTTATGAAAGGGCCAACATGTTATAGTTTCTCCCACCCCTTACTTCCGGGTAGATGGCCATCTGTTTTTTTCAAATATTCATTCGCTTAGAACTTGAAACTAAAAAATATTTGTAAGTATGTAACATATGCATATTTCCTATCAGTATGATGTCGTAGGAACTTCCATCTTCAGATCTTCTTACAGTAAGGCTCTGCTATCTGGTACTACCATGACCGATATTTCCTGATACTCCCCGAATTTTATCGAGAGTATATTCCACAAGACAGGGCCCTATAGACATACATAAAACCCACTCAACTGCATTTTCATATTCATAGTAGCTACCCCGTACTCCCGATACGGGACCAATCAATATTTATTGTCATTCCAGGAAAACGGAACCTAACATCTCTCACCAGTAGACTGAATATGATAAATACTCTTGCAAAATGCAGAAAATATTGAAATAATCTATTACAAAAAAGTTTACAGTTTTTCGTAAAATAATTTGTTAAACATGAGGATGATTTTAAATTTTTTCTATGAATCATTTGAGCTTTATAAGAATTAAATTTAAATTACCACACACACACATATATATATCTATATATATATATATATATATATATATATATATATATATATATAGATAGATAGATATATAGTTAATATTATTAGTATTAAACTATTATTAAGAAGAATTACTAATAAGAATTAATAATAAGAACTATTACACAAGAGAACAAATTTTTATTAATTTTTTGTTGCATGGAGTTTTAGGCCTGTTGTTTACTAATTAGAGGTTGGTGATTACAAATCTAGCCTCAGTTTTTCTCCAGCACCTTTTGTTTTTGGCAAACAGCTGATAGACATATATTTGTACTAGTCACATTCAAACTTCAATTCAACTGAGTTGTTTAGTGAAAAAGTTTGTGCTCTTGTGTTAAATAACAATGTCCAAGTTAAGAAATATCTGTAGAAACGATCCAAACTATTTCTGTAACATTTGTGGTGAATATACATTCAAAAATTGTAGGCTAAGTGTGTCAGAGTTTATAACACAGGTATATTTTGATTACTTTGGATTCGCTTTGGACATCCGTGACAAGTACTGGATCCCTCATATGGTATGTAAAACATGTGTTGAGTCTTTGAGATTATGGGCAAATAAGAAAAGACCCCATTTTAAGTATCAAACACCAATGATTTGGCGGGAACCTAATAATCATCAAGATGATTGTTATTTTTGTGTGATTGATATTAATGGAATTAATAAAAATAACCGGTCGAAATGGTCTTATCCAAACTTGTTATCTGTTACTCGACCAGTCTTGTTCTCTGGCGATGCACCAGTACCCCAAGCTTCTTCATCTGTACAAAATGATCATGATATAGAAAAACAAAACTATTCTTCAAGTGATGAAAGTCGGACAAGTGATTCTTACCCTGATTTTACTTCTGAGCCCCAGCTCTTTAATCAGGAAGACCTCAATGCATTAATCAGAGATCTTGGTCTTTCTAAAAAGACATCGGAGATTCTAGCTTCTCGATTAAAGCAAAGAAATCTTTTAACCCCAGAAACAAGAATTTCATACTATCGTAACCGAGAGGCAGAATTGCTGTCATTCTTTTCTAAAGATGACGACTTTGCTTTTTGTTCAGATGTTCCTGGTTTATTGAAAGCAATGGGAGTACAGAAGTATGATCCAAATGAATGGCGTTTATTTATTGACTCCTCTAAACGTAGCCTGAAATGTGTACTTATGCATAACGGCAATAAGCTGGGTTCGATACCGATTGCACATTCAACTACAGTCAAAGAAGAATATGCTACTGTAGCTTCTGTAATGGATAGAATCAAATACAACGAACAAAAGTGGTTGATAAGTGTTGATCTAAAAATGGTGAATTTTCTTCTTGGACAACAAGGTGGATATACAAAATATCCGTGTTTTATTTGTTTATGGGACAGCAGAGCTAGGTCTGAGCACTGGATTAGAAAAGATTGGCCTTCCAGGCAATCTATGGTTCCGGGACAACTGAATGTAATAAATGAGCCCCTTGTGCCCACGGATCGAATAATACTGCCACCTTTGCATATCAAACTAGGGCTCATGAAACAATTTGTCAAAGCTTTGAACAAGGGTGGTGATTGCTATAAATACATCTCTAAGAAGTTCTTTAATTTGAGCCAAGAAAAAATTAAAAATGGAATTTTCGATGGTCCCCAAATAAGAAGGTTGATAAAGGATGAAAACTTTATTAGTTACATGACTGATATTGAAAAAAATGCCTGGAATGAATTCGTTTGGACTGCTCAAAATTTTCTGGGAAACAAAAAGGAAGAAAGCTATGCGGAGCATATTGAACTAATGTTGTTACACTTCCAGCAGCTTGGTTGTAATATGAGCATCAAAGTACACTTCCTCCACAGCCATTTGGACCGTTTCCCTGAAAATCTTGGTGATCTGAGTGAAGAACAAGGGGAACGGTTCCATCAGGACATTCGAACTATGGAGGAACGTTACCAAGGTCACTGGAATGCTCACATGATGGCGGACTATTGTTGGAGCATTAAAAACAGCCCCCGTGAACCGAATCAAGCCAGAAAATCTTACAAAAGAAAATTTTTTGATATGTAGTGGTAATTTTTTTAATAGTTTTCTTAATAAAAAATATTTTCATCTTAAAAAACAGTTTATAATTATAACCCCAAAAGTAAAGCTGATACAAACAAACTGACTTCAGATCTTAAATCAGCACCTCGAGGAAGTAGAATATTAGTAAAAATATTTCATGCAACAAAAATGTTGTTCCCTTGTGTTATTAGTATTAAACTATTATTAAGAATTAAACTATTTTGTGCCTTGGTAGCTCAGTGGTTAGAGCACCGCGCTAGAAACGCGGGCGACCCGGGTTCGAATCCCGGCCAAGACATAATCTTTTCTCTTCAATATTAAAAAAAAAAAAAAAAAAAAAAATTTAAATAATTAAAAAAGAACCATAAATAAAAAAATATATTATTAAGAAGTAAAGTCGTACGGCGCAATTTACTTCATTTGTGAAAGACGAATAAGCATTGCGGGATGTGTATATCTGTAGCGCCGTTCGCGCAGTCCAGGGATTCCCATTATTTTAATTATTTCATCCATAACTAAATAAGCGGACAGATATAAACTACTATTCTGCCTTTAATAATATTACCTGATACTGAATGATTAATAGTTATTTGAATTGTAGAATTGATAATGAAAAAAAAATATCTATTATTTACTTCAATTTTATTAAAGTATTAGTCATTCTTGATTATACAAATCCTACATTGTTTCTAACGATATAAAAAATAATACTTAGTTCGAATCCAACTCTTAATATTTATTCATTAATATTTAAATACAATTAAATAATAGTATTAATGACAATATGAAAAAGAAGGCTTAACGGGCCCGAGGGCTACTACTAATTTCGCAAACCTGTGCTTAAAAAAATATGTCTACGGCAAACTTATATCAATATAGAATAGCAAGGCTCAAGAAATATATAAAATACTTGTTAAGTAATGAACGAAAACTTTTAAAGAAAAAGCCTCAAGGTTAAGTAAAAACATGAAACAAAATGCCTGTCTATATTTCTACTATTCTGGCATATTTAAAGCATCATCATCATCATATTTTGTCCTCTTGAACTTGTTCAGCCTTCTACAGCTCAGGCGGTCTTCCACCAACTATACTCTTCTGTTGCACTGGAGTCCTCTTCTCATCATCCTGTCCCACCTTTCCCTTAAATTCAGAACATAAATATAATTACATTAAAGGAAATAAATAAGTAAAACACACTCAATCCTCAAAATGCAGCAAAAGGATCAGGAGAAACATCCCACCACCACGACCAACAAATCTACTCCTTCATAAGCGTGGGTTCCGTAAAAAGCCTTTTCTACTCGTATTAAAGATTCGTTTAAGGTAAAAAATTTATTCGAATTAAAACGTATTATAGTAATAATTAGAAATATTTTATTAAGAAAATAATTTAATAATTATGAATAAATGAAAAATGAACCGCATCTGTAAACGTTCTCTACGATAAAAATTATTAATTTATATACTTTATTTTTCAATGTTGTACTTTATTTTCGGAACTATATAGTGTATCTTGATTTTTTCAAGTGAGTCTCTCGGTTACTCGTGGGTCATAGATTATCAATCCCTTTCATAGACTAGATATGAAACTATCTTTTTCCCCTTTTTGTTTTTAAAGTGACTTGTGGCTTTTTGTTTCTGTTATTTTCCATCAATGCTTTGAAATCAGGGGAGCCGAGTGGCTCAGTGATCCGTGCCGAAGTTCCCTTGACGTGAACCCCTGAGTTATTGGATCCAAAACAGTAATAGGCATATATATAACACCTTGGGCTTCAAAAATCTGATCTATCTTCTCTTCTTCTTTATTTTCGTCTTATGTCATTAGCTAGCGTCGAGGAGCCTCAATCCAGCGTAACCATTCTTCTCGGTTTCTGCTTAGCAGCTTCATTTCTATTCGTATGGGGCCTCCACGCGGTCTCCTTCCTGTGGTTCAAGTCTCTAATACCTTTATTGGGTTCATATCCTCGTTCATGCAGACATGTCCAAAACACTGGAATTGCCGTCTTTTTAGAGTTCTGAAACTTCCAGTTGCTCTCTAATGCTATCTCTTCTGGTTCTCCCGACAGATCTGCGAAGGAACCTCATTTCTGCTGCCGTTATGCGACTAGAATGCCTGTCCAGCATTGTCCAACTTTCTCCGCGGTAGGTGAGTGCAGGTAGGTAAACAGACTTACCTATATATATATATATATATATATATATATATATATATATATATATATATATATATATATATACATATACATTTTGGTCTTCTTGTCTACTTCCCGGTGGTCGATAATGCTATTGGTAGTCTATCTCATTATCCCAGTCTATCAGTCTATCTCAGGCAGATCGATCTCATTGTACTAATTGTTTGTACATTGCTATTGTGCTTATAAAACTAGTTTTATTCAGGCGCAGATAAAATGTTTTTCCAAACAAAGGGAACCCTCACTGAGGCCTTGTTCCGCTCTCAAGTTGCTAATTTCGTTAATTAGTGCTGGCTCTGGAGTCAATAACTTCCTCAGGCTTCTCCTAAATGATTCTAATTTTCCAAATCAATATCAAGGTTTGGAACTTGAATCGTATTACTTTTTTAATATTATCTCACTTATACACTAATTCATGAAATTTTATTTTTTCAAATTAATTAATATACTTAACATTACTAGTAAGATTTGAAAGCAGCGAGGAACCTCAGTGTACAGTAATGAATTGCTATGCTGACGGTCCCGGGTTCGAATTCTGATGTGGTAAATACGAACGGCCACGGAAGGACCCTGTTGGATCTACAGGCCATTGTTGGCTAAACTCGCTTCTTTAAAATGGGTACCCATAGGAGACATATACGGAATATTCATTGTTTTATCTGATTTGGTCCATTGTGTTATATATATTTTTCGAGTGTTGTTGTTGGTTAAATGATGGTATAATATATCTTTGCGTTGAAGATACATATGCAATCGTAATATATAATATGCCTAGTAAAAAAATCCTTTATTATAAAAAATTAATATTAATTAGTTAAATGTGTATGGATGTAGGAAGATGTAGATGTCTGTGTATAGAACCTGGTCTGAGTGTGACAGCTGATCTGTATGCCACAGGTTCGGGGTCTGCAGTGGTAATATGAATTATTTATTCTTTAAACAGCAGTAGATCGAAGGCTTGGGATCTGGAGTCCCTACCGGGCTCATCCAGTCTCAACAAGTTGGTCTAGTTAGTCGGGGCAAAGACCTAGCGGTTAGGTTTAATCTTTGGTAATTTCAGATTTCGTTTTACGTAAGGGAAATACAGAGGCGACCTAAATTGCGCTACTGTTCCTGATTTCTCTTTTAATCCTTGAGTTTTTTTTTTTTCATGTGCTTGTACTAAATTTTTACAACGGGGTGATATTTTTTTAACTAGGTTCGCTATTCGAAGGTCCAAAGCCATTAAATTATTTCTCATCTCCATCTCCCTGCACAATCGATGACTTATAAACAGTAAAGCCTTTGTCAGGTACTGGACCCGGTATCCTTGGGCTGTAGTTGGTACAGGTAATAATTTTATCATAGTGTTCTCATCTGGAGTAATGCTTTGAGTTATTAGTTTTCATTATAAAATTTAATACAAATTATATTTTAAACATTTATCCGTAAGTTGAATGGATAATAAGTTATGTAGTTAACTGTCAAATTATCACGATATAAATATAATGGTGGAAATCCAGAGTTTTGCTTACACATCATGCACTAATACGTATTCCTTCACGGTCGACTGTTTCCAGAAATGCTATACTGTCATAATCCACCTTGACATATCAATGCTTTGTAAATCATGAGCTACGTGGTTGATTATGACCAAAAAGTCTCGCTTAGGACTTTGATTGAAGCCAGACAAATTCCAATCCAGTATTGGTGTTCTGAAATCATTGTTGAGTAGGAATTCTGGTGGTTAAGGGGAATATATTTTTCTACGAAAATATACGCAGTTAGTTTTTAAAGGGTGAAAAGTTATTGCTATATCGTAAAAATCTCTAGTAGAGTTGTAAAATTCACGGACTCATTAACTGTTTCCGATGACAACCCCAGTTTTATTAGCGTCGTATCTTTTAAAGGTCGCTGATCTATCAAATCCAGCAAAATGATTTTTCGATATGGATCCGTCTGTATCTGTATGATGGCGTCGTCTTTTCTTCGTTGAGCTTGTTTTTGCGGTTGTTTGTAAACATAATTAAGCTTTATTATTTTCGATTCTAATCAACCGAAATTAGCATCTAGGTTTGAATAAAAATGTTTTTTATTTTGGACAACTATATCGAGGAGAAATCTTCCTCAGGAGTTCTGGTGGAAGCCGAAAGAAGTTCTAGAATATTTTAATTTTAAATACCTATATAATTTTAAGTCGATATATTAATATTACTTTACAGAATCGTAAAGAAACATTGAAAGATTTATATCCTGTTACTTCATTATTTTCGTAAAACACATTCGATTTTCTTTTATTTCTTCATAATATTTTTTCTTTCGCAACCACCCTTCTTGCCTTGCCAACCTTGCAACTATTATATACATTTTCCTCAGTCCAAGCACTTGCCTATATAATATTTATATGCAAATATCAGAGAAAAAATGTCTAGATCATATTTTCCATCTTCTAGAATAATTTAAATAAAGATTGGGAAAATATCAATTTATACATATTCTAAAAGATATTATGTACTTTAATCGGACAAACATAGAAATCTTCATGACGGCAACCGTTAATTTTGAAATCTCCTGAAAAGCAACAAAAAAATATAAAAATTAATAGGTAAGATATCGTCGATAAAATGCAAAATATAGAATATGAAAAAAAGTACATTTTTTAAGATCCGTAGCGATTGCATTAATTATTGGTATACGATTCATATATAATCATCATTAATCATCAAACATTAATATAATTTATACAAGGCATAATACGTTTGACTAATTTTTGTTTAAAATTATTGTATTTAATAGATAGATTTAAGGAGAAGTGTATGGTGTGTTAAAAGGTTAAAAGACTTTTATTTAAGTTTTATTAATATTTTAATGCATATGGAGCTCATAATTTGTGGGATTTTTCGATATAAATAACACTAAAAGGAAATGTTTTTAGAATTTAAAGAAATTAACCACAGAATAGCTCTAGTCAGACTAATTTTTAAGAAGAAAATCCTAAGCATTGTTCAAGTCCACACACAAACTGCCGATTCGACAGAAGAAGTTAAATATCACAAGAATTGCTCAAAATAAAGTTAAGTGGCAGAAATTAATGTCGAACTCCACTTCCCAATAGAGCTGGTCACTCCGGGAAGTTAGACCATACTCCCATAAGGGAAGGCCTATAAAGAGTTATTATGTATGTATATGTTTTTGTAAATATTAGTAGTTTATTGTAAACCATCTTGTTTTATAATTCTCTTTATAATAAAGGCTTTACTCATTTATTCATTCATTCATTCAATACGTTTGACGATATGATTTCGAATGAACCTTGAAAACAATCTTTACGTTAACTTTCCGAAAAATGGATTACTCATTTCATATGTTCTCAATACAATATGAAGCTAATAAGTTTATTAAAAGCAATAATTTGGGGTTTGTTGCCTTTAATTAAACCTGCAAAAATAAAAACACTCTATTCACTGTCTAACAACCTTTGTTCCTCCTTGCCTATTGAAAATGTCATCATTAATGGCTCAGTGGTAGAGCACTGAGTTGCCGTGCTGAAGTTCTGGGGTTCAAATCCGGGTGTAGTAGATATATTTCATCCGTTAACGGCAGGGGATGGTTTCTTTGGGATATAGGACCTTCCTGAGGCACATACAGCCTCTATATATTGGGTACTCTTCACCGGGGATAAAACCTGTCGGTTGTACGTGATCTAGGTCGAATCACCTCCATGCCGGCCATTGTACAAGAAACAGTACACTCTCTACCACTTACTGAACCCTGGACTATTCATGTTTTGTAGTATTGTTTTTTTCATCACATACACCGTGAAGAATATTTCCGGCCGGTTCATACTACCGGAAGAGACGGTTAGACAACGATCTAGGATCCATCCTCCAATGAAACTGTAGGATAGTGTGAAATTTGAACCGGCTGTGGCCTATGTTGCTGATATCAATTGATTGCTCAAAGGCTTTGATGCCGGCCCACAGAAGCCAGTGTGCCAGCCGGCGATTGATCTTCAATGTCCTCGGTAACCTTATTTGATTTTGGGATCGTTTCTCAGTGAACGCTCCATTCGTTCAAGGCCGGATGCAATTAATAAATCAAAGCACCTCTTAACTGTGATGTTATGGCCACCGAGGTCTTACGATTCTTATGAATTTATGTAATTTTCGATACATTTAGTTTCTCTTCCTTATGTCTATACCTTGCTTCTCGGGATATTTCTTTCAAAAACCTGATGGTTACTTGTGTCAGGTCTATATGAGATCCAAGTTAGCACCGGCTTATATAAACCAATTAATGGCTTATACCAGCTTAGTTTGGTCTCTTTAAGTATTAATGGGTTTTAGTATTTTCGACAGATCTAAATGACACCTGATTGATTACCTTTGAACCTTTAGTGTAGTCCTTCGGGTATATTATATCCCGCGCTTTTGTAAACCTCAGTTTTTGACATTCCGCTTTGTATGTCATGTCAAAGCGACATGTCAAAAACTGAGGTTTACAGGAGAGCATAATGAAGAGTGATTTGAACTTTCATTACGTTCTCCTATAACCACACTTTTTGACATATCGCTTCGTAGGTAGAGACCGTTGTAATGGTTCTAGGTAATACAAAACTATTTAAGTATTCAAATGTGTAAGGCGACGTCTTTCCCAAGCAATCTTGGCGCGAAAGCGAAAACAACAAACAGTTTAAACCTATTGAAGTGGCTTGTTATTTCATTGCTAACTGGACGCGGTGCTAACAACTGTATGGACGTTTCGCGCGCACATAGGACATAGCTGTCGCATCGCACCACATCGCTTCGTTTCGCAATGGCGTTAGCTTTGAACCGCCTACGTAGGACTTGGATGGAGGATGGGGCAATAATATTAACAGCATCTGTCTAGAACAAAATTTGGGCGGATTTTCCAGTGCTATGTTAATAAGCCGGCGTAATAGACCATCGCGGTTGTGAGAGCCTAATGCTGAAAGAACTATAAGCCAAGCCCGAAGTGGTATGTTAAAAGTGTATCGATGAGTTAAATGAAAGGATTAATATACATTAAAAAAATGTACCACATCAGCTCTTGGAGGTTCTTAGATTTAGTACATGGTAGAAACTGTACTGTTATCGAGACAGCAATTGTGCAAAAAAGTTCTTTTACTGAGATTCCAATCAACGGACAGGTTTCCCCCAATTAAGAGTACCCACTTTGTAGAGGCCTGTGATGATAATATGCTTGGGATGATGATAATATTTAATTAGTTCAATGTGTATAACTGTTTGTGTATTTCTGAACGCTTTATTAACTCTTTAACTGCTAATGACGATATATGCCGGAGCAAGGGAACGTCCCTTCTTTACTAAAGACGATATATACCACTCTGGATCATACACCCCCTCTGGGCAAAATACGATATATGCCGTCGCAATTCTCTTCTATCTATTTGCTAAAGCCGAATAAAGACAACGCAACTGTAATGTTCTACAGATAGTAGTAAAGGGGCGTAACGAAGGATAGAATGCAGGTAAAAACTATATAGCAAAGGCCGGTAGACGGGTAGCCGGTCCACTTAGCTCTGTGATTGATAGAAAAAGGTGGTTAATAGAAAAAACACCACTATTACTATTCGCATGCTCCATTAAGGAGAGCGCTAGAACACAAACAAAAGTCATCGTCTTCTTTTTCTTTGCTGTTAGGTTTAGATTTAGAGAAGAAAGAGTAAGATAAACACAGAAGTTATAACTAAAATGACTGTATTATTCTAAAGCTAAAAACACATTCATTCAGTCCTGCTCATTATTAAATATAATAAAAAAGAAACACCAAACAAACACACGATATACATACATACCCTCGAAGAACCACAAGTATTAATCCCTAACTCTGAGAGAAGTAGTTATTTTTCTCGACCGACGGAACAAGAAGATATCTAGGCCTCTCTAGGAATTATATCCGGGTGATTTAACTCCTGCGTAATCTCTCGGACTTTTGTAATTTAGTAGAAGAACTGAGCCAATAAAATTGGGTTGCTCTTCGGTGACTGGACAACAGATAAAAGCTGCGGAAAATAACAAAACTTTTTTGACAGGATATCAATAACTACTATCCTTAGTATCCTTCTGTATATGGACAAAGATGGGTTAATAACTAGGCCATATGGTAGACTCCTACCCATTAAATCAATTAGTATAAATATTTATTATCAAGATTAATTAATATGAACAGAAAAAAATATACCGAAAGGTAACATAAGGCTTTGGTTTATATAGAAGCACTTTCAGGAATTTCTGTAAATTTTTATCATATTGTAAATAACATTTTTGGAGGATGAAAAAAACAAAAAAAAAACAGAAAAACATTACATTTATAAAGAATTATGATTATTTTAATATTTTCTTACGGATGAATTATTTATCTAAATGTAATTAAGTACCTCGGGGCTAAGTTCAAGCTACCGAGCGGGTCCGCGGGTGGTGGATAGCGGGACGGCCTGCCAGCTCGGCATGTCAGCTGTGAATACATTGAATAAGCAGCCCCGAACCACGAACGGCAGCGCTATCAGGGGGGGGGGAGAGTGGTTTGTGGCGCGACCACTCTCACAAGTACCCCGGGAGCCCAATGACGACGCTGTGACGAGGCGAGTATGCACCGCCTCTAAATAAGTGCAGCCTCCCCTGGAGAGCGGGGGATGCCCGGGCAGACAGGGCCCGTGAGTCAGGGATGGCAGCCGGTCTAAGGGAAGGTGACCCCGACAGAAAATCCCTGGTCCTCCAGGTTGGGGGTTTCTATCAGGCCAGCACCCTGTTAGTGGAAAAAAATCAACCAGCTAAAATAAGTCAGAGAAAAGAAAAGCCGGATGGAAATATTGGTAAACGGACTTGTAAACGAAAAGGACATTACAAATCGGAACATGGAATGTACAGAGCCTCACAAATAAAAAAGCAGAGGTGTTCGCGGAAATAGAGAAGTCCAAGCTCGACATCGTTGTTTTTACAGAAACAAAGGTGAAAGGGAGAGGTCAGGAAAGGATTGGGGATTTGGTTCACATTTGGAGTGGAGTGGATAAGGGTGAGCGGGCCAGGGCTGGTGTCTCCATTGTGATCCGGTGGAAACACAGGAGATGCGTAACCTTTTATGAAATGATCTCGGAAAGGATGATAAGATTGGATGTCAAAATTTTTGGCTACAATGTTTCAATTCTGGTAGTCTATAGCCCAGATAACAATACATTAGCCACCGAGAAGGATGGTTTCGAGGATGGTCTCAAAGGCAATCTGGAGAAGATCAGGCACAAAGACCAAGTGATTATGATTGGTGATATGAATGCCCGAGTTGGAAAAGAAGCCAAAGGAAATCCGGTAGTGGGTACATGCGGGGAGGAAGCTATAAATGGTAATGGCTTCAGGCTGCGTGATATCTGCGAGGAATTTGACCTTAAAATACAAAATACCTTCTTCCAACACAGAAAGGAGCATCAGTTCACTTGGAGTAAACCGGGATTCAGACCTTCCATCTTGGATTACTGCATCACCAAGCAGCATAGCCTCCTACCAGTAGCAGATGTAAGAGTCCTGCGCGGTATGGAATATGGTAGTGACCACTTTTTGGTAAGAGCCAAATGCATAGCACTGTGGAAAAGAAGCAAGCAGATGGCATCGAAGCAACCCAAATCCACACACTTGGATGTACGCAAGTATAAGCTTTTCCTGCTCAATGATGAAAGCATAAACAATCTCTACAAACGCCGCCTGGAAGCAAAAATTAGCGACAATTTGGAGAGTAATGCTGTAGAATTATATGAGCACATTAAGAAATGTATCCATGAAGCAGCTAGTGAAGCCTTAGGGGAGATAGAAACTAACCCTCCAAAAGAATGGTGGAACATGGAAATAGAAGAAATGGTAGGCAAGAAAAAACGGGTCTTCAATAAATGGTTATGTAGCAGAAGCCAAGAAGATTGGAGAGAATACCGAAGCCTTAACACACAGGTAAAGCGCACTGTCGCAGAAAGCAAGAACCAACCATGGGAAGCCTGTTGCAGGAGGATTGATAATACCCTGGGCTACAATAAGATGCGCGAATCATGGAGAGTACTGAAGGCGCTCAGGACACAAGGGAAGGGAAACGTGACTCCTCGGATAGGTGAGAAGACCTGGGTGGACCATTACGAGAAATTGCTGACCGAATCAAGGCCAGAATGGTCCGGTTCATATCCAACTGAGAACCATGCACAAGGAAATATTATTGTAAAAGAAGATGAAGTTCTTGCTGCACTCAGAAATGCAAAATGTGGGAAAGCTGCAGGACCTGGAGGTATTTCAGTAGAGCTGTTAAAGGCAGGGGGGCCTGCATTGTTAAAAGCCCTTACAAAGCTTATAAATCTGATGATACAAGGGCAAGAGCTACCAAAGGACCTTAAGACAGGATTTCTTACACCTATCCATAAAAAAGGAGACAGGAATGTTGGCCGAAATTATAGAGGTATTTGTGTCCAGAGTTCGGTATCAAGAATAGTGGGCAGAATTCTGAAGCAAAGATTAGAAGAGGAGTTTGTCACCCCAGAGGAAAAGTTTGGTTTCACTGCAGCCAGGTCTTGCACAGACAGCACATTTGTTCTAAGGCAGCTCATAGAAAAGCGAATAGAGAAAGGAAGAGCTGTGCATATAGCTTTCATAGACCTAGAACAGGCTTATGACAGTGTGCCAAGGCAAAAGATGTGGGAATCCCTTAAGAGTGCGGGCATTAGCGATGCCTTAATAAATGCCGTGAGGCGTCTGTACAGGGAAGACGAGTACAGATTGAAGCTCGGCTCTAGCTTATCTGAGCCTTTTTCTGCCTCAAAGGGCCTTAAGCAGGGATGCAGTATGTCCCCGACCCTGTTTAAAATTTATGTACAGCAGGCTGTAAAGGAGTGAAGCGCACGTTGGAGAGGAAAGGGCATAGACATAAATGGACATATGCTTTTCTCTCTTTTCTTTGCCAATGACCAGGCAGTGGTCACATATAACAGAGATGGTCTGGAAGAGTCGCTGATGGCCCTGGAAAAAGAATACAGTCTATGGGGTCTACGAATAAATGTTGATAAGACCGAATATCTGGCAGTGAACAGCAGAGAAGCCACAGACCTTCATATTAGTGGGAAAATATGCAAGCGGGTGGACTCTTTCAAGTACTTAGGGTCAACAATAGATGGTAACGGCAAGTCGGAACCCGAAGTTAGGAGGAGAGTTGGCTTGGCAAGAAGAGTGACTAGAATGTGGCACCCAGTTCTTTGGAACACAGTCATCTCAACGGACAACAAAAGGCGTATTTTCAGAAGCATTGTTGAACCCTCCCTCAGCTACGCCTCAGAGACCTGGACACTGAACCCGGGACTCTACTCCAGATTACAAGCTGCAGAGATGGACTTTTGGAGGAGATGCCTGAGGATCACCCGCCTGCATAGAATCAGAAATGAAGATGTTAGAGACAGGCTGGGCGTGACCGAAGGAGTTCCGGATTGGATTGGAAGGAACAGGCTGCGATGGTACGGACGCTGCCAGCGGATGCCAGAACGTAGATGGCCGAAGAGACTTTTGCTGTGGGAACAGCCAGGCAGATGAAGAAGAGGAAGACCCCGAACCCGGTGGAAGGACTGCGTGGAGGAGGAGATGGCCGGCAGGGGACTTGAGGAGGATGACTGGCGGAACAGAGAAAAGTGGAGGGACGCTCTGACTAAACCAGGCAACCCATTGAGGGAAAAAACCTGTAAAAGTAAAGTAAGTAATTAAGTATCCATGCATATGTCTGTATTATATTAAAAAGTTTTTAGAGATCACTTTAGACTTTAGAGTAATCTATATATATATATATATATATATATATATATATATATATATATATATATATAAGTTATAATTAGACTGAATTTTCTCTTATTTCAGGTACTTTTGAGTCAGAACTATCTTCAAATAATTATTACAACAACACACTTTTTATTTTAGAATTACCACTTACTTAACAGATGGGAAAAACATATGATCTTTTTAATTTACAAAGTAATGGAGGTTATATAATTTAAACATTGGGAGTCTATACACTGATAACTCCCCCCCTCCAGTTCCTTCTCTTGGAGGAACTCTTAAAAAAATAAAAAGTAAATCGAAACAAAAAATAAATTACAACCTAATAGTTACATAAAAAAAAAAAAAAAAATACAATGACTAATGTTACCCTAAAATAAAGAACTATAATAATAAACTGAACGACAAAACACAAAATATAAAAATTAAAACACAAAATATTGTCCTCATTTCTGAAGCACAGCCTCCGGTCCGAGCTGGGACACTTTACGAGGAACTCGGAGCTCTTCGAGATGAACTGTCCGGACTCGTGAGGGATGATTTACGTCACGGATGGTATAGAGATTGTGCTCCCGTATGGTGATGATTTTATAGGGACCATCGTACCGTGCGGCTGTTTTATTACGCGCAGTTCTTAATCGTCGGTATACGATCGTTCCCAACGGAAGCGGTCCTCTCGTAGAAACTCCAAATCTCTCGTTGGCTTTGGCCACTCTAACCGATTTCTCACGAATTAACTTCTCCCGTACAGTATGCCACGAAGCTCTATGGGCCGCGCGTGCCTGCAAAAGATGTTGCCGCAATATATCATTATTGACCGTTATAAGATCCCCGCGATCTCGGCGATTCTGGCCAAACACAATATCGACTGGAGATAGTCCAGTCACCGAATGGATAGTATGGTTATAAGTGATTACCGCCCGCGGCATCGCTTCATACGGGTCAAAATTTCGCCCCAACTTAAGAAGTCGGATATGCTCCCCGAGGGTGTTATGGAGGCGTTCAATCGCGCCCCTGCCTGTTAAATGATGAGGAGTATTTAATCGCCAGGCGATTCCCAAAATCCTACTTTCTTCCCTAATCAATGCATTATCAAATTCACGGCCACAATCCGAAACAACTTCCTCTGGCACGCCGTAAGTTGCGCACCAATTGAGAACGCCCTCCCACACTGCCACAGGAGTCTTCTCCTCGATGGGGTACGCCATTGCGAGTTTACTAAAAGAATCGATGGCAGTGAGCCAGGATTGGCCCTCGTTGGAGTAAATATCTATCTGAATTAATCGCTGGGGTTCCGATGCCGTGGGAGAGACTATCTGTTCTGCCATTGGGGGTTGTCTATCATACTTGGCCCGTTGACACACCGCACATCGTTCAATACACTCTCGTACCGTACTTCCCATGGACTTCCAGAAATACAAACGTTTTAGAGCCCGTAATGTTTCCTCGACCCCGCGATGATTTGACTTTCCTTCGTGGTGGTCTAAAACGATTTGGCGTTGTTTCGACTGATCAGATACCGTTTCAACCTCCCGTAAGCACCTAACTATCGGGTATCCCATTCCTATCCGCTCTTGTCGCCATAATCTCCGTAATTTGTCGATGAGGAGCTTATTTCCGACAAAAATGTGGCATCTACGGCCAGGACAGGCGAATTTTGAAAACACACGTTCCATGGAATCATCATCCACCGTAGCCGGAGTGCGCACGACCACCACTGACAACCCTTCTGAAGTATATGCCTTAGTCTCGACTCCCGATCCTTGCTTCGACCGGATAATGATCTGTATACGTTTATCGTTAATAATTTCGTCAACCTCAGGTAAGTCACGAGGTCGATCCGAAACATCTGAACTGTCCTCAGATAACTGGTGAACCAACGATAATTCGGCGGGAGAGCTTTCCTCATCAATCGCGTTTATCACGAGGTCACGTGAGAGCCAGTCAGCCACCACATTATCCGCTCCCTTCTTGTGGACGACCTGAAATGTGTAGACCGCTAGGCGCTCCTTCCACCGCGATACGCGTGCCGATGACTCCTTAAGTGTGTTTAAATAAACTAACGGCTTGTGGTCCGTGAATAGCTCGAATGACCTCCCATAAACGTAGGGTCGAAAGTATTCATCTGCCCATACTACCGCCAGGAGCTCACGTTCTATAACGCTGTATCGACTTTCTGCGGCATTTAATTTCCGGCTGGCGTACGCAATAGGTTTTTCCCCTTCTGAAAAATTTTGAGAGAGGACAGCCCCGATCGCAAACTCACTCGCATCTGTGGTAACTCGGAATGTTAAACGAAAATCGGGAAAGGCTAATATAGGCTGTGAGGTTAGGGCCTCTCGACATTTCTTAATACTTTCCAGCTGAGCTGGGCCTAGAGCGAACCGCCTCCCCTTCTTCAGTACTTCGGTCAGTGGCTGCGTCAATTCTGCAACACCCGGAATGAACCTGCGGTAATAATTGACCATTCCTAAAAATCGCCGAACTCCACGAACATTACTTGGCAATGGGGCCTCCTGAATCGCTCTTACGCGTTCCTGATCAGGTCGCACTCCCATTCGTGAGACCACATGCCCAAGGAATTTAATCTCTTTTAGACCGAACTTGGATTTTTCGCGCGAAAGCTTCAGACCGAACTCTCTGACTCTATTGAACACTGTTTTTAAATGTTTCACATGCTCGAGTTCGGATCGGCTAAATACTATCAGGTCATCCATATAGACCTGAGCGAAATCTTCCCCCAACCCTCTCTGGAATTCATCCATAAGGCGCTGAAAAGTCAACGGGGCCCCCTTCAGCCCAAACGGCATCCTCACAAACTCGTAATGCGCTCGTTCCCAGGAAAAAGCGGTTTTCCCTATATCCTCCTCGGCCATTTGGACCTGGTGGTACCCGCTCTTGAGGTCTAGCGTGCTAAAGATGCTGGCCCCAGCTAACCGATCGAGAATGTCTTCAACGCGAGGCAATGGGTACCGCTCGTCTTGTGTTGCCTCGTTTAGCTTCCTATAGTCTACTACGACACGATATTGTTTCCCCGCCCCAGGCAAATCCTGTCTTTTCTCTACAACCCATAGGGGGCTGTTAAAAGGCGAATTACTATGGCGTATAATTCCTTGTTTTAAAAGTTCTCTTAATTGTTTTGTAATAATATCCCTCATCGCTTGGGGGTACCTCCGGTCTTTGACGTACACGGGCATATCCGACTTGAGCGTGATCCGGTGCACCGTTTTTCCCGTGGTCGGCAATATTTCTTCCTCTCGATAAAATAAATCCGTGTGCTGGCTTATAACACCTTCAATGGCCTCCCTAATGCACTCTACAGCTCCGATCTCTACAACGCGACCCGTTCCCGAAATAGTGGCCTCGTATTCCAGTTCCCCTAGCCAAAATTTACAGTATCCTCGCTCAAACCACATTCTTAACCCTGCTTGTTGCAAAAGGTCACACCCAACTATCAGATCATACCCCGGCATTAAATTTTCTGTAATATGCAGCATAATACGCACATCCCTCCCAACCAATCTCTTAAAATTAAAATAAATTTCGCCTAACGTCTTGCATCGCCCACTAACTGTGGATATTTCACAATCGCATTGTTTATGCGCCCCCCACATTCCTAACCTTTCTGCCCCCTTCTTGCTTATTAGGGAGTTTGTGCTCCCTGTGTCAATCAAAAATTTCACACCCGTCCCCCTCAACTTCGCCACGGGCGACCTCTTCTCTCCTTTCTTTTCTCGGTTACTATTTATCAGTAATTCGCGTGAAAAGTTGCCCCTCCTATTACCGCACCCTCAATCTGACCTCGGTTGCCGCGCCACTTCCTCGGATCCGGAAGGACCCCCCTACAGGTATTCCCACTCCTTACCTCATATCCTCTCGGAGACGGATTGCTGTGCTCAGATGGTATACTCTCCTCTCCCGAAGATTCTCCGCTAGAAGGTTCTCCTCTGCTGCTCCCGAGAGTCCGCTTCCTGTTCCATTTTTGGTTATTTACTTCCATTCGTTCTGGTGGCTGGCCTCTTCTTTTTGAACGAGAAATGCGCCTCGGACAATCTCTTGCCATGTGTCCCTGCCTGCCGCACTCATAGCACCTGGTGAGGTTACACTGCGCTGCCAGGTGGCCAGGTTGGTTGCACTCGTAGCATCTTCTTTCCTGCTTCTTTCGCCGGTAGTCGGGTTCCCTAGTAGATCGTTTCTCGAAAAATCTTTCTCCACCACTGCGCCTGGGCGGGCTTCGGTAGTTCTTCCTCGGGTTCTTGACCTCTATCCACTGTTCCTCAGAGTTCTCGAAACGGGATTGCTTTCGTTCTCGTGCATCGATTAGTTCATGTGCACAGTTAAGGAAATCCTTATCCCGCGAAAGTGAACCCGGACTGTCGACGTAGTGGTTCAATTGAACCTTTAGAATCCCCCTTATGAATTCCATACGTTGGGCTCCTCCAGCCTGGCCATATGTCTCCACTGACTTTTCGACGAGTTTATTGTGTAATACTAATAATTTTTCAGCGAATTCGCCTTCGGACTGGCCTGGTTTTCTGCGTTCTTTGAATAAATAGAAGATGTCCTCTTCAGGAGTCCACCGACCTCCGCCGTAAAACTTCTTCAACCTTGCCTTCAGCGTCTCCCAGGCAAGCGAAGTGTCTCCTTGTATCGCATTCAGGACCCTCCTTGAGATGCGACCCACCAAAGATGCCTCCAATAGCACTACGTCTGACTCTAACAGTGTCCCATTCTCTTGCCGGGATTGTATGAGCCCCACTATCTGATCTCCCCCTTTCAAAAAGTGGTCTAGGTCTCCAACAACACCAGTGAAGGGCTCGAGTTGGCCGATAACTTCATGAATGAAGGCAGAGTTTTGAGTTCTAACCTTCAAGAGCTCCATCTGTGTCGTTTCAGTCGCCTTTTTCAACTGAGACTCAAGTTTTGCCATTTCTATCCCCGCTTGAGCCAACTGATGTTTAAGTTCGGCGAGTTCATCTGAATCAGTCATTTATACGAGTAGAAACTTGCCAACTCTTTAAAAAAAAAAATAATAGTAATTATTTTAGGAATTACTTACGTAACTGCAAAACAATTGTTTGGTTTCGGCACCAGTTATAATTAGACTGAATTTTCTCTTATTTCAGGTACTTTTGAGTCAGAACTATCTTCAAATAATTATTACAGCAACACACTTTTTATTTTAGAATTACCACTTACTTAACAGATGGGAAAAACATATGATCTTTTTAATTTACAAAGTAATGGAGGTTATATAATTTAAACATTGGGAGTCTATACACTGATAACTTATATATATATATATATATATATATATATATATATATATATATATATATATATATATATATATGTGTATGTCTGTATGTCCTTTTTGCATTACTACACCAATCATCCGATTGTCATGAAACTTTGGGAAGTTGTTCAGTACACTTTAGGGAAGGTTTCTACCAGCTTTTTTTTTCTTATTTTATTTTTTTGGATTTGAAAAATAGTTGAAAAATTTCTAGAAAAAAAATGATTATTTTTCTAAAAAACGTAATCGACCTTTTATAAAGAAGATTTAATTTTCTACAATATGAGCCCAACCGCAGATCTGTAGGTCTAATAGAACCTGAGTTCAGTCCTATCATGCATCAAATGACCGGAATCTTATCTATATGTATAAAAATCTCCTGTCATGATGTTTGTCCGGGCTAATCTCCGAAACTACTGGACCGATTTTAATGAAATTCGGCACAGATGCGTAACATTGTCCAACTTAAAATATAGGCTATATTTTAACCCATAATACCGTTCAAAAGACTTCAATTTGATATATGTTTGGTTTTTGCTATACCCATCAACAGGTCTCAAGGCCAGACAATTTCCATTTGCGGTTTGGACTTAAAATATCCATGTTTCTCCCATGACAATTATATGTTGCATGTTCACGTATTAGTAAATCATCTAAATATATTTGTATTAGCAACGGATAGATTAACTAAAAATATTGTGCATCGATTTGCCATCAATTAAATTGAAATAAATATTTATAATTTAATATAATATTAATATCCATAATTAAAAATCAAACATTATATACCCCCATTCATTAAACTCATATTTATATTTTATCAGTTATGAGTGTTGTATATTATATATTTATTATATAATATAGTAAGATAAGAGATGAATAAAATATAAAATCAAAAATCTATTTAATTCGTGTTTTCATTAATTCATTATTTCTTTTAAATTCAAATTTTAACTAATATTTTTCAATACTATTATAACAGCCACAGCAACGCGTGGCCGGGTCAGCTTGTATTTTATAAATGGTGAAATATTAAAAAGAAATCATAAAAAATTTTATTAACATCCAACTTGATACAAATTTATTCAATCTTGTCCAGTCATATGTATCATGTGTATGCACTAAAGAATCACATAGCGAGGCCATATGTACCAGTCTGATACAACGAAGAGGGCGACTATGGAGTAGTAGTATAAACTTGATACAAGGTTTTGTATTATTTTGAGTGAAGAATAACCTTGAATTGCATGTGTGTCATAGACTCAAAGTGATAAAAAGCAGTGTAAAAGAAGTAATAAAAAAAAAAATGTGAATAATTAAGTTATTCTGTTTTCCATAGTATCTATATTTAATAAATCAACATTAATAAATACTTCTTCCCTGAAGTAAATATGTACAGTCGACTGTAGAAATATGCATAGGACAATTTTGGATTGGCATGTTTTATACACAATAAAGAATATACACACATTTGGGATTATAAATACACAAATAAAGAGCCCCATTATTTTGCGCCTATTTTCTAACTAGATTTGAAACAGATACATAGATTACAAAAATAATAATGATAACAACGGTAATTGTATCAATAACAGTTTAAAATATAAAAACGACTATTACGAGAAAAATACAATGATAAATAAAAAATATATAAAGTTGGAACGTAACTACTGATAATTAAAATAATACGATTATCTATTATACATGATTATGTTCAATCATACGGATTATTTTGTTAGCACCATGTAGTTCAAAATTGGCCTATTTGTTTTCTTATTTCATCTAATTCTGGCAATACTTGTCATGTATTTTATTTTTATTTTTTTTAAATATTGGTTTGAAGTTATTGTACTGATATAATTTTTTTTATTGTTATTTCTCTTGTTTTTATTAGTCCAGACGAGGTTCTAAAACGAAATCACTTTAAATAAAGTATTTTTTTATTTATAAATTTTTAAACGAGATTCTTTGTCTTACATATTTTAGAAGATATGGCAAATCAATTTTAATGCGGGTAATATTGGATCATTAAGAAAAATGTAGTAATTTATTAGCTAACTACTGATAAATAAAATAATATGATTGTCCATTGCGCACGATTATTCTTTATATTTATTGGCACCATTTAATTCAAAATTAGCTTTTCTTATTACTTCAATTTTTTGTCATAATAGTGTTATATTATGGCCTTCAACATTTTAGGGTATTTACATTACCTCTCTTTTATCATTATTAAAGATAAAGGCCTAAAACTAGAGCTCGATGACTTTAGTTTTTAAATTATTTGAATTTTTTAAATGATATTCTTTTTCATAGTTCGATTTTTTGCTAATATGGCATCGCCTAAAGTAATTCCTATAGTTAAAATTAAGGTAAATATAAAAAGTCCACCAACTAATATTTACATATTTTGTATATATTTTTAACTGGCACTGATTTATAGCTACAATTATTTGATTTTTATTCGTCAGAACCGAATTTTCTTGCCTCTCGGAAACCGATCACTGATTGTTAGCTACGAAGGTTTCTTTTATTTTTATTTATTTTTTGTAATACTGTTCTTCATTTCTCGGCCCTATAGTCCGTCCCGGGCCTTAGCTTCCTCCAAGCGATTCTTCTACCATTAGTTTGCCTTGTGCTCCTTTTATAAGTATAAGACTTACAACGAGACGCTGATTTTGATTGTCAGCGGTTTCATTTCGATCTAAGTCATTTACGAATAGAACTATAATCTGAAATTGAGGTACGGGATAGAAAGGTGACGGAAAAACAAAAAAAAATACAACACCTGTAATGCTCTCATAAACCCTAACCAAGTTTATTGTACTAAGCTTTCGCCGAGCGATGCGCTAGCTCTGATAACGACGAAGTTTATTGAAGTGACGTCCACACAATCGGACATTCGTAGGCCGAAAACAGAGGATCGTTACGATATACAGCGACAATAGAGCCTCCTCTTTGGGGCTTTCCCCTGTTTATATCCTCCACTCGGGCTCTATTCTCTTTACTGCTCCTCCCTATTTTGTTTTCTTACCCTACTAGCAAATGCATAAATGAGGTCTCGTCGACTTATCCTGTGCGCCTTAGGTACATTCACAAAACGGGATGGACAAAAATGATGATGAGATGATGAGTGCACTATCTACACCCTTCATAATTGTTCATTAACAAAGTAAGGTCTGATATACAGATAATTTTTGTTAAGCAGTAATTAGTGTAATTGTATTTACTGCAACCCATAATGCATCTTAGCTTCAGCACAAGAAAGACTGTACTGTTTCTAAGACATCGGTTGTGCAGATAGTGGTTTTTCTGAGATGACGCTCAAACACAAGGTTTTCCCCTAGTGAAGGTAACCCACTTTATAGAGCGGGGTCTCCAAATTCCAATTGCTTCCATCACTGTTAACAAACTATATAATATATCTGCCATAGTCTGACTGAGCCCAATTCTTATAAATAATTTTAAGCAGTATCATATTGAAAAAAATAAAAGATGCAACAAAGGCTCTTATAGAAAATTTTATAAATTAACAAAACTTTATTTATTGATATTTAGTTTTTGATCCATAATATATAATATTTTATAGTGACAGGGTGAGAGTGATAGAGATCTTATGTTAGTATCTAATTGCCATGATAATAAATCTATATATAAAACTGTATCACAATATATGAAGAGTTCAGTACCTGATAGAGACTATACTCTTTCTTGGACAACGGGTGTGTAACGAGTTGATTTAGCTTAGATCAGGCTCAACCACCGGTTTCCCCCCTCTATTTTGGGTACCCACATTAAAGAGGTTGGGTGAACCTCAGGAGGGTCCTAGGTCCCACAGCGTACACCCTCAGCTATTAACAGATTAAATAAAATCTGTATAAGCCAGCTTTAAACCCGGGACTTTACGGCAACTCAGTGCTCTACCACTCCACTCCCTGTGTATAAGTAAATTTGAATAAGTGTGTTACACTTAACGTCCCAATCTGAAAGAATGTTTCTTTTTCATGGACATTTTTACTGCTCTAAGGCCAAATAGGACTGTTTATATGTTTTGTTTTTAAATATTATGCTTTCGGATATTCCACATTGACCACTTAAAGCTTGTAGAAACAATAGAAACAAAATTATTAAGCAAATAAAACAAGGCACCTTACATTCGAAAAAGTGTAGTTTTGTGTCAAATGCTCCGTCGACGTTAAAAGAAAAGACCTAATTTACAATACATTAGTTTATATACTATATAGGTGTATTTATGAATTGTATACAATAAGAAAATTGTGGTATATTGTAATTTTTTTATGACCTAATGATAACACGAGGTGGAGAGAACAGCTATATGAGCTGAACTTGTCCACGTGGAACACTATACAGTTGAGATGTTTATCCGCCTCATATTGCACATGGCCTTCATATCCACAACTCCTTTATATCGGTCATATCTTCCCTTCTACCTTCTTCTCCTCTTTATATATAATAATTTTCTCTTGTTACCGTGTTATGTGACCTACATTGATGGCCAACTTTGAGTATTAATTCAAAGAAATACTTTCTACGATATTTGCGTAGAAACACTATAGACATGTTTAATTCAGGAACGAAATGAAACTAAAATGTTTAGACCGACTGTTCTGGTAATTTCTATTTGAACAATAGGTAAAAAATAAGCAGAAGATTCACTAGATTTGAATAGCTTGTGGTATTTGAACTTCAGTCAGTTCTTTAGATTTCTTTTTAGCGACGTTTTGAGATTAGGTTGGTCTTATAATCATGGCCTAACAATGAAAAATGAGCTTTTATTGTATATATTAAAAACATACTAGTCTAGAAATAAAATGTGTAAGACATTAATACATAAGTGGTACTTACAAATTGATGACGAATAGATAATACAATAGTCAGCCAAATACCTTTCCAAATTTACATGGTGTAAAATATTTAACTTAAATTACTGTAGTTGGCCTCTTATTAAAGAATGGTTATCCACACACGCTCTTTTACTCTATCTTCTGAAAAACAACGAAAACACTTTCTATCCAAAAGAACCTAAATATGTAATACAGATCTTCTTCATTGAGACCTCACCTTACCATGTCTGTCTGAGCGTGATCTCTGAGATTCTTGGCACACCTCTTCTTCATCTTACTTCTGGACACCAGTACTACAGTAATCTATTATCTTCCATCCTCAGTAGGTTCCAAAACCACTGTAATCAATTTACGGTGATTTTTTTCCAGAAGGGCAATTATTATACACATTATCTCTTGAACAACTGTATTGGGTATCATGTCATTCCTAGATATTTCGATTGACCTACTCCAGAAGTCTATTTCCACAACGTTTAGTTTTTATTTGCTCTCAGTTTCCGTTTTCCATGTTTTTCAGCCATATAACACAGCATACCATATACATATGCAATAAGATTGGTATAAAAATGTCTAGTATTTTTTTGCAAATGCTTATCATTCTGAAACATATATGGTGAACTTCTAATCGGAATTCACCACATCCATTATATATCTCAATAATAAAATCTAAGGGTGGAACCGCCTTAGTATTAAAATTTTTTTTTGGTAACAAATTAGTCAATATCAATATTGTATGTTAAAACAAATGTATATTAAATCTAATGTCCGCCCGCTCATGTACATATTACACACATTAAGTACACAAGCAAGTATGCTTGCTTCCCCTTATTTGTGATCCCTTTGATCTTTCAATCGCTATTGAGGACAAAGACTGTTTGAAGACGAGCAAGCAAATCAGAGGAACTCGTATGGGGTCTGTTTATTATCTTAATGCATTTGGTTTGACTCAGAAACTCATGTACAAGAAATGTTTATTTAATTTTATTCAAAAAAAGCCTGCACCACTATAACCCATGAAGGACCTTGGGTTCAATTAACGGTTGTTCAGGAAAGTTATTCAATAACAGGAGAAAATGTTGATATCCAACCTGAAAAATGCTGTGCTGCTAGTAACCAAAGCCCCTATACCTTCTTCGGATAAGCAGAACTCGGTTATTTTCACCTACTCTTGCACATATCGCCGTGTTCCGAAAATGGCTGAGTAGTCGTCATTACCTGCCCTGTGTTGAAGGAAAACAACCTCATGTTGATCTTGTCTGTTTGATCACACTAGTAATAAAGATCTGAAGATCCTACATTTGATTCAGGACTGGGGTCTTGCTTCTAATAATCCCGCCAGTAATTTTACCTAGTAACAGTAACCAAGTGATTAATTGAAAGACATGGGTTAGAAAAAACGTATGTATTTAATCAATTTTAATGATAGTTTGCAAAATTTCAAAAATAAGTAAATATAAATGCCATTAGTTCAATTAGTTACCTCTGGCGGCCAAAATTCTATTATGTTCTTCAGTATCCTCTCAAAAAAGTTGTCATTTCTGTACCTCTGCCTCTACATAAACTCATATTTGTGTAAATCAATCATGGAGTGATGAGTGTCATTTTCTTTTTTGTTTCTTCTTTTGGCTTTGACCCACATTGACTCAACTGTTTGAGTAGGAACACCATTAACTGGATCGACGAAATACATTGAACACAGTAAAATGTCTATAATCCATTCGACCTATTTTTCGATAATTGTTCCAATCAGCAATCGTACGGGAGCTCATGTTAAATTATTTCGAGCAGAATTTAACCATCGTATATTCCTTTGCCCATGAATAAATGAATAGCACTACCTTACTTAATGATAACTTGCAATGGCATAGCCACGTTACCTGTATAAGCGCCACATTCATACCGGCATAGCCTTTTATTGTATCTATATGTGTTGCGTCCTTCGTTAAATTTCATGATGTAGCCTTGTTTGCAATGCATTACTTTCGGCAAAATTCTCATTGTTCAAAAAATAACTTTGTCCTTTTCTCTTCATTGCATAATTCGTACAGTTTCAAAAGATTCATATTGGTTGCTTTATTGAGTGTATTCATTCTCACAGAAATATATTAAATCCCATTAAACGTGTATTTCATTTGTGTATCCAGGGAAATAAAACTATATAGCAACCGTTAATTAAAATAATAAAATCACTGGAAACTGGAACAGAATAAATGATTTTATTTCCGCACCTGGTTTTAAACAAGTTTTCTCTAAGCCAGTTCTCTTTTCACAATGAGCTATTTATCCCGTTCGTTCCATTCAGATAAAGAATCTCAGATACACCATTGAATGAAGATAATGTAAATAACTCCTTGTTACCTCTTTTAATCGTTTGTTTATTCATTTATTTTTTAACACCACGTAAGGAATGGACCGTTTATTAATGCGTGTTTAACGAAAGATATGGGTTGATCTGCAGCTAGACGGACAGAGGGTGCCCCCCCGCCGGTATCTATAGTAATAAAAAAAATTTTTTTATACCCAAAATAAAATTTTCTAAATTAACATTTCCTATTTATCAACTGTTTTTTACTTTATGCGTCTTATACCTTAATGCGTTGGATATTTTGATGGAAGTAACGGTTTTACCATTATAAAGCCATTTTCTTATTGACCATAGGAAAAAGCCAAGAGTGAGCGATTGAAGGGACACTATTTTCCAGAAGGGGCGGCAGTAAACCTCTCCCTGCCGGAGAATTGACCCTTGAGCCAGGAGTTGACAAAGCCCCTGCGATAAAACAAGGCAGTAAGTGCTCTATTGGTCTTCCTTCTCTCCGGTCTGTGGTTGGTTATATCTGTGGGCTGTATTGTTCTTCAACATCCCCTTGGTCTATGATTGCTTATATCTGTGTGTTCTGGGTTCCTTTGCATACAGAACCATTGCTAGGCCAATATGTGGTTAGGTTTTTCTCATTTTTTGTAATAATTTTTCACCTTTGAACCATCTACTTCCTCAGCCACTTGTTGACGAAAACGGTCAATTATTAATTAAATTACTCAGTGTGTAGAACTCCGAGCTGCAAGACCAAAGATACCGATTTCCAATACCGCTGGGGCAGAAAAATTATTAAATCTGTTAACATGATCTATAGAACTTCCGGTGGCTCACCCAGACTCTATACAGTGGGTCCATAATTAGGGGAAATTTATAGGAAGATCTGGTTGTTTAGCGAATTTTGTCCAAGGAGAGTTAGTTGTACTGAGGGAAGCGGAATCGTTTCGTTATCTCGTAATAAGGAGTTGGCTTGAAATGGAGTTGTCGCTTATATTATTATATAACTCCATTACGAGCTTAAGAAGACGAAAGTGAAATGATTACATGTACTTAAATATAATTAAATTAATTTGGACTGAATTCAACATTGCCAATTATTTAACAGGTCTGCAGATATAATGAATATTAAACATATCGTCTTCCAGTTTCGGGTCCTCAAGGCGATCAATAATGTCCCATCCTTTTCTTCGATTCAAAATTGCTCTTTCCCTCAATCCAAACTTTTTTATTCCCTACCTGCTATTTCTGGTCTACGGGTTTCGGCAGTGGTTAATACGTTGGGTTTACGCACGCTCTTTATTTATAAATAATCTTGTTGTACAAAACATTTTTTGGGGATACCATTTAATTTTTTGGGTACAATTTTAGTAAAATAAAATTATTCTGTGGCGCTGCCCGGCATCCGTCCGGGTGCCGTCCAGCCCTCCTGGTCCGCCGCATCCGTCCGGTCAGCATCCGGCCATTCCGCATCCGTCCGGTCCCCGCGGTCCACCGTCTCTATCCTCCTGGTAGGGCTCATCCTCTGGTGGCTCGCCGGGTGGCCAGTTCTTGCTAAGTTTGAAATGTGCAGGACCGATCACCTCCTTCCACCCGTAGGCAAATTCCCTGACGTAGGGATAATTCTCCTCCTCCATAAGGCGGGAAGTCTTCATCGACAACCTGGCTCGGTGTCCTTTCGTTGCGGTGCAGGAAAGCACAACGTGCTCCGGCGTCTGAGGGACTCCACAGGTCGGGAACCGGTGGTAGATCTCTCTCCTATGTTCGCTGGGCTTTCCCCGGAACCAACCGTGTCCCGTCAGCATCTGCGAGACCCAGTAGTCCGGTAGGACCCATGTAACTGCCAATCTCGACTGGACGGTGGGGAAGAACTTTCTCAACGTGGAGCCCTTCTGGCTCCGTCCGTTCCACTTGTCGATGGAGTCCTCCCACACTATCTTCTTCTACCTGTTCGTGGTCTCGCCGATCTTCTATCGGAGCCATTCCGGGAGTGCCGCTAGCCCCTGCCTCTTCACCTCATATTTCAAGGCGTCCTCCTTTAGGACAAGGTCCAGTGGCATCGGTCCCGTCAACATCTGCACCGCCTCATACGACACCGTCCTATAGGCCTTCGAGACTCTCAGCGGTATCTAAATGGTCACCATTCTCTTCGGCTCCACGCCGGGGATGCATACCTCAGGATACCCAAGACCATGCCTTTGTAAATGGTCACCGTTGCTGGGTGTGAACTGAGGCCTCAGAATGCACCCCCTATTCTTCCCAATCAGTTGAGTGACAGGGTCGCCCTATCTTTCAGGTATCCCAGGTGAGGGGTGACGTCGAAGTTTCTCCTAAACTTTACGTCTAGATATGTCACCTCCTCACACAGTCTCACTCTTCCTCCCTTAATCTCCAATATGATTTCCTCCCCCACAGACGAGGTAGGCCCTGTCAGTGGAGCCTCTGAGGAGTATGGCCTGGGTCTTCGCTGCGGCCATAATTAGCTTCCTCCTCACGCACTATACCGCTACGAGACTGGCGCATCTCTACTTGTGTCTTCAATCTGGCTCTGCTGTTCTCGGCCACGATGACTGCCAGGTCCTCGACCTAGGCCGTGGCAAGGAACCCTTACTCTTCTAGCTCCCCCAGCAACTGGTCGAACACCAACTTCCACAGGGCCGGCCCGAGGACCGACCCTTATCCTCTCTCTATTCTTCTCTCCACCTCGTAGTAGCTACCTCTTATCCTGACGCTATTGTCTCTGAGGTAGCTACTTACGAGGGAGTACAAATTGCTGGGGGTGTCGAACTCTTGCTACCGCTGGAGTACGCAAGGCCACGATATACCGTCGAAGGCGGAGGATACGCCAAACAGTACAAGTATGGCATACTTCTCCGCCCTCTCCTCCACGTCCCTGCGCACTCTCAGCAGCGCATCAGTGGTTCCCTTGCCACGGGTCGATCCGAACTGCCGTCGATGACCGGCTGCACCGAAGACCGGTCTTAGGCTGGTAATGATGATGCTCTCCAGGACTTTACAGACGACTGGGAGGAGGAAAATTTGCCTGTACGCCTCAGGCGGCTCCTTATCCTTGCCTACTCCTTTGTAGAGAAGTATTAAGTCCGCGATCCTCCCCCTACTCAGGAAGCGCCCCTGATCCAGACATTCATTTAATATGCCCAGAAGGTCATCCTCTCAGCCTCTCCACAGCACGACGAAGGTATATCCCATATATCCCATGGTGGACAAAACCCGGTATCTGGAGGGCTCACCGTGGTGTGTATTACCATCCTATCATCTTTCTTACCCTGGGACGGATCATCCCTAGGGTATGTATAGTCTATATACATCTTGGCTGTCTCCTCCAGTGTGGTTGACTGGGCCTTTCCCACTCTCCCACTCTGATAGCCACCATCATGGTTAGCGGCTTCACCTTGCCCAGTGCCACCCTGTACGGGACACCCCAGGGATTCTTCTCCGATTAATTTACGATGAACTCGTCCCAGGATCTCTTCTTCTGGTGACACACGCCGTTTCGGTATGCCCTGTACACCCGTTTCGATTACTCCCGGAGTGCAGGTATCCTCTCCTCGTCCCTGCACTCTTGGTACCTGCGCCTGGCCCTGTAGTACTCCCCCTTGAGGAGCGTCAGGGCAGGCGTCCACCATGGGACCGTAAGTGCTCTAGCTCTGCGGCGCTGAAGGATCATATTGGCCACTTCTGTGATGGCGCCCGTTAGCTCTGCCACTCTGCGGTCTATCGTTGACTCACCTTCCATCGGCGATATCGTTTCCCATTCGCTATCGACGAATATTCCCTCCAGTTCACTGAAGAAAGCTCGCCGTTCGGGCCACGAAGCCCTTCTCCACTGGCATGACTTTGCCTTCCTCCTCTACCACACTAAAGGCAAATCCACACTGACCCGGTGGTCGGAGCTCGTTTCTGACCGTAGGGTCCAGTCCGCTGTGCGACTAGCGACGGTGGCCGTGGCAAGTGTCACATCGATCCAACTCTGGCCCCTGGATCCAACGAATGTGGGACCAGACTGAGGGCTCATTCATCACAATGAGCTGACACCTCGCCACGGTTTCATCCACCACTCTTCCTCTAGCGTCTGTGCCCTCGATCCAAACTATCAGCTTCCCCATTTCTCCTGTATTAACGACTTCCTACTATTTAAAACCTTGTACCCATACGCAGGAATTAAGACCCCTTCTACCAAATCGTACACAGACGAGGATTTTATCCTCAGCATTTAAAATAAAATAACAATGTTTTTGTTTTGAAGAGAAAAGATTAGCCCTGGCCGGAATTCGAGACCGGGTCGTCTGCGTCTCCGTCCCAGTGCTCTAAACCACTGAGCTATTAGGGGTCGTATTCCTGTCAGGCAAATCCTTTCTCTTCACCGATTCTATACCCTCGTGTTCTCGCAATTTTTGCGATGTACACATAAGGAAGAATATTCATTGAACATTAATAAAAAAATAAAGTAAAATAAATTATAAACAATGTGATAACGTAAGTCAACAAGATCCTAAATTAAAGTAATGTTTGATGAATATTACCTCCTCGTGTATACATTAAAAAGTTCGACTTTTTCAAAATTTATGTTTTCAGTGTTTTAGAAGATCAGAAGATGTTCCTCTAAGGTGAACGGCAGAAGACGAAGATGAAGAAGAAAAATTGATTTGGAAAGCAATTAAATCTGTACCACTACAATTCAACAAATACATGTTTGAGACAGTACCTACTGTTTCTAGGACTGGATGAGCAGGGAAGCTATTTTAGAACGCAATTTAAAATTACAAAATTTACAATTTATGTGTAACAAAAAATTGTAAATGACCAGAGATATGGGATTATTACTAAGAAATGGATAAAAACATCATTTTATTTATTTATTTTTTACATTTTTTGCAAAGCGTATGCTAAAAAGTTGGCAGTGACTCACATGATATACAATAACAAATGGGAGGTTTAATTTAGCGGGCTTATCAGTGCAGTGTTTGATCACCTGCCGCTGATAAGTGCCCTCGCTTTCCGCTAGAGTGCTCTCGTGTCGGCTATCTCGAGTGCCACCGTAGCAACAGTTGGCTGCACTGACCTCTCTCTCTTGTCTTTAATTAAACTGTCTCATGTTAGCAGTGCCAACTTTAAAAATACAAATTTTGAACAATCATTAGAGTATGTTTTAACTTACTGAAATGAAAATTTAAAAATAAATAAATAAATTGGCTCAGTGTTCTCGAGAAACAGATAAGCGGAATATTATCTAATCTTGAGAAATTCCCCAATCTTATTCTACCTGAGTGCAAACTTACATATCATCAGTTGTTTTTTTATTTAACGTCACATTATGATGCCATTGCTAATCGGACGTTGCTGGTGTACGAGCTCTTAATTTTGTCTATCCAGGTTTAATTAGTATATACCTGACATCGTGCGGGATAGTTACTAGCGGTACAAGCAAGCATTTTTTTACTCTCTTTAAAAAATCTTAAGCCACCTGTGAACTCGCGATCTTGTGCATTATTGGTTGATATGCTAACCACTAAGCGACAGGTCATCTGTCATGTGCATAGAATTTGCTGCATTTACTCAATCCCATCTTCTTTTTTTCCATAGGACACGAAAATCTAGGAATAGAAAGGACCTTTTTTTGGCTAAATTTATCTCTTTTTACAAAAACGAAAAAGAAATTAACACTTGGTTCTTGTATTTCTTCTTTTTCTTAAAACCTATGCAATCAACAAAAGTTGTTTACCATATTATTTCTTTTATTGCTATTTTTAATGTCTTCTATTTTTCACAGATAAAATAAGTTACAGATAGGATCATAGCCATGCGTAATGTGGTGTCTATTGAAAGTGCTTTACCTAATCCTAATGCAGGCCTTCAGAATCAGTACCATTTAATTAAAAAATTAAGCTATATTGATATTAAATATTATGTTAATTTTTACTGAACCTATAGTTTTCTTAATAAAAAAAACCTGTACTACAACAACCCGTGAAGGGTCTTGGGTTCAATACATAGTAGAGACTGTACTGTTTCATGGATAGCTGTTGTGGAGGGAGGTGGTTGGTCCTAGATTACTCACAGCCATCAGATTTTGGGTACCCACATTATAGAGAATGGGTGAGCCCCAAGAGGATAATCTCCGGCCGCTGACAGATTAAACAAAAGTCTTCCAGGAAGCGGGATTTGAACCCTGGACCTTCGGCACTGCAACTCGGTGCTCTACCACTCCACTATCTTTGTTTTCGTGATGAACACTTTTAATTTTTAATAACTAATAAAAATTACACAAAATAAATTTTTCATAAAATTCAAATAAAATAAAATAAATTACAAAAATGAAATAATAATTACATAAAATATAAATAAATATAAAAGGCAATATAATACAAACTGAAATATAAAAGTAAAATAAAATAATTACTCACATATAATTTAATTTTGATAATAAAGATTACCAGTATTTTGCTCTTCAATCCTAACAACTTAAAGACTTAAACCTGAAGGCCTCCGATCTGAGTTCACTTTATGCTCCTGCTCTGTAGAGTGTAGATGTGTCTCTCGTTCTGATTCTATTAGTCCGTGTCTGAGATCCAAGTCGTTTCTATTTGTATAACTGTTTTGAAAACTAAGGTGTCAGTAATAAGATCTTTTTTTATACAAGTTGGTACACGATCCTGAAATATGAGATCCAATCTTTACCCCTGGACTAAATATTAAGTAGTAAACTATTAAATATTAAAAAAAAAGTTTTGTTTACTTCAGAAAATAAAGACTTTTTCAACACCTTCGGCATTATAGAACTACTTCTACAAAATACAACACCACAATTTATCACTTTTGAGAGGAAAATTAATGACAGTTCTACGCGTTTTAACTTCTTCCATCTAATAAAAACAAAAAGTCCAGATTATTGGAATAAACGAAACATTAAAAGTTTGTAATTTTGATGGGATTACATACATCAGAAAAACAAAAACAAATGTTAAGTTAATAAATGAACATCGCGGGAATATTATTTTTTATTAGGATATTATCATGTATAAAACTATATACGAGTATCGTCATATTATCTTTTATGACTCTATTATAGTGAAAGATTCGATTGTGCCTGTGCGATAATTTGATGTAAGGCCGGAACAAATTTTAAAACATCTGAGAATTTATAATCAATAATTTCAGTTTTAGTTCATGCAATAGTTAAGGCAAGATTGGGATAGAAATAGCTCAGTTTAGTCAAAGATTTTAGACGGTAGGTACGCTTACAACCACTATTCGGGAAAAAACATTTTAAGCAAAGTATCTAAATGTAATTAATTATTTTGATTCTGCTGCTAATCTCTACAGAACAAAATACTGGGAGAGCCTATCTCCTCAAGATTTCCTAAGTTTTATTTAATAAATAAATTTAATCATATTTTACTAACAAAAGTTTATTGTAGGTATCAAATAAAATAAAGCTAATTAATTCATGAAAATTAATAATTATAATCTAATTAACAAATTAAGAAAAACTGATTTAATACTAATTAAATATAATATTGAATACTAGTATTTACTGAAAATATTTTTTACTAGGAGTAATAATCCTTATTTTTTACTGATTAATTAATGTTATTCTTATTGTTGAAAAATAGAGTCATGTTCTAGCTCACATTAACATTAACCGTCTCTTTCCTCCTGTAAATATTTAAAATATTTTTTAAATATTTATGCTTGGTTTCAACAAATTTTATATTTCAAATATTAATACGTAAGAGATAAAATATTTTTATTAAAAATGTTGATAAAAAAGACAGAAAATTGGACTTTTTAAACGAAATTATTAACGAAGTTCATTCCCTTTGATTTTTTATAAATTATGCAATCAACCAACTTGCTGAAAAATTAATTCAGCTGTTCAGAATCGAATTGATTTCAATAAATGTAAATATTTAAAAAAAAACACGTAATTTACAATTTCTTGACAATTTTGACAAGATTCTCCAGCGATTCTCTACAGTCAAGTAAGTTTTTGATAATTCTCAATGTTATAAACAAAATAGTAGTTCACTATTTAAAAATGCTAATGAAGTATATTGTCTATTTATATTAATTAGCGGTTGAACTGTATCGTATCATTTCTAATACATCTTTACATATTTTTTACGCGGGACCATGAGGGAGCAACTTTCCGCCTTAATATAAACAAACAAATTCATATCTATTGACGGCTATTCCATTGGGTCTTCAATTATTCATTTTTATCTCCTCATGAATAATTTATGGAATACACAACTAAGGCCTAAACAAAGTTACCTTGTTTGCTCATATACTTGCAAAACCTGGTGGGACTTTGCGAAAAGAGTAAATAACATTTGTTGTTAAAATTTAAAATTTAGATAGAGTCCAAGAATCGAAGAGCACTGAGTTGCCATGCCGAAAATCCTGGTTCAAATCCCGCTGCAGGCAAGACTTTTTTTTAGTCTATTAGCAGCAGGGGGTGGTTCATATAGGGGGCTCACCCAGCCTCTAAAAGTGGGTACCTAAAATAAGGGGTAATATCTGGCGGTTGAGCGTGATCTAGCACAAGTCACCTACCTGCAGAACTGTTGTCTTGTCGAGAGAGAGAGAGGGAGTTAGAGAGAGAGAGAGAGAGAAGGAGAGAGAAAGAAAGAGAGAATAGATTAGGAAAAAATAGCAATTTATATCACAACACAACAACGAACTTATTTTTAAAATCTATTTTTTAAGTATGTATCTTAGTAATGTATCTACTAACATTAACAAATACATTTATATATAACAATAAATGAAGTGTAATAAATGCTAATATTAAATAATTCCAAATTCCTGGCATTATACACGGGTTCCTTTTAACGATAATGGAGCTGCTAATGATGAGCTATAGAGTACCGTGCCACGGGCCACTCTAATTAGATTAGCGGTGGCAGAAATATGTTGCACAGCCGTATCTCTCGTCCGCTTCCACCATTTTCCCTAAAGGTTTTTTTTCTCCCCACCGAATGGTCCTCATTAGTAATTAAATATTAAAATGCAAAGCGAATGTGTGCTGAAACATTTGAAAAAACAGGGATAATATTTTACAGTCCTACCCGGGACGTGAAGGTGAATAATTTATTTTTATCCGCCGACAATGAATCGATAAAGAGAAACCACGCAATAAATATATTTACGTATTTTATTTAAACTCGTTTTTATATTATAAAAATGGAATATTTCACTATTGCGAAGATTACTTGAATGATGATATATGTACTCATAGCGAAATACGGAAATCTATGGAAAGCTTCAAATTAGAGAAGGGGTGAACTGGGAGTAATAAGAAAAACTAGCATACAAGAAAGGCAACAAGAAACCGTCATCTGTACATATTATAAAACAAAGCCCTCCACCACGTCTGTCTGTCTGTTCGCGATAAACTCAAAAACAACTGCGCTGATTTTCACCAATAGATATAGTGATTCATGAGGAAGGCCTTGGTATATTATTTCTCAAGGTTCTGTGTTAATTGGTTCGTATAGAACGATGATTTTTCGGAGTATTGTAAAAAGTCAAAGAGATCGCAAAATATTAATTGCAACATTATGTTATATTTAAATCTAATCAACATAATCGATGTATCAAAGTGATGCGATCCTACAACATACAATACATGTAGACACAACATGCTCTACAGCTTGTGCAAAACGTCACTATTTTTTTAATATGGCACAAAGGTCTTACTAAAGAGAAAAAAGAAAATCTTCTATTCTTCTATGCAGCAGAAACATGGACAACGTCAGTGAAAATTGTCTGCAAAATTAGGGCAGCAGAAATGAATCGTTGGTGAAGTAGTTTAAAAAAGATTATGGAAGACAGGAACAGAAGTGAGGTAATACGAAAATAACTGGAAGAAACCGTCGGCGAAAGGATAATGAGAAAAAAGTGAGATGTACCGGCACTCCTGTTCAATGGTAGGAATAGGCATCTGGAAAAATAAGAAAAAGAAGCAGTCCAGCAAGGACATGGAGGTGTAAAGAATTGAAGGGAGAAGTGTCTGATTTTGAGACTAGAACGGCGGGGGCTATTGAAGAAGTAGTCATAAAGGTAATCATACTCTGGAAATAACTTGTCATTAAACTTGTTGCTATTGTAGCCATGGTAAACAGGTTTCAAAGCTCAAAGATGAGGTAAAAAACAACGATACTAAGCCCATATCTAACCATCATTTCTGTGTTTGGAATTAGAAACGAGGCTATAATCTTTATTTATTTGTTACTATGTTTTATAAAAATCTTTTATGAATAAAAAACACCAGGAGTTTGCAGTTTTTAAACTTCTTGGCATGTTTCGGCACCGACTGGTTATTTCCTGTTTATAAAATAAAAATTAAAGCTCATTTAAGAAATTTTTATGAACAATAAAGTATAGTCTTGGTACAGGTGTGAGTATTTATGTAAAATATATATTTTGATTTATTTTTATGTGTAACTCACTATCATTAGGTATCAAAATATATTAAAAAAGAAAAAAAGAGCGGGTTGGCTCAGAGTGTGGAAAATTAAGTTGTTATGGTGTCGGTTGCATGATCAAATCGGGCTTTGAGTGGAAGATTATTGAAACCGTTAACCACCACGAATGGACCATGTGGGGTCTCCACACTCTTGGGACTCACCCAGTTTCTGCAAACTGAGGATGGTCACGGGCGAATCACTTCCATACACCACCGTCCTTAAAGCAGATCAGTGTAGACCATCTACTGAGCCTAAGACAGTTCATGGGATTTACTGGTAATGGATTAAGTTATTACACATATAGTAAAGTTAATCGATTAATTATATAATTCAATGATACACAAAGAGTAATGTTAAAACTGGACTCATTATAATTATTTTAAAAAATAGTGCTTATGGTTTATTTACTTTGCACCAGAGCAATTTTAGCTTATATTTTATTTTTGTATACTTACTTGTACTCATTGTTTCAATCGATTAAGTCAAACATATAGACATGTAGAAGAGGAAGAACAAGCATAATTTAATTATTATATCTTCCAAACTAAATTAGTATCATTCGCTTTACATCATTATAAGCCTGGTTGAGTAGAAAAACCGTTCCTTCTTCAAATAAATATGGAACGACTCAGGAGCAGGGAGATACCCAGCCTCCTTAAATTAAATTCCTTATCCCATCACATTCTATTAGAGGGAACACATGCATCAGGGTTGAGTGTGTACCCAGGTAAGCATCATTCGTAACTGTTTCTTAAGAAGCAGAACGTTATATTCCTGTCATATGATATTACAGAAAATGTTATATTACTACCTACAGTCTTCCTGGTTGTAGTTATGATTTTTATAACCAATAATTAACAACATGCAAGCAATAATGAAGAATAATTGAAACGTTTCCAATTAAGGATGTTGAAAAAATATCAACCTCGGTGTATGTAGAGCTATTTTAGAGTGTCGGTAAGAGTTTCATGCTTAGAAGCCTTGCTGTTCGTATTCTACCAAAACAGAGGTAGTCGAGCACTTGAAAAATCACTTCAAATGATTTGTATAACATAGAATGAGTATAATTTATGCGCTGGAGTCACCAATTTCACATTCATATACTCAGGATAGCTCTTATGTAAGTAACTGATATAGCGAGTAACGTGAGATTGTCGGTTCTTACCTTATATAAAATATCTTATTTATATAACCAGCAATTTACTACACAAACAGAGTGGATGCAGATATTCCTGGGACTCATTCAGTCTGTGTTGAGTGGTTACTCTTAATTAGGAGGAAAGCCTATCGGTTAATAGGGATCTCGGCCAAATTAACTCACTAGACAACATTTGCTCCAGAAACACCATGAATTGAACTCTCGACGCTTCATGGGTTGCATGTTCATTTTAATGTCACAATTTTCTAGCTTCTTTAAATTGATCTCTTCATATTTAAAACTAATTATTTAAATATTAAAAATATTAAAACCTAAAATAATTAAATAAATGATTTAAGGCTTGGAAACAAATCACCACCCTGCACAAACACTGTCTTAGAAATATTATTGTCCTAACACGTACTAAACATGAGACCATTCATGGGTTGTAGTGGAACAGGTTTTTTTTTTTTTTGTTATTCTTTATAACTAAGCGTGAAACAAACGTAAAAAAAAATAGAGGCTTTACAAGTAATTCAGGATTTTTTGTTTTTGCAGTAGAATCTACAGAAAATAGAAAATGTATTCAAATTTAAATAATAACATTTATTACATTAAATAAAAAAACAATCAGAAAAAGTGAGTGGATGAATTGATACTCGGTTCAGCTGTTGCAGACCTTCCCCTTGCTGTCCTCCCAGCACCTGTGGACTGCAGCCGTGGCGGGCCCGGCTCTGGAGGCAGCAGCCGCCGCCGCCTCCGGTCCCCGCCGTCCCAGGCTCACCGCGGTGCCCACCCCCGGAGCGGCGGCCGAAGTGGAGCCCAGGGCGAGGGGCGCATCACCTCCACTGGCCGCCCCGCCACCCACCGCCAGCCCCACCGACACAGAGCCGCTGGTGACACCACTGGAGAGCTGGCCTCCGGTTACGGCCACTCCTCGCCGCTGCCGGCCGCTGAGTGCTGTGGCTGCGAAAGCTGGGGGAGCCGCGGCGGCAGAGGCGTAGGCCCCCAGGCCAGCCGACCTGCCCCCACTGGCCGCCGATCCCAGGTGGCCAGCTCCTGCCGCCGCCGATGATAGCCAGTTCGCCACCTTTCCCTGCTCCTCGCCCATCGTGCCCATCTGAAACCATCATTTTACTGTTTGTATTTTATTGCCACATTTTAAACAAACATATTAAAAATGTAGGCTAAGTATATCAGAAGGTATTTAGTACTGTCAGATATGTTTGTTGATGATGACTTCCAAGAAAGTTTGATTACTTCACGTTTTAAAATTAGAAAAATGTACATAAGTAGTTAAATTAAATATACAAGAAATGATTAAAAACCCTATTGTTTACCCTCTTCGTATATGCTATTCATTTGCAAATCCTTGTTACTAAATAACTCCTTCAATATACTCAACAAACCTTACAGTAAATTATTGATCTCAGACAAAGGCACAACCGTTTTGGGCACAACCATTACTTTCTAGAACTATGTACCGCTAAAACCCATGAAGGGTATTCGGTTCAGTACATGATACTTAATTGCATGGTTCTTCCCCTAATCACTCGAGCCCAGATCATAGGGGTTGGATGAGACCATGGTGGTCTGCAGATCCCTCATCGTACACCTACATTAAAAAACTAAATAATTTATTAACCACAGCCTGATTTCAATGTACAGCAACTTTGAGCTCTACATATTAAGCTACTTTTCTTGTTACATATTCATTATTATTTTCTCTATAATACATGAGCCATTACCATTTGCTTCCTTTAGCATCTATCAATATGAATTTCTTCTGCTGGTTATCATCGTACTGGCTTATTCCTCTCCTAAGTCTATGTTTTTTCTTTCTTTACATGATGTATAATAACGCCTGAATTGGCGAAACACGTGTTAATTTCTATACTGATATGTTGAAGCCTCCCTATTCTAAATTAAAACTTCAAGGTAATAACTCCTTTCTTTAACCAATACCCGTTCGTGGTTCCTCAACCATTCGACCTCGAGCTTCACAGTAGCGATTAATGATGTCATTAGCCGGGCATGATAGAGCCTGGCAGTTCGGTTGGTGTTCGTTGTCCATTTTTGCAAGATTGCACAACGGGCAGGTTTCTTCGGCAGCGAGGCCAATGCAGTGGAGATGGGCAAGTAATCATGTTCCGTGGCCAAACGAAACATTTCTATAACCGTGGCCACAGATTCTCTTCTTTCTAGCTCCCTTGGGATTAGTCCATCGGTGAAAAGACTCTCCCATTTTTTGTCAGTACTCAGGGTCTTAAGAGTTGCGTTTGTAGCGCTGGTGACGGTGATATCTATCAAGCTCTTTGCTCTGTTAAGAATTAAAGTAATCATATTTATAACTAAGCCATTAAGCCACATAAAGCCATTTCAACATATATTATCTTACGTATTTAGGCTTATTTTCGTTTGCCTTTTCGGGGTTGTCATCTCTTATTTTACAAAATTTAACTAAATCATGTTATTTGCAGTGCATAGATAACCAATTTAGGAAGTAGTCTGTCAATCAGCGCTTCCAATTTTTTTCTATTTTAATTTTTCTGTAGAAATTCAATTGAAAAGATAAATCGACAGACATACAAAACCTAGTTTTGAATGAGATATTTTAATAAGTGTATTACATATAATACGAATAATAATGATCCAGCATAAATTTTGCTATTATAAAACCAGAATCTTTTCCATGAAGGAAAATCATAACTTTACTCCATTTCTTCAATCACCTCCTCGCCAATGCACGTTAGCTATTGTTAAAATATTTTCATTATTATTAACTTTCATTTGTGATAAAGATAATTTTATTCGACATAAAAAACCTCATTCCATAGCATTAAATCACTTTATTAACTGAAAAAATGTCAATAAGGGGAAAACAAAACAATCTCATGTCAATCACATTATTTCTTATTGGACATGAAGTATTACTAAAATGATTTCATAATCCTATTAGCTTCTATTGGCGAAGAACAACAATTATTTTTAAAATAAGTATCGTCTTTAAGTAGCATTACCTCGCTGATTTGACTGAAATAAGGAAAAAGAGAAAAAATAATAATTTCTCACAAAACCTGAAACCTAAAATTATGCTGGAAATTGGCCGCTATGTGTATAGATTAAAAATCGTATACACTGTATAGATAAACTCACTAGGGTCAATCCTTCAGGGTTGCAGTGACACTCAATTTATCATTTTCGTGATTATCGCTAAGTAAAGAAATTTATTAATAATTGAGGGAGAGATTATTAAAGAAGATGAGACATGGAGACTTGGGCGACCTAAGTAGGCTGCGGTGGCTGGCTGGTGTCAATGAGGACTCCAGGAGTTGCTAAAAGTTCGGAACTGGAAGGTCCCTGCACTGGACAGGGAGGACTGGTGGGTGCGTGTCGAAGAGGCCACGGCTCATTCATCGGCTGTAGAGCCACCAATGAAGAAAAAGAAAAAAGAATTTTATTGGAGAGTAACTCATGACATTTCTTTGAAATCGTACGAAATTATAATTTTGAAATGTCAATTGTTAATTATTATTATTCTGGCTCTATACCTTCTCCATCAAAACCAGCCAATCTGTGCGATTTTGCGTTATTCTCTTCATTTCTTGTACAACCGACAGCTTCCTGAGTAGTGTAGTTTATTTTTTAAAAAATAGTTAATTAAGAACCAACGAGCTATAGTTTTTGTTTTTATTTTTAAGAGAAAATATTTGTCCTGGCCGTGATTTGAACCAGGGTCCTCCGCACCTCTAGCTCGGTTCTCTACTAACTACGCTACCAGACTCGTAACCGATCGCAAAAATTGCGAGTGATGTTGATGTGGGATCTGTGAAGAGAATGGCCTGTCTACAAGCTCTGGAGCTTAGTTGGTAGAGTACCTCGCTAGAGATGCGGAGGATTCGAATCTCGGCTAGGAGATATATATTCTCTTCAAAATAAAAATATTTAAATAATCACAATAAAAAATATATATATAAATATAAAATTGACGTGTGTCAACCAGATCCCAACTAAAGTAATGTTCAATGACCATTCTTTCCCATATGTACATCGCAAAAATTGCGAGTTCTTGGGATGTGGGATCGGTGAAGAGAAGGGATTTGTCTGGCCCGGTTACGAGCCCTGGTAGCTTAGTTGGTAGAGTACCATGCTGGAGATGCGGAGAACCCGGGTTCGGACCCGGCCAGTACAAAACTTTTTTCTTCAAAATGATAGTATTTAAATAATCACAATAAAAAAAAAAATTATACACATTTTTTATCCATTTCTAACGGTTACTTGTATTACAATGTTATCACCGAATTTTTTTCTCCTGTACTGCGTTGGTAAATGATAAGGTTTCAATAGAAAACGCAATCGTAATGGCATACACCCAAATTTATAGCGTAGCATTATCATGGAATTCTTGGACGAACTCCAGGCCGCAAGAGAGGTAACAAAGGAGGGAGAATTTATTATTTCTGTTAGGCGGGGTGGTTTATGTTCTGGAAACGGTTCGGAGGACCGAAAAAATAGTGTTTCGTTATTTTACTAAAGGTTCTGATTTCAGTTATAATAAATTAGTAAAACAAAAAAAAAAATACTGTACCACTACAACCTATGAAAAGTCTTTTATTTGTACGTTACTTTTAATTTTTCAAGAGTTCTATGTTGCATTGTCCTTCAGGGGTTTAAGTGCCCTAAGTAATGTATGTATTTGTATTCCCTAAATACTATTTATGTTCTATATGGAGGTATGTTAACCGTAATATGATATAAGCGTTCCACGTTGGGAGATTAAGTCAATACCCTGGCTCAACTCAATCAGTGATCAGAGCTAATAATCCCCTACCGATGATTACTTGTCTAATGAGCATAGTACACCGGGGTAATCTGTAATGGGGCACTGGCATCTCAATCATATTCGATGGGGTGAGAAGCCGAGTGTACAAGTGATTGTTTTCATTAAACGCGGTTATGGATAGTTGATAAGCATTGAGCTGACTGGTTAACGGTGATTTAACGGATTTCGGCTTGGGTCGTTGTCAGTGGACGGATGCTTGTATGCAGAGATAGGTTGTATCGGCATCGAGCTTTCGGGTTAACTAAGCCTCATTAATATTATAGGTTGCTAAGGCAGAAAAGAATTTTTTTTGTACATTATTTATCCATTTTACGTCATTTTATTTATTTTGGAGAATAAAACTAATGAAAAAGGTCTTTCATGTCTTAATTTTTGATATTTCTTAATTTAATTTAATTAAGGTAATTGCTACAAATTTTAAGGTACAAGTATTCTCAGTTATAGACAATCGATTCAGTGTAGACATTTTTCTAAAGAATGCGGTATGAAAACGTTACCTTCTTTGTGGCACAGAATTCAATTCGATATTTCATCCGTGATTGTTTAAATGTATCTGCCATAGTCGGTTACCATAGTCGCTGAAATATGTGGGATCGCTAGATCTGTGGCTCAACCAGCCTCTATAAAATGGGTATCGATATTTGGGGATTGGGTGTGAACTCGTACAACCGTTATCTTAGCAACAGTTTAGTCTCTCTTTTTTTTAACTCGATAATATAACTACTATAAAAGCAATAAAAAATCATCTACTTTATAACGTTAGTGGCGGACATACAACCCTAATCATAGGCCTCTGTAGTTAACACCTCCCTAACCTCCACGTGAGATAGAGTACCTCCACATCCAATAGCCATTGTTGGTCACCGAATGCAATCAGAGACCAAATCAAGGGGCGCTGTTACCGATTATTGTGACGTCATTAGAGGTCACGGCACTGCGCCGTAGTATTGAATATTCAATAAATAATTTGATTGGACTTCAACAACAATAATTATAAACTCCATTGGTTCTTTTAGGGTTAGTTAAATGCCTCAATAAAAATGACCTTAGTTTGTGTATGCATATATATCTTATGATATTTATTACGTATTTAATAGCTAAATTATCTACATGGATACATATTAACTTATCTCTATTTTTCGAATACAAGTATTCACCCAATTTATGTACAATGTATATCATTTGTAGAATACTAACAAGATAAATAATTTTCATCGTGAATAAATATTGGTTGATCATATATAAAAAAATAAAAAGGAGGAAGAAAATTGTCAGTGTAAAGGTGAAAAATATTATTTTTACTCAATATTTAACTTTCCATTGGTAAAATGATTGAAATAATTAAATCTCTAGTCATGGATGTTTATTTAAAAAAAATTTGAAGAAATATAATAAATAAAACAATATGGAAAAAACAATAAGGAAAAATATAAAATAATAAACAGAGAGGTTTACAAAATATTTCATATGCAATATGAAAATAAATTTAAAGTATTTACACATAATAAAAAATTAATTACCAATAATACTTTTTTTATGTAAAAAAATGTATCAGTCTTTTTTGCGACTACAACCATCAGCACAGATAAAGGAACAATGTGCACCTAAACATAAATACTGCCCAAAATCTTTGCATCTGTACTGGGTGTACCTTATTTCTGTCTTTTTGACAAGGTGAACAACGTTTACGAGAAGTAGCTTCTGCTGCATCTTCATTTGTTTCAACAATAGAAGTAGTTTCATCAGGTGAGATCTCCTGTGGGAGGAGTAAGATTTTTCTTCTCCTCTGTAGCTGCTCTTATAGTTATTCTATCCCGAGACGTCTTAGAATAAGTTGCCTAACTGATATCTCGTTCCCATTCCATAAAAATATTACTTGGGCATTGATGCCAGTAATATTTAGTAAGGAGAAAACCACCACCATAGGCCAATTTCGCCCTCCCCCCAGTAGTCGCGTAGGATCTCAGAGATGATTCAGCTAATATCAAGTTAATCACTTACCCAGAAGAAAACCCAAACTACACTGGCATGTAGCTACTACTAAGTTAGGAGGATAGAAGGAGGGAGGGGTTTGCAAGTTTGAACATATTCTAGCAACAACCATAAATGTTTCTATGGAATCTCTCAGATGACATGCGACTACCGAGTGTTAAGCTAGACCACTGAGCCACTACGCTCCACCTTCTTTAAAAATACCAAAATTAATTTAAAAAATAACATTTGCAGTTTCTTATTAAATAAAAAACAAAATACAATACAACCATGACTAGGCTTAACTTAGTAACGACGGAATGTTTGTAAAGCTTTGAAAGTGAAATAAAGAGTTTTAGCCAAGTTTATGATTAATAAAATTGTCCACATGTTGATCAAACATGTTTTTCTAACTGTTTCAATCCTTAACATTCCAATCATATTTCTAATAATTATTTTCTTTCTCTTCATCCAATTAGTTTTAATTGATTACAAATTATTATTGAATAATATTATATATTACCTTATATCAATATATTATATCGAATGGTTAAATAAAAATATGTGTTTCATTATTTATTTTTATTTTATAATAGAGGTATATTTTTTGTTACATTAATAAGAACAGACCTAGCTTTTTATTGGAACTTCAAACTAATATCTTTCTCTTGTATAAGTCGAAAAGCTATCAGATAAATCGGATATAAAACCAATGTCCGATTTATTAATTGGGCGTCTGTTTGGAATATTCGAATATTCGATTCCGAAAATTAAGAAACCTCGTTAAAGGAACGTTTTTCTGTGTAAATGAAATCGGATCCTATCTCCATTTCGATAATTATTGAATCGTGAAAAAATGGTCGAAGCCAATTTTCGGGACGTCTGACTCCTACTATTGGTCGGAAGTACTTCCTCTGTTCATTTTTTTTTTTTTTTACTTAAGTGAGTAATTAAGTTTGTTTTAGGTACTTCAATCTATAGAAGATCAGTGCTTTATATTCTGATAGATCTTACTTAGTTCTTCATATCCAGTCGTAGGTTATAGTTGGAATCTCCATTATGATTATATGATTGTTGATCGATCAGTGTTGCACGAGTTATAATATTATTGTTCTAAAATTTATAATTTTACTTTGAATAATTTATTTATGTTAATCTTGTAATAACAGTTTATGTAATGAATATTATTCAAAGTTTTCCAATCAATTCTATGAGATATGGCAAATTCCAGGTAATGTGAGCTGTATAATAATGTATATTTTGCTATACTTGAAATAGGGAAAATATCGTGCATTTTGTTAAGATGGAAATGGAAGAAAAACATATTATATAGTAAATATATTATCTCTTTCTCCGTTATTTTATAAAATCCAACTTATTTCTCGAATAATAAATAAATAAAGTCATATCAATGTGTGTGTATGGACCGGGGAAAATAAGCACTGTTGAGCCTTTTCCGGTTTTGTAACTTGAACAGTGTTCTTCACTTCTATGATATGTAAGCTTATAGTCCATATTATTCTTGGAGTAATTCTGTAGTAATTTGAAACATTCTGTTATGTTTTGGCTCTGCCTGTAGCGCTGGCTACAGAGTGGGGGGTTGGTCTCGGCCATTATAGTTTCAGAAGTCAAGCAGGTTACATCTAAATTTCGTACTAACGATTATTAATGTAAATGTTCTATATATATTTAATAAATATATGTTCAAAGTGTAACTGTCTTCCAGTCAGTCTTATAAACATAACATGTGGCGACGAGGATGGGATTTGGTCAAGTATAAAAAGAAATAGTGATTTAAGATATTTTTATACTATGAGGCATGATTTGTCATGTGACAATAATTGTATTTATTTTGGTTGTAAGTTAGTCGTTCCTAAATCATTACAGTCTCAAGTCTTGTCAGTTATCCATCAAGGTCACGCTGGTATTGTCAGTTCCAATTTATTGGCTAGGTCTTATGTCTGGTGGAAAACAATGAATAAAGGTATTGAAAGAATGGTATCCAAGTGTCACATTTTTCAGTTAACTCGAAACGCCAATAAAAAATGTAGAAATAATTGGCCGTCCACAAAACAACCATGGGAAAGAGTTCACATTGATTTTTTTCACCTTAATAACGATACATATTTTATACTAATTGATGCCTTGTCTAGGTGGATAGAGTGTTTTAAAATGTCTTCTACTAATAGTCTTGCAGTTATTAAATGTCTATCAGCTGTGTTTGTTAATTTTTCAGTTTCCCGAGTCATGTTGTCAGATAATGGGCCACCATTTAATTCGAGAGAGTTTTTAAGTTTCTGTAAAGAAAAAGCCATTAAATTATTAAAGTCTGCACCATATAATCCAGAATCAAATGGCCAAATTGAAAGGGCAATACAAACATTCAAACGTCATCTTTTCAAGTCTCAAAAACAGGGTGGAAATAAAGAGAGTTGGTTGCAAAATTGTCTATACACCTATAGGGTAACACCATCTTCGATAACCGGTATTTCGCCTATGGCATTTATTTTGGGCTTTACTCCTCGGACACCCTTATCGTCGTTACAAAGGAATACAATGCATGAAAAAGGGAATAATAAGGTAAATCCAAATTTTCAGGTGGGCGACCGAGTTTTAGTCTTTCTAAAAAATATACGATCTAAATGTAAATTCCGGAAATGGGAAGCCGGGATTGTTTTTCAAAGAGTAAGCAACTATATCTATCTAGTAAAGGTAAATCCTTCAAACTTGGTTTTTAAAGTACACTGCAGTCAGTTGAAAATTAGCAAGTTACATTCAGAGTGTCACCCTAGTTTAATAACATGGCCAGTCGACGACTCATGCCATCCCTCGGTTGGAGGATCAGGCGAGTTGCAGGAAGAAGCTTCTTCGTCCGCAAGTGCGTAGGAGGGGAAGAGGAAGAGGTCGTAAGGACTACCACTAGAAGTGGTAGGGTAATTAAGCCACCAACTAGATTTTCTCATAGTAATTATTAAAGTAATTAAACACTCTTTGTAATTCCAGGTTTTCGAGAAGTCAGCACAATATTGGACTCATCTTGAATTCTTAAAGTGATTGTTAAATTATAATAGAGGTGTTATTTATTTTCATTTAGTATATGGTTACATGATTGATAAGTAATGTTTATAATAATTATAAACATTACTTATGATACATTACAATTATTGTTTAGAATTGGTTTATTAAAAATTTGTTAAGTTTATTTATTCATGTATATTTGAAAAAGTCAAAATGTAAGAAGAGAGAAGTGTTGTGTTTTGGCTCTGCCTGTAGCGCTGGCTACAGAGTGGGGGGTTGGTTTCGGCTATCATAGCTTCAGAAGTCAAGCAGGTTACATCTAAATTTCGTACTAACGATTATTAATGTAAATGTTCTGTATATATTTAATAAATATATGTTCAAAGTGTAACTGACTTCCAGTCAGTCTTATAAACATAACAAGTTAGTGTATACTGTTCGTATTGGACTTGAAATAAGCATAATCCCAGTAACAGTAAATATTGTCGTTGTAACCATATTAGCTAAAATAATTACATTAATTTGTAGATTATAAAAACAAATAAATCTATTGTCATTTCCTTAACCGATAGAAGAAGGTTATGGCCTCAGGAGAATTGAGGAGATTACACAACGCAGAATTGCGGAGAGTGTACCCGATGGTAGCGTTTTGTTGATTAAGAGAGGCTTGTGAAGTTGAGCTTAATAACGATCGAATTTCTAAAATGAGCCGACTTGTAAGCATCCGTGGGGTGCTCCAAAGTAGAAGGATAACATTAAGATCGATCTAACGGGTTTGGATTTAGATAGAGATCCGTAGGTGGCATTTTGTAAGCAGAGGCTGGAATTATCATCATCGAGCCTTTGGGTTCGCTAAGTCTTATTATTATTACATGATAATGTAATGTTTAATGATTTTTGTTACGTAAACCATATACTACTGAAGCCTATGGAGGGTATGGTATATAGTACACGGTAAGGAACGGAATTTCCAAGACAACAGTTGTGCAAGGAGGTGAGGCCGAGATCGCACTATACCTTTAATGCTTTTTCCTCTATTTAAGTATAGCGACTGTACAGAGGCTAGATGTGCCCTAGAAAGGTCACCAGATCTCAAATAGTCGATTCATGGCGGTTAACAGACTAATTAATTTATCTGCCATAACCATTTTCGGGACCTCTAGCTCAGTAATTTGGCCTACATTTAGTCAATGAGAGAATTATTTAAAATAAATAAAAAATAAAAATAAATGTTCGCAGTACAGCACTGGAAACGTAATATATTTATATTTACCATAAAATTTAAAAAAAATTGAGTAATCAGAAATAATAAAATTGAAAAGATATAAATTTGTATGCATATTTTACGCAAACCTAACTTTTCTGAAATAAATTGTTTCGTATTTAATGGTGGTTGTAAAATAAGTATTAAGCTATAGAACTATATATACAAAATTTTAAAGCAATGGATGCGAAATGTGGTTAGGAAAAAAAATAATAAAAAACTTCTGTTTTATGGAATCGCCTGAAGTTGGGCAATAATATCTCGGAATAAATATTATTATCGGTTAGAGAATTTAATATTAACTTATATTTGGAGAACTTTATTGCTTTACTTGGCCGGCAAGATGCTGCTTCCTGGAACAACATAAAGTATTTTATTAGTTCCAATACTCGGCTTAGAATATAAAAGTATTTTATACTTTCTGAGGACAGTAAAATGTAAAGCTTTGTAGTCCAGGGACGAAACTAATGGGGGATTAAAAAGACCATTTATCTAATTCAATTTTAGAGGGAAAACTTTACTTTTTAAATAAAACCCTTTGAATGATCTTCATATGGTTACGATTTTTCCGAATTACATTTTCCACAGCGAGTTAAATATTTCAATTAATTATTAATTACAAATAAATTGAGTGAGATAATCACAAAGTGGTCGTTATTTAAATTGTTCAATGTTTTAATTTTGTACAGTGACAAACAAATTATTCATTCCGGTACCACCTTTGAGTTTCCAAAAACTACAAATTTCCAAACTGCTGGAACAGTCCCAGAACCGGAAACTGATTCCATAAATGAATGCACGAAGTTCAACTTTAGAGAACTATTCGACAGGACCAATTCATTACAAAAGTTTGGACAGAAACTGCCCAGACGCGGTAGTATTGCTTTCAGATTCAGAAAAAAAAGAAAGAGTTTTTACAAGTCTACTTAAGGAGATAAATTGCAAGAATGGCTTACACGGATTTATTTGGTCAAAATTATTGTGATTTATTTATTAAAATTTTCAACTGTATTAAATTAATACAACAATTATATAGAATAGCACGTAATGGCATGAGATAATGGCAAGAAGAGAAACCATTGGTATTAGTAAACTAGAAAACACGAATTATTATTCTTTTAAATAGTTTTCCAGAATTTACCGGGTTTTTTTCTAAATAAATAAGATATAAAACATTTTCCCCAAACTTTAAAAAATGTTAATAATTTTTTTTAATCTTTAATTTAAAAAAAAAGTATTTATTACGAAGAGAGATAGTTAAGGGTGCTAAGGAAATGCTAGGTTAAAATGAACTTAAAAAAAATAAGAAGTACTACTCCAAACTATGACAAGTTATAGGTTTCGTAGATAGTAAGGATTGTATTCAACTAAGTATTCAAAACCAAAAACTATTACGTTTTAATAAATCGCTCAGTTTACGAGTTTACAAAAATATAAGTAATCTTTAATGGTGAGAAATCGTTATAAGTTTTTTAATTAACCGAATAAATTAATAATTTCTACAAATTAGCCAATTATATTAACTAATAATATTTTTGATAAGTATATTACTTCCCTTTAAATGGTGAATGAATAGGATTGATCCTGGTTATCTAAGAATTTTGATTACACCGGTTACCACCCCGTCATTTTATTTGTTTGGTTAATATCATATTGATCAGTTACTGTATAATAATTATTAAAATTAATAATAAACTACTGTATTTTCTAAAATCAAATATGAATGTGTATGTATCTTGCAATCCGAATGGATGCGAAGGTACGTCTGTGTAAGGACCTTAAACTTTAATACATATAGGTATGGTCTAGATAATGCATAACTGTTAGGCTATTGCATAAATATTTCATAAATCCTTAAAATTGCTGATCCGTGCGTAAGTACGATTCATCTATACTTTTTTATTAAAGGTTTTACGCCTTTATATATATATATATATATATATATATATATATATATATATATATATATATATATATATATATATATATATATATATATATATCTTACTAATATTATAAATGTAAAAGTTTGTATGTTTGTCTCTCTTTCACGCAAAAACTACTGAACGGATTTGGATGAAACTTTACAGTAATATAGGTTATACATCAGAATAACACATGGGCTATAGTAAGATCGGATTTAGGGGGGAGGCGCACGGGGGCACGTTCCCCCCCCCCTTCCGACAGTTTTATAGGTACTGTGGAAAATCCATTATAGTACACAATTAAAGGCATATCACACGATCATAGTTGTTAAAATACCAAAAAAAGGACATGAGTGAAACTTTTTGTTTTGATATCCTACCGTAAAACGGGGTGAATAGAAACAATTTTCAAATTTGGTTTGAAATTTTCCATATTTGTAGTTGTTCTAGAAACACAATTTTTTTACCAAACACAGGTCTCTATTATACCTATTTGTTTATAGTATTTAATTTTGTTTAATTTAATTTCATTTTAAAGGAAAAAAATTAAAACATGGTGTTTCTTTTCACCTCGCGAATGGAGGTGAATAGAAACAGTACTTCGATTTCATATTTTTTTCTATTGAAACGAATCGAGGGTGAATGGAAACAGTTAAATATGGTATTTTTAATTTGTAAATTAAAAATACAATAAATACAAATTTGATAAATACAAATTTCTTTCTCAACGTAATGATTTATTTCAGTACATAACCAAAAGAAGTTACATAACTGTAAGTAAAGAAATTGAATAGGTAGACAATTACCGTATTTAACAAGATTAAATTATGATTAATAAATTGTGAAACCGGACAGGTCATCTTTGAAAAGTATCACGCCTTTGAATCGAGAGATAAAACAGTCTGACCACCACGGTTCTTCATATTGAGACCTCTTTTCAAGTGTGGATATATAATACTATAATGCAAACCATGTTTCTCAGCAGACTTCCGAAGGCTTAGTCCCTTCTGTATGTCAGAAAGTGCATTTTCGATTGTTTTTGGATCATGCTTTTTGTAGCCCCCCTCCAACCACCGGTTTGTATTTTCTTGACATTTTACATGGCATTTTCTTAGGTACTTTGTCAAATAAGAGTCTAACATAAATATAAAACACACAATATGTATTTTATATAGTATAAATGTGATTTAGTGTTAAATTTTTCTTGTGGGGTGAATAGAAACACTAAAAATTATGTTTTTCTATTCATCCCATAAATTCTGAACACCTAACTTAAAAAACATGAATAATTTTTTAAATAATACTGTTAAAGTTAAAGCTTAAAGTAAGCCTTAATCTTTTATATGAATAATTAAATTATGCTTTGAAGAACACTAGGTATTATGACACCTGGAAAAATCAAAGGGATAAAAAAACACAAAAATCGTCTGGTAAAATTCAACAAGACATACAAACAGGAACCTGTACTGCTAACCAAACAAACCATTATTTCCCTTTCAGCCTAAAGTATAGCAAATTAAAAAAAAAATAGTTACACAATTTACCCATAGTTATGTAGGAAATAAATTATACATATAAAAATGAAGTTTCGTTTCTATTCACCCCACTGTTTCTATTCACCCCGTTTTACGGTACTAATCTTACTAATATTATAAATGTGAAAGTTTGTATGTTTGTCTCTCTTTCACGCAAAAACTAATGAACGGATTTGGATGAAACTGTACAGTAATATAGGTTATACATCAGAATATACACATGGCCTTTAGCAAGGGCAGATTTTGTGGGGGCGCACGGGGCACGTGCCCCCCTCCGACAGTTTTTTAGGTACTGTGGAGAATCCATTATAGTGCATAATTAAAGGCAAATCAGGAACTTAGCATCTTAAAATTTGCAGATAGGTTCTTTGTATAATTTAAGAAAGAAATTTGGATATTTCCACCCTTAATATACTTAGGGTTCAAAGATTGTATGGAATCCGTCAGTTTTGAAGCTAGACATCTGAAATTTTTGATGTACGAGTAACTTATAGTTAAAAAAATTAAATAATTTAAATAATTAAATTATTTATTTTTTTAAATTATAGTTAAAAACCACTGTCACGAAACTTTATATGGCAGTCCTAATTCTATGCGAGCGAAGCCGCGGGCAAAAGCTAGAATATATATATATATATATATATATATATAGATAAATGTATGCATGTATATGTGTGCTTTAATAAATTGTTGGACTAAAGTAGCGAAAAATACGAAAAGTCAATTTTTAAAAACATTTGTAGGTATACGGTTTTGATCCTGAACGAATGATGCAGTGTATTCTTTTTTGGGGTGCTCTTTTTTTTTTGTATTGTTACGTATGAGAGATTTATTATTAAATAACAATTGAAATATTAATTATATAAAAGGAAAATGGCTCACCAATGATAACAATAATACAGAGAGACTAGCAAGTACTAACAACATGGCGGTTATTAGCTGTACACTGAGGCTAACGATGGCTCAACCAATTAGAGTTGACTGATTAGTTGCTAGGTCATCAGCGGCTATCTCCGCTATAACAAACATCCAACGGAGTTAGATTAGGCCCTATCATACACACCTTAGTGACCCAACTCCATGGTCGTCCTTGAGCATGTTTGCAATCTCGTTGTAAATTTTTTTCGTTATCTATACCTTAACTAATGGTCTGTATATTTTCATTAATTACTAAAGTCCTAAACGGTTGTGCAGGAAGGTGATTTGTCTAGATCACTCTCAGCCGCTAAGTTATATTTCTTGGTCGATCACAGAATGTTAAAGTAAATAGTTGACAGATTGCTTTGAAAACTTAATGATTAGTGGGTTCACAGCCCCTGAATTGTAAAACTTGGTAATTTCCTTGACTTCCCTCCTTCTTTTACATGTTTACGGACCTGACCTGTACCACTACAACCCTTGAAGGTTTTTGGGTTCAGTACAAACTTTAGCGATTATACTGTTTCTAGGACAAAGGTTATACAGAGAGGTACTTTACCCAAGGCTTACCCTCTCTTCTGGATACACACTTTATAGAGGCTAGATGAGCCCCAGGAAGGTCCTAGTTCCCAAAGGACACATCCCCCCCGCTGTTAACTGGTTAAATAAAAATTATGCCACAGCCGGATTTGAACCCAAGATTTGCACGGCAATTCAGCGCTCCATCTATGGCTGTTAACGGATTGAAGAATTAATCTACCACCCGGATTTTAAGCCGAGGCATTTAGTACATCAACTCAGCGCACTACATATTTAGCTACCTCGCTTCACGATATTGTTAGATATAAAATTGAGCCATTAGAACTTGATTTCTAGTTTCCATTACCATTTATTGGCGTGAATTTCATTTTATGGCTATTATTTTATAAACTTATTCGTCTGATACAACTCCATAAAAATCAGGCTCTTTTTGTTATTTTTAATCTGTAATTTTTTTTTTAAATTGTGATATGGCCTGCAATGGTGAAATTATGTCAAATATTTACCCATGTTTTAAAATCATAAAAATTCATGAAGAAAGCTTCCTACCACTACTAAAGCTAAAAGTTATTTCATAGGTGAATAATAAATAAAAACACAACGCTCTCCACACTGAGATAATTATTTTCTGATAACGTAATATGAATGGAAGCTATCCTATTCACGTTCTACTAAAAATAAAAATTATTTTCACTTGGTGTTAGGGTAAGATTTTTACGATGTTGTGTTACTGGTTTAGTTAATAGACTTAAATTATATAATTAATTAATAAATTAAATAATAAGCCTCAATGTTTATCAAACAGAGCTTTTAGTGTTTATCTTTTTTTTATTGATAATTTTACCATCATTTATTAGTGTACTCCATACCATATTATGATTGTTGATAAAATTTTATTATATAATTATCTTGGATCAGTAGAATTTTATTCGAAATGAACATCGTCGTTTCATAAGAGTTGTTATCGCGCCGTTAGGGTAACTGAGATTGCGCCCTTGTACAACCTTTCCCTATACATAGTATTTAACTCTGATAAGCTGCTGCCTTAATCTGAATCAAATAATTGTCTTTACAAAAATTACCTGATGGTTATATAATTAAATTTTAAAATAAAGTTTTATATTGATAAATGAAAAAATAAATCATACTATTTACAAATATAAAAAACAATTAATTAAATCAAAATACGATTAACAAAACGATTAAATTTCTTAAAATCAATACTTACAGCTTAACAACAAAATTAAACTTTTTCGGTTTGGTTCAATTAACTTTACATTAGTAAGATATAAAAAGAAGGTAAATAAACAAATTAAGTCACAATAAACATGTATGGAAAATACCTTAATTTCAGTTTAGTAATATGAATAATTTAAATTTTTAAAAATAATTTGAATTTGAAAACAAAATACATTATAAATTTTAAATGAGCTCATATGTAATTATTTAACTGCGCAATAAAAATAAATAAATGTTTAAATAGGTACCCTGAGTATTGATTTAATGATGTACTGGAGGATCCCGATGAATATTGGATGCCAATTCGTCACACTATCTATTACATTAAGTAATTTACAATTTTTTTTTAAACATTTTATGGAAACATTACAATCTGCCACTTGTGGGCAATAAGTATTGGTGTTATGTAGCTTACAATCATTCCATAACAAAACAATGATATAAACAAAATAAATATATACATGTGGAAAAATATATGATGTAATAAAAAGAAATTAATGTGAAAATGATAATAAAATAAAGTAACAAAAAATAAAAAAAAAAATAATAAAAAATTAAAAATTAAATGTACATATTCATACTCTATTTACAATTTGGCTGGGGTCCCCGAACTGAGCTTCTTCCCCAGGAATGAGGGCAAAGCAGGAGTCCGGGAAGCCCCAGCCCCCTTTCCCAGCCGCGTAACTGGCATTAAACGCCAATGGAAGCTGGTTAAGGGCGCTTCACTCGTAATTTACAAATATTTATTTTTTAAAGAAATTAAAATTAATAAAGATATAAAATAATTGAAAACAAAATTATTAAACATGGGCATACAAATTATTTGTAATAACTCACTATATTGACTGCAATTCATTGCAATGAAATAAGAAATTTTTGAAAAACTACTTAATATCTCTAAACAAGTGTGTCTTCATACTTTAAAAGGCCCACAAGGAGGGTATAAAATATATATTAAACTGAACTTAGATTTATCGAATAATACACGGGTGCTCCTACTCAAACGCTAAGTACAATCAAGTGTATCGTTAGATAATTTGTGGAATGGGGGACGGTCTGCTATTGGACAGGGGGCACCCTAATTCATAAAATATTAATAATAAATATAATATAATATTTATATTTATTATTATAATTTTGGGAAAAAAAATAATAAGAAAACAGAATAATCTATGAAGCAGGTAAACTGCAGGAATTTGTCCAGAGGATTTAGAGAAGCACCTTTGCTATCCAGGTAAAGCCAAGGAGAAACATTTAAGGTATTTTGCCTTCAGCTAACTTGACAGGGGGCCTTAGGTAACAAGACATTTTAATCTCACTTATCTACGCCTTCTACGTTATATCCATAAGAATGGAGAACACATCAAAACAAATCATTTTCAAAATATAACTTCTTTGAATAAGCTAGTTTTTGGTCTAAAACTAAAGATAAAAGGAAAAAACAGTACATAAAAAATCTAGAAAATAAGTCTAAAAAAATAGACAAAATAAGACTCAGATAGTTTACTCCAAGTATATGCTCTATGTTTTCATTTTGTTTATTCTTGTGCATTATGCTTAAGAATACAAATAAATAAACCAAAAAAACTACTACTCCTGGTAATGAAGTTGTCCAAGGTACACAATTAGATGCCGCATCAATCCAAAATACCCTGATTAGAAACCCTGGAGAGGAATACACTCAAATGTTTCGGTCATGTGATGGGAATAAACGAGGAGAGGGAACCTCGGAAGTTTTTTGAAGCAAGGCCGACCGAGAAAAGACCAAGGGGTCGACCTCGGAAAACTTGGTTGGGTTTTCCTAGGTCTAGTTTCTTCCTCCTATCACCAAAATAGGAGAAAAAAAGAGAAAAGCAGGTGAATGCAATGAAAGCGTTGGCGAAGGACTGTGATAGTTTGTGTAAATGGATTGACGAGGCTCCACGCTGAAAGGCACCGAGGAGGAAAAAGAAGAAGAATTACTAACGTACTTACGTAACTTCAAAGTAAGTTCTGCTTCGTAATTTTCACAAGGAAAAAGTAGTATGATGAATTCAAGGATAGTTAGAGTGGGTATTTCCGTTTAAGTCTAAAAATTGTTTGAGATTATTATACTTTCTCGAATTATCGACACCTATGATGGAAACTATTATGAGAAACCTAGAGGTCATGTTGTTTCTTTATAGTCTCAGTTCTATTCTGAGTAATAAATTTATTCAAGAAGACCAAATCCCAAGAGCAATTTCCTCAAAATCCAAGTTACAAAAGGAAAAAATCACTTGACTAGCTCATTTCGGAAATAGCTGGAGGATATTAAGATCAACATGAAGCGGGATGAGAGACTTCCTTTCCTGACAAATTAAACTTGAATGAAAACAAACAAAAGGTAATACAGGGTACTATTCATCCTTAGCCTTGAGCGAAATTATTATTTTCTTAATAATAATTCCATACAATAGTCTCTGAGCAGTAATGAATAAACGTTGGAAAGAAAATAAGTAATATAGGCCCTAAAGATTTATCTTAGAAGGGAATTCATAATTAATATTCATTAAGAACAAGTGAACGTATTTATATTTAGTTTATCAAGGTCGTTAATTTTAATTAATAATTCACTTTTATGTAGTATTTTATAAGCAAAATTGTTTAAAATTGTATGTTACAAGATATAATTTTAGGGGGTCACCTGTGGTGCAACAGCTATGCCCAAGGTTCGCAGCAGGCATTGATTTTTTTTTTGGCTCTACTTTGGAGCTATCGACCTCCCATTTTATCGAGTAATGGAAGTTTAAATCACCGAATAGGAATCATTCATAAGCATAGGTGAAAATTTGTGAAACATATAATTTAAACAGACTGACAAAGCCAAAATCATCATAACACTGACAATGCTTTACATTTAATGTGTATAATTAATTGTTAAGTGTGTATTATTATCTATATATGATGCTTCCAAAAAACAAGCTAGGGGTCACTTGTGGTGTATTGGTTAGCATAACGACCATATTTGGCAAAGTTCGCAAGGTCACAACCTGTCAACCTGTTAGTTGTTCCCAACATTTTTTTAATTAGATTACGTCGTCTTTCGCAAGGGAAATAAAATGGCGGATCCGAACCTTTTCAGTGTCAAGTATTCGCTAATGATCCCTGTCCTAATTATACCTGGATAGGCAATATCAATGATTCCCTGTTCATATCGTCCGATTAGCCAAAGCAGCGTAGCGTAACGTTAAAAAAATTCAAACCAACATTTTTCAGATCTCATTCTCACATATAAAACTTGAAAAGGAAGGTTTCGTTTTTTAATATTCTTTTTCTTTTTCAGCCATCAGAGATCATTGACAATTATTATTTAACCGTATATTTATTTTTATAAGTCGATCTATTTTGGATATAATAACTTATCTAACACACTACACCTTAACAAATAAAAAAAATATTTTATTATATTAAATTAGTCGTAGATTTAAGGATATTCAAAGAAAAATGTGAATGAAGAAAACATTAAAAAAAAAATACTTTAAGTATTTGCTGTTTAATTTTTACTTCTTATTACTCTAAAATTATTGAGTACTATTTCTCGTGGACTTATCAAATGGATCTAACTTTTTCTGTTGCATTGCTTTTGAAAAAAGGCAAATAAGCCCTTCTGGATAACTTGGTCTAATTAAAAGAAAACCCAGGAGTAGTTAGGCTAATGGGAGCTTTTGAATTGCGATTTCTTTTGAAAGAATCAGGTATAGCAGATCGTTCTTAGTAGCGAGGAACTAGAACCATCCACTTCAACTATTCTTCTTAGGATCTATATTCTAAATTTATTTTATATCCTAATAAAGTCAAGCCTTTGGATTAAATATAAAGTTAACTTCTGGTTTTAAATATTACATTTTTAGTTAGTATTTACTAGCAATTTCCTGTTGAGCAAATGGGTGATTCTACACGCAAAAAGCTGTGTTAGTTTTACCAAATCTTTTTGTTAATTATAATTGAGATTCCACCATAAATTTTCAAATATTCGAAATTTAACCTTAGATTACTTATTATTAGTTAAAAAACTGTTGAGGTTTGGATCATGGTCCTGGTATAAAATTTTGTAAGAAGAGATTGGTGATGTCGGAACCAAGCCTTTGGGTTCCCTGAGCCTTATTATTATTAAACTTACGAAAAATAGTCTTATTGATAATTCAATATTAAAAAAAATAAGTTAAAATATAACCTTAATTATAATTGATTTTTCATTTATTAGGGAATAATATGTAAACTGTATTACTCTTTTCTTTGAGATAGCGATCACCGAGTATTCTTTGAAGGCATATTAGCATTCTGATTTCAAAAGGAGATGAAGAAGTGCAATCTTCATAGGACAAATAACGATAAAAAATTAGTTCTATAAAAAGAATAATTTTATTACATTAATTCGAAACAAAAAGAAGATTGAATTTTTTTATATTACACTGAATCTGAACTTAGGATGAATTATACTTCGATTTTTTCCTACTCCAGTTTTGAAATTGGTAATTATTCCTCAGATTGTCGCTTAAAGTTGAGTCATTGCAAATTTTAACTGTTAATCCTTTTCGTTTTTAACATTACCCAAATGTACTAGTTATAGCTTTAAAGTAGAAAAGGGAATGTAATTATGGGAAATTTGTATACTTCAGTAATGAGTTCATCTAGAAATGGACGTTTCAACATACATATATCATATTCTTTTAGGTTTCCACGGACACTATTATTACAAAAGACTTTGATAATTTGTTCTGGTTTAGACCGTGTAGATAAATTTTCCGCCAACGTTTCGCTAACCATGCTGCTGACTTCCGCAGGGCTGAGATGAGAATGCGGTGTTTGTTGAGTAATAATAAATAAAAAATAATAAGAATGCATTTTCATCTCAGCCCTGAGGAGGTCAGCAGCATGGTTGGCGAAACGTTGGCGGAAAATTTATCTACACGGTCTAAACCAGAACAAATTAACAAAGTCTTTTGTAATACATATATCATTTTTACTTTGAAACGGTTTCAACTAACATTTATTTCATGATGAAATGATTATAGAAATTTACTCATTACCGATAATTAAATTCTCTTTTCCAAATTGAAATTCACGATAACTTGTATTTTGGAGAATATTAAAAATATTTTTCCGTCTTCAGCGGACTCAGCCCATTGTAACGCCTTAAAATACCGAAAGATCCTTATAAATTTGTATTATATTGTAAATAAAATTTTGGAGGATGAGAAAAAAAATAAAAAAATAAAAATGAAATAAATAAACAGTTATAACTTGTGACTCAACTAGAAGCGACAAACTGCCTAAATTCTTCTCAATAATGTCTTTCACTTCACTATTACTATATCTACTTGGTAATTCCTGGATTAGTTCGAAGTTTGTTAAAAATATAAACGGCAATGATTTATTAAATTTTTGTTAACTTACTTTTGTTCGGTTGCTAATAAGATAAGTTATGAATTACTCTTGTTCTGATAATTTTCCTTCGCATGATTGGAGTGAAAGCAGTACTTTTCTCTGTACGCGAAGGATATCTATAGAACCTTTTAGTTGTCAACTTGTAGTTGACAGGCTCAGAGACAGGAGCCCGGTTTATTTTTTACTTTCATTCTTTTTCGAAATGAATAAAACACTCTCATTTGAGAATCAGTTTTTACTGAATCACCACAAAATGCGTGAGCCTACCACGCAGAAATGTGATCGTGCACAGGGCTCCTTCTGAAACTACTCATTTCTTGGAAATGTCTGTAACTAGACTCCTACTGAGCGACTCAGTTTTCAAAAGCCACACCCAAGTTTCTAAATACGATCCAAGTTACGCCACTGTCAAGCTGCACCATACGCTCAACATTCTCATTTATCTTACTCTCATACGTATCCATAATTACCAAATGAAATGAAAAAGCAAAACAAGATTAAGTCTTCTATTTTCTTAAATATCAATGATCAATCTGACTACTGAGAAAAAATACATATAGGTAGAATTAAGTTGCAAACAACAAATCTCTTCCATGCACAGGCTATTGATTTTTTTAAAGACAACTTCAATTAAAATTTAAGCTTTAAATTTTGCTCTTGATTACACATTATATATCTGATTTGATATATATAAAAATAATGAAAACAAGACTAATTAATTTAAAACTGGGATTAAATTGTCTAACCTAATTGCCGAATTCGCTCCACACCTGTGCCTTCGATTTATATTCTAGGAAAGACAACAGAATAAATTTCAGAGCACTTAATTTTAAAGTGAACTGTATTCGATTAGGCGATTGCCTTTGAAGTTAAAAATGTGAGAGATCTCAAGAAGATTCTCTTCGTATCAATAAAACAAAACAACATAAGAAAACATTGTTTATAAGAAATTGTATATTAAGTTTATCTTGATCTACCTTTAAATATTTCTACCATTGGAATAGTATTAAATAATTTACGTTCATGTACGAATTAGTAATTGAGGACAATAATAACAAAAATATAATTAAAAGTTTTTGATGAATTAAAATGCAACTTTAAAGAAAAGACTGAGCTTAATAAACTTCATAGAATCGTCGTCAAATATTTGAGTTTCAAACAAATAGTATTCTGCAGTCAGTAATTTGAAATATTAGTGTTGATTTTTTTTTTCACTGTGGACAAAGAAACATTTCAGGGCTGGCGGTGTAATGAGGAAACGGGTTAGCCACCGAGGCTTTTGTTTATTTTAATGATTGTGATCCTTCTATAAACAGAACGACGTCGGCACTTGGAATTTTCCCTTGAAATTCTTTGTTCGATTGCATCAAATAACGCCTTCACATTTTTCTTATTTTACTCAATTACATCGTGACCCGTTCCTGTCGTGCCATTATTCGAAGCTAATGGCATTCTAGAAAAAAATGCTTACCAGACACTAGAGACCAAAATACTCAAAGTATTTTTTAAAACATTTTATTATACGTATATTGGTTAATCGTATATAGCAGGGGTCAGCAAGGTTCTAACTAGTAACTCATCTGCTAATTTCAAGCGACTAACTTCAGTTCCAAAAATAAATACAAAACAATTTTAAAACATAACTGAATGATACCGCACAGATCGTTTATAAATAAAGTTTATTTAACTATGTTCGTTATTACTTTCATTTTAAAATATTTCTTTTCATATACTAAAAGATGCTGCATTACGAAAATTTATCTGTTCTTTAATACTCACATTTTTGTTAATTTTGATACAAGGGCGAAAAAGTTTACCGACTCATGGTATATATTATTCAGGATGGGTTAGTGTATAGAGTACTATGCCAGTGACCTGAAGGATCAAATTTGGATGTTGCAGATAAATTATTTAATCTGTTAGCTGCCATAATCGGACACTGTGGATCTTCAGACCCTTCTGGTGCTAACCCAGCCTTTCTAAAGTAAAGGAAAAACCTGGCGCTTGAGTGTGATCTTGACCCAACCTCCTCCTCCTCCTTTGGCTTAGAACATGAACATCAGGTCTATAACATGAAGAGCCCAAGACTCTTCGCAGATTGTAGTAGCACACGTCTTAGACATCATGAACGAAATAAGTACGACGGATCGTTAAAGTTAGAAGAAATATAAATATGCCTAACTTCGAAAAATAAAATTGAGATCAATTTTTTTGGTTAGTCCCTAGCCCACAGATTATCTATTTTTATTAGGTACTTCAAAAATGAACAGATATTTTTAATATTTGTATTTATCTTCATACCACAAGCCTGTACTAACAGAGGATGAGATAGAGGTAGTATTTCTTTAAAGAGAAATCAGTGTATCCAAAACAAGTATGTACGTAGTTTAGATTGTTTATTAAAATTACGTTGTTCGTACCAAAATAATATTTCTTTTCAGAAAGGTGAGAGTCAATTTGAATATAGCTCTCTCGCTTTATCCACCGTTAGGCCACGTAGACATCTTCCGCTTACGAAACCGTTGACTATCTTCTTTTGATACCCTGTCAAAGGATCCTTCAAGGCATTACCACCCGAGCCAGGTAGACTAAGGTTTTTCTAAAAAGGTGTTACTCCTCTATCACTCACTCTTTGCCCTGGCAGAGACTGGCTTTCCAAATGGTTCAGATTGGTGAAATTTTATAAAACATAAGTCTAAAATATTAGGATGGTTCCAGAAATGTGATAAGGATCCCGAAAATTTGGTATTCCAAAGGTCAGAACTATGAATTGAGATAAATTTTGAGGAATGGTAAAACCCTACAAAGGTTTTATATAAGGAGGGGAACTCAAGAGACGAAAGATCTCTGTGAGACAACAATAAGAGAGGTACTCAAAAGATACTGCTAGGAAATCAAAGAGAAAGGACATGATCGCAGCCCATAGCTCCACATGAACGCAGTATATATAACTTAAGAGCATCCTTACGCAAAACATAAAAAAAAAGAATAAATTATGAGAGAAAGAACACACTTGAAGGCTGGTTAAACACTGCTTTATTTAGATTTAAATCATCTATATATAGTATTTACAGTGTTTAAAATCAAGGTTTGGAATTAGTTGCTATATTGATGAACGTTCCATCTTAACTTATATATATTGTTTTAGTGTTCATTGTTTTAAAAACGCAATCTGTTGCTTTTTATTTTAATTTTATAATTTTTGCTTTTAGTGGAATAAAATTATATAAAATCAATTTTATACCAGGAACTCTTTCCCACTATTGCTATGTGAAATTCTAGAGACATTCTACGAAATTAGAAATTCTATTGATAGTGCCATTGCAGATCCTCGAAGGGAGGAGGTAATGTTACGAGGATGGCCATAGCCCTACATAACGAATTCCCTTGGAATCGGTGGCAACACTGATAAAGTTAATCTAGCGAAGGCTAAATGTTATCCAGGTAGTAGTGGTAATCCTGAGGCAGTGGATAGGTGTAATTTCCTTTAAGGTCCCAGCAAACATCCGCCGAGGATTTATCCTATAGCTCCCTTTTCTGTGCTTCTTAGCCTACCAACACAGCCAATATCGATAATTAGCTCAGCCAAAGGTTTCGGCGGGAAGTGAAGTAAGGCAGTGTGTGGATTGAAGAAGGTTGGTAAACGTGTCTGTTGCGAATACATCCGGTTTCGTAAGAACGCAAATATTTGCCCAAGTTCCGCATATAAAAAAAAATTTAAATGTTGTATTTACCTCATACAAGACTGATAAGACAAGAAACTGCTCGACGTTTTCGCCTACTTCAACATTTACTGGACAAACGTTCTAAGCTCCCAATTAATTACAAAAGACTCATTTACATGACAGTTATCAGACCTATTTGGACATACGGAGTTGAGCTTTGGGGCTCTACCACACCATTTAATTCATCTCGTATCCAATCCTTACAATCCAAAATCCTCCGTAAAATCCTCAATGCTCCTTATTATTTCACAAACGAAGTCGTCCATCATGATTCTAATATCCCATATGTTACTGATTTGGCCCAAACTAGATACCTATGATAAGCTCCATACATACTTGAATCCGCTAGTCTCTCAACTTACTTCCTATACTATTCCTGATAAACCTCTGAGGCGTCTGAAAAAAAGATGTCCTCGAGACCTCTACTCTAGAACTTTATCGGAGTGCTACCGATGGGTAGTCCACAAGTGTTTTTTGTTTTCATGTCATTTGTTCATATCATCAAATTTACTTGATGTAATATTATTACACTTGTAAATACATATCAATAAATTAATATTAAAAAAAAATAATGTATTTAACGTTTTCATCTGCTTCTTAAACTTCGGTTGAAAGAATACAGTTGTTGTTTGACCAATTTTTACATTTTAATACAATTCTTAGATGTATGTATTTGAGACCAGAATTTAGATTTTAAAAATACACTTATTGTCAATTTAGTGTTTGTTTTTCGACTTTTACTATAATATTTCCTTAACTTTCTCTGGAATATTGAACTATTTTTAATGAAACTTTATAGGTATGATGGTAGCTGTTTGTAACCGAATTGAAATATTTAAAAAAAATTAAAAATAACTATGCCACTACAACCCACAAGTGGTACTTAAACTAAATACTATCAACTATAAAAATACATTAAAATAGTAAACTCAAATTAGACCTAGTATACGGTTGGTGGCAGAAATGGAAGATATTTTGAAGATATTGTTGTAGGAGGAATAGAGGTTTGAGCGTGTCAAGGATTTTAGGAACTTAGTATTTACTGTTGCTGGTAAAAACGAAATTCAAGAGGAAAGAATGGCGCAATTAAAGGCTAGAAATTATTATTTAGTTTTGACATACTAAGCCCACGTCTTTCCAGAATCTGAAAATCAGAATTTATAAAACTGTCATCCTTCCAACTATTTTTTACGGATGTGAAACGTGGCCGCTAATGCTAAAGGATGGTCAACGACATAAGGTATCCGAAAATAAATGTGAGAATGAACCATGAGACCACTGGAGAATATAGGAGATTATACAACGCAGATTCGCATGCACCCGGTTAATATTATTGAAGTGATAGCGTCACAAAGATTAAGATGGGCTTAGTAATAAACTAATTCCTAAAAGTTCGGTAAGCCTCATTATTATTATATGAAAAGGCATATATTTTGATTTTAGGAAAATAGCATTAGGAATATGAGGAAAACAGCTTAAGATTCTCCCTTCTAGTCACCCAACAGATTTCAGCCCCTAACAAATCTACCGAGTGAAGCAATGGAGACCACATCGGCCCCTAAAGTGCACAGGCCACCACCAATCTTTGTACGGAGTATAAAAAACTTTAGACTTCTTTGCACACAACTGAATAAGGCAGTAGGCACCGGAAAATACTACTGCACTAGTAGAACCAATGATACAAAGATTCAGTCAGACACGCCCGAAACATACCGACGAATAGTCAAGTACCTAACGGAGACTAAAGCTGATTACCATACTTATCAATTAAAGGAGGAGAGATCCATCAGAGTTGTAGTCAGGAAATTGCACCCAACCACCCCTGCTGACGTCATAGAAGAAGAACTGACCGCCATGGGCTTCAAGGTTAGGCAAATTACAAATGTCTACAAGAAGAATACTGTACACCCCGGGACAGGCAACAAAACTCCATTACCTCTCTTCTTCATAGATTTAGAACCAGCACCCGGAGTAGAAAAAATCTATGATGTTAATAGACTTTACTATACCCAGGTTCAAATAGAAAAACCTTACCCAAAAAAATACATTGTGCAATGTCATAACTGCCAAGCATACGGGCACACTAGGCACTACTACCATCATACTCCAAGGTGCGTCAAATGCGGAGAACCGCATAAAACTGAAGAATGTGTCAAGCCGAGAGAAACACCAGCTGTCTGCGCACTATGTCTCCAAGGCCTATATAAATTATAAAGGTTGCCAAACCTACAAAAATATAAAATCTCATGTTCTGGCAGCACGTCGGCCCAGCGTAGAAGTGAGGACCTCAAGAAGACAGCCTTCTAAAATTGTAGATGGAGCTGTCTCCTACGCCGAAATGTCAGGTGGTCTACAAACAAATAATCTCGGGGCCACGCTACAACCCGAACCCCCAAAACACCTCTCTAAACCACAAATCAATCCTTCACAACCACAAAACCAGCCCCAACAACCAATATATTCCATGAATCAAAATCCAAATATCCCGCACCAAATCTCTCATATCCCTCCTCCTTCAAATGCTACTGATCTCACAACACTACTCACATCATTCCTCTCCGAGTTCAAATCCATGGTCACACCACTAATATCTCTCCTAACAAATCTTGTTTCCCATCTCTTTCCTGTCCAACAAAATCCTTAAATGACATCTAACTTATCCATTCTCCTTTGGAATGCGAATGGTATTCGAAACCACACCGACGAACTAACATCTTTACTGTATGATAAAAAAATTGATGTAGCCTTAATTACAGAAACTCGACTGACCAGTAAACGGAAGCTCAACATAACACAGTACCAAAACTACCGGACCGACCATCCTGATGGAAAAGCTCACGGTGGTACTGCTGTCATAGTCCTTCAATCCCTCTCCCATCACTCATTTCCACTCTCATCAAACGATCTCCTCCAGGCTACAGCTGTTACAATCAAAACCTTTTCCTTTCCCATCACATTAGCATCGGTGTACTGCCCTCCCAATAAATCCATTTCCCATTCCGAATTCAGCTCTCTCCTGCACTCCTTAGGGATTCATTTCCTTTTAGGTGCAGACTTTAATGCGAAACATCAACAATGGGGCTCAAGAACTACTAACACCCGAGGTCGCATCCCCCTCTCTGCACTTAACTCCCATAATTCCAGGTTTATTTCTCCAGGCACCCCTACATATTGGCCCACTGACCCAAACCGAAATCCTGATCTCCTTGACTTCTTCATCCATGCTGGCTTAGGTCCCTTAAACTATTCCATAGAACGCCTTGATGAACTGTCCTCAGATCACAGTCCTTTGATCCTTACCCTTTCTATAGTCCCAATATCCAAACTTCCTCCGCCATCATTTATTAGGTGACCAATTGACTGGAACCTATTTCACCAGCTTGTATCTGACACCATTGACCTCAGAGTTTCCCTAAAAACACCTCAGGAGTTAGATGATGCCGTCAATTCCTTTACCAATATGATCCAGCAAGCAGTTTGGACTGCATCTTCACCCCGTCCTTCCTTCAAAGTCCGCAAGAAAAATCCATTACCGCAAGATCTTAGGGATCTTATCCTTACCAAACGCCGTTACCGATCCCTTTGGCAAAGAACCAGGCATCCTCACGATCGAAGACTGTATAACCACTTCACCAAATTAGTCAAAAAGAACCTGACAACCTATAGATCCGAATCCTAAAAATCCTACCTTTCCACACTATCTGCTTCAGATAATTCCCTTTGGAATGCCACCAAAAAAATACTCAAATACCACTCTATTTCCCACCCTCTCCGACGTGAAGACAGTTCTTGGGCTGCATCAGATGAGGACAAAGCAGAGGAATTTGCCAAACACCTTTCAAATACATTTATCCCACATCCTGAAATCCACCCTAACCACGTTTCCAATATTAATGAATTTCTTTCTTCACCCATTCCTCTATCCTTACCTCCTAAAGCTGTAAATCCCTCTGAGGTCAAACTTCTCTTACAAAAGTTAAAAGTCCGCAAATCTCCTGGACATGACCTTCTTACCACCCAGATCCTTCAACGACTTCCTCAAAAAGCGATTATTTTCCTTACCTATCTATACAACTGTATCCTTCGTACAACTCACTTCCCTTTGCTGTGGAAACACTCCGTCATCATCCTATTCCCTAAACCTGGCAAACCACCCAATGTCACTTCATCATACCGACCCATCAGCCTGCTCCCTATTCTTTCCAAAATTTTTGAAAAAATCCTCCTGAAACGAATCCTACCCATCATCGAATCCAATAATATTCCTTCACATCAGTTTGGATTCCGTCCCAGGCACTCGACGGTCCAGCAGGGACTCCGAGTTATCGATCACATATCCTCTGCTCTTGAAAGCAAACAATACTGCACAGGCGCATTTCTGGACGTAGCACAAGCTTTCGACCGGGTATGGCATGCCGGTTTGCTGTTCAAGCTCAAAACCCAATTACCTCAATCTTTATTTCTAGTTCTTCGATCCTACCTCTCTGATCGCTACTTCCAAGTACGCTGTGGTAACGAATACTCCAATCTTTACCCAATTCAAGCAGGAGTTCCCCAAGGCAGCGTCTTGGGTCCTATCCTATACATATTGTACACCGCTGATATCCCAACTACTCCTGAAACCTTCCTTGCAACGTTCGCAGACGACACAGCTATCCTATCATCTCATCCAGATCCCGAAATAGCTTCCACGAATCTACAAAGCCACCTTTCACTCATTGAAATTTGGTGTAACCAATGGCGGATCAAAGTCAACGAGGAAAAATGCAAACACGTGACTTTTACCCTTCGCCGGTGAACATGTCCTTCTGTCCAATTCAATGAAACCATCCTACCTATTTCCGACACAGTACGATACCTTGGCTTCCTCCTAGACAAAAGACTTACATGGAATCCTCATACCAGTCTCAAAAGACAAGAACTTAACAGACGATTTAGCCAATTATACAGATTACTATGTCGGACCTCCGATCTTTCAATAGACAATAACTTACTAATATACAAGACCATCATCAAACCTATTTGGACCTATGGACTGGAACTGTGGGGGACAGCAAAACAATCGAATATCAGACGCATTCAATCCTTTCAATCCAAAATCCTGAGAACTATTGTCGATGCTCCTTATTATGTTTCCAACAAAACCCTCCATAAAGATCTCAACATTCCTTTCGTCCTCGACCTCATCCCTACTAAATTTTCAAACTTTCACCAAAACCTTGCCTGTCATCCCAACCCCCTGGCTCAGTCACTATCCAGTTCCACACATCCATATAACCCACCCCGCCGTCTAAACCGGCAATGGCCCCGAGATCTGTTGTAATAATGCCATTTGGAGTACTGGCACTGGCCAGATTCTCCACTCACGACCTGTGTGTGTGTGTGTGTGTGTGTGAAGCGCCCTTAACCAGCTTCCATTGGCGTTTAATGCCAGTGACGCGGCTGGGAAAGGGGGCTGGGGCTTCCCGGACTCCTGCTTTGCCCTCATTCCTGGGGAAGAAGCTCAGTTCGGGGACCCCAGGCAAATTGTAAATAGGGTATGAATGTGTGCATTTTATTTTATTTTATCATTAGTATTATTATTATTATTTATTTTACTTTAATATTATTATTACCGCATTAATTTCTTTCTGTTACCGCATGTATATATTTATTTATTTTATTTTGTTTATGGAATGACTGTAAGCTACACAGCACTATTACTTATTGCCCATAAGTGGCAGTGTTACGGGCTACTGGGTATTAAAATGAATTAAACAATTCCTTAATCAAAGATACTAATATTTATTAACAAAATGATAAAAAGGATACAATTAAACTATTAACAATTAAATTATTAAACTAATATAAATTTATAATAACAATATTCTAAATATTATCATCTAGGCCTAACTCCTATTTAATTATTACAATAATATAAAATATTACTAATTCTAGATAGCTTAACTAGTTACAATAGTTTCTATGAATATATTACACTACAATTTATAACTAATAATTAACACTTACAGTTCACTAGTCCACCGACCGTAAGATTCTTCAAGTATCACAAACTGACACACAGTAACAAACAGAAACAGTTTATTACACTCGCGAGACTGTTACAGTTCACTGATACACTTATTACACTGGCCGGTTCAACACTGACTCACTTATTACACTTATCACAGATCTTCACTGGTCTACTCTCAGGCTAAGACTGACTGACTCAAGGTGAGGGAAGTCTTTTTATAGGCAAGGCCGAACATTCTAGAACACGGAGGGGCCAGACAATTCTGGAATATTCTTAATCCTTTGCCGACAAAAGGAGACAATCTAGAACCGTCCTAATCCTATTTTAACTTCTCCCGCCGACGGATTTAAGCCGCTAATCCTCTTGCTTCCGTCTTCCTGCCGGCGCCCGTAACACTGCCCCCTCCTTAAAAGTGCTCTGCCCCAGAGAAAGTCCGGAGAAATCAGGCATTTATGAGCTTCTACTGATGGAGACGAACTTTCTTTCCAGGGGTTGAACGTGCACACCAATATGGCAACTCCAGAGTTGGCGAATGTCTGTTCGATCATGTCCCTGACAATCTTCCACTCCAAGCCGTCGTATCCACAGCCCAACTTCGGAATAGCGAGCTTAGTGACACGCAGTCTCAGAAGCTTACTCCGAAGGTCGTCGAGGCTTCGCCGCAGTGCGTCATATGTCGGCTTCTGATCAGTGGCCCGCTTGGTAACCAAGTAAAACAGGTGTCGTCCTTCGTGCGGCAGGTGGAATGCCTTCCCGACACTTGGTTCTTGGCGTTCCAGCTCCTCAGTTCCACCGAACTTCTTCCTGAAGACCGTTGCAATCCCTCGGGAAGTCCTCAGATCTTCGGCAACGCAATGGGCCAGAGAATACTCCACTGGTAACGAGAAGATATCCCTGTAGATTACCTGAGTTACTCCACGGGTTTCTGGTACTTTAGTAGGAGCAGCTGAGTTATTTGTCTTGACGTTGTTTAGGTACCTGACCTGCTGGTCTTCTTTTGGGCCGTGGTCTCCTTTGTACGGGGCCAGTCTATTGAAATGGACTACCTTGGGTTTTCCTTTAGGCTGCTTCCTGATCCTATATACGACGTCGTTGATCCTCTTGACGATCTCAAACGGGCCATCCCAGGAGTTCTGCAGTTTAGGTGAGTAGCCTCGCCTTCTTCGAGGATCATGTAGCCAGACCAAGTCTCCAGGTTGGTAGCCACCTTTCTCAGCCCTGATGTCGTAGCGCTCCTTCATTCTGTCACTTGCCCCCTGGATGTTGGTGCGAACCTTCTCGTGGATATTATCCATTCGCTTCCGTAGATCCGTGACATACTCCTCTCCGGCAATTTCCTCATCAGGCTTGAAACCGAATTTCAGATCACAAGGCAACCGAAGTTCTCTGCCGAACACCACATTTTCGGGAGTCTGCCCCGTTGCCTCACTGACTGAACTGCGGTAGGCCAGCAGGAACAGGTGAAGATACTGGTCCTAGTCTCGCTGGTGGTCGGAGACCACTTTGGACAAATATCGACCCATAGTCCTGTTCATGCGCTCCACCATGCCATCGGATTGAGGGTGAAGAGGTGTCGTCCTGGTCTTCCGTATTCCCAGTGCTTCGCACATCCCGGAGAAGACTGCAGACTCGAAGTTTCGTCCCTGGTCAGAGTGAAGTTCCATGGGTACTCCAAACCTACTGACGAGCTGCTTCACCAGTACGTCCGCAACCGTGACTGCCTCCTGATTCGGAAGGGCGTAAGCTTCCACCCACTTGGAAAAGTAGTCCATGGCCACGAGAATATACCGGTTACCTTCATCTGTCACAGGGAAAGGGCCAGCGATGTCAATTGCTATCCTCTCAAACGGTGCTCCCACGTTGTACTTTCTCATTGGGGCCTTCTTTCTTCTTATGGGTCCGTTAGAAGCCGCACAAGTCGCACAACGCCTGCACCAGTCCAACACATCGTCCTTAAGGTTTGCCCAGTAAAAGCGTTCACGTACCTTTTCCAATATACGGTGAACTCCAAGGTGGCCGCCAGATACTCCGTCATGAAGTTCCCTGAGTACTTCGGGCACTTTACTCTTTGGAACGATGAGCTGAAGTCTGCGCTGATCTCCAATGCCCGTTTCAGCAGCCCGTTGTCCACTAGAATGGAGTCCCATTGGGCCCAGTAAGTCTTTACATTCTTCGACATTGGAGCAACATCTTGCCAGGTTGGTCTTCCTTTACTGAAATACTGAGAGCTCTTTACTGAAATATCCAATGACCCTTTCTTCTCCATCTTGGAGCTGAGAGAGGACGCTCCCAATAGCGGTGTTGCTGGCGTCTGTGTCAAGTATGAACTTGCCCTCGGGACGGGGATAGCTCAGAATAGGAGAACTACTCAACTTCTTCTTCAACTCCTCAAAGGATGCCTGTCATTCGTGATCCCAAAGGAAAGTCCGTTTTTCCTCGGTGAGCCTGGTAAGAGGTTTTGCAATGTTTGCAAATCCTTTCACGTACCTCCTGTAGTAGGTGCAGAGGCCGAGAAAACTTCTTACTTGGTGCTTATCTCGAGGTACTGGCCAGTCGGTGATCGCTGCAATCTTCTCTGGGTCAACGGCAACTCCATTGTCCGACACAACATGCCCCAGATAGTTGACTTGCCTTCGGAAGAGATGACACTTCTTCGGGTTCAATTTAAGATTCGCTGCACGCAGTCGTTCAAAGGCCTTCTCCAGATTCTTCAGATGGTGAGCGAAGGACTTTCCCAGCACAATGATGTCATCTAAGTATACCAGGCAAATTTCCCAAGAGAGACCTCTTAACACGCTTTCCATCAGCCTCTCAAATGTCGCAGGAGCATTGCAAAGCCCGAATGGCATTACCGTAAATTGCCAGAGTCCAGTCCCAATCGAGAACGCTGTCTTCTCTTTATCTTCAGGTTTCAATCCAACCTGCCAATATCCACTGCGGAGATCCAAGGTAGAGAAAAGTTCACACCCCTCTAGGGTGTCCAGCGTATCATCAATCCTGGGGAGCGGATAACTATCTTTCTTGGTGACGTTGTTCAGAAGGCGGTAGTCTACACAGAATCTCGTTGTGCCGTCCTTCTTCTTCACCAATACAACAGGAGACATCCAGGGGCTACTCGAAGGCTCAATGACACCATCAGCCGCCATCTCCTTGATGATCTTCTCGGCGTCCTCCCGTTTGGCTAACGGCAGCCTCCGCGGGACCTGTCGGATGGGCTTAGCATCCCCGGTGTCAATCCTGTGCTGGACGATATCCGTTCTACCCCGTGGCCCTGGGCTGATCTCGAAAACGTCCTGCCATCGGGTAATCATCTTCTTCACTTCCTCGCTTTGTTCAGGCGAGAGGTCCCGGCATGATTTGTCCACAAATCCAGTTAGTTCTTCCGGCAGTCCTTGCAGCTCGGTGGGATGATGTTGCAGCTGACGTACCACTGAGGTTGCGGTTGCACATTCCCCGACCGGTGTTCCTTTGTTCAGCGTTACTGGGAAGCTGTTCAGGTTCATTAGCCGAATCGGAGTGGTACGTCCGACCTTGAAGAGAGACCTTGCAACCATTACGCCGCGCCCGATCTCCTGCTCTTCTTGCCTTCCAGGTTCAAGTAGTAAACATTGACCCTCAGGTAGATGTCCTTCGATCGTCCCATGCGTTATGATTTGGCTCCGTGCAGGTAAAGTGGTGTCCTTTATTAAGCGCACTCGTGCGTAGATGTCCTTTCCCTGCCGAAGGATGACTTATTCATCCCCCAGCGTCATCACTTCTCTTGCCATATCCAGTTTGATCCCGCATGTGATCATCAAGTCCGTGCCCAATATGACATCTTCATCAATATCTGCCACGAGAGCGCGGTGTTTCAGATGTTGACCCCCGATGATAAAGTAGGCAACTGTCTCCCCGTAGACCTTGGCTGGCTCTCCTGTGGCAGTCCGTAATGTCCAAATCGTTGGCAACATCTTCTCAGCAGGAACTGTCTTCGAGCTCAAGATTGTCTTGGTTGCGCCGGTATCCAGTAGCAGACTTCGCAGCTGCCCGTTCACCTTCCCATCAACGTAGAAGCTGTTCGTTCTGCTCCCTAAAGACGCAACTCTACTGGTCTTCCTCGGGCCTCTGACGTAGCGGGCTGATAGTTGTTCCTCCCCATCAACCCTACTTCGTTCCTTGGGTGGACACTTGCTTCTAGGGTGTCCAAGTTGGCCGCAGCTCCAACAGCGTATCTCTTTCTTACGGGTCCTGAGAGCCTCCAAAACCTTTGTCACTATGTCTTCGACGCTAGGGACCACAGTAGGCTCCGCTTCAGCTGCTCGAACTCGCGCATGGCCCCGTACTGACTGCCTGACAGCCTCGAACTCCATGGCCTGAGATAATGCGTCGCCTAGAGTTTTTGGCCGGGCGAGCTTCACTGCTTGTTGCGTCTCGGAGTCCCGAAGTCCATCCAGGAATTTGTCGACAGCCAGGCTCTCGTACACATCATCGGTGACCGAGGGGTAGGCATTCCTCACCAGCCGGGCGATATCCGCTTCAAATTCCTGCAGCGTCTCGTTGGTATTCTGGATCCTGTTTCTCAGCTGTGAGCGATAAAGCTGGTCCATGTGTCGGTGGCCGAAACGCATCTCAAGTCTTCTAATCAGCTCCCCGTAGTTAGACCGCTCTGACAGTGGCATCCCCTGCAGTACTCCCAAGGCGTCTCCACGCAAGGCCAGGCACAAAGCTGAAGCTTGGGTCTCTTTTGACCACCCGTGGATCGAAGCCGCAGTCTCGAAGAGAGTCATGTAGTCCTCCCACGGCGTCTTTCCGTCGAACACTGGAATAGTGTTGTGATTTGGTGGCATCCCAGCATTGGCGGGCATAATGGTCCTATGAAGGCTGCCCTCGGAGGAACGGTCGGTGTCGTTCGTCGGTGGGTTGCTCATACGTCCCTCGAGAGCTTCTACTCTTAGCCTAAGTTCGTTTTCAATAGAATTCAATTTTTCTCCTAACCTAGATTCTACATTAGCTACCTTATCATTTACATTGGCTAATTTATTATCTACATTAGCTACTTTACTATTTACATCGGCTAACTTATTATCTACATTTTCCATTAACTTAGTCTCTAATGTGCCTAACTTGGACTCTAATGTATCCAATAAATCACTTTTTACAGTGCCTAATTCATTGCCTAGCTCATTTTTAACATTGCTTAATTCATTACCTAGCTTATTTTCTACATTACTTAACTCATTTTTAACAGTACCTAATTCATTACCTAGCTCATTTTTAACATTGCTTAATTCATTTTTAACAGTACCTAATTCATTTTTAAAAGTTGCAGACAACTTGCTTAAATCAGTTTCAAATAGAACGTCATCTGGATTTTCCCCTAAATCTACAAAAAATTGTCGCAAGCGCTCTTGCAGTACACTTTTAGTTCCGGAACAATCAAGATCACGTTCCTCCAATTCACGTTTCAAATCCGCAACTTTTAAATCAATTAATTTAACACTTTTAGAAGCCATTCTTCATACAGTAGCCCAATAATTATAAAATGCAAAATAATAGCAATTACACAATTATCCCACTTCTGACACCAATTTGTTACGGGCTACTGGGTATTAAAATGAATTAAACAATTCCTTAATCAAAGATACTAATATTTATTAACAAAATGATAAAAAGGATACAATTAAACTATTAACAATTAAATTATTAAACTAATATAAATTTATAATAACAATATTCTAAATATTATCATCTAGGCCTAACTCCTATTTAATTATTACAATAATATAAAATATTACTAATTCTAGATAGCTTAACTAGTTACAATAGTTTCTATGAATTTTATAAAATCACACTAAAATTTATAACTAATAATTAACACTTACAGTTCACTAGTCCACCAACCCTAAGATTCTTCAAGTATCACAAACTGACACACAGTAACAAACAGAAACAGTTTATTACACTCGCGAGACTGTCACAGTTCACTGATACACTTATTACACGGGCCGGTTCAACACTGACTAGTTTATCACACTAAAACTCACTTATTACACTTATCACAGATCTTCACTGGTCTACTCTCAGGCTAAGACTGACTGACTCGAGGTGAGAGAAGTCTTTTTATAGGCAAGGCCGAACATTCTAGAACACGGAGGGGCCAGACAATTCTGGAATATTCTTAATCCTTTGCCGACAAAAGGAGACAATCTAGAACCGTCCTAATCCTATTTTAACTTCTCCCGCCGACGGATTTAAGCCGCTAATCCTCTTGCTTCCGTCTTCCTGCCGGCGCCCGTAACACTAGATTGTAATAGTTCTATATATAGTTAATATAAGTGTTAATATAAATATTATTTCGTATAGCAGGAGAAAACCATTTCAGGAAAAACAATGTGTTTGCTCTGTCCTTGCACATTTATATTATTTTCATTATAAACTTCATTAATATTTAATAGTAATTATTATGTTTTTTGTACTGCTGAAAAATTTAAATAAATGATTTTGAAAACTAACAAATCTAAAGTTTTATTAAAAAATATGTTTCTTTTTTTTGTTCATGTTTATTATTCTTAAGGGACTTGGTCCCAGAATAAAGTTACTTTTCTGTTCTAATCTATTATAAAAGGATTTGTTTGCATATTTTCACAACATTCCTAGGTTTTTCTCAAGTTTAGACCAGTTGTATTTTCATTAATTATGGAAAGACATTATTTTTAACCCGTTTTATTGTGATAATAGGCAACCAAGTTTACTCGATTGAAAAAGTGAAAAGACCAGCAAAGCTCAAAAAATTATGCTACTTAAACCACAAATTTTCTTTTTTCTTTTTCAATGTTTTAATTTTCTTTTTCAAAATATTACTTAAATTTTTCTGCAGGTAAAACAACAATTTATAATAAATATTAATGCATTATATAATTAAAACAATATAAAGTGCCAGGAAAAGTAAATACTACATGAATAGCATTATTCACCCCCTCCCTAAAAAAACCTATCTTTTATCTCTTTCAAAACTATTCAATGTAATAGTCATTTAATGATAAAATCTGAACTTCGAAGTCTGAGTATAGTTATGAATCTCCTTTTCAGGTTAGACGAGTATAACTTATGTTTAATCTGGGACCCACTTTTTAGAAATGAAAATTCTGTCGGTAAATGTTTGTTTGTTTTTAAAAAACTTTTTTAATTAAATCTAATAACACAACAAAAAAATATTTTAAGTAAGGATGGAAATAATCTGATTATTATATTACTTATAACAGTAAAATTCTGCTCGCATCCCCTTGTTGCTCCAGCATTACCCAACAGCAACTTTGGGGCGGAGAGTTCCTGTTAGTGTCAGTTATATTTATAGACCTGTCTTTATATAACTCTATCAGATGCTGCTATACATAGATAATATATATAAAAAATACAATTTATTTACCACTCTTGATTTCGAGTTTCAAGCATTTAAGTAATAATAAAAACTGAATTTCGAGAATTGAAAATTTTCCCTTTTGTTTTTTATGGTTACTTACTCAATTTATGAACTAATAATATTATGAACTCATTGAAAGAACTGCTAACACTGAAAATCTTTCTTAAATAAAGATACACAAAATACGTGAAAAATAGAAAAAAATTGGTTCAAGAAAAAATAATTAATTGAGTACATATCGTTGATGACCAATGAAGCTTTGCGCTATTATATCCCAACAAACAAGCTATGATATATAGTTCAGCTACTCCTATTTTAAGCGAATCTTGCTGAATATAAAAACATAATTAATTTATTGAAATTTACAACCGTATTATAACAGTACTACAAGTTAATTTAAAGAATGAAATACATTGGCATAGTTAAAAGTTAGTACAAAAGCCCGGTGGCCTCAGTGTTGACTATTAAATTAATTATTTTCTGAATTAGTTTAATAGTTAATAACTTACTCTTTATTTATTCTACAGCTCTATATATATAGTATTTAATGTTTATACAGAAATGAAAACAATAGCTTGATTCTTAACCTAAACTTAATCCTATTAGTCCATTGATACATACTTAACTTATATATATATATGTGTGTGTATGTAAAATTGTTTATTATAAATAAGTATTGTAGTAATATTGTTTTATAAATAAGTAGGCTATGTAGGAGTAATAATGTAACCTTCGCCTACTAGAGAAGTACAAGCTTTCTGTAGTATATAATTTTATAGTCTTTTGTTGTTGTTTTTCCGATTGCCACATCATTACATTCCTAGGGTCTAAAGAAGCATCATTAATTCAGTTTATTCTGGGTTATTTTCTAATTATATTTTTATAGTAATTGAGAGAGAGAGAGAGAGAGAGTGAGAGAGAGAGAGAGAGAGAGAGAGAGAGAGAGAGAGAGGGGGAGAGAGAGAGAGAGAGAGCCAGGAAGGGGGTTGAGAGTTCTCTACAAATGCTACGGAATTCTTAAATATTTCCGGAAATTTATGTAAGTTTAAAATAAGAATATATAAATTGTATTGTGTCATCAGATTGTATTGTCATATCAGATTGATAGAACGACAGCTTGGATGAGAACTTCCTCAAGATGTCCCACATTGTATATTTGTCAGTTGTTCCAGGCAGAATATTTCTGATTTCCTCTGCAAGGTTCTATAGGAAAAATAATATCCGGTGGTTTGGACGCTTTTTCATCTGCCCACGCTTCTGCGAGGACAGTTCATTTCTCCTTCAGTTCCTAGCTCTTGCTCCAAATATGTCTGAAGGTGATGGCTGATAACATAGTGTCAAGAAAACGCTTGGTAAAATAACTGTAAATTAAATGTTCGTATCATCGTATCTTAAACGCTAACTAAACTAAATCCGTTGTTATTTTCATTTAATTAATTAAATCATAAATACATCTCATTTCACTCAATTAAGTATCATTCTGTCAACACATTTTTAGTGGTTACCGTTTATTAAAATTTTAATTTACATACAGATTGGTATAAAATAAAAATTAATGAAAAAATTGTATTAATTGGAGAGAAGATTTGATTTTTTTTGTTCCTTTAATAGAAAAAATACATACAACATAGCAATTATACAACAATGAGAATTCGATTCATTTTAATGAGTGATGTTCAATGATGAACAATGGTGGTAAGGCAGACAATTTATACAATCCCACATTAATGCTATAATTAATTTTAAATACATAACGAAATCACTCATATAATAAAGGATATAATTAGTCTGGGGGTGCAGTAAATAATAACACTAAATAAGTTTTTCTTATTTAGTGGTATTATTTACTGAGCGTCTGAAAAGAAGATGGCCTCGTGATCTTCTAAGTTAAACTTTTATTTGAGTACTACAACTCGGTAGTTTCTCTACTACTGTCTTTTCATGCAAATGTGTACATTCATTATATTTACTTAAAGTATTATGTAATACAGTTGTAAATTTCATTAAATAACTTGAAAAAATTATTTACTGCTCCCCTAGACTAATTGTATCCTTCATTAGATCTTCCAGTCAACTGTTTTTCTCTTTACCAATCATATAATGATATATGTTGAATTAATTATTCTTTGAATTGTACTCTAGAACACTAAAACTCACATTTCATTTTATCCTATGTTATCATTCTGAGGTTTATCCCACAATAAATAAATAATACATCATTATTATTAATTTTTTTTTCTTTACTTATTTTTATCCGCCCCTCTTAAATACAAATAATTGGCAAAAAGCTGACTGGATGGCAGGTAAATAATACAGAATGACATGAGAGGTATGAAGATAAACAGTACTCAGCGGTACCTCTGTAAAAAAAAAAAAAAAAAAAAATATATATATATATATACGGTATGTTCACCTTCTTTGATTATGCATAACTCTTAACTTTGTAACGCGTCGACTGAGACAGATCCCAAATTATTGGAGCCCCCCTGACAGGTTGATGTACTGAGCCAGAACAGCGTGCCACCTAGAATGAGACTTCGTCACTTCCTCGAGGAGCGTGTGACTAAGGAAGTAATTTATCGCCTTGTTTTGCCAACTTAGTCAAGTAGACCTCTAAATTAAACTGGCCTTCTTCCGATAGTACTTCGCGCCAAAATATCTTGCAATTTTATAAAATTTTGAGTTTCAACACACTAAACTTTTCTTTTCCATAGGGACCGAGTGGGATTTTTAAATAGTATTCCTTAAATCATATTGCAACAATAGTTGAGCGTCGATTATCCCAAGGTTCAATTATCCGATCTGGCTTTATCATTGAACTAAAGATTGAAAAGATATAAGGTATAACATTGTCATTCCCAGAGAATAAGATCGAAGAGTACTTTATATAAAATCTGATTTTCTATAACTGCTATAGTGCCCTGTTTTGTATTGTATAAAGTCAGCGGCTTTGAGCCGGTTCGAGTAAAAACCGCCTTCAGCGGACTCAACCCATTGTGACGCCTTAAAATACCGAAAGTTAACAGAAGGCTTTTGGTTTATATAGAAGCATTATCAGGTATTTCTGTAAATTTGAATAATATTGTAAATAAAATTTTTGTAGGATGAGAAAAAAAAAACTGCTATAGACTTCTCTCTGTGCCCCAACACCATCGTAATTACTGTTAATAAAAGTCAAATATAATATACCTTACGGAATGCCTTAAAATGCTATAGATTGCAGAACAAGGCAATAAAATAATAAGAAAAAGAAACACTTCAAAAATATTTATTAATTGGGGTTTTGAAAAAAAAATAACTGCTATACTGAAACACCAGTATTGTGATTTCTTAATAGTTAGGCTTTAAGTATTACGAGACATGTTAAACATTCGATGAAAATCTTCACCACGTTTCGAGGCAATCATGGAATGTAATTATATGGTTCATATGTTTCAGGATTCCTGTTTGCCAATCTATCATTTATTTGATTGAATTTTCGTCGAAAATTACCCAGTAAAATTCTAGCATAAACAAGAAGTTACAGTAGCCTAAAAGGTACGAGCCATAGAGATACCGTGATAATATATGTTTACATTTCATAGAGACGGGAACTATAATGAAATGTTTGGTTATTAAATAAAAAAATCTGCGAACTATTTCATATTCTTTATTCTTTCATGTTATTATTGCAGCTGTACAGTATCGTATCCAGCTAATTTCATCGCATTTTTTTTCTTTTTATCTCCTCATCATTATTATGAAGACTAAGATAACTCATTATTAGTTTCTGAGCAGAACTCTACGTCATTGCATTTTTAACATTTTCACAGGATGTCCAGTTAACAGAGAATGGAAAAGAGAAAGAACAAGAGGATTTTAGTGATGCTGCGTTGAAGAGTAGGAAAGTTCATGTCGCATAATGTATAGTGTGATTCGAAATAAACCAAAGGGCATTAACAATAATTCTCAGAATATGGGATTGATTTGTTTGTATCTTTTGTTTATGGACATTTTTACAGAATCATTTCATTTAATTCAGACATTAATAGTATAGAGTTCGCGATCATTAAAAAAAATGTTAGGTCTCCCATCGATACGAACTTTCATTTCAAACTGCTCGGGTCACAGAAGAAAGAGGGAAGAAACTGGAGACTCCCGTCGTTAGAATAACCGTTGATCCAGTTCTTGTAGGATATCTCGCCGACCGGAAGTGGCGAATCCAACGATTATGTAGGAAAGATCTGATTGGTTCAACTCCAGCGGGGCAGTTTTCCGGATCTCGATCGTTCCGAATAAAGTTGATCTGCCAGCAAATCGATTTTTTATTGCGCATTCTTGGATAGATTTTATCTGAAATTACTTTCAGGATAATCTGGTTCAAGAAGTAAAGATTCATATTTTACAGAGGAAGTAGATTGAATCAAAAAATTATTAAATATATACTGTAATAACTGATATTACGCATTATTACTATAATTTAGTTAATAAACAAATTGGCTTCACTATAGAATGCACTAAACTTTATAAAAAAGGGATATTACAGTTAATTTGAACCTTTTCATATTTTGACTAACTTTATATTTTTATATTTTACCTCATTAATTTAAAAAATAATAAATTAATTAAAATAAGATAATAAAAAAATTAAATACAATATAATATTTAAGTACGTGACACCTTTTTAACGTTGAAAAAAATAATAAATAAATAACATTAATTTAATTTAATAATGGTAGTTAAGCATAATTTAAAAATAATAAATAAGTTAAATATGATATATACATAGAAATAAATAAACAAAATATAATATAAAAATAAAATAATAAATAAGATCTTATAGAACAGAATAGAAAAATAATTTTACTCTGGGACCAAGTCTCTTAAGAATAAAAGAATTGTACAGAATTTAATAAAAATTCAGGAAAAATAATAATAACGGAAAATAAAGAAAACCGGTAGGTTACTGCTTGGTCAGAAGAAAGGAAGCAATGCCACGCAGACATGATGAGAAAATACTGGGAGAAAAGAAAGACGAAAATGAGATAAAAGAAGTAGTGATATTCGCATGGTCTTAAAAGGCCGTTTCGTAATATATATATATAATATATAAAATTAAAATAAAACTTTAAATAACTTTTTCTCTAGTTATGAGGGTTAAAATAAACATCAGCAGTTTTTTAGACTGCAATAACAACAACAAAAACGAACAAAAAAGAACCAATCAATATATTTCGTCGAAAGTTACCAAAATCAACTTTCTAATTATTTATTTAAATAATTAACAAAAAGTAGATTGTGTTCATGAATGAATTGGAATAAATGTAATTTATCTGGAATTGAAAATGAACACATGGTAATAATCTCTATGACATATTCATCTAAATTGAAAAATATTCAACTTCTTAAGAATTTTATTAGTTTCTTACCGCTACTATAGATATTTAAAAAAAATATATATTTATTGAAATTTACTTCTGTATACAGAATACATCAAGTAAATATAATGAAAGATAAATCACATCCAGAGACACAGACAAGTAGAGAAACTACCCAGTGGTAGTACTCAAATAAAAAGTTCAGCTTAGAAGGACACGAGCCCATCTTCTTTTCAGACGTCTCGGAGGATTATCAGGAATTGAAGAGGTTGTGAACCTAGTGGTGTTAGAAACTAGTGGGTTGGAGTGGAAATGAAGTTTGTCATGAAAACATTGATACCGGATTCGGGCCAAATAAGCAATAAGCGGTACATTAAGGTCATTATGGATTACTTTGTTCGTAACAACGCAAGGAGCATTGGGGATTTTACGAAGGATTTTGGATTGTAAAGATTGAATACGAGAAGAATTCGATGGTTTGGTGGAGCCCCAAAGCTCTATTCCGTAAGTCCAGATGGGTCTAATGATTGTCATGTAAATGAGTCTTTTGCAATTAATTGGGAGCTTAGAGCGTTTGTCAAGTAAATGTTGAAGTAGCCTGAAACGGCGAGCTGTTTCTTGTAGTTTCAGTCTAGTATAAGGATTTCAAGTTAAGCGTTTGTCAAGGTGTAGTCCTAAGTACCGGACCTGTTCTACAGGTATCAGTAGGATGTTATTAAACGATACAGGAGGGCAGGAAATCGTTGGTTTACAACGGAGGATAGATATTTTTAAAAAGTATTTATCGGAAGTCCCTGTAGAAACCCGTTTGTATTAACTTTTTTTAATTTTCCTAAAGTTATGAAACAAAACAATTTTTTTAACAAGTATATTTGAATTTTGAGATATATAAAAAAATAACCAGGCCAATAAATAGTACTCAGCAAACAATTTTTGTACTTGACTTGTAGTAAGGAAAGTCGTGTGCGAAATGATTTTAATATTATATTTAGCATTCAATCTCATTCTAAATTATTAATTATATACTTTTATTACTTATCATTTAATTTATATGAACATATTTGGAGGAATTTTTAATTTAGTGATGTATTATTATTTTTACGTCAAATCACCTCCCTGTACAACTTTTTTCCAAGAAACAGTGCTGTCCGTACTATGTACTGAGCCCCAGACTCTTCATGGATTGTAGTGGTACAGGTTTTTTTTTATTGTTATTATTTTTATACGTAAAATAAAATTTTAATTTGACCGAAATCATTTGGATCACAGTAAAAAATTTTCTTGGAACATTTTACCAAAACAAATAGTAATTATATATCCTTCTCCACAACAGATGGTGAACCATTAAAGGCTCAACACTCAATTAATTGATTAAAATTGTTCTGCTCCGTAACGACCCAGTTGCGATTAAATGAACAAAACCGTTTTCCATTTAGGAAGAATATGGCGGGAAATATGGCGGCCGTGATGGCTTATTTTATAACTTTTCCGAGGTTATGTTTCAATATCTCCTTTTTAATTAAACCGGACTGGAATAGAATATGTTCTGTCTATTTCAGTAGTTGCGTTACCTTTACCAGTTCACAATATTACCCGTATAAAATTCTTAACTGGAAAAACAATCAGAAAAATTATGGTCTGGAAAACAAGTGTTTCTTGCTTCTTTAATATAATAAATGAGGGATCCGCTATAAGAAATTAAATCAAGCAATGTGACATCGTAGTACAGTAAAAAAGTTAAATCAAACAAAGTAGACATCGTTCCTCTTCGTGCCTCTCATATCGTTTTGTTGTAATGACAGGAATTCGCTTATTCTCAATTAGTCTCAAAAAGAGGCATAAAATATTAGAATCCAATTGGAAAAGTCCCAAAAAGCAAATCCTTACGTATTTAAAATACCGGAGAAAGTAACAAGTAAGCGTTTCGCCAATTCAGGTATAATAAAGACATAAAAAAAAAATACATCAAAATGAATACATCATCATACAAAAATGTATCATCAATCAGAGACAGCAACCTCAATCTAAGGCTTCCAGAAAAAAACTGTACTAGATCAGCGATACATCGTAAGAGATATGTGATACGCGAGAAGCAGAGGCAGTTCCATGAAATCTTAAGGGGACGATAAAAAAGGATCATACCCTTGCGATTGCGAAACAGATCGCAAGTGACATATCTCTCGCAGTTACGCTCAGCGGTTTGTTTCGGGCGATGTTTCGAGCTGCATATATGACAAGGAGAAGAGAAAAGTTATTCTCAAAGTATTATTCCGTAAATTTTAAATTGATAATAACAAAACTCATAAAACAACAAATTAACTAATTTACACTAGAGAAATTTAAATAGACATTAAACAGAACGAAAACACTAAAAAAAAAAATTGATTACACACAAACCAATATCTAAAATGTGACCAGTGATAAGAAGAGGTTACACGAAATTAGGAAGTAGGTTTCATGGCGACCTGCTGCGTCATAAGTACTAATTAAACTAGCTTAAATTACTTTACTATACAAACGAAAAATGTTTATAAGTCAAGTTTTAAAATTTTGGAGTTATCCACTTTTGATCCTGAACCCCTCATATTATAATTATTTCTAATTATAATTATTAAATTATTATTATTATTATTATTATTATTATTATTATGAGCGTCCTACTACTAGTATGCGCTGTGATTTGAAGCCATGCACTTTCAACCGTTTTGTAACGGCGGTACTAAAATCAATCCTGCCTAGGACCCACAGAAAGTGGCGTTTGTCTTAATGCGACTCACCTCAAGGTGCACGGGTAAGCCATTCCACCCCGCTTGCCATCAGTTGCATCCCACCCTTCCTTGCCATCGCTAAGGGTGTTTGGTAGGCCTGAGGGTAAAAATAGTCCTGTTTGTGGAGGGGCGGGTAAATAAGGGCTCTAATGCTGTTTGAAGTTAACGTCCTCCGCAGAGTATTATTGCCATTCCTTGTCCTTCATCAGCTCCTCGCTCTGCGCATTATTGTCTGGTTTATTACCCCCCTTGCCAATGTCTAGGATCTTCTATCTCCTTAAACCTCATTTCCACTTTTATAGCATTATCTACGCCTAATAAATTAATTTTACATCCACTAACCTTGTTGGATGCATACTAACTCAACTGCATCTTATTAAATATATAATATGTAAGAATAATGTATAAGTATACGCATAACAGGAAAAATCATCTCCCTGCACAAACGTTGTTGTACTAGAAATAGTGCTGTCTCTAACAAGACCCTTTGTGGGTTGTAATGATACAGGTTTTTATATTTTTAATATGTGTAACAGAGCATATAAGAATTGATTGTGCTCGTTAAAATCTTAGGAAAAATTTTCATTGCGTTTTATATTATTTTAATGTCACTATATCCTGAAATGGCTAATTGGATGATGCTACAGTGGGGATCCTGAATTTTTCCTATGCAGATGTAATTGAAATATATTGATCTTTTATCTTTAACGAATACTTGACACCATACAGGAAAAGGATCCCCAGTTTAGGTATCTTCTGAAGGACGGCACAATCGAGATTTTTTTATTTTCATTAGCCAGTAATTATACTTTAAGCATGAGTTAGGCATTAAAGAACTGAACAGTTGAATGCGTTAAACTGCTCAGAGGTCATTCATAAAAGAGGAGATAGAAAAGGGGGAAATTGCCCAAGTATAGTTAAATTTATTTAAAAAAATATATTCAATCAAAAGCTTGTTTATCATATAAGTGCATATGCAAAATCATTCTATAAGTAGCAATTATCATACACAGAATGTTTTTTGTGGAGATATTTATGTGAACAAGGTACTATGTATCAATACATATTATTATTTAAGTGTGACTATTTACTATGCACTTCGGCCTAAAAAGGTCCATTGTGCTTGAGTCCTAAAGATCCCTAACATAGGTCGAGTTTATCAATACATAAATCAATCTCTCAATTTGTTAAATTTTATAAAGTCAAAAATAATGACCATCAATAACCCCAGAAGGAAAATTGAAATAAACAAAAGAACCAATTATAACACCTGTTAAATTAACATTAATACTAAAAAAGGATACCAAAACAGGATGCAGTGAATGTAGTTAGTGAAGATTCTATAGTCTGATAATTTAGTTAATGACCTGCATCAGAACCAGAGGCAGGGCTGATGGGAGGCTGGATAGCCCTCCACAATACCTCTATTAGAAATAGGGCCAAAAGAAAGCTTTGTACAAAGCATTAACAATGGCAAGTCCAAAAGTAGTGAAGTCAAATGCAAAACAACAATCAATACTTCAAGAGAATGCAAAGATATAATAGTAAGAGCTATGTAGGTCACGATGAGGACAAATGGTGAGTGAAGCAAGCTGAATAGTGGTGAAAGGATATGGTTTCTCTATGCGCAGCCAACCTTCTGTGTAGGTTGTTTACTAAAGTGTCAGACTATAAAAGCTTCAAGGAAGCCCACAAGCTAACCAAAGCAGAACATTTCTGACCTCCCTGAAAAAGCCTTAATTCAATTTTGGAAATTCACCAAACAGCTACCCTTTAAGGGCGAGTAAAATGACCCAAGAAGAGATTAATTAAGCTATTTCAGAGAGAGGAGTTGACTAGAAATTCATATTAAAAAAAAAAAAAATGACCCCACATGGCATTTCATTAAACCAATTGGGACTATTATCTGCTGGAATATTCATTCATCCCATAATGTTTAAATTTATGTTTAGAACTCTTTTATAAGAAATGTATGCATGCAAAATAATTGTTGTAATAATGCTTGAAAATTATTTCAAAAAATGGAGTAGTTAGGAACTATATTTGTAGGGTATTAAAAGCATATAGTTTTAAATATTTTATGCTATCAATCATGGGTTATTTTTATAATATTAACAAATAATAAAAACAAGTTTATATGATTAAAATAGGAAAGACTTATCTATTTTTTATAAATGTTACAGATGGAAAAATCCCGCTGCAGCAAACAAAGATTTCCCGATTTTCAACTCGTCTTCAGCACTCTGAGAACTTCTCAAATTTAATATTTAATGTATGATTATAATATTTAATGATTTTGTAAATATGTGAATATGTTTAGCTGGGATTATCATTTCTAAATGAGATATTTGAGCCTCAATGTAAGATGCTGGAGTAGAGTATTCAGAATGATAACAAGTTTGTACTGCTTGGAATCATAAAGTTCTAAAAATTGTAAATAAGGATCTCTGAAATGAAATATTTCTAGTCAATGATAAGTTTTAATTTATTAAAGTAGTTATTTTTCTAGAGATGTGTGTTATTTTTCCCTGAATAAATAATTGTTTTTTTTTTTTTTTATTATAATATTGTTGGCATCCTGTCAATCGAGTGATGAATGGAAATGGTAACTGTTCTATTGACTTTGCCAATATTGTCTCTTGATTGTGAAAGCCTAAACTGTGATATGAGAAAACTCAATCATTGTATGGCTTGGTCCTAAAATCAATATTAGCCCCTAACCCTAAATAGGATGCTTGTGACTTTGGTGTAGCTTTAATATTGTAACTTTCCAACGATGTCTACCTCCCTGTATGAGAGTGTGTACATATATCCCCGCTTTACTAATAATTTATTATATTGTATTCTAATTGTTACAATATAATTAGAATCACATTAATGTACTTTAGGGAGACTTATGTTTATACTATTTAATCTGTAGTAATCTGAAATCTTAGCTTTCAGCTCAATTAATTGTACTGTTCACTGATCACGCTTGTATCACTGTTATAAATGTAATATCTCTAAATGTACATTTAGTTATGTGTTGTGTTATTTGTAATATTTCTTTGTGTCTGATAATATTATGAAAACTCACTTATGTTATAAAACTGTATATCCAATTTAGGTGTATCCAATGACTGTCATGTTAGGTAATATGTGAGCACATTTTGTACATAGCCCAAATCGACTTGTGTATAAATGTGTTTATATATATATGCAAATCACACTTGTACATTTCTATGTTACTATGTTTATCTATGATTAATGTTAAAATGTATAAAATTATACAAATGGAAATGATTAGCCTCTAAGATTTAGCCAGTTATAGCTGAAGCAATGAGCCCTCTTCAGCTATAATGAATGGCCTGTATTGTCTATGTGTATTATAATAAATATATTAATTGTTGAATGGTGTTTTTGTTCTTTATTTAAAGAAGTTATAAATAAATAAATGAAATTATCATTTGATAATCTTTAATAAGCAAAAATCCCACTTAAACCAGTTTTTTTTGTCGCTTTTTTAGCTGTTCACGTTCTATGGGACTGTATCTGTCTTCTTTCCTATAAACATTTTCCAGATTTCATTATTTGAATCGTTCAGTGATGATGATGAAAGAAAAAAAATAGTAAAATGAAGAAAATTTATTGAAATTTGTACACCATTGCAAAAAGTATCTCATTTCCTCACAAACTTTCAAGCAAAGAAAATTAAAACAACATAATGGTACAAAAAATATGTGTACTAGCCGAGAACAGGATGAACACAGCATTTGATTTCAAAATTTCTCTTCCCTATTCTTGAAGCACCTTTTTGCTTGAAAAAATGCTGAAATAAAAAAATTTGCTGTAATAAATTATTTGAAAATAAAATATAAATAACCTGTGATATATGAGATAATGATAAATAACAATGGCGGTGAAATTTACCTCAAGTTTTTCTTTCCTGGCTGAGGATTCAGGGCATTCATGATTGATTCACCACCACTTAGTTAGTTAAGAAATATCAGTATACTGACAATACTGCTTTAGTACTCTAATAGAACAATAGTTCACTTTTTTAAACAGTGCCTGCCATACAATAATAAATTTAACAAATTGGGTTACTACAAAACATCTGTAGTAATCTCACTGTTCTTTGTGGACAATTTCTGCTGACAAAGTTATTTACTTTCTAACCTAAGTAAATTTATTAAAGCAATTATAAAATAAGATTACATTAAAATCATCATTCATTTAATTTATTTACCTGTTAAGAGTGATCTGGTGGATTTAGGTTTAAGTAGTTGTCCGTGGACAAAAGTGTGTGAGATTGATGGCATCGATATCGAGCCTTAAGGGATTTGATAATCCTCATTATTATTATTTATTTATCTACTTTTTTTAAAATTTTAGGTGCACAGATAAGGGGCTAATGGCCTATAGATGTTATGCACCTTGAAACATCTTACATAGCAAATCAAAAACATCTGTCATAGCAAATCAAAAATATCTGTGATATGATCAATACTAAAATTTATTATGAATTTTATAATATGATCACAAATATAATTAATAGAATAAAATCATTTCCAAGTGCCCTTAATTTTAATTTTCTTCATAATATAAATATTAAAAAGGAATTAATTATACAATATTTTAATACTTAGTGTTCTAGCATGATTAATTCACCAAGTAAATATAACTCCAGCCATAAAAAGTATATGAGGAAATGAAGCCTTGAGATTTCACAACTTAGATGTTAATGAGCCATTTGTACAAATTATATATTATTTGTATTTGAGATAAGATTCACCACCCTCAACACAAGAGTGACTTTATCAATCTCAGGTGAGATTTTTTCTCAAAAATCAGTTTGCAGAAGTTTTTCAAGTCCATTGCAATAAGATACCTCTAACTTTAAACTTCACCAGAACCTAACTTTCTCACTTTTATACATTTTAGGCTATATTATTTTATCCTATGAGTATTGGTAGGGTAAGAACAGTATTTTAAATAGGAATAAAAAATACACTATTTAGGAATTTAGATTTACAAGTTACTGGGTAGGACTAAAAAAAAATTTCGAGAACACAGGGATATCGGATCGGTGAAAAGAATGGATTTGTCTAGCTTGGATGCGAGCCTTGGTACCATTTATCTTTACCCGTTGACTATTTTTCTTTGAAAATCATCCCCAATATTCCCTTGCAAATGAAGAATGCTATTTATCTACTATGGTTCCTGATAAAAAGTTCCTGCAGAAATGGATTTAGGGGAATATTTTGATTTTCTCTATAATTTATTCTGCTGGAGCAGACTATTCTGAGACTGATCAATAAGTAACAAGTTCCCCACGCCATTATGAAGTATATTTCATAGATAAAAATAAATAAAATAATTTTCAAATTCCTTTCATTTTTCTTTTCTTAACAATACAAAGAATAAAAAGGGATTGATAATCCAAAAATATAAAACTTAGTGTCCTAGCAAGATTAATCATCCTAATTAATATAGCTCTTAGTGTTTACAGGAATTTTTTTAATCCAGCCATAAACAGTTTATGAGTAAATGAAGGCTCGGTACAAGAAAATGATGTCGCTAATTATTTGTTAATTGTTGTTTTATAAACAGTGTTATTAATTTTTTCTTTACAGCTATATTCATTCAGCTGGATTACAACAGATATGTTCATGGAATGTGCCTAAACAAACATATTACAGAGTTTGTACTATAAAAAGAAAGGAAATTGTGTTTTGTATAAAAACATTCAGTTTGGCCTGTCAATTTTTTCCCTAGTAACTAATTTCATATTTAAGAATATTGACAAAATTCCAAATATGTAAACAAATAAAATTTTGTCATCTGAGGTAAAATCATTTCAGCCTTTAAAAGTTGTACTCTGGCTGTATATATTCTGTATTGAGATAATGCCTGATCCATTCCTACTTTGGCATATTAAAATGTTAATTATTTATTCACCAATCAAAGCATAATTTTAATTCAGTGAGTTAAAATTAATTAAATATTTAAACAAATGAAGGATTTTTAATCCAAACATCTGAAACTTTAATATGACACAACTAACAAAGTGGAATTATAGGTAGACAGAGGTTAAGGCCCTAGGATTTCATTCCCATTCATGTCTTCCCTAAACTTCTTCCTTTCCAGTCCAATAACAGACTTCCAAATATATTTCAAACTTCTATCATTTTATCATGGTAATAATTATTATTACAGAAATCATATAAATGAAAACCCAAGTTAGGTTAAAATTAGTTTTAATCTATTCAACCTTTTAAACTATATCATCTACTTAAATATTACTATGATTATTAAATACAGAAATGCCTTGTCACTCCTTACACAGAATCAGAAATGGCATAATTCTATAATTATATTCACAAATAAGCATGCTTGCAAATTAAAAATGGTTGCAGTCTCTAAGAAGGAATATCTACAAACATTAATAAATAAGTTTGATAAATATATGAACTACTCTATGAGTATCCCGCATTCTTAAATCCCTTTAATACATGATTACAGTAAATAATTGTGGGCTAACTACCACGATAAAAACAAGTCTACTGTTAAAATTACTCATTAATAACTATTATAAATTACGTAAAAAGGTAGGTGTTAAATTACTCTTGTCTAACCTTGTGAGAAATCCAATATCAAAATTATCAGATATATGCTTGTCAATTATAATTACATTTTTTACTATTTTAAACAGATAAGATGCAAATTAAAAACAGTTGGTGCCCCGAAGAAGAAAACAAACATTAAAAAATGTATCAATAAAATGCTTTGAGTATCCCACTTTCTAAGATGACTTTGATACATAAAAGAAGCAAAGGGGAAACTTCCAACAAGAACACAAGAATGCTGCAAATTTTGTACTAAATTTTATTTTAAGGTTATAAATATTAATAACTTAATATTTATTTTTTATTTTTCGAAATTATTTACTTCAATTTTGTCAATGTTAATGATAGAGGAAGTTCTTTACTGTCAATAAAAAAAAAAAAACTGTTGTCTTTAATTGTTTTAATGGGATGAGAAAGGACCTACTTTGATTGTCCTAAAACTATATAGTTACTCATAGATAACTCAAAATGATACAATAAACTATAATTTTGTTTAAAAAATAAATAAACAAAACGATTGTAGTCTTAAATGTTTAATTATACTTATTATGGGGAGTCGAAACCGTAATATCATGGAGGTTTACTTCCCTGGGACATAATAATGATTAAAAAATTTGCTGGATAAAAGCTATTTTACAGATTTTTTAAAAATTTAAAGTAAGCAAAACATTTCATCCTCTTGGGTTTTAAAAAAGTGTTAATAAAATGGTGAAATTTGAAATTTAGGTTTATTTTTCCTGACCTATCCTCAAAATACTATTTATGAAAAAAAATATTAACCATTATGGTATATAGTCAGATAAACATGTTAATAATGGTGCTTATTATGTTAAATATTTTTTTAATTCATGCAAAGAACATTTGTTTACATGCCAAGATGCCTATATTACTCTTTCATCAACTCCTATTTTAAAAATTATCAATTAGCTTGTAATGAAAATAAACCTTTTACGAAAACTAGGCTTTATTATTCATAATAAATGTTACACTCATTACAATGATCATATGCATACATACTTTAAAGGTTACAATAGGTTATAACACTGCTAGAATGATAATAAATCATCACATTCTTCCATCCTATTAAAATTTTAGTTCATAGCCCTTCAATCGGGAAGGCATGCGGTGCTCTCTAGTAGAGCGTTGCAGAGAAATTTTATGAGGCTGAGCTTCTGTGTTTATCCTGTGTCCTGTATCCTGGGTATCTTGACTTGTATCTTGATATTGATGGGTTCTTGCAGGTTCCGGCTCCTGTTGCCCAGTTGGCTCGAGCTCTGGCTCAATTTCCTTTGGTTCTGTTCCAGTGATCGTCCCACCTTGAGGTGCTAAGTGTCTCAACAATACTGTCGTCTTTCGCCTGTCTAAATATCTACACTAATTAAATACTATTTATTATAAAAGCTATTTCTAGTATAAAAATGCAAAAATAAAAGTAACACCACAAATAACATGAATGTAATAAAATTTAATTATAATAATATTTTAGCCATCAAAATAATCAGGAGAGAATATTTTGTTCAATTTTTGAATTTGTTCACCATTTATGCCTATAATATTTAAGAAATTAAAAAGTAGAACATAAATCCTTCGGCCTTGGGATGCAATACTTTTTTGAGCTTTTGGAAATAGCGACCTACTTCCCACTATTGGATTCTAAGCTTGCTTCCAGACATGGGTGAGATATTTCAGAAAATTTTAGAAAGTAAACCAAAGAACATGAAAAACCACAACAACCCACTACACTATGGCATTTTATTTAGTGTCTCTTGGTTTTATATCTAAGATACTATAAGAAAATCAATCTAAAGTATATACTTGCCAGTGGTTATTTGCTGCAGTATTCATTCAGGGAATAAATCAGAGAGGCTTGGCTATCTACAACAGCTTACAAAGTCTAAAAAGAGATTACTGATGATATTACTGGAGTGGCTTACTAAATATTCATATTAAATATTATTTATTAAATACTAAATATTACTTTATTCTAGAATGTCATTCTGCACTATTCTCTTCTTTCTATAGTATAAAAGTGCTCTATCCCTATATGATAAATGATAGAACCAGTATAGTGCACTGGGTGTCTCTCAGATGACAGAAAACACAATCTCTCCTATTAATTTAGAGAACCAGGCTTATTATGCTGTCTTGTGTACTACACTATTTCTTAACAGCTCCAAATTTATTCCTTCACTTGAAAATAATCTCTAAAAGACTTATTGAATCAGTTCCCTTTAACTGAGCACCAGAGCTACCAAATAAAGCTTTAAGAAGCTCGGGAAGTTTCAGAGAACATCAGGCTAAAAAAAAACTTCACTGAAAAAAAATAATAATAAAATAAATATGGCTAATTATTCCGTAGGATGTTGTTTCAAGTTGTTAACTGTTTATTCTTTTCATTTATAATATGTTCCACAAATACAAGTTATAATGTAATTACAGGTGATGAGTAGATTTTTGGTAATCATTTCATCAAGAAAAAAAAGTTTCAAGTAAAATTTTGAAGTATAGATGATATATGCATGTTGAAATTCATAGATGAATTTATTACCGAATTATATACATTTCCCATAATTATATTCTCTTTTCCATACTAAAGCTCATTATAACTTGTAATTTTGGAAAATATTAATAGGGAAACGAATAAATAGCTAATATTAGTTGTAACTCAACTCAAAGCAACAACCTGCGGAACAGATACCAATTTTTTTATAGCCTCTAAATCAATAATAACAAACTTGTAAAAATCCAAAACTGATCATAAGTAAAGAAACTGCATGGAAAAAACATGTAAAAATCCCTAAGTAAGGCTTAGAAATAATAAATTAAGTAATAAGGGAATTACTTGATCTCATCCTTACCTTATCAATAAGAACGAACTTTTAATTCTGTAACTAAAGTATTTCCCTTTAACATGGAAAATTTTCTACTCCTTAGAATTCTGTTAATATGCATCTTCTGCAGTAAAATTCTTCTGTCATGCCCTGAATATTAACTACCACTCACCACAGAACTTAAGTAAATTAAACCTTCAATTTACTACATACTAAAATTATGATAAGTAATTATGATACAATACGATATAAGTTCCTTATTTAAAAGTCAGAGTTTCCAATTTATTGCTTCTTTTTCATTTAAAACCATCTGGTCAATATTAAGTATGGCTGAAGGAGAATCTTCTGATACATTAAATGGATGAGAAATAAAATGCTATACAACAGGTTTTAATTTGAAGGTAGATAGATCAGCAAATAAAAAACTAAATTAGTTTCAGTAATTATTCTGCAGGTTGTTGCTTCAAGTTGAGTTACAAGTTTTACTTTTTATTTGTTCCCCTTTCTAAAAATACAAGTTATCATAAGCTTGAGTATGGAAAAGAGAATGTAATTATGGAAAATGGGCTAACAAACATACATCATCTTTACTTCGAAATGTTAGTAGAAACTTTTATTTCTTGCTGAAATGATTACCAAAACCTACTCATTACCCATAGTTACATTCTCTTTCCCACAATAAATCTCTCAATAACTTGTATTTCGGGGAAATATTAAAAATGAAGCGAGTATACAGTTAAAACTTGTAACACAAATCGTGACAACCTGCAGAACAGATACCTTAGTTTCTAGCAATAGCCATCAATAGATGTCACGGGGTCAGTTTGATAATTAAAAATTTCCACAAAGGAAAGTGATATCAATTCAGAGGCTTAAAAATAACCGAGCATTAGGATGTAATGGCATACCAGCTGAACTTCTGAAGGCTGGTGGAAATGAAATGATAAAGGTGATCTGAGATCTGCTACACAGTGTTTGGATAAGCAAAACTCTCCCAAATGACTGGTTCATTGGCCTTATCCTCCCTCTTCACAAGAAAGGAGACCAAATGGTTTGTGATAACTACCGTGGTATAACACTCTTAAGCTCTGCTTACAAAGTACTTTCGAATGTGGCATTCCAAAGACTACTTCTCCATGTCCAGAGAGAGATTGGAATGTACCAATGCGGATTTATGAATGGTAGATCTTGAATTGATCAAATATTCTCCCTGATAACTCTTATGGAAAGGATTAGAGAGTACAATATAACGACCCACCACCTTTTTGTGAATTTCAGCAATGTCTATGACTGTATCATCAGGAGAAAACTGTATCAAAGTATGGAAGAAATGAATGTCACCAGAGAATTGAAAAGCCTTGTGGAATTGCTGATGAGGGAGTCGAGAAGTCAGGTCAAGATGCCTTGTCTGAAGAATTCAAGACAACTAGGGGTCTGAGACAAGGGTATGGACTCTCGTGCCTGTTATTTAATTTTGCACTTGAAAAGGTTAAAAGAGACTCAGGGTTACAAGTCACTGGTACGATTCTGACTAAGTCCATCCACATACTGGCCTATTCAGATGACATAGACATAGTGGGAAGAACACCGAGGGATCTACAACAGGCTTTTCTTGCTTTGGAGAATTCTGAACGGTGTATAGGTCATCATGTATACCAAGTAAAGACTAAGCATATGGGGGATAACCCTTCAAGAAAATTGGATTCCACAATCACGTTTGGTGCCTACACATTTGAAAGTGTCGACAGTTTTGTCTACCTTGGTTTTCTGGTCAAAGCAGATAGCTCAACCAGCCCACAAATTTAAAGAAGAATTGTGGCCGCTAATAGATGTTATTTTGGGATGGCGAAAATTTTACGAATTCGTATGGTATCAAGAAGAACCAAGGTAATGCTGTACAAAACAATCATCAGGCCTATTTTTACTTATAAATTGGAAACCTGACCTCTGTCCAGGACAGATGCCAACAGTTTACTGCTCTAATAAAATTAATTAATATTTAAGAAAAATATTAAGAAGGATATTTGGAGCTGTAACAGTTGGCGGTCAATTTAGACTCTGACAAAATGCAGAGCTGTATCTGATGTATCAGGAGCCTGACACGGTGAAGCACATAAGAATAACTAGGCTGGATGGGCTGGACATGTTGCCAGAATGGAGGACGATGCTACCCTGTAAAGACTACTGTTTGGATTGGTTGATGGAAAAAGAAAACATGGGCGTCCACAATTTAGATGGTCAGATGAACTCGAGAGTGGTGCAGGCAGTATTATTGGATCCAGAGCTTGGAGGACCTTGGCTGGAGAATGGAGTCGAGGCTTTGATGCGGCCTGTACCTGTGCTGGGTTGTAGAGCCATTGTTGATTGATTGATTGATATCAGATGAAGGCTTACCTATAAATATGATAGGGTTAATTTTATTTTATGAAATTCTAAAAACATGCCAGTAAACTCTTGTAAAAATAAATCATTAGTTTCAGCTGACATTTCAACAAGAGAAAATTAATTATTAAACATATATTAATGAAATATATAAATACAGGAAAATGTCAAACCCTAATTCCCAAATGGCCTCATTATCACGGATAATCAAAGATTTACATCATATAACTCCTAATTTCTGGTTATTGCAGATTTATACTTTTATATCAATTGGATAAATTAAATTCCTTTTCCTACACTAAGAGAACTAGGATCTATACTTATTAATCCCCAAAACCGGGAACGTAAGAAAGTATAAAAAAAGTTTGAATCACACTTTACACCTCGACTTATTTGTGAAAAAATTAGAGCAGGTATGCATAAAGTTGACCAATCCTGATTAATTAAATAAAGTATTGCTTTTATATTTAATTAATTTTGGGAAATTTAATGACAAATTATGGATATTTAATTTCAGCCATTGGTCATTACTTTATTTATGTTGATTTGATAACAAAAGTAAAAGACTTTGGTGTGAGGCCAGAAATAGATAAGGACACAACATACTTGAAAAATAATGTTCACAATTATTTCAAATATTGTTCCTATAGAAGAAGTTAATATTTTTTCAAAGGGAATTAAGATATCTTTTGTAAAATTACAATAATGATGTGCACACAAGACACAATTAAAACTTATAAAGAGTTTTGTAGAATTACAAAGAAGTCATTTATGCAGATATAATTATTAAGATAAGGAAAGCCAACAATACAAAGTTTTTTGGGAATCAGTTTGTAATAAAAAAGTAACAATTCATGAAAGTAGATATAAGTAGTGATGATTGTTAAATTTATTTTATTACTCAGTTAAACCCGGCAATAAGCCTTGGTGGTGAAGAGTGTTATGATAAGAATGATTAAAACAAATTGGTAATGCTTTCAATTCTTTTCCCTTTAAATCGCATATAATATATACCGCATATTTAAAAAAAATATATTTATGAAGAGTGTAATATCCTAAGCACCTTTCCTAAATCAATAATATTTCCTTTTTTAAAAAAAGGGAAATAAATGTAGTGTGAATAATGCCTAGGAATATCATTATCAAGATTGTTTTTTAAAAATATTTTATGGCTTTCCATTACTAAAATTGGAAAAATGTATAGTAAGCAATTATGTTTTAGGTAAAGTTTTAATTAATCGAGCAAAGTTAAGAAATGAATATTCAATAGTTTACAGCATTTCTGCTTTTTGAATTTAATTAAATTGACTTCAAGGTAGTAAGTATCCTTGGCCCAATCCTTTATACAGCTGACATCCCAACTCCTCCTAATACTATCCTTACCACGTATGCTGATGACACATGTGTATTATCAGTCAACACCAATCCAGTTATTGCATCCCAAAGCCTCCAATCCCATATCACTGATCTCGACGAATGGTGTCAAAACTGGAGAATTAAAGTAAATTCTCAAAAATCGCATCAAATCACTTTTACCTTACGTCGTAAACCAATGACTTCCTGCCCTTCAGTATCCTTTAATAATATCCCACTGGTGCCTATAGAACAGATCCGATACTTAGGGTTGCACCTTGACAAACGATTAACCTGGAATCCTCATACAAGACTGAAAAGACAAGAAACCGCTCGACATTTCAGGCAAATTCAACACTTACTAGACAAACGATCTAAGCTCTCAATTAACTACAAAAGACTCATCTACATGACCATCATACAACCTATTTGGACTTAAGGAGTAGAGCTTTGGGTCTCCACTAAGCCATCGAGTTCCTCTTGTACCCAATCCCTGCAATCCTAAATGTTGCCTGTCTGATGATATTCGTATAACATTGTTTTGGGGAGCGGAGTGGCTCAGTGGTAGAGCACTGAGTTGCCATGCCGAAAATCCTGGTTCAAATCCCGCTGCAGACAGTACTTTTATTTAATCTGTTTGCAGCGGGAGATGGATCTTATGGGATCTAGGATCCTATTGGGGCTCACTCAGCCTCTATAAAATATTATTAAAACAGGGTACCCAAAATAAGGGGAAAAATCTGGCGGTTGAACGTGATCTAGGACAAGTCACCTTTTTGCAGAACTGTTGTTCATGAAACAGTACAGTCTCTACTATGTACTGAAACCCAGACCTATTCACAGGTTGTAGTGGTACAGTTTTTTTTTTTATAACATTGTTTTGCTGTCCTTGGGGTGAAATGGATTACAAATGAAAGACGACCAAAGGATTACATTATAACGTAATAAAAAATTGTTAACTTTGACAAGAATAATTTTATAGTTTTCTAAAACAATTGACTTAAGGGGATGGGCATGTTTTTTCAGCATACTTTCGAGTTACAAGTTATATCTGTCAGGGGTGGGGTTTCGAAATTTTGAGGAATTTTAATAAATATATTTATAAAAGAATATTATTTCAACAGCCTATTGACTCCCCTTTATATTTTTTATTTAGAAAATAATTTTAACCATTTTTTTTTCTTGAAGTTACCCAATAATAATTGAAATTAAGTTCTTTCATCAAAATCGAGGTGACTTGGGATTTTAGTACATTGAGCATAAATAGTATTGGCATAATAATAATACATAAAAATAATTAAAATAATTAATGTTAGTTATGGTTACATAAATTAAAATTTTTATCTATTCTTTGTCAGTTAAAAACATTGAACAGTGAATTAGATAGAGCAAGCAAATTAGATATCTTATACCCGTGCTACTCCTACCAATGAAAGTTCAGTACATGGTAGCGACTATAGTGTGGAAGAAGATGATTTGGTTGAGATCATGCTCTACCACCAGGCTTCCCTTTCCTGTTAAACAGGTTAATGTTAAACTTATTTTGTGTAAAATTCATTGGCTACACCCCCCGACCATTTCACACTCTACTATCTCTATCTTCATTCTTTTAAAAATAATAAATGAATAAAATTATGTTCATTAGAAAGAAAAGATATTAGAAAAGATATTATATGTGAGTACTTACTCCTGGAAATAAAAACAAACTAAGTTTTTTTTTGAAATACATGTGGCCAAGAATTTTGATAACTATAAATTGAGGAAATGAATACTTTAGCCTGTTCGTAAGGTAAAGGCTATTTTATAGAATTGAATATGAAAGTATCATCATCATCTGGCCAAGAGGCTACATAATTCAAATCACAAATTGAAATAGGTTTCCATTATCATTTAACATTTATCTGCCCCTACTTTGTTATGTATCTCTGATGTTAATCTAATATTATTGAACGAATGCAGCAATGCAGAAGCAAAAAGTACATGACAAAAACATCAAAGCCTCAAAGCTGGAGGATTATTTCATTTTGCCATTGGTGTTTAAATTATAAGATTTAAAAATGTTTATAGAAAAGTAAAATGTCACTTTTTAAACTGAATATGGCACAGTAGGGTAAGTTGTTTAGCCTGAATATTCATAAGTTTATAACAATTCTTGAAATTGTTATAAACTTGTTGAAAAGCTGAACCATTTTTCAAGTTTGATGGGCCTAATTATTCAGTGTTAAACATGTGTCATTAATATTGAACAATGGCGTAGTAATTGAATGTCTTACATTATACTGCATACTACTGGATCCATAGAAATAACTGATGTTTAAAACAGCAAGCTCTAAAATTTTGGTGTGTAACAAAATTAAAATTTAGCTATTTTTTAAATCTATTGTTATTAAACCCTTACTTTAATAAAACATAATTTATATATTATTAAATATAGTAGTAGTCTTGACCTCAATGCTAATTTGTCCTACCAAAGGTTCCAGGTTCAAATATGGCAAAGGCAGATAATTTATTTAATCTATTACCAGCCCGGGATGGACCCTATGGGACCTAATGTGGCTCACTTAGTCTCTATAAAGTGTATACACTCAATCAGGAAAAAAATGGTGGTAGAGCATGATCTAGGACAAATCATCTCTCAGCAAAACTGTGTCCTAGAAACAGTACACTCTACATTATATCTCTACCACGCACTAAACCCAAGTCCCTTTGTATTTGTACAGATTTATTTATTTTTATATTTAAATCATTAGGTAAATAAAAACATTTTTATTAATTTTTACTTTTTATTATTTATTAATTAATAATTACATCTGCCCTAATTGTTTTTTCACAATAGAAGAATATACATTAAAAATAATTATGATTCTATTAAAGCATTTTTTCATATTATGTTTTTTATATAACCAAGATGTGCCAATAAATTTGAAAAGATAACAAATAACAGTAATTTTAACAAAACCAGAATATTTTTAATAACCGAAGAAATATATAATACATATGCAAACTAAAGAAATAGTGCTGTTATTGTTATAATATTTAATCTCATTAATTGATTAAAAATACTCTGTAATTGTAAGGTGAGTTATAATAATAACTGAGTTATTTCTAATAAAGCCATTCTGCAGGTCAACCATATAATTAATTTTTAGTTTACAACCCCTGTTGCTCTAAATTTATAAAGTAAACTTAAATAATAATGGTTAGATTTCCTTTCTCAAAACACCTCCAGGTAAAGGGAATTCAATAGAATGGACCAAGAAGATATATGTAGAAGGCAATATAACTGTGGGCAGGCGATTATCTGTTGCGTTGGGAGCTACCTGTTGGGAGGGTGTGCCTAAGGGGTGTACCTAAGGGGGTTCAGGAGGTGCTGCCATCTGCGGTCAGCTAGGCGAACTAACCATCGGGATAGTTATTGGCAGATCCGGCTTTCAGGCAGAATGGGGTACCCCTAGGGCTGTAATACTGCCTATAAGTCGTCCAGAGTCTTATCCTAAAGGAAACCTCTCTACCATGTATATATATATATATATATATATATATATATATATATATATATATATATATATATATATATATATATATATATATATATATATATATATATGTTAGTTCTCCCATTTCAATCATAGACATGGATAAATTAGAACTAAAGTAAAAAATATTAGATATCAAATACCCGGTGAAGATAATTTCGTATAATTCTAATTTCAACATCGGTACAAAAACTAATATAAAGAGCGTATTACCATTTTTGTCTTTTCTATTTTTATTTTCTGCTCTGCACACTGCTTGTCTGTAAACAACAACAACTTAATAATGCAAACAAGTAACCTTAATTTTATTTTTATTATTTCGCTAAAACGATAATAAGAATTGACTGAAACCTTATTATGTGATTGCAACTAATGCTACACAAATACAGTCATACTTCTAATAATAAGAAACCCCAATAAACCATATCAAATTAATTTTTCTCACATTTAAAATAGACAAAATATGCATTCGAATTAGATCTCATAAGTAATGCATCGCGAAAGAAGCTGTCTCATAAAACCTTACAAGAATAAAACTAAATTAAAAAAATATATATAGAATCTTCATTCTTGGTATTCTAATTTTCTAAACTCATACTAACAGATAGCAACATTTTAACAATAAAAGTCAATTAACTAACAAATTTCGTTTTTACAATCTCATCTATAGATATAAAATGCTTTGCCCTGAATGACTGAGGGATCAACGCACAGCCTAAACCGCTGATCGTAGAGGCCTGAAACTTGGAGAGTGTGTTATTTGTATGACGTAGGCATCCGTTAAGAAAGGATTTTCCGAAATTCTACCCGTAAAGGGGTGAAAAAGGGGGCAAAGTTTGTATGCTTTCTCACGTGTTTCTTAGTCGCAAAATCTACATATTTTCGCTGAACAAAACAAATCAAGTAATATAGTTCACTTCTGGATCCCGCTAAACGGTCCCTCCCTGTTTTGTACTGTATATAGTCAGCGGCTGAGAGCCGGTTCGAGTAAAATCCGCCTTCAGCGGACTCAGCCCATTGTAACGCCTTAAAATTCCGAAAGGTAACAGAAGGCTTTTGGTTTATATAAAAGCATTTTCAGGTATTTCTTGTAAATTTGTATTATCTTGTAAATAAAATCTTGGAGGATACGAAAAAAAAAAAGTTCACTGCTCACTTAGTACAACAAGTGAAACCGTTATACTAAGTAATCCTTTTCAATACATTCAATAACATTACATATTATTCCTTTACTGGCATGAACAACAGTAAACTTCTGTTCGTCCCGTTTGTTTATCACTGTCAATGTATGTTTCACGGCTGTGCTGATCCGTCTGTGATGAAATTTGATATGGATAATTTCCTCAAGCCTGGGGAAGGACATAGACTACTTTTTATCAACACACCACACAGGCGAAGTTTATATGAAACTGTAACCTGGTTGAATAACACACCCAGCGGTCAACCTACCGCAGAAACCACTGAACTTAGCATCTTGCAATTCGCAGGTAGGTTCTTTGTATAGCTTAAATGAGTACTAAGAAAGGAATTTGGACAATTCCATCCTCAAGGGTTCCCCCTTAATATAATAAGGGTTCAAAGATTGTGTGGAATCCGCCAGTTTTGAAGTTAGACATCGCAAAATTCGCAGTTAAACGCGGAAAACTCTAACCCTAACCCAAACACATTATTATTAATTATTATTATTATTAAAAGTACGTTATCGATGCATATAAAAGATTTTGACCAGACTGAAAGACGATCGCAGAGCCCAAACGCCATAAACTACATACCTGAAATTCGGACATTACCTACATTTTATAATGTCGTGCTTTTTTTTTTCGAAAATCGACCCCTAAAAGTTAAAAATAGGGGATGAAATAATAATAATTATTTAAGGGATAAAAATGAGAATGCATCTAAATTCACTGATATGCTTCTATGGACATTCGAAGGCGAGCGGATTGAGAACAAGTCAATAGAATCAGTAGTCGAAATTGAGGAAGCCTTGCGCTATCCCTCAGAATTTTTGAATACTTTAAATCAATCTGGTCTGCCAGCACATAAACTTAACATAAGTTGGGGCACCTGTAATACTACTCCGAAATTTAGAACCTCCAAAATTGTGTAATGGGACTAGAATGCAGGTAAAAGTTTTGCAAAAAAAAATATAGAAGCTGTGGTTAAGGAGAAACTTTTTTTTTTCTCACAGATACCTCTAATATCATCCGAGTATACATTTGAATTCAAGAGATTATTCTTTTGGATTTTCAAATTGGATTTCAATCGAAAACACATGAACAGCTCTGTAACTATGCCATTTAATATTGAATAGGACATTTTATAAAAATCTAACTACAAAGGAATAAGAATTAGTAGGCTGGCTGAATTCACAAATGCTTTAAGTCATTGTGAATATTATGGAGTATAACTTTAATTTAAGTTGATTCTCCCTCCATTTAAACTCAAGTTTGTATTCAAAATCAACATGGACGAATTCGCGGGCAAAAGCTTGTTAAAATATAACCTGTAACACCATAACCCATAAATGGGGTGTAAGAATTGGTCTTGGGTTTCATTACGTGATTTAGAACACAGACTATATTTCTTGTGCAACGATTGTACCAGGAGGATATGTAATAGATCGCGCTAGGTTTTCCCGTATAGAGAACCAACTTCTTAGAGACTGGTCAACCCCCATGAGATCCAAACTCCAGATTTCACAAGATCCATAGCCGGTTTTGACATCTTGTTGTGAAATCTTGATATGTAAAGGCGGTGCACGTTAGCTTAGAGCTCTAGGACTGAACCACTGCACTACCCATAATTATAAATAATAATAACAACAATACCTGCACATTACAACGTTACTGCACGATTTCTTGATAAAACGATTCCCTGCAACTTTCAATGAAATGAAAAAATAAAGTTATACAACACAATACTGTAATAAATTAGGTCATCAGACAACATTAGAATTCTTCCAAAGCTACAAATAATTAATAAAATCCAAACCGTTTAGCCGAAAAATAGTGAAGTCATATCATCCAGATGAGGATTCCGGAGAAGAATAGCAGGATTCAACCATTTTAAAGTTTTCAGATTAAACTAATTTTAAGAAAGTAGCATAATATGCAGAGTACTGAGTTGGGATTGTAAAGGTTCTGGGTTCAAATGTGAGAAATAAATTATTCAATTTCTTCACTGCCATGGATGTATCCTGTGGGATCTACAGACGCTCCTGGGTTCACCCAGCTAGAAAATCTGTCTCTGACAGATCATTTCTCAGCAGAACCGCTGAAACAGTACAGCCTCTATTATGCACTGACCTCAAGAACCTTTGTGGGTTATAGCGGTGACATAAAAGTTTTTAATTTAAAGCTACGGTTATTCCGAATTAAATCAGTTACATTTTGGTTATTCTTGATTTTTTTTCAAACTATTGTCATAATGAATTTTTTTAGGACTTGTTTAAGATAATAATCAATAGATTAGTGAACAAGAAGTCTCGATGCCAGACTTCGCTTACCAACTTCCGTCCCTGAACCCAAATCTATATCTTTTAAATCACTCTTGACAAAATACTCCCACCTACATTTCGGTCTGCTATCCGTATGTTTACTATTTAGCTCAGCACTTATTCGTTACTAACCCCAAGAGCATTACTAGCCTACCTTAACCTTCGCATTTAATAGTCAAATTATCGCAGTGAAAGTAATTAATACCTCATGTAATGTTTCTAAACGTGATATTCTATATAATGAGAAAGAGTAGCGCTTTCGATGTTGAAGTTGACTAAAGCCTTTACGTTCCAAAAATTGTATTCACTGCAGAATTTCCCTTTCAAAGACACTCTTAACGTTCCTTTATTTGATTCCGCTGCGTCTGAAACATTTTTTATTAAAGTTTTGTTAATGAAGTGAACAATATTTTTGTATAATTTATTTTTGATTTTTCTAATGATATTTATATAATATTTATTCCTTACACCCTGTGTCCTGAATAGTAAGTTAAAGTTAAAAGGAAATAATGACATAAATCGCAATGTGAGGGAATTGCTCACAGAGGCACCTCTTGTTTAACATAATTGAAGGACACCTAACTAAACTTGTATTTAACAGAAGACAAATATAATATTTTTTATCTAAAATAAAATATAAAAAAGTGCGAATTTTCTCAGTGAGGAAGGACCTAAATCGCTTGAACTAATGACTCCGCCCTTTTGGAAGACAACCCTCTCCTGGCTTTATTACTACCGCTCTTACATTAGCTAAACGCGCTAATAAAACCCAACGATCGGAATTAAGGACACTAGATAGCTCACTCCATTCCTCTCATTGAGTTATATCTTAAATCCGAAGCTAATGTCCCATCCTTCCCCGATATGAGCGTTCCCTGGAACCGGTCCAACGCCTATCCTCTCTAAGGTAAAAGGTACAGAGGTTCGAGAATAAATATTTAAAGGTAACGGTGACCTGCGGAGTAGAGGTTAGCATAACAGCCTACTATGCCCAAGATCGCCGATTCACAGCCCAGTTAACAAATAACATCAAATCAGGCTTTTTTAAGTGAATAAAAAATCAGCCGTCCTTCTTATGGGTTCTCGTTCAAGATCTTTATTCTCATTAAACCTGTATAGGAAATAGGGTTACCTCTGTAGCATCGCCCAATAAACCATGGCAACATACAGTGATGTTAAATGAATAAACCGGTGAAGGTCTTGGATCCATTATATGGTAGAGACTGTACTTTTTCAAGGACAACGATTGTTCAGGGTGGTGATTTGTCTAAGATCGCGCTCAAACGACAACCTTCCCCTCAATCAATGTTACCCACTTTTTAGAAGCCCCGGGAAGGTCGTCAGATCCCCACAGGGTCCACCCGCGGCTGTTAAGAGATCTAATAATTTATACCTATATATCATAAATCTATGCCAAATTTGTACCCGGAACCTTCGGCATAGCAACTCAGCGACACAATAAGTTATCCCGCTGTATTGATTTAGGCAAAATTTAGGGCTTCCACACTAGAAACGTCCGATTAGCCATAGAAGCTAATATAAAATAATATGAAATAAATAAACAAAAAAAAATTTATATTTGAAACTCTGGCAATATTTGGAAACTACGTTTAATTTCCTTTCGAACTCAGTACACTATTGTGATAGTATCTCTATGGATTAAACTACCGATAGAGCAGATTTTGATGGAAATATATAATTTGCAAAAGTGCATATTTGGAAACAACATTCAATTTTTCTCTACATCTCATTATAATTATCTTCTTCTTTAGTAGCAAGATCCATTGACCACACATACTCTGAATTTACACGGCACATACCATTTACGCAGGCTGGCTAACCAAAATACTCTTCATCTTCCTGGTCTTCTCTTTCCGGCAACCTTCCCCTAGTTGACAACAGTAGGCTTGACTTGTAAGAAACAATACTTTATTGTCAAATCGACATATATACCATAGATATACAAATAAACTTTCTAAAATCAAACAACTAGATTGACTAATAAGTATGGACTAACATTATAACTTATCGACTAACGTAGTGACCACTTTTACTCTCCATCTATTCTCTTAATCTCAAACAGTTTAAAATACATAAAATATTCCAGTCATTCCATCTTCACTACCTTTTCTCTATATATCTATATTCTATTACTGGACAAACGTGCAAAGCCCCCAATTAATTACAAAAGACTCATTTACATGACAGTTATCAGACCTTTTTGGGCATAAGGAGTTGAGCTTTGAGGCTCTACTAAGCCATCCAAATCATCTCGTATCCAATCCTTACAATCCAAAATCATCAATGCTCCTTATTATGTCACAAACAAACTCATCCATCCATATGTTGCTGATTTGGCCCAAACTAGATACCTATCCTTCCATGAAAAGCTCCATACACACTTGAATCCGCTAGTCTCTCAACTTGCTTCCTGATAACCCTCCGAGGCGTCTGAAAAGAAGATGGCCTCGAGACCTTCTACTATAGAACTTTATTGAAGTGCTATCAGTGGATAGTTTCTCCACAAATGTTTTTTTTTTCTTTCATTTCCTTTGGTCATACAGCAGATTTACTTGATGTAATATAATTACAGTTGTAAAGATCAATAAATTATTATATTCTATAATTATTATATTCTGAGTCAGAATTTGGCTACTCAGAATGAAATACAAGCCTGAACTCTTAGCGACAATAAAACACATGAAGTTTTAAGTAATCTGAGTCATATTGTAAGAATTCATACTAAATATCAACAACTACAAAGTATTATTCAAGGAGTTAACGAACGGTCGATGAACTAAAGTAATTTACTTCTTTTTTTTTTAGAATATAATAATTTATTGATCTTTACAACTGTAATTATATTACATCAAGTAAATCTGCTGTATGACCAAAGGAAATGAAAGAAAAAAAAAACATTTGTGGAGAAACTATCCACTGATAGCACTTCAATAAAGTTCTATAGTAGAAGGTCTCGAGGCCATCTTCTTTTCAGACGCCTCGGAGGGTTATCAGGAAGCAAGTTGAGAGACTAGCGGATTCAAGTGTGTATGGAGCTTTTCATGGAAGGATAGGTATCTAGTTTGGGCCAAATCAGCAACATATGGATGGATGAGTTTGTTTGTGACATAATAAGGAGCATTGATGATTTTGGATTGTAAGGATTGGATACGAGATGATTTGGATGGCTTAGTAGAGCCTCAAAGCTCAACTCCTTATGCCCAAAAAGGTCTGATAACTGTCATGTAAATGAGTCTTTTGTAATTAATTGGGGGCTTTGCACGTTTGTCCAGTAATAGAATATAGATATATAGAGAAAAGGTAGTGAAGATGGAATGACTGGAATATTTTATGTATTTTAAACTGTTTGAGATTAAGAGAATAGATGGAGAGTAAAAGTGGTCACTACGTTAGTCGATAAGTTATAATGTTAGTCCATACTTATTAGTCAATCTAGTTGTTTGATTTTAGAAAGTTTATTTGTATATCTATGGTATATATGTCGATTTGACAATAAAGTATTGTTTCTTACAAGTCAAGCCTACTGTTGTCAACTAGGGGAAGGTTGCCGGAAAGAGAAGACCAGGAAGATGAAGAGTATTTTGGTTAGCCAGCCTGCGTAAATGGTATGTGCCGTGTAAATTCAGAGTATGTGTGGTCAATGGATCTTGCTACTAAAGAAGAAGATAATTATAATGAGATGTAGAGAAAAATTGAATGTTGTTTCCAAATATGCACTTTTGCAAATTATATATTTCCATCAAAATCTGCTCTATCGGTAGTTTAATCCATAGAGATACTATCACAATAGTGTACTGAGTTCGAAAGGAAATTAAACGTAGTTTCCAAATATTGCCAGAGTTTCAAATATAAATTTTTTTTTGTTTATTTATTTCATATTATTTTATATTAGCTTCTATGGCTAATCGGACGTTTCTAGTGTGGAAGCCCTAAATTTTGCCTAAATCAATACAGCGGGATAACTTATTGTGTCGCTGAGTTGCTATGCCGAAGGTTCCGGGTACAAATTTGGCATAGATTTATGATATATAGGTATAAATTATTAGATCTCTTAACAGCCGCGGGTGGACCCTGTGGGGATCTGACGACCTTCCCGGGGCTTCTAAAAAGTGGGTAACATTGATTGAGGGGAAGGTTGTCGTTTGAGCGCGATCTTAGACAAATCACCACCCTGAACAATCGTTGTCCTTGAAAAAGTACAGTCTCTACCATATAATGGATCCAAGACCTTCACCGGTTTATTCATTTAACATCACTGTATGTTGCCATGGTTTATTGGGCGATGCTACAGAGGTAACCCTATTTCCTATACAGGTTTAATGAGAATAAAGATCTTGAACGAGAACCCATAAGAAGGACGGCTGATTTTTTATTCACTTAAAAAAGCCTGATTTGATGTTATTTGTTAACTGGGCTGTGAATCGGCGATCTTGGGCATAGTAGGCTGTTATGCTAACCTCTACTCCGCAGGTCACCGTTACCTTTAAATATTTATTCTCGAACCTCTGTACCTTTTACCTTAGAGAGGATAGGCGTTGGACCGGTTCCAGGGAACGCTCATATCGGGGAAGGATGGGACATTAGCTTCGGATTTAAGATATAACTCAATGAGAGGAATGGAGTGAGCTATCTAGTGTCCTTAATTCCGATCGTTGGGTTTTATTAGCGCGTTTAGCTAATGTAAGAGCGGTAGTAATAAAGCCAGGAGAGGGTTGTCTTCCAAAAGGGCGGAGTCATTAGTTCAAGCGATTTAGGTCCTTCCTCACTGAGAAAATTCGCACTTTTTTATATTTTATTTTAGATAAAAAATATTATATTTGTCTTCTGTTAAATACAAGTTTAGTTAGGTGTCCTTCAATTATGTTAAACAAGAGGTGCCTCTGTGAGCAATTCCCTCACATTGCGATTTATGTCATTATTTCCTTTTAACTTTAACTTACTATTCAGGACACAGGGTGTAAGGAATAAATATTATATAAATATCATTAGAAAAATCAAAAATAAATTATACAAAAATATTGTTCACTTCATTAACAAAACTTTAATAAAAAATGTTTCAGACGCAGCGGAATCAAATAAAGGAACGTTAAGAGTGTCTTTGAAAGGGAAATTCTGCAGTGAATACAATTTTTGGAACGTAAAGGCTTTAGTCAACTTCAACATCGAAAGCGCTACTCTTTCTCATTATATAGAATATCACGTTTAGAAACATTACATGAGGTATTAATTACTTTCACTGCGATAATTTGACTATTAAATGCGAAGGTTAAGGTAGGCTAGTAATGCTCTTGGGGTTAGTAACGAATAAGTGCTGAGCTAAATAGTAAACATACGGATAGCAGACCGAAATGTAGGTGGGAGTATTTTGTCAAGAGTGATTTAAAAGATATAGATTTGGGTTCAGGGACGGAAGTTGGTAAGCGAAGTCTGGCATCGAGACTTCTTGTTCACTAATCTATTGATTATTATCTTAAACAAGTCCTAAAAAAATTCATTATGACAATAGTTTGAAAAAAAATCAAGAATAACCAAAATGTAACTGATTTAATTCGGAATAACCGTAGCTTTAAATTAAAAACTTTTATGTCACCGCTATAACCCACAAAGGTTCTTGAGGTCAGTGCATAATAGAGGCTGTACTGTTTCAGCGGTTCTGCTGAGAAATGATCTGTCAGAGACAGATTTTCTAGCTGGGTGAACCCAGGAGCGTCTGTAGATCCCACAGGATACATCCATGGCAGTGAAGAAATTGAATAATTTATTTCTCACATTTGAACCCAGAACCTTTACAATCCCAACTCAGTACTCTGCATATTATGCTACTTTCTTAAAATTAGTTTAATCTGAAAACTTTAAAATGGTTGAATCCTGCTATTCTTCTCCGGAATCCTCATCTGGATGATATGACTTCACTATTTTTCGGCTAAACGGTTTGGATTTTATTAATTATTTGTAGCTTTGGAAGAATTCTAATGTTGTCTGATGACCTAATTTATTACAGTATTGTGTTGTATAACTTTATTTTTTCATTTCATTGAAAGTTGCAGGGAATCGTTTTATCAAGAAATCGTGCAGTAACGTTGTAATGTGCAGGTATTGTTGTTATTATTATTTATAATTATGGGTAGTGCAGTGGTTCAGTCCTAGAGCTCTAAGCTAACGTGCACCGCCTTTACATATCAAGATTTCACAACAAGATGTCAAAACCGGCTATGGATCTTGTGAAATCTGGAGTTTGGATCTCATGGGGGTTGACCAGTCTCTAAGAAGTTGGTTCTCTATACGGGAAAACCTAGCGCGATCTATTACATATCCTCCTGGTACAATCGTTGCACAAGAAATATAGTCTGTGTTCTAAATCACGTAATGAAACCCAAGACCAATTCTTACACCCCATTTATGGGTTATGGTGTTACAGGTTATATTTTAACAAGCTTTTGCCCGCGAATTCGTCCATGTTGATTTTGAATACAAACTTGAGTTTAAATGGAGGGAGAATCAACTTAAATTAAAGTTATACTCCATAATATTCACAATGACTTAAAGCATTTGTGAATTCAGCCAGCCTACTAATTCTTATTCCTTTGTAGTTAGATTTTTATAAAATGTCCTATTCAATATTAAATGGCATAGTTACAGAGCTGTTCATGTGTTTTCGATTGAAATCCAATTTGAAAATCCAAAAGAATAATCTCTTGAATTCAAATGTATACTCGGATGATATTAGAGGTATCTGTGAGAAAAAAAAAAGTTTCTCCTTAACCACAGCTTCTATATTTTTTTTTGCAAAACTTTTACCTGCATTCTAGTCCCATTACACAATTTTGGAGGTTCTAAATTTCGGAGTAGTATTACAGGTGCCCCAACTTATGTTAAGTTTATGTGCTGGCAGACCAGATTGATTTAAAGTATTCAAAAATTCTGAGGGATAGCGCAAGGCTTCCTCAATTTCGACTACTGATTCTATTGACTTGTTCTCAATCCGCTCGCCTTCGAATGTCCATAGAAGCATATCATTGAATTTAGATGCATTCTCATTTTTACCCCTTAAATAATTATTATTATTTCATCCCCTATTTTTAACTTTTAGGGGTCGATTTTCGAAAAAAAAAAAGCACGACATTATAAAATGTAGGTAATGTCCGAATTTCAGGTATGTAGTTTATGGCGTTTGGGCTCTGCGATCGTCTTTCAGTCTGGTCAAAATCTTTTATATGCATCGATAACGTACTTTTAATAATAATAATAATTAATAATAATGTGTTTGGGTTAGGGTTAGGGTTTTCCGCGTTTAACTGCGAGGTTTTTTACACCATTTTCTTATTGTTTGATGACAGTTGTATTGTTCCTATAGGTGTTTGTCTATTTATTGGTATGTCCTAGATGCAATTATAAGTTTATACAAAAGAATTATGTTAGGTTATATATACATATATATTTTTTCTTTTCTTTTTTCTCTCTTTTTTTTCTCTCTCTTCCTCTTTTTTTTTATTTATTTTGCTTTTAGTAGTGAAAATATCAACTTGATTCCCTACTATTACCAATTCTTATACAAAAAACACGTTTTTAAACGAAAATTTATATATTTTTAATTATTAAAGAATATATGAGAGAAAATAGTTGACTGGATGATAAAATGGAGAACGGAAATAGTTGGGGGTGCAGTCAAAAAAACACTAATTAAGTACTAGACTTATATTTAGTAAGTGCCGACGTTTCGACCTACAGGGTAGCTCATCTTCAGGGCGATTTGGAGAGAGGAGCTGACTGCACCCTCCAACTATCTCCGTTCTCCATTAAAGAATATAATTTAAAGAAAATTATATATGCACGAGTTCAAATAAAATATACATTACATTTACTTTACTTTATTATATTTTATATATTTATTTTAGTTGCTTAAAACAAGCTAAGGTTTACGTAAAGCAAGTCGACAGAAACTTCCGTAGCCCAGGTAAATTTTAAGTTCGATGCACAAAGTCTCAAGGCGATTATATAAAACGATCCTAACTATTCAGGTCTGTTCTAAGAAATATTATTATGATATTTAATGGTACAATTATATTGTTTTCCTGCAAACATTGAGTAATGCTATCCATTACTCAGCTAAAACAGGTGTGGATAGTTCAACTTTCCCTCACTAGTGAGGAAAAGTAACAGCCTCCTAGATCGAATATGACAATCAACACTGTTATTTTAAATGTTAAATGGCGGTATTATGATATTATTTATTTTATATTCCTAAAATGTTAAAATAAATAACCATTATTTACTTTTAGCTATAATAACGCCAGTAATAATAAACCAAATATTTTTAATTATTGTAACAACTGTACAATAAATATAACTATAAATAATTAATAAACCCTAACAATTCTTGCAATTGTCAAGATATAATAATATATGTTTATTTTATTTTTGTAAGCGTTATCAGAACATTATTTTCTAAATAATAATAAATAAATGTTTCAATGAGTAAACCGTCCTGGAGTTATAATTTGCATGGTTAGTAATAGAAAATTGTAAGAGATAGTGCTAGTGTAGTTCTAACAAATCTAAAGTTTCACCTTTAATTTCTTAATTTTTAAATGGTTGGAGGAAAAATGTAATATTTAACACGTTAGAAAAGTTCTTATAACAACCTCGCCTTCGGCTCGTGTGGTAAAATTCACTCGGGTGTAATAAAGTGCTCTGACATCGCACAGGATTGGGGCCGCCATTTTATGTCTCCTTCATTTGGATGCGTGACCAAGGATTTTATACTCCCTTTAAAAAATCCTATGGCTTCCTGCCAGGCTTCAATTATATTTCTTAGCACTATTGGTTCACAATTATTTCTTCACTGGGGAATGCTATTTTAATTTTCATCTAAATGCTGCATTTTCTCTGAATTTTCTTTGATCATCAGGCCTGTAATTTTCTTTAGTCCTTTTTCATATTTTTTCTCCAATTTGTAATGCATTCACTCGCTGCTGAGCACTTCAGTCCTCGAAGAGCGATAGCCTTTCCTGTCTCCTCCATCCGTCTCTGTCAGGCCCAAGCATCCCACCGCTCTACACCTTCCCCCTTCCGATCGCCTTCCGTATTGTCCAGGCATCTGGGATCTGGCTTTCCCCGCCTTCTTCCCATACCTCGGCTTCCAAAAGAAGAGTTTTCTAGGTATTCTCGTTAAGCCCGTCGAATCCAAGTCCTCCAACCATCATAGTGTATTGAGCTGAAGGACACAGTATCTTTTAACCATTAAGATTCTTTTATTTCCTATTCTCCATCGGCCTTCAACTTTAATGCATACATTTAATCAGAACTCTCTCATACATGCAGTCTCATTATATTTTTAAATATTAAGAAAAAAATAATCGATAAGTTGAAAAATTAAATTACAAAATCAAAACAGTGTAACATCTCTTACTACACTGAATAGCACGTGAATGTTTACAGACAACTGTTGTATATCGTTACTGTTAAGAATGAAAATAACATTATCACGATGTTTTATAGAATTAAATAAAAATAACAATTACAATATCGTTTGTTGGCCTTGTATATTGGGAATAAAATGGTCCTGTTGGAGGTAAAAGAACTAATTTTTTAAACAGTGTTAAACAATTTATAATATAATGTAAATGTATGTTTATAAACAAGTATATTTAGTCGTTATTTAAGGGGTTAATTCATTAATATCCACTCGGGCCATTTTCTTCCTTAAAAATGATATATAATTCTATTTTGTACGATTAGTGGTTTCTTGTAATAATAAGTGGTAAGTGCAGCTGAGTGACTATCTTTAGTTATGGGGCGAGGGATAAGTAAAAACCGATGCTACATACAACAGAAAAATGATTATTATATGTACAAACTAGAGCAGTTTGTACGTACACGAGTTTTGTAGATATTAAGTTTATACTTAAGTTTATTAATGCTGGTTTAACCGTAAAGGGTATATAATAGGGATGTGCTATTGAACACGTATTCACGAATTTCTACGTCCACACTGCTATTTCATTTTTTATTTTTCATATTTACCGCTTCAGATTTTTATTGCCCTATTCTCGGCCTGTCTTTTCTCAGTCTCCAACTTTCCTTCATACGTTCACTGGCACGTTTCCTTTGATTCTCTATCCAACTGCGTCCAACCTTTTCTAATCATCTTGCCTTCTTCAGTACAGGGCGTGGTTGTCTTCTTCTTCCAGAAATAGTCAAATATTTGCTTGGTCAATCTGTTCTAGTTCATTCTATATAGATGCCCGAAAAGTGTAAGCCACCTCTTCCGCAAAATATCCGAGATTCTTTTCACTTTCTTTTAGATTTCTCTATTACTTCGTAGTCTTTCACCCGACGTTAGTCTGAACTGCATCCATGATTTTTCTTAGAATTCTACTTTCCAGGACTTAGTTTATCGAGAGGAAACTTACAGTTTTTATCAGCTTCCTTTGAAATATCTAAATAAGAAATCTTCAAGGTCCCTCAGAGCTCCATAAAGAAGTCTCAATCCCATAGAAGAGCATTAATCAAATATAAATTTAGTCAAAATAATTTATCTTATTTATTTTCTCATTATGAGTAAAGTAGTCTGTCGTTAGAAAATACATTAGTACTCAGTGACAGTGATAATGGTCCTGGATTCTAATTCAGCTCTGTCAGATAAATTATTTAATTTATTAACATGCACAAGAGGGCTCTGTGGGATTCGCAGACCCGCCTGAGGCTTATCCAGCCTCTATAAATTGGATACTTATAATGGTGGGAGAAACTTGTCTGTTGAGAGTGACCTAGGATAAATCGTCAATGCACGACTCTATACGAACTGAACCCGAGACCTTTCATTATCCGAAAAGAATGAGGTTTTTGTTTTTTTTAACAAACAAATTTTTCATTATATTAGTGTTTTATGTGGAAATTTTCTCTGCTATTATTTCTTTGGCAGCAAGCATTTTCAGAATCCTTGGTCCAAATTTGGATTTATGCAACTGATATTCAGACGTTAGATCTTGTTAATATTACGCAAAGAACATACCTACTAGTATCATGGTTGACGCATTCAGTGCCATTTCCTGCTATTTCCGGTTCTACTAAATGCCCTGAATTAAGAGTCACGATTAAATCTTCGCACTTTCACCTTACTTCCCACCGCACAACCCAGATTACAACCAAGATGGCGGAGAACAATGGGGACGAGCCCCGGAGGCGTTTAATTGCGGATCTAACGGGAGAGAGCGATGTTGATATTGATGAACCGTCAAAGAGCGCTGATATATCCGCCCCCTCCACGAGGTGCCATCGCCCCCCTGATTAATGTCTACTTGGAATACCCGCAGACAATATCTCCTTGGAGCAATCTCTTCCAGTGTTTCCTACCCCCAACAGTTCACTGCATATCCCTCTAAGGCTGGGCTAGTTGTATGTCTTGTTTGATTGATCGTTGATTAGGATAGGCTCAATCTCTGTAGAATAGGGAGCTGGATAGCTCAGTATGGAGAGTGCCGAGTTGCTATGCTGAAGGTTTTAGGTTCAAATCCCGCAGTGGGTGATTAACTAATTAGCCTGTTAACTGCCTCGGGTTTACACTATGGGATCTGCAGATCCTTCTTGGGCTCACTTGGGATACAGCATCCAGTTTTAAATCGATGCTTGTATTTTTTGTACATGATACAATACTTTAAAAAACATTTCTTAATTGTTCTGATTGTTTGTTCATTTAACGTCACTTTATGCTGCTATGGCTAATCGGAAGATGCTACAGTGGGAGCTCTAAATTTTGCCTACCTAGGCTTAATTAAGATAGGAATTTTTAACGAGTACTTGACATCGGACAGGCTCGGGACCCCCGTTTATCGTCCCTTCAGAAGGACGACGTAACTGAGGATTTTTTACTCCCCTAAAAAAATTCTAGGGCCACCTGCCGAGCTACGAACTGGAGATCTTGGGCTTAGTAGTTTGTTACGCTAACCATTATGTTCTGATTGTTATTTACATCTTAAATATGAATAGTTCAATGGGTGGAGTGCTGAGTTGATATGCTGAACTTTCTGGCTGTGGCAGATAAATTATTCAATCTGCTAATAGCCATGGAATCACCCTGTGGGATCTACAGACCCTCCTGGAGCTCACCAAGGTTCTGCAAAATGGGTACTTTTAATTGTGAGAAATAGCTTTTTTTGCATGGTCTCAGAAAAACCACTCTCCTGCTCATCCATTGTCCTAGAAATAGTCCTAACATGCTCTGAACCCAAGACCCTTCACGAGCTGTAGTGCAGTTTTTTTTAATGCTAATTATTTTATATGTACATTAATTAATTCAGAGCAAAATATAATTATAATTAATTGCAATTTTTGTTATTATTATTTGTTTTTTCAATGTGACATGGAAAATCGAGATGATCGTTTATGCCATAGATATGAATATACAGTTAATATCCATTCTTCTAGAAATATAGAATAGTCTCATCAATGATCTTGATAGTAATTTTAATGGTATCTTGATCAGGATAAACTAAGGTTTACCTATCTGTTTTTTATCATTCTCCAAGATTTTATTTATAAACAACTGCAATATACAATAAGTAATGATCAATATATACAATGATAACATCTTGTACGGCTCCTAAAAGACTAAATAATTTATCTGCCTCAGCCGGACTTCGGCATAGCAACTCAGCACTCTAGCACCACACGTTTTCCCATAATTAAGGTCACCAACGTAATGGAGGCTGGATGAGCTCTAGGATAGTCTGCAAATGTCACAGCGTCCATATTTGGCTACTAAAAGATTGAATAATTTTTCTGTTGCAACCGGTCTTGATCCAAGAATCCTCAAATAATTTGTTTGATACCATATCAAACCACAATAATTTGTTTGATACCCACTTTAAAAAAAAGTAGGGATAAATAAACAATGAACAAGACAATAAAACCAAGAATCCCTCAACCTCAAATAATAAACGAGTTTATCTTAAGAAGGGAACTTTGCATTGAGCTCCGATGTTAGTGGCAAAAAAACTACAACATAATAGGCGTCACATAGAAAAAAAAATAGTACCATTACAACCCATGAAAGGCTTTGGGTTCAGTAAATTAGTAAAAGTGTACTATTTCTAGGACAAGGTACTGTTTCTGAGCAGAGAAGTCCAGGATCATGCTCAACCAGGATCATGGCTCCCTCCCAATGAAGCTGAGTGAGCATTAGGAGGGTCTTTAGTTCCTAAAGGGACCATATATGACTATTAAATTAAATATTAACATTAATACAGATTAAACAATTTATCTATTATATTGTATGAAGACAGAAAACCAAATCGGACTACAAACCACCTTCTTCGTGTTACCAATATATGAACCATCTGTTTCGTTTTGCTTTATTAAAAAAAAAAAAAAGATATACCAATTTTATTTTTAATGATTCAGCCTCACATCAATTACAAATTAATAATTCTATAACCGTTCTTTAAGAATCGAGACAAAATAATAAATTAATAGAAAAAACTATTGTTGACAAGGGGGTTTGTTAGGCCAGTGACAATTTATACAGTGCTTCTTTAAGATAATAAATTCGAACAATAATGACATTAGGATATAAATTACTATATTGTTTTTGAACTGATAAAAAATAAAGGGACTTGATGAACTTAGTTCCGGGTAAATGCAATAAATATTCATGGGAGAGGAAGGTATAGTCTTGTATAAGCTATTGGTTCTAAGAACAATCAGAAACAAATTGCGAAGTATTCGAATGCAATACCGCCTAGAATTTTATTACATTACATTTTATAAACTCTTCCATTTCACTAAACTAGTAATCATAAAATAAAATATCGGAATAAAAACGAGAGAATAAGTAATGTAGAAAACATAAACTTCTCGGCATGAATTAACTGTATGTTGTTAGAAAAAGTATTTGTTCCAAAACCTATAAACAAAAATTTCTGAATTATTTTTAAGAACGAGAACTACAAAAATTAGTTGACCGTAATTGGGTTCTAATTTAATTAAATTTAATATTTATTTTTCATTGTTATTGCTTCATTTTTTAGAATTTATCATCCCTACCCAATTTGTGCATTCTCTTATTTAATTTAGTTTCACTTTATATATTCGCTTTAATTACTTTAGTTTCACATCTCTTTTTAAACGTGTTCATATTAATTTGTATATTTTAATTTAGTTATATAATCGTCTATTAAATTTACAGTTAATAAATTAAATTAAAATACCCTTAATTACCGCCTTCGCAATTGAATTATATTAACCTTTCAACTCCGACTGCGTTCTTAGTTCTTACAATCATCCTCACACTTATATACCTGTGACCGCCAATACAAAAACAATTAAAATTCATCAATAAGGACTGCCGACAGCAGTGAATCTTTATTTAAAAATTCATCATATGGATCATCATTACTGACAGTTGTAGACCATTTTCAACCTCATATACTGTACTTACGATTAAGAACGCTCCTATCAAATAATCAAATTTAAATACTTTATTATTTATTAGGAAGTACTCGACAATTAAAAATTGAATATAGCTATTATGTCTACTATAGGTAATAATCCTATCAATTCTTTTTACATTTTTGAATATCAAACCTTACCTCATCTCGCATTTACACTGATTTTTCAAATAGTTTTCATTGAATTGTTTAATTAGAATATTAATAACAATACTTTGTGATTTATGTAGTACTATGTCATTCGTTAACTCATTAATTAATTAAGTTTGTTTAGTCGCGGACCTGGACTGCCCGCCAGATGGAACGGACAGATCATTGCCTCTAAAATCGGGAATACTGTACCGCCAAAACCAAGGAGAGGGGGAGCGACGCTATCGAGTCACTTCACTCGCTATTAGATCGCCGAGCGGACTAGTTCTATCAGCCCTTCGCAGCTAAGATCATCGCACACTGCCGCCTAGTAATCCGCTTTCAAGCCGCTATTCCTGTGAGGACGTCCAGAGGTTTCAAGATTGTCACTCGCCAGAAGCTATGCTGAGGTGCTAATTGAGTATACATCACACAAATTGTAAGTCACATTTCATTACCATAAGGCCTCAAATTGTCAACAAACTTTTCTCCTGATGATCAACGTATTACATGGTACCAACCGGACAGTTCAAGTTAATTCATGATATCATACTCATTGCTCCTTCATGCCGTGATCACTGGCGAAGATAATAATTATTCGCACATCTTCGCGCCTTATTGAAATCTGCATTACAACGTTCAATTTCATTTTGTAGTTATTATATCTTTGGCCATTATGCTGGCATGGAGCATTTCTGTTATTGTTAATTATCGCCCCAATTCATGTTAATCATTTGTTCTTCTTTTTTTGTTTAAAATTAATTTGTTCATTAGATCGCTAAGTTACATGTTTAATTTTAAGTTAATTTTGTAGACGCTATTACTAATTTGTATCTTCTTTTACATGCATATTTAATAGTATTTAAGAAATCTCGCATGTTATTTAAATTAATAAATCAAACGCTTTGTTAATATCTGAGACTTCATTCAAATTCCCGTGGTACTTCCATTGCTTCCTATCAAAATTATTCAGTCTAATCACGCCTAAACATTTTGGTGCCGTAAAACCCGGGAATAATTACGATCTCAGATATTAACATAGTTCAAAAAGGCATTGCGCAACAATAGGTAGGTTTGTTTCCTTGTAGTGGGGATATCCGGATCCGCTGTTACTTATGTGAATCACACAGGAAATATAGCGTCTTTTCAGCCTTGTCAAAAGCAAATATTAATGTATGCATGCAGACTTTAATTATTAATTTACAATATTATATTCCAAAGTATAATTATTAGTGATAATTAAGCATTTATATCATATCATCTCTTGTAAATTCTTTTATTTTGCATAATCTAATTGTTAATTTGCAATATTATATATTCTAAGGCATGAATATTATAGGTAATTAAGTATTCAAATAATATTATCTCTTGTAAATTATTAATTCTCTTTCAGCTTTCTAGTAAATTGTATAAAATCAAAATGGCTAATCGTCGCCAAGCTAGAGTTAAAATTGTGTCCCAAACAATATTATTAGGATTGTTTACCCAATTTCGAATTTTCGCCGACGAATGTAAAGAGGCAATGGTCGCCAATGAAGGGGCAGTAGTTAAAACGCAAATTGACAAATTAAAGCAATTAATAGACGAAATGAGAAAAACCCATAATGCCGTAATCACCGAATACATTAATGATGAGATACCTGTTCCTTCCGATCTTATGGATCAATTCATTCGAGCGCAAACCGAGGCTATGGACTTAGAGGTCCAATCATTGGACCGCTCAGTTACCACACGTGTCGCACCTCGGGTACCGGAAGTTCGGCTGCCCCCCCTTGATTTACCGAAATTTAACGGAGATATCACGCAATTCCAGAATTTTAAAACCACTTATATTCCGCTTATACACCGCAATAAGGACATCGATGACGGACTTAAGCTAACATATCTAAAGAGTTGCCTTTCTGGCGAAGCCTTAGCCGTCATAAGCCATTTGGATACTCTGGGCTCAAACTATTCTATCGCCTGGGCCGCCCTAATTGCTTGGTATAACAATCAAGCGGCGTTCGCGTCTCGGATACTTCATGAAATGTTAAATTTCCAACCCATCGCAAAAGGCCCTGGAATCCGTTCTTAAATTATTTTCTGAATTGGGTCACCAATTAACCGTGACTAACATCCCTGACTTGGAAGACTATTTTTTATTTTTCTTAACCTTCCGGAGTTTAGACCCCGTTACTCAAAAGGAATTTAAGTTACAATATCCTGAGGACTTCCCTACGTTTTCTGAGCTGCTCAATTACATCACGCGACTTCAAATTGCTACCGCATCCGTGTCGGAATTACCACCGTCAGATAATCGCCGTCGACCGTCACCTAAGAGGAAAGAGCACCCCCTATGCATCGGCAACCGCAATCTGTCAATCGCTCTGCTCGTGTATTCGCAGCTGCGCTGCGGTGTACTTATTGTCAAGAAGCCCATAACCTTTATCAGTGCCGAGAATTTAAAACCTTATCCGGTCGGGATCGCCTAGGGTTTGTTCGTAAAGAGGGCTTGTGCATCAATTGCCTCGGACAACACCCACCGGATAAATGTCAATCCACCCAGCGTTGTCATTTTTGTCAAGGTTTCCACCACACCTTGCTCCATCGGGGCATCACCGGATCACCATCGCGTTCGGAGCCATCCATTAGCTCCCCCCTGGGTTCCCCTCGGTCAAATTCGCCAAATATTAGAACGCTTCCACCACGCCGCTACTCTGCTCAACGTCAAATATACAATAACCAGAGTCACCGATCCTCCCCGGCAGTTCAGACGTTACACGCGTCATCACCACAACCCATGCACGGGTCGCCTGTCCTAGCCACTACACGGGATACGTCCTCTCGCAACTATTTGACAAGCCAAGCAGCGCAGGAACCCATTTCCTTCGACGCACCGTTATGTTACCAGAACCCGTCGCCATCCTTCCGTCCGTATCAACCGAACCCACATCGATATCGCCGCTTGTCCGAAGAAATCACTGTGCGCTCAGCATCGCCCCCGGACAAATTAAGAATTTCTCAATGACCCAATTCTTCCGACGTATCGCCGCCTTCCTCTCGCGCCCGACCTCAATGCTCGCCTATCGTGGTCGAAAAGGATGTTTCCTTGTTACACCGCCGCTATCAATTACTACGCAACCATGCCGCCGATAATTCTATACCGCTAACTACCGTCTCGCATCGATCGCCATTAACTATGCTAGGGTCCTCGGGGGGCATGACACCGTCACTGTTGCCCACCGCGCAGGTCTCAATATCGCGTTCTGATCACCAAGCTCAGTCATTCCGAGCCTTGTTAGATTCTGGAAGCCAGGTGAGCTTCATCACCATCAGGGCCGTGTCTTATCTGGGCCTCCCCGTATCATCATCCCCAGTCGGGGTAAGTGTCCTGGGGGGATCGTCGAACCTATCCTGCCCCGGGTATACCACCGCAACCATTCAGGTTCCGGACTCTGATCCGTTAAGCTTTCAGTTATTCGTGATCGAAAACATAACCCATTCACTTCCGGCCATGCCTGTGGACTTATCACCCTGGCCGTACATACGGGAACTCCCGCTCGCCGATCCATCGCTATGCCATCCTGGCCCTATAGATCTCCTCTTCGTAGTCGACGCCCTCCCACGAATCCTCCTCGGAATCGAACCATCGCCTAAGGGTGGACCCACGGCCTTGAATACCATATTTGGATGGTGTTTCATGGGGGAATGTCGTCCTCGTCGGACATAGCGCCATATTACCTGGGCCAAAGAAGTAAAAGATAATGAAGGCAAGACTTTTCGCCCCCCACTTCGTCCCCGTCGTGCTCAATCTCCCGCAGATCTAACACCCAATTCCCCTTCACCTATCGCTAATACTGTCGCTCCCGAGCGTCACGAATTATCAGTATTTAACGCCCTCACCAATGTCCAATTAAACCTTGACCTCCAACGCTTTTGGAACCTCGAGGAGGTCACAGCCACTTCACCTCGTTTCTCCTCCGAAGAACAACGATGTGAGGAATTATTTAGAACATCCGTCTCCCGCGATGCCCATGGTCGATACATAACTCTGTTACCTCTAAAATCGCTCGACTTGGGGGAATCTCGTTACAGAGCAGTGAAACAGTTTCATCGACTCGAAACCCGCCTTCATCGGGAGCCCGCGTTACGTGAAGCCTATCTCGCGTTCATGCGAGAATACTTGGAGTTAGGCCATATGTCTGCCGTTCCTGAGCCTGATGACGCTTCCGGTATCACATACTACCTCCCTCATCATCCTGTACACCGCCCTGACGATCCGCCCTCTAAAATTAGAGTGGTGTTCAACGCTTCGGCTCAATCCTCAAATGGAAAATCACTAAATGATATTTCTTTTACCGGGCCAAAGTTACAATCAGATATTGTCACTTTAATTACTCGCGCTCGAACGCACCGATACATTTTCACTGCCGACATTCGGCAGATGTATCGTCAGATACTAGTGCCTCCCAAACATCAAGATTTACAAAGAATCGTATGGCGATTCTCACCCGATGAGCCGATCCGCTCTTATCGCCTCCACACGGTCACGTACGGTGTCAGCACCTCCCCGTTACTTGCTATTCGAACTCTTCAGCAATTAAGTCATGATGAAGAGGCTCGTTTTCCTCACGCCGCCTCCGTTCTTCGCAAGGACACGTACGTAGATGATATTATTACTGGAGCCTCTACGTTGCCAGAAGCCGTTCAATTAAGAGACGATCTCATCGCTCTATTGCAATCCGGAGGTTTCGAACTCCGCAAATGGGCTACGAATCATCCTCAAATTCTATCCAATCTCGCAGCCGAGCATTGTCGTGTGGGGACTCATTCATTCGAATTCTCTTCCGAAGATGGTTCGTATGGTCAGCTGACACAGATACTTTTTCTTATCGCGTGTCTTCTGACAAACTTCCCGCAACCAAACTTCTTATTCTTTCCAAATTAGCTCGCATTTATGACCCTCCTGGATGGTTAGTTCCCGTGACATTCACCGCTAAGTTATTAATCCAACGTTTATGGGTCGGACACCCTGATTGGGATGAACCCGCTCCCCCTGATATAAGCCGGGATTGGAACTCCTTTCAAGAAGAACTGGAAACAGTATCTCACGTTTCTATCCCTCGCCGCTTTCCTTATTATCAAGAGTCGCGCAGTTGCCAACGCCTAGTTGCCTTTTGTGACGCTTCCGAGCTGGGTTACGCCGCCGCTATATATTTGCATTCCACCTCCTCTTCCGGGGAAATCGCCGTCAGCCTCTTAATGGCCAAATCCAGGGTAGCCCCCTTGAAAAGAGTATCACTCCCGCGATTGGAACTATGTGGCGCTCACCTCCTTGCTAAGTTAACCGCCAAAATTACAGAAATGTTTTCCCAGCCATTCGAAGACCTGATAGCCTTTTCAGACTCCGCTGTAGCTCTCGCCTGGATGCGTGGCGAACCCCACCGTTGGAAAACTTTCGTAGCAAACCGAGTAACGGAAATTCAAGAAAGCATACCCCCTTCTCAATGGCGCCATATTGACGGCAAGGACAACCCTGCCGACTGCGCTTCTCGCGGGATTTCTCCTAAGGAATTAGCCAATCATGACTTATAGTGGAAAGGTCCATCCTGGCTCTCTCAACCGCCATCTTCATGGCCTACCTCGCGCATCGACGTGCCTCCTGGTCTCGTTTATTCTGAACGGCGAACCACTCATAAAATTATCTCATGCACCGCCCATACCACTCTTAATTTAGAGAACCGCTATTCGTCTGTTTCTCGGCTGCAACGCGTCACTGCGTGGGGTCTCCGCTTCGCACATAACGTCAGGAACGCCGCGTGCCGCTCTACCGGGTTTCTCTCCGCCGCTGAGCTATCTGCCGCTCTAGACATATTAGTTAAGGCAATTCAACAAGTCGCTCTCACAAATGAATATCAAGCAGCCGATGACCTTACATCAAAATTGCATCTTAAACGTACTCTGCAATTATTCATCGATCCGCGGGGGGTCCTCCGCGTAGGTGGACGACTCCATCATGGTCCACAACCGTTTTCCGCTAAACATCCGGCCTTGCTTCCTAAAGATCATCCCTTTACCAACTTAGTCATTGATCAAGCTCACTGTCAAAATTTGCACGCTGGTCCCTCTGCTACGCATTCCTATATTCGTCAGCGATTCTGGATATTGGACGGGAGAAACGTAGTTCGGCATCGCCTCGCTAAATGCAACAAATGTTTCCACGTTAAGCCTCAACCACTCATCCCCACCATGGGACGCCTGCCCCGTGATCGTATCACACCCACATACCCATTTTCAAAGGTAGGAATTGATTACGCAGGTCCTTTTTCTGTATCTTCTGCTCGCATCCGAGGATGCCGCGTAACCAAGGCATATATCTGTGCATTTGTTTGTTTCACCACTAAAGCCATTCACCTAGAACTTACATCCGAACTATCCGTCGCAGCCTTTCTAGCTGCCTTTGCTCGTTTTTGTGGTAGACGGGGACGTCCTTCAGATGTCTACAGTGATAACGGAACCAACTTTATAGGAGCTAGCCGTCAAATCAGCGAAGTCGGTCGTTTCTTCCGAGACGTGAATACTCATGAAACCATTGTTCGACATTCCTCGCGCGAGGGCATTCAATGGCATTTTATTCCTCCCAGGGCTCTCCATTTCGGGGGTCTTTGGGAAGCCGCGATTAAACCTACTAAACGCCATCTCCGTACCGTAATGGGTATTCAGGTTTTATCATTCGAGGAATTCTTCAACCCTACTTACTCAGATTGAAGCCGTACTCAATAGCAGACCCTTATGTGCGCTTTCATCCGACCCTCATGATCTAGAAGCCTTAACTCCAGGACACTTTCTTATCTGTCGACCGATAACCGCTCCCCCCACTCAGGACCTAACTGATGTGCCCATCAATCGCGTGGCACGATGGAAACTCACTGACAAGATCCATCAGTCTTTTTGGAAGCGATGGACCATCGAATATCTTCACACACTCCAGTAGCGATCCCGCTGGACGGAATCCGCTCCCGAACTAACTATTGGCGCTCTCATGCTGATCCAAACCGATAACTCGCCTAATCTGCGTTGGCCATTAGCCCGGGTTACCGAATTGCATCCCGGAGCGGACGGTATCGCGCGAGTCGCTAGCCTCCGAACCGCTTCCGGCATCATAAAGCGCCCAATCACCCGCCTATGCCCTTTACGATCTCAATAATGCCACTTTCGTGCCATGGGCGGGGGAATGTTTAGTCGCAGACCTGGACTGCCCGCCAGATGAAACGGACAGATCATTGCCTCTAAAATCGGGAATACTGTACCGCCAAAACCAAGGAGAGGGGGAGCGACGCTATTGAGTCACTTCACTCGCTATTAGATCGCCGAGCGGACTAGTTCTATCAGCCCTTCGCAGCTAAGATCATCGCACACTGCCGCCTAGTAATCCGCTTTCAAGCCGCTATTCCTGTGAGGACGTCCAGAGGTTTCAAGATTGTCACTCGCCAGAAGCTATGCTGAGGTGCTAATTGAGTATACATCACACAAATTGTAAGTCACATTTCATTACCATAAGGCCTCAAATTGTCAACAAACTTTTCTCCTGATGATCAACGTATTACATGGTACCAACCGGACAGTTCAAGTTAATTCATGATATCATACTCATTGCTCCTTCATGCCGTGATCACTGGCGAAGATAATAATTATTCGCACATCTTCGCGCCTTATTGAAATCTGCATTACAACGTTCAATTTCATTTTGTAGTTATTATATCTTTGGCCATTATGCTGGCAGGAAGCATTTCTGTTATTGTTAATTATCGCTCCAATTCATGTTAATCATTTGTTCTTCTTTTTTTGTTTAAAATTAATTTGTTCATTAGATCGCTAAGTTACATGTTTAATTTTAAGTTAATTTTGTAGACGCTATTACTAATTTGTATCTTCTTTTACATGCATATTTAATAGTATTTAAGAAATCTCGCATGTTATTTAAATTAATAAATCAAACGCTTTGTTAATATCTGAGACTTCATTCAAATTCCCGTGGTACTTCCATTGCTTCCTATTAAAACTATTCAGTCTAATCACGCCTAAACAAAGTTTGTCGTGAAAGGATTGATATCGGATTCGAGCCATATCAACAAATGGTTCAATGTGGATAGAGATGGCTTTATTCGTAACAAAGTAAGGAGCATTAAGGATTTTACAAACATTTTTGGATTTTAAGGATTGGATAAGATAGGATGACTTTGTGAGCCCCAAAACTCTTCAAGTCCAAATAGGTCTTAATAGTAGTCATATATATGAGTCTTGTTTGAATAATTTGGCGCTTAGAGAACTTTAAATGTTTAACTAAAATAAAATATATCAAGCACAACTTACATTTTACTGTAGTCAGGTCTAACACGATGTAGTAGAGACTGCTTGGAGAGCGGATGCCTAATGGGACACTAGTCTACTGACCAGTTAAATAAATAATCTAATAATTAATTTATAATAATTTAATAATTAATAATAGTGTATATATATAATTGAGGAGGGGAGTTGCAAAACTCGTTTGTTCCACAGGAACACGTTTTTCAGGAAACTCAAAAAACTTACCTCGTCTCGTAGAGTGGCCAGATAAAAAATTTTTTTTTTGCTTTCGAAAGGTACAGCTTCCCTGTGGAAGTGAGCTTGGAATGAAAAAAAATACTGATTTAATGATAACAAAAAAAAAGTAACTAAGTATGAAATGAGAATGTTTTTTCAAAAAAATGGAACGAACGAGTTTTGTACCTCACCTACTCAATTAAAATAATTTTAAAAATAGAATAATTAATCTACTAATTAACAATAGTGATAATTAATAATCAAAAAGGTGATCGCGATGTTACTTTATTTAAAATTACTATTATTGTCCCACCTCAACGTTGAGGACTGCATTTAATATATCTTAGACTGATAGTGTCTATGTAATAACAAATACTAACAAAGGAAATTAGGATGACCAGAGGTGTTAGTGGTATTTATTACAACCTTCTAAGCACAAGATCGCGCGTTCGAATCTCGGCAGGTGGCGAAAGGATTTTTAAAGGGATCAAAAGTTCCTGGTTATGCCGTCCTTAGGAAGAAACATAAAATATAGGTGGTGTCACCACGAACATGTGTGGTGTCAGCTACTTGTTGAAGAACACTATACTTATTGTACCTGGATATGAAAAAAATTAGGTATACCATTGTAGATTAGCCACAGCGGCATAAATTAATGTTAAATAAATAAAAAAATGAGTGCCAGTAATAAATAATAATAAAGAATAAACATAAGGCAGCATGCATTTAGCGTTACGCCACTTCGATCAATAGTGATAATAATAGATACACTGTTAAAAACATCTAATAATTCATGCATTGTTTTTATTACTTCTGACAATGGTAGAAAAAAAAACATGAACTTATTTTGTTTCAGTAATAAATTTTAGAGACTCTACTGTTTCTAAGACAACGGCTGAGCAGGGGGTGAAATGTCCGCGATCACGCCCAACCGATAGTTTCTTTGAGCCGGTTCAGTGTACTCATGGTATACATAGAGACTAGGTGCGCCCCAGGATGTACAGATCTACATACATCCGATAGGGTCCATCCATAGCTGTTAACTTATTAAATAGATCATCAAATCTGGATGTAAATCCTGGGCCTTCAGCATATTAATTCAGCACCAGTAAATGCATCTATCTTATGATGTAAATGTGCTTATAGTCCAATTTAATGTAATGACTCTAATAAGAGTAATGTAGATTAATCCCTTGGTTAAGCCAGCTATTCGAGTCGTAAATAAAGCACCATTTCCCCGGTACACAGCTCAACATCACTGACGAAGTAAGGCTTTAAACATTTATAACAGCTATTAAAATACTTTAGTACAGGTAGATGCACGGCCATCAAAGGTTCAACTGCCGAATGCAAAACTAGGAAGATACTAAAGTGCATTCATTGCAACTGGCCAGGCTTAAATTTTATGTGCAAACTGGATAGCGCGCCTAGTTTATAGGCGTTGTATAGGAGAATAGCAACATCCCTTCAGGGCACTGAAGTACCGATTCAGCTAGTTTCATGAGGATATCAACTGATTTAGAATTATTGTTTCATACTACCACTCACTGATTAGTATAATTTCTAGACATCCTTATAATAGATAGCAGGTCGAAAGGATAATAACAATAAGACTAATTTGCAGCACTTGACCTCCCCCGACCACTTAATTACCTTTACAAAATGCTGCTAGCCTCATTTTGGAAACAGATCAGTTCGTTAATTTTGTGATATAAAAAAAAAAAAAACCGCTCATCGTGTAAAATTTTCTCACCTGAGTGTGGTGTCAGACGGAAAATTCTTTAGAGTTTTTTTTTCATTACTTAAAAAATATTGGTACCGTCTCTTCATTAAAGGTAATCATTATTGAAAAAACTGAGTTGTATATATACAATAAATAATTTATTTACTCCAGCATGTTTCAATCCTCCCAATGCAATATAGGTAAAAATATTGTTTTTTAACAAATAATTTATCACTATTTAAGATTCTGTTTTTGACCTTCACACCGGCCATTTTTTACTGTCAACTAATAATTATTCAACAAATATAACTACCTTTTTTGGTTTTATTTTTCTTTGCCATACAAAGCATAACTAAAATCTAAATCATTTCAAAACCTGCAATTAATGTTTCATTGTCATAGAGGAAAAATGATAAAAGAGTGTGAAACGGTCGAGGGGTGCAGGCAATATATTAAAAAAAAATAAGTAATTTTATTTGTGCTAACGTTTCGATCCAATTTGAAGACTGACATAAAGGCTGACAGTAAAATATTTCTTCTCTTCTTCTAAGATATTATCCGGTCAACTTTTTCTACGTCAAAAATAATTTAAAAAAAAAATGTAAGCTAGAACGCTAGTAGATTCCTTGAAGTTAATATTCTCGAAAGAACCTGAACGGATAATACTAGGGAATCCTCCAAGTCGGCTGAGCCATCTCTTTCAGGGTATTCGCTCCAGGGGACGGTCCATCCAGATTTCCCGACTAGGGTAATGTGGTCGTCGATGTCCAATCCCAGCCTCTGTACACAGATTATCCATCAGATAGGGCCAATATTTCCTTCTCATTTTCAGTGCATTAGGGGATCCCTACGTTATCTGTTTTATTGTAATTTACTATGAGCCTCATGTCTCTTTACAGTTAATATATATTCAATCTATTTATTTATATTCAGACTGTTCAATGTTATAATTATTATTAAACAAAAGAATAGGCAGGTGGTTATGAATTTTGCTCTCTTATTATGTCTATACCAATTCACAATGGTTTTTAGAATAGAAAAGTAACTTTATTTTGGGACTAAGTCCCTTTAGAATAAGAAGCATGAACAAAAAAAAAGTAACAAAGTATATATCTTGCCAGAAGGCCAAAATTCAAATCATAAAGTTTATATAAAGTGCCAACAAAAGTAAAAAAAAAGAATTACGATATATTAACCAATTTAAGAGAATAAATAAATTAATAACAACTGTTGAATGGATGAGCGATGCAATATTTTTTACATAATATTTATCTTCTTTAAAAGTGATTAATTTTTTTCCCATAAAAAATGTAACATTAGAACAATTTCTAGTACAATAACTTATATTGAAAAATGAAAAGAGACCTTACATAAATGTTAAGACAGTGGAAAAATCCCAACGAAAAGCCATTTAGTTTCCAAGGTAAAACAAAAACTGAAATTATCATTATTTGTTTTTTCCTGTTGTGCTTTTTGTAGTTTGATGAGTGTATGTTGAATTTTCAAATTCTCCAGTATTTATCAGCTGCTTTTATCTAACCTTACCCGGCCGGGGTCGATTAACCTTCCTTATGATTCATTAGTTGCATTTGAGCCTTGGAGGTGGTGGGATGCTTCTTGGGTGCATTATTCATGTTCTTTTTTTTTTTTGTTCTTTTGTTTTTTTTCTCTATCTACCCTGAGGATGCCTAAATAGGCAAAATATTGGACAGATAATTTCAATTTCTATTTTAGCTTGGGGACTAAATGGCCTTTTTTCCACGGTCTTTACAATAACTCATGTTTATGTTTTTTTTCGTTACTCTATTACTATTATTAATTCAAGACCCTTCAGGGGTGGTAGTTGTATCGTTTTTAGTATTGTTTATTTGGCGTTCACTACTCTTTTTTTAGTCTCTATTCTGCGGAAGCATAAATAATCCTACATTCTTTAAAGGATTGTCTTTAATTTATTGTAGGGAGCGGTGTGGCTCAGTGGTAGAGCACTGAGTTGTCATTCCAAAATTCCTGGTTCAAATCCCGATGATGGTAAGATTTCTATTTAGTCTATTAGCAGCCGGAGATTGATCATATGGGATCTAGGACCCTCCTGTGGTTCACTCTGCCTCTACCTATTGGGTACCAAAATAAGGGGGAATCTTCCGGTTGAGCGTGATCTTTGACAAATCACTTCCCTACTTAGTTGTAATTTTCTCAGAAGACCATATTCATGGATTGTGTGATATAGAACAGAATATGAGAAAAGAACGTAATAATAGGATTTATAAAAAAAAAAAAAATGACCGTTTTATCAAATTCCAGAGTTCAAAAGTCTGTAAATATTTTAATGCTATTTATTATTTACTAACACCTAATAATCCCTTTAGAGCATTCTCTAAGCTTCTTTACTAACACTGGTTTTTTTTAAAAAAAGCCACAGTTTAGTTATTTTTTTCAAAGAAGAAACATGACAGTGATCTACGAAATTCTAGTAATGTAAATTTTTCAAACCAATGCCGCGCAGTGCGCTGGTCAAGGGCTATCCTCTTTTCGCTGATGAAGCCCGCAAGAAATGGTAATTAGCCAGTCGACTACCGGCCTATTAGCTTAGTTCCGCTCATGGGCAAAGTTTTTGATCTCAAAACCTACTGTTCGGAAATAGCGTTAATCCCACCGGAACAGACCGGCTTCCAGGCCCGGACCACCATCTAGCGAAGCTACACGCGGAAGTAAGCCAGAACACAGTTGAGAACAAGGCATCCGCTTTGGTATCCATAGACTGCACGGAGGCGTTTGACTCAGTGTCCCATAGGCTTCTATGCAAGACACTGCAGTACGAGTTTCCCGAACGATTATATCTTTTTCTGCCAACTCTTGTGGCAAGATAAATTTTTTTATAGATGTATGAGATCATACTAATCTTAATTTATGTTTTATGTTCACATCGTGATCATTATATGTACAGTCAGTTACAAAGGTTTACTATTTTTTTGTTTAATCATGTAAGAGTAAGAAGTGATTTAGCGCAGATCTTTGAGAGTTAGGGTCCTGGATTCAAATCCAGCTGTGATAGATAAATTATTTAACCTAATAACAGTCACTGATGGACGCTCTGGGAGCTACAGACCCTCCTGAGGCCCATCCAGCCACTAAAAAGTGAATAGCCTCAGAAACTACCTTGTTTAGAACCCAAATCACTTGAGGTGTTGTAATATTACTGTTTGTTTTTTTTATTCATGCAAGAAAACATATAAACTAAGGGTATTTTTCGAAATGATAATCGTTTTAAAATAAAAATTTCATGTTGAATAGGAAAGAATTTATGATATTTTTGACTAATTCATTTATTCATAAGTTATTTTAAAACATTATAAGAACAGCAAAAGAAAAGTCTTTTTAATGATATATTTATGATATTATTATTTCTAAATTTGAAGCATAAAATTAAATTGAAAAGTACTAATAAATTAGTTGTTATAACAGCATTTAAACATTAAAAAAAAACTAAAAAAAACTAAGAATTATTAGCAACTATTCTAACATTAAGAAACGTAGAACGTTACTGTTCTACCATTTTTAAGAGGAAGCTCTTTTTAACAAATTTTTCTTTGAATCGATTAAGGAATTGAGTGGAATAGTGGTACAGCACTGAATTACCGTGACATCCAGCTGTGGCAAACTTTATTTAGTCTATTAACGGCTGGGGATGGATCCTTTTGGATCTGAGACCCTTGGGCAGCTTCTATAAAGTGGGTACGCAAAATAGATGAATGAACTAGGCGGTTGAGCGTGACTAGTCACCTCCTTTTACGATCGTTGTCCAACAGAACAGTACAATCTCTACCGCACAATGAACTGAGGGCTGGGGAGTCGTAGTGGTACATTTTGATTTTAATGTTGGTATCGTAGAAGATACACCGCAACCAGTTCAGTATGATCATACTATTTTAGAGATATTTGCTTAAACTTTTATTATCGTGTTGACTAAGACAAATGGGGATCGAACAAATAAGAAGCTACTTACCTTCTAGTCCAAACTTATAGTATTTTGGGTAACTATGTATTGTATTGTGGGTACTTTTTTTTTTTTAATTGACTAGGACTGATTTTATTTTCAACAAAATTATGGAATAAAAAAGATATTTTAAAAATAATTCTAATCTTACTGTAAACCATGCGAAGGCTAGAGTGAACATAAAAAGATAAGGGTGGGAAGAGGACAGTAATAACCAATCTGGAAGCAGACCCCGACATTAATATTTTACTGAGGGCGAGGAAAATGTCAAACTGGGTTACGGTTTCTTAAAGCCTCTTTTGTCCTTTCGTAATAGCCAAGTTAACAGCTGAGCTTAGTAGCCCCTTTGATATAAATGGATAGCTATATAATAAATAGTGTATATAACATTACCGATTAATACCAAACATAACTTTAACTGCGAAGTGCACTATCTTCGTTGTATATCGGTCTTTGTGAGGAAAAAAAATAAACAATACCACCAACCTAAGAACAATCTTGAGTTCAGTACATAGTAAAGACTGTACTGTTTCTAAGACAACGGCTGTGCAGGGAGGTGATATATCACGCTCAACCGCCAGATTGTGTCCCCTTATTTTGGGTACCCACTTTATAGAGGCTAGGTGAGCCCCGGAAGAATCCTAGATCTCATATCATCCATCTCAGGTAACAGATTAAATAAAAGTCTTGCCAGTAGCCGTGTTTGAATCGGGATTTCTGGCATGGCGACTCAGTGCTCTACCACTGGACCACTCCGCTGTGTTTGGCCGATTTCACGCTTTTAAGCATGATTTTACTCTTATTTAAGGGTATTCGCTTTACAGTCGGTGGGTGTGCCTAAGGGTTCACCTACATTGGATCCGATGCGATGCGATCAGAATTCGGAAGCAAACCAAATGACTGAAATATATCGAGAGTGCCTACATTGGCTCCGTCCTTTGTTATCAGACTAATCCGACTGATTTAGTCGCTCGTGGAATCAAAATAGTTTATTTATACGGAAGCGCCTACATAGGTTCCGATGCGATACTGTACTATCAGGTGCGATTTTCACATTTCAAAATCATTAGTTTTCAATACGATAAGCCAGCCGTTACCATGTGTGCCAATAAACCTTTATTGTCTAAAATGTTTATTAAAAAATGTACATTGTAATTTAATAATCAACTATTATATAAATATCCGTCATAAATCAAAATTAAATATTCTTAATTCTCATTAAAATATTTTATTATCATTCTTCATGAACCATTAAATATAGTAGCGAAGGTTATTTTTCCGTTGAATAAAATTATATCTATCAGAAATGTACATAAAAAATATACCTACACAAAATTTTAATTAATTAACTTTTAATAAAATTATCATCGTAATGTTTAATTTATTTGCTAAACAGTGGGCAGCATTGGGAGCTAAGGGCTTTTCTGATTTTTTATACTCGTTTGCAAAGATGAACAACAAAATAGACAAAGAAGTAGTTCGAAACAAACGAGCCTCGATTTTGTGATCAAACAAATATTATCACAATCGAGAAAATTAAATCATTATATAAAACACGAATATATAAAAAAATAACAATAAATTCAATTTTTTTTAAAAAAAACTGAATTATTTATTTATATTGAAACAGTATGACAAAAATATTCTAATATTGTAATATTACCTAACTTTCATAACATTTGTTTCTTTAAATTTATAAAACATTATTTTTAATATATTTATATTATAGTTTCACTATTGGTTTGAATAGAATAGAATCACACCAGCTCTGATCCAGAAATAAAATATATGTTTAAAAAAATGTTATTCAAACTGATCAAGTTTATCAAATACGTTACACCTTCATAATTATCAGAATAATTTTAGCTTTATTGGTTTGATTTACATGAGTAGGTCATTATCTGATCATCTATTAGTTCAATAAACAGTGATTTTTTTAATGAAAGTTCAGTACCATTTTAACTACATTGAGTATTCTCAAGATATCCAGTTTTTGAAAATTTTTTAATAATAAATTAACTATGTGAGCATGGAAATATAGAAATATTTAAAAATATAGTTAATGGTGCAAATGAAAGTTTGATTATTTTCTAACCTAACATTGTTTGTTTTATTTCTACAATCCTTGATTGTTCTATTCAATCCTGTCATATATAGGTTACTGGTATTACTCATATAAGACTTTTATTATTGCCATTATTATCCAATTGATATAAATAAACATTTGTTTCGATTAATATTTTGAACTCATTTAGGTAAATATTGTAACAATTAACAATAAAAGTATACAATTATTTTGGATCTTTAGTATAGGTTCACAATAGCATTCTATTTTTTCCTTCTGTTCATAGTGTCCAATGTTTTATCGATGCTCTAATTCAATACTACAAAATTAGGGTTTATTATATTGATATCACTTACACATTCAGAATTCAAGGTATGTTGAAGGTCTATTGATTGAGGGCCAAAATTAATTCTTGAATAGTAAGCAATTGATATATTTATTAGCTTATCAATGTTTCGACCAACATTGAAGGTTTCATCAGGGCTGAATAGACAATGTACAAACAAATAATATAATGCTAAAAAATATACATATTAATAGCAGTAATAATGCAAATAATACTTTAAAAATATTAGGTGATATGATTAAAATAATAACCATCTTATGGTTATGATTACATCAATCTTTTTATCTAAATCCTTTTTTTAATAAAATTTCTATCATTTATGTTATTTATGAATATGCAATTATTTTGCATTTAATATTTTTATCTTGATAATTTAACCCTGATGAAGATCTGCAATATTGGTAGAAACATCCTGCAAAGTTCATCGCATATTTAAATTGTGTTTTAATAAAGAAAAGAGGAAACCAGAATATTGTTTAGGAAGAAAATAAATCAGATATAGAAGAAAATAAATCATTTATTCAATAATATACAATAGTTTGCGATTCTTATAAAATTAAAAGAATAAAATTTAGGATTATCATTTTTAACAACAATATTAGCATTGAATAGAAAAATAAATGAATAACATAATTAGGTATTTCAAAATACAATTCAAGAAGAATTAAACATTACAAATTTTATAAATAATATTTGTCGTTTAAGATAATAACATATTAATATGATATAATAATACAAAGCAATAATATATAAGTAATACTTAATAATACAATTATATAATATTATATATAATAATTTTAAGGTGATTGAGGAAGATCCTCTGAAGATTTAGATTGTACTGTTTTCAAATACATATTAGCTTATTGCCTTGAATATCCACTATTAATTATACAGTATTTATTCCCAAATTGTCATATCTTGCTTGATTATCGTAGGCATCCATTAAGAAAAGTATACACATAATTTCTTCTGATACTTGATATAATACATACTTATAATATATATATAATATAATAATATATACAACCCAAAAACCAATGTTATCTTCGCCATCTATGTTCACTTGTAGAAGTATCTGCTAATTATTGAAAATGGAAATTTGAACAGGGGCCACTTCCTCATTGTACAACATATTTCCTTTCTGTTTCTGGAAAAAACAATGTTTTAAGATAGACATTGATATAATAATAAATAAAAATTAGTTTTAAATATTTCATAATAAATCTATTGGATACCTAACAAAAAGTTGATAAAAAAAAAAAAAAAAAAGCATTTTTACAAAGAAGCTAAATATTGATATTTATTATTTATGTTCAGTCTAAACTTATTTATTTAATCTGAGGCAAATTTATTCTAAACGCTGTTGTGGAACTGTTCTGGAATATGTTCTGTTGTGGAACTGTACACACAAACAGTATTACAAAAGTAATTACACTTACCTTGTTCAATATTTTCACATTAAATCCTTTGAAAAAAGTTAGCACCCAGTAGATCAATTAAAGATCCATCATCAACCAAATACCGACAAAAATACAGAAGTAAACACTTGTTGAGATTTGATATTATGGGGAGGTTTCAAGTATAACCATCCGACGGCAATCACTCATATTTATTAATTTAATTGCAATCGTTAATTTAATTACAAACTAAATAGATTAAAAAATATCACTACTGTTCCATAAATAAATTAAATCATTATATAAAACATGAATATCTAAAAAATATAAATTATATTTTATGAAATTGAAAAACAACCAAACTAATTGTTTTTTCATCAAACAGCAAGACAAAAATATTCTAATATAGTAATATTACCTCATTGTTATAACATTTGGTTCTTTAAATTTATAAAATTAAAATTATTTATTAATTATTTTTAATATATTTATATTTCACTATAATATATATAAAATATAAGAAATAAAAGAATAAAATTAATACTATTTTATTCGGAAGGCAGTGACTAGTTCACTATCGGATTGAAAAGAATAGATTCGTGTCGGATCTGATCCACTGTAGGCACTCACTGCGTATTTCAGTTATTTGTTTTTTCAACCCACCATCCTATGAGATAGAATAGGATCGCATCGCATCGCATCGGATCCAATGTAGGTGCACCCTTAGAAAGCAGTCAGCAGATCCCACTGGAACGATCTAGGATATTTGATAGAAAAAATAACCTACCAGGCACAGCCTATTGATAATGTCAAATGACTCACATTCATATCAAAAACAAGCTATGATATATAAATATAAATTCTAAAACATAACCATTGATATCGAAGAGAACGTATATAAAGAAAGCTCGTTCAATTATGTTTATGTTTATTTTCTTAATAAAATATCTTTTCAGCGCTCCAATTAGAGTTTTGAAGAGAGGAAACAGCTAGAAAAAGATGGATGGACGGAATTGTGGAGAGTATGCAAGGTCATGATCTGAGAGAGGAAGATATTTAAGATAGAAAAAATTAAAAACCGAATTAAAGGAAATTTTTGGTTGAAGGAATCCTTAGGAATGATAAACACTTAGGGGAAAAAAAAATCTTATTATTTACTAAAACACTGTTTGATTCCCATATTTCGGTTGATTTTGACCAACGGTCAAAAAAGGTTACGGATCCTTGTATAGAGTTTACATAGTTCTCTATGTATCCCTATGCTATATTAAGTATTATGCTGTAATACTATCCCAGACGGCACTTTAATAAATAAATATTGAGTACTCAATGATTGTCCTCTTATGTATATTTGCACTTTTTAAAAAATAGTGTAATAAAATAAAATAAATAAAACAAATTTGATAAAGATTTTGTTTAAATAGTGGGTATCGCAAAAATTTCATTCAGACTCTTGTTTTGCCTGAGGCAAAAAGAAGCATGTCTTCTATTTTTCTATCCCTTTTTTTTCTATTTAACATATTTAGTAACATAATTAAGGATTCGAATCGTTGCGATTGTAATTATGATATCTGATCCTTGAGTACGCTAAATACTAATAATTAGACTAACATGAAAGTTCGCTCAGACACTTTAGATCTAGGCTTGGATCAATTCTATGAAAAATGATTATATTGTTTTCTATTGTTATGGTATCGAAAAATAACTATGCAACATGTGAGATCGGCCAGTACAAGTTTTAGATGTTTGAATTTGTGTACCAATGCTTAAAGGTACACAAGATGGTATACCTTTTTGTGCTGGATTATGAGATTTGAATACGGATGGACAAATCAGGAATTTTTATTTGTAAACAATTATCCTAGTGAAACAATATTATCTTAAAGTATGTTCTTATTCTTCGTGTATGACTCTACAGCCCATCAATGAACCTTGGCCTCCTTAATACGTTTCCGCCAGTGCAGCGCCCATCCAGTCCCGAATGTTTAGTAGGCTCCTTGAGTCACAGGTTGGGTCACCCTACTCTTCTTCTGCTCCGAATTCTTTTATTCTATTAATCTTCTAGGCCCTTCAACAATTGACACATGGCCAGCCTGGCACAACCTACCAAGCCTTATTACTTTGACCACGAATGAGTGTTTTATATGGAATTATCTTTGTATTCCAGGACAAGAGCTTACTTTAAGTGCCGATTTATCCCAAAGAAGCAGCTGTTTGCTGAGTCCCTCTCTTCTTGACCTCTATTGAGACAGTATAGCCGCTCTCGTTATGGTTGTTCCCAAGTAGGTAAAGGAGTTTACTCTTTCAATTTCAAGGCCTCCTATCTCAGTGAGCTGGTTTTATTAAGATAGGAGTTTTATTAAGCATCGATCCTCTTGCGTGATGTATTTAGTTTTGGCCTGATTAATTACTAACTCCGCGCCCTCAGCAGCTCTGATCAGATTTAGAAATGCGTTTTCCAGTTCATTAAAGGACCTTCCTATGATGTCGACATCATCTGCGTAGGCCAAAATTTGTGTCGACTTGTTACAAATTGTGGCATTGAACGAACCAGCACTTTGCGGACCATATACTCCAGAATCAGATTAAAGGAGATGCCCTATCATGCCAAACTCTTTAAAGTATGTTATCTAAGTAAAAATAAGCCAAAGAAAACAATTATATAAATGGGTGTTTAACTTTGGAATTATCCTAGGACAACACAAGTGGGCAGTAATAGTGTATTATGACAATTAGGAGTTTGTTGCAATTAACAAAACTTTACAGGAACTAATTGTCAACTACTGCTATAAATTTTAAGTATACTAGAGAGTTGATTAAATACAACTATTCCATAAAAACTAACTCGACCAGCGGAAAGGGCCAAATTGACAGTTTGACGATAAAAGCTAAGAGGAGCAGGAAAAAGTATTGTTGAGTGGTGTAAAACGGACAGAGATAAATGGATGCAGCGTCAGGTTTTAAATTGATGCTTGTATTATTTGTTTATAGTGCAATATTTTAAAAATATTTAAATTTTCTTATCGTTATTTATTTCTTGGAAACGGGATAGTTCAATGGGTAGAGTGGTGAATTGATATGCTGAAATTTCCGGCTGTGGCAGACAAATTATTCAATCTGCTGAGTGTAGATTGACTCAGTTGGAGCTACAGGCACTCCTGTAACTCACAAAGGCTTTAGAAAAAGAGTACCCTTAATTTGGGGGAATCCTGGCGATTGAGCATAATAAACCTACCTGCACAACCGCTATCCTAGAAACAGGCTCTACTGTGCTCTGAACTCAATACACTTCATAGTTTTTTGTAGTACACGTTTTTTTTTTATTTAAATTTTATGAAAAAATATGAGATTAAGCATAGCCACTCAAAATATGTGACTCCTCGGAATTGGAACCCAGTCTTTCAAGTTTCTGGTAAAATTAGGCTCGATGCGGAAAAAAAAAATCTGCAGTGTTGATTAAGTTTATCAGCAGCCTGCCTTGAGGAGAGAAGAATGTATGCGCTAAATATGCAAATAGAACGAATACTTAAAAAAATGAAAAAGAAAGCAAGATCGTTAGACTCATTCTTTTCGCTGTGGAACATTTTTGAGGAGCTAAATTGGAAAAGCCTATTGGAATATTTTCATCGGAGGAGGGGCCATCTGAATTTTAAAATGAAAATTATAGGTTTGAAGTTTCTAAAACTCGATTACATTCATGAACTCGAGAGTCCGTATTAAGAAAAGTGTAAATAGATTATTAATTACTAGCTTTCGCTCGCGGAATTCGGTCTGCCACTTAAAGTTTCGTGACAGATCATTTTAAATAAATAATTTAATTTTGTTTTAACTATAAGTTACTCATACATCCAAAATTTCAGATATCTAACTTCAAAACTGACGGATTCTATACAACTTGTGAACCCATATTATATTAAGGGTGAAACCTCTGGAGTGGAATTATCCAAATTTCTTTCTTAAATTATACAAAGAACCTACCTGCAAATTTCAAGATGCGAAGTACCTGATTTACCTTTAATTATGTATTATAATAGATTCTCCACAGAAGACAAAAAACTGTGTGGGGGCACGTGTCAACGTGCCCCCCTAAATCTGCCCTTGCTGAAGGGCATGTGTTATTATGATGAATAACCTGTATTACTTTAAAGTTTCATCGAAATTCTTTCAGTAGTTTTTGCTTGAATGAGTAACAAACATGCATACAAACTTTCGTATTTATAATATTAGTAGGATATCAAAACACTAGTTTCACTCATGTTCTTTCTGTTATTTTAACAACTATTATCATATGATTTGCCTTTAACTAGGTACTATAATGGATTCTCTGTAGCACCTAAAAAACTGTCAGGAGGGCCACGTGCCTCCCCCTTAATCCGCCCTTGCTTAGCCTATGTGTTATTCTGATGTTTAATCTATATTACTGTAAAGTTTCCTCCAAATCCGTTCAGTAGCTTTTGCGTGACAAACATACAAACTTTCGCATTTATAATATTAGTAGAGTTTAATAAAAATATCCATATAATAAAAATATTAATATAATTAAATATTCGTATAAAAATATAAATATATAGTTATAAAGATATTTTCTAAGTAGCCTTCCGACTCACAAAAACATCCATAATAAGAAGTGCATCTTTCGGATTTAAAAAAAGAAGGCATTATGAAGCGGTGATTAAACCGATAATCCTCTATGCATCGGAAACACTGTTCATCACCAATAAGGGCCTAATTGAAAAGTTTCAGATTAAAGAGCGGAAAATATTAAGGAAAAATTTAGACCCTAAATTCTCCAACGACAAATTAGTACACATACCAAAAGAGGCCATTTAAAAGCACCAGAAAGAATCGCCGGCACAATGAGGAAAATGTAATAATTAGAAAACGGTTAATTTCTAATGATATGTCTGGCGAATGAATGCAAGAAGGCTAATTAAAAAAAAAATGAATTCCTCAGAAGTAAGAAAACTAAACCGAACTGGTTCAAGAAAGTAGAGAGTAAACATGAGATTTCGGGGTTACGGAGGATACGCTAAGGGATCAAACTGCTAAGTGAATAAACCGAGACAAGAGGATGAGGTTTGAGACGAGAACTAAATGAACGATCGGAATCTCCTATGAGAAAAGGAGTAAGCTCCTGGGCAGGACCTCATCACAATTCATATCTTAAAAAACCTTTCTAGAAAAGCCATTCTATTCCTTACATAGGTAATTCCTTACATATATATATATATATATATATAATGCTGTACTCCGCTCCACATATTTTCCTGACCTCTGGAAATTATCCATTGTAAAAATGATACCCAAACCTAAAAAAAAGCAGAATACCCATCCTCTTACCGTCCTATCTCTCTCTTACCTTGTATGGGTAAAATCCTAGAAAAACTCATCCTTAAACGATTGTACCCCATCCTTGATACAAATCACATAATACCAGATCACCTGTTTGGATTCCGAGCATCCCACTCCACCATTCAGCAATGCCATCGTGTGGTGGATGTAGTCTCCTCTGCTTTAGAATGTGGATCATATTGTTCGGGAGTCTTTCTTGACGTGGAACAGGCTTTTGACCGAGTCTGGTATCCGGGCTTGCTCTACAAACTCCGCAAATTCCTACCCTCTACATACTTTCTCATCCTACAATCCTATCTCACAAATAGAACTTTCCAAGTAAACCATAACAATGTCTATTCGTCCCTCTTTTCTCAATCTGCTGGTGTTCCTCAAGGTAGTATCCTTGGTCCAATCCTATATACAGTTTATACAGCTGACATCCCAACTCATCCTAATACTATCCTTACCACGTATGCGTTTTTTGGGAATCAGTTTGTAATAAAAAAGTAACAATTCATGAAAGTAGATATAAGTAGTGATGATTGTTAAATTTATTTTATTACTCAGTTAAACCCGGCAATAAGCCTTGGTGGTGAAGAGTGTTATGATAAGAATGATTAAAACAAATTGGTAATGCTTTCAATTCTTTTCCCTTTAAATCGCATATAATATATACCGCATATTTAAAAAAAATATATTTATGAAGAGTGTAATATCCTAAGCACCTTTCCTAAATCAATAATACTTCCTTTTTTAAAAAAAGGGAAATAAATGTAGTGTGAATAATGCCTAGGAATATCATTATCAAGATTGTTTTTTAAAAATATTTTATGGCTTTCCATTACTAAAATTGGAAAAATGTATAGTAAGCAATTATGTTTTAGGTAAAGTTTTAATTAATCGAGCAAAGTTAAGAAATGAATATTCAATAGTTTACAGCATTTCTGCTTTTTGAATTTAATTAAATTGACTTCAAGGTAGTAAGTATCCTTGGCCCAATCCTTTATACAGCTGACATCCCAACTCCTCCTAATACTATCCTTATCACGTATGCTGATGACACATGTGTATTATCAGTCAACACCAATCCAGTTATTGCATCCCAAAGCCTCCAATCCCATATCACTGATCTCGACGAATGGTGTCAAAATTGGAGAATTAAAGTAAATTCTCAAAAATCGCATCAAATCACTTTTACCTTACGTCGTAAACCAATGACTTCCTGCCCTTCAGTATCCTTTAATAATATCCCACTGGTGCCTATAGAACAGATCCGATACTTAGGGTTGCACCTTGACAAACGATTAACCTGGAATCCTCATACAAGACTGAAAAGACAAGAAACCGCTCGACATTTCAGGCAAATTCAACACTTACTAGACAAACGATCTAAGCTCCCAATTAACTACAAAAGACTCATCTACATGACCATCATACGACCTATTTGGACTTACGGAGTAGAGCTTTGGGGCTCCACTAAGCCATCGAATTCCTCTCGCATCCAATCCTTACAGTCCAAAATCCTTCGTAAAATCCTCAATGCTCCTTATTTTGTTAAGAATTAAGTCATCCATAACGACCTTAATGTCTTTTTTGTTGCTGATTTGGCCCGAACCCGGCATCTATCCTTTCATAACAAACTTCATAACCACCCAAACCCTCTAGTTTCAAACCTAGCTTCCTCTTCAATTCCCGATAATCCTCCGAGGCGTCTGAAAAGAAGATGGCCACATGACCTCCTTACTTGAACTTTGATTTGAGTACTACCAGTGGGTAGTTTCTCTACTTGTCATTATCATGTCATTATATATCACTTAGCCTATTTACTTGTTGTATCATTGTAATTCAGTTGTAGATATCAATAAATAAATTTAAAAAACAGAAAAAAAAAGAAAAGGAGTAGGGGATCGGAGAGGACAAAGAGATATGCTATAATTAAAAGTTGTACCAGACAATATATGACACTTGGAAGAAACAAGCGTAAGATGACGCAAAATTTATTCTATCCGAGATTCCCTTTGGCTATGTGAAGCTCACCGGACCTTCCCCTTATAGATTTTTATTATTCTCCTTTGTCCTCATCTTATTCATCATTTATCGAGTCTCATTTCCTTCAGTCCTCTAAAGGACCAAGGGACCTGATAGAGCTATTCTTCTCTCAGATAACAGAACTTCTAAAGGATTCTATTATACAAAATACTGCACGGGGGTGCAATATCAAATTTATATAAAAATATTATTAAATTATTATATTTATTTTTATTTCAAAGCCCTTGGGTTATAGTGTTGGTTTTTATCGAATAAATGTAATAGCTGAAGCTCTAAGTTTTAGGAAAATAAAATAATCATCAAAACTTTTTAGCTTCTTTTCTTACATTTTGCATTAATAACTGTAACAATTTTTGTTTAGGGCTTAAGTAATGAAACTATGGCATGGTTCAGCTAAATTAAAAAAAATGTATTCATTCTTATAATTTTTTCCTTTTATTAAAACTGGATTTATTTTAATTTCATCTTCAAGAAAAAAAAAAAAAAATCGGCTTCCAGTCAACTCCTTTATTGTTTTATATGATAAAACGTTTCGACACTATGGTGTCATTTTCAATTATTTATTTTTCTGCATTCCTTAACTGGAAAGTCAATATTTTTTAAAAATCATTTTTAAGGAGATCTTTTGTCCTCCATAGTCAAACTCATATCTTATGTAAGATATGAGTTTGACTATGGAGGACAAAAGATCTCCTTAAAAATGATTTTTAAAAAATATTGACTTTCCAGTTAAGGAATGCAGAAAAATAAATAATTGAAAATGACACCATAGTGTCGAAACGTTTTATCATATAAAACAATAAAGGAGTTGACTGGAAGCCGATTTTATTTTTTTTTTCTTGAAGAAAAAATGTATTTTAATGTTAGTATCATTATTGTTTAAAATAATATTATTTATTTAATTTAATGTGACAAGTTTTAATGCTTAAAATCCTGAATTCAAATTCGTCTGTGAGAGATAAATTATTGAATCTGTTAACAGCCCAGTATCTTGAGGAACCAGCTTGCCCTCCTGAGGCTTACTCAGGCTCTATAAAATGGGAACCCTCAATTGGGGAAAAACGTGGCTGTTGAGCGTGATTTCAAGAAAATCAACTGTCATCTTGCTTGTTGAAAATCAAATTATCTCTATGAAAATATAATATTTATCATCGATTTTAAGTTCAATTTGTTTCAGATAAGCAAATAATATGTTATATTTAGAATAAAAGATTGTTAAAAATTAAATTTTACTTTGCGGTGCAACCCTTTACCCTTCATAGGAAACCAATGACTTCCAGTCCTCCAGTATCCTTTAATAATAACCCACTGACTTTTGTAGAACAAATCAGATACTTAGGATTACATCTCGACAAAATTTTAACTTGGAATCCTCATATCAGACTGAAAAGACAAGAAATTGCTCGCCTTTTCAGGCTAGACAAATGCTATAAGCCCCAAATTAATTACAAAAGACTCATATACATGACTATTATAAGACATATTTGGACTTACGGAGTAGAACGTTGGGATTCAATTCTTACAATCCAAAATTCTTAATAGTCCTCACTTTGTTAAGAATAAAGTCATCCATAATTACATTAATGTCCTATATGTTGCTGATTTAGCCCGAATCCGATATCAGCCATCATTAAAATTTCATTCCCACTCAAATCCACTAGTTTCAAACCTAGCTACTTCTTCAATTCCTGAAAATCCTCCGAACGGCCTGAAAAGAAGATGGCCTCGTGGCCTTTTAAGTTGTATTTGCTATTTGATTACTGCCAATAGGTAGTTTCTCTACTTGTCTTGTATGGTATTGCCACTTACTTGTTGTATTGTTAAAATACAGTTGTAAATTTCAAAAAAAAAAGAAACTGTTGTGAACACGAGATCCGACGGGCCTAAACTTAAATAAACTCATATGAGTTTATTTACACTTTGTGTACTTTGCTGTTTTTATATTTTTAATTGAAAGGATGCCATTATTCAGGTTCCATTATGTTACCATTATTAATATGTACCAGGTATTAATATGTCTCCAGGTAACCACTCAATAGAGGATTTCTTCCAGAGTTCTCCGTTCGTCTTAATTTAAAAAGCCCCTCCCCAGAAAAAAAAAGAATTGACTCAGCATCAATAGTGTCATTCCAAAGGATATGCCGGTATCAAACTGACAAGTTTCCGAAGATTTTGAGATATTGGCGGAGGAGGATTGGATGACAGAGCTGTGATGGATGAGCTGAGCCATACATAATGTATCCAGGCGATACATATCTTAAGCCTCTGCTTACGTGCCTCCATTGCGTAAGTTGTTCTTGTCAATAAAGTCGTAAACACGCGAACATTTCGATATAAAGTCGTAACAGGGATTATTGTCATATTCGTTAGAAAAATATAACAAAAGATTTTTTATAATCATTAGAAAATTAAATCATACAGTATAAATAAGTATATCTAATATATAAAATTGTCGTGTCACAGTGTTTGTAACAGAACACCTCCGAAACGACTTGACCGATTGTTATGAAATTTTGTGTCTATATTCAGTAGGTCTGAGAATCGGAAACTATTTTTCATATCCCTAAGTTATACGTGTCGGCCATGATTATCGATTAGGCGTCGATCGTAGCAGTGAAGCTTGGTGACGCTGCATTTTTGATATGTTGTAAGGGCATTTATTAGTAGTGTAAATCCAAGTTCGCAACCGAAAAAAGGACAGGAATACATTTTTTTTGCGGAAAAACTTCGAAAATTGCTGAATAATTTCAGTTTTTGGCCTGTATCTCCTAATCGGAGCGTTTTTTGGAAAAAACACAAATTACCATTTTTAAAGAAGATTAAATTTCTACAATTTGAGCCCAAATGCAGCTGTAAAGGTTCAACAGATCGTGAGCAAACTTGCAATCATGTAATAATTCATCGGAATCTTAGCCCTATCTAATATATAAAATTGTAGTGTCACAGTGTTTGTAACAGAACACCTCCGAAACGACTTGACCGATTGTTATGAGGTTCAGTAGGTCTGAGAATCGGATGTAAACTGTTTTTCATACCCCTAAGTTATACGTGTCGGCCATTATTATCGATTAAGCGTCGATCGTAGCAGTGACGCTTGATGACGCAGCATTTTTGATATGTTGTAAGTGCATGTCTGAATAGTGTAAATCAGAGTTCGCAACCGATAAAACGAACTGGAATACTTTTGGTGGCCGATAACCTTCGAAATTTTCGGAATTATTTCAGAGTTTTTTCCAGTATCTGCTAATCGGTGCGTCTTAGGGAAAAACCCAAATAACCATATTTATATGTCCATTTGCGGTTTGGACCTAGAACATCTATGTCTCTCCCATGGACAATTATATTGTTACGGGCTACTGGGTATTAAAATGAATTAAACAATTCCTTAATTAAAGATACTAATATTTATTAACAAAAGTGATTAAAAAGATACAATTAAACTATTAACAATTAAATTATTGAACCAATATAAATTTATAATAACAGTATTCTAAATATTTATTATCTAGGCCTAACTCCTATTTAATTATTACAATAATATAAGATGTTACTAATTCTAGATAGCTTAACTAGTTACAATAGTTTCTATGAATATATTACACTACAATTTATAACTAATAATTAACACTTACAGTTCACTAGTCCACCGACCGTAAGATTCTTCAAGTATCACAAACTGACACACAGTAACAAACAGAAACAGTTTATTACACTCGCGAGACTGTTACAGTTCACTGATACACTTATTACACTGGCCGGTTCAACACTGACTCACTTATTACACTTATCACAGATCTTCACTGGTCTACTCTCAGGCTAAGACTGACTGACTCAAGGTGAGGGAAGTCTTTTTATAGGCAAGGCCGAACATTCTAGAACACGGAGGGGCCAGACAATTCTGGAATATTCTTAATCCTTTGCCGACAAAAGAAGACGATCTAGAACCGTCCTAATCCTATTTTAACTTCCCCGCCGACGGATTTAAGCCGCTAATCCTCTTGCTTCCGTCTTCCTGCCGGCGCCCGTAACACTGCCCCCTCCTTAAAAGTGCTCTGCCCCAGAGCAAGTCCGGAGAAATCGGACATTTATGAGCTTCTACTGATGGAGACGCACTTTCTTTCCAGGGGTTGAACGTGCACACCAATATGGCAACTCCAGAGGTGGCGAAAGTCTGTTCGATCATATCCCTGACAATCTTCCACTCCAAGCCGTCGTATCCACAGCCCAACTTCGGAATAGCGAGCTTAGTGACACGCAGTCTCAGAAGCTTACTCCGAAGGTCGTCGAGGCTTCACCGCAGTGCGTCATATGTTGGCTTCAGATCAGTGGCCCGCTTGGTAACCAAGTAAAACAGGTGTCGTCCCTCGTGCGGCAGGTGGAGTGCCTTCCCGACACTTGGTTCTTGGCGTTCCAGCTCCTCAGTTCCGCCGAACTAATTCCTGAAGACCGTTGCAATCACTCGAGAAGTCCTCAGATCTTCGGCAACGCAATGGGCCAGAGAATACTCCACTGGTAACAAGAAGATATCCCTGTAGATTACCTGAGTTACTCAACGAAACCCTGGTACCTTAGTATTTGCAACTGGGTCATTATTTGTCTCCACATTGTTTAGATACCTAACCTGCTGGTCTTCTGCCGGGCCATGGCCTCCTTTGTACGGTGCCAGTCTATTGAAATGGACTACCTTGGGTTTTCCTTTAGGCTGCTTCCTGACCCTATATACGACGTCGTTGATCCTCTTGACGATCTCAAACGGGCCGTCCCAGGAGTTCTGCAGTTTAGGTGAGTAGCCTCGCCTTCTTCGAGGATCATGTAGCCAGACCAAGTCTCCAGGTTGGTAGCCACCTTTCTCAGCCCTGATGTCGTAGCGCTCCTTCATTCTGTCACTTGCCCCCTGGATGTTTGTGCGAACCTTCTCGTGGATATTATCCATTCGCTTCCGTAGATCCGTGACGTACTCCTCTCCGGCAATTTCCTCGTCAGGCTTGAAACCGAATTTCAGATCACAAGGCAACCGAAGTTCTCTGCCGAATACCACATTTGCGGGAGTCTGCCCCGTTGCCTCACTGACTGAACTGCGGTAGGCCAGCAGGAACAGGTGAAGATACTGGTCCCAGTCTCGCTGATGGTCGGAGACCACTTTGGACAAATATCGACCCATAGTCCTGTTCATGCGCTCCACCATGCCATCGGATTGAGGGTGAAGAGGTGTCGTCCTGGTCTTCCGTATTCCCAGTGCTTCGCACATCCCGGAGAAGACTGCAGACTCGAAGTTTCGTCCCTGGTCAGAGTGAAGTTCCATGGGTACTCCAAACCTACTGACGAGCTGCTTCACCAGTACGTCCGCAACCGTGACTGCCTCCTGATTCGGAAGGGCGTAAGCTTCCACCCACTTGGAAAAATAGTCCATGGCCACGAGAATATACCGGTTACCTTCATCCGTCACAGGGAAAGGGCCAGCGATGTCAATTGCTATTCTCTCAAACGGTGCTCCCACGTTGTACTTCCTCATTGGGGCCTTCTTTCTTCTTATGGGTCCGTTAGAAGCCGCACAGGTCGCACAACGCCTGCACCAGTCCAACACATCGTCCTTAAGGTTTGCCCAGTAAAAGCGTTCACGTACCTTTTCCAATGTACGGTGAACTCCAAGGTGGCCGCCAGATACTCCGTCATGAAGTTCCCTGAGTACTTCGGGCACTTTACTCTTTGGAACGATGAGCTGAAGTCTGCGCTGATCTCCTTCCGTGTTCTCCAATGCCCGTTTCAGCAGCCCGTTGTCCACTAGAATGGAGTCCCATTGGGCCCAGTAAGTCTTTACATTCTTCGACATTGGAGCAACATCCTGCCAGGTTGGTCTTCCTTGCCCTGATAGTTTCCACTGCTTCATTTGTTTCAAGTCCGGGTCCCTGTCCTGCTCCTTTGACACCTCTGCATCCTGCCAACTGTCCATGACCACTGTTGTCCTCAACACTGCTGCCTGCTTCTCATCTTGTCGAGAACAATGCCCGCAGTCTTCGCCACAAGGCCTCCTTGAGAGCGCATCCGCATTTCTGTGACTCGTTCCAGCACGATGAACAGATTCAAAGTCATATTCTTGAAGGCGCTCTATCCACCTCGCCACTTGTCCTTCTGGTGACTTGAATCGTAGCAGCCACATTAGAGCCGCGTGGTCCGTTCTCAGGAGAAATCTTCTGCCGTATAGATATTTGTGAAAATGTTTTATAGATTTCACCACTGCCAGAAGCTCCTTCCTTGTGACACAGTAGTTGCGTTCCGGAGCTGAGAGCGCTTTACTGAAATATCCAATGACCCTTTCTTCTCCATCTTGGAGCTGAGAGAGGACGCTCCCAATAGCGGTGTTGCTGGCGTCTGTATCAAGTATGAACTTGCCCTCGGGACGGGGATAGCTCAGAATAGGAGCACTACTCAATTTCTTCTTCAACTCCTCAAAGGATGCCTGACACTCGTGATCCCAAAGGAAAGTCCGTTTTTCCTCGGTGAGCCTGGTAAGAGGTTTTGCAATGTTTGCAAATCCTTTCACGTACCTCCTGTAGTAGGTGCAGAGGCCGAGAAAACTTCTTACTTGGTGCTTATCTCGCGGTACTGGCCAGTCGGTGATCGCTGCAATCTTCTCTGGGTCAACGGCAACTCCATTGTCCGACACAACATGCCCCAGATAGTTGACTTGCCTTCGGAAGAGATGACACTTCTTCGGGTTCAATTTAAGGTTCGCTGCACGGAGTCGTTCGAAGACCTCCAGATTCTTCAGATGGTGAGCGAAGGACTTTCCCAGCACAATGATGTCATCTAAGTATACCAGGCAAATTTCCCAAGAGAGACCTCTTAGCACGCTCTCCATCAGTCTCTCAAATGTTGCAGGAGCATTGCAAAGCCCGAATGGCATTACCGTAAATTGCCAGAGTCCAGTCCCAATCGAGAACGCTGTCTTTTCTTTATCTTCAGGTTTCAATCCAACCTGCCAATATCCACTGCGGAGATCCAAGGTAGAGAAAAGTTCACACCCCTCTAGGGTACCAGCGTATCATCAATCCTGGGGAGCGGGTAACTATCTTTCTTGGTGACGTTGTTCAGAAGGCGGTAGTCTACGCAGAATCTCGTTGTGCCGTCCTTCTTCTTCACCAATACAACAGGAGACATCCAGGGGCTACTCGAAGGCTCAATGACACCATCAGCCGCCATCTCCTTGATGATCTTCTCAGCGTCCTCCCGTTTGGCTAACGGCAGCCTCCGCGGGACCTGTCGGATGGGCTTAGCATCCCCGGTGTCAATCCTATGCTGGACGATATCCGTTCTACCCCGTGGCCCTGGGCTGATCTCGAAAACGTCCTGCCATCGGATAATCATCTTCTTCACTTCCTCACTCTGTTCTGGCGAGAGTTCCCGGCATGATTCGTCCACAAATCCTGTTAGTTCTTCCGGCAGTCCTCGCAGCTCGGTGGAATGACGTTGCAGCTGACGAACCACTGAGGTAGCGGTTGTACATTCCCCTATCGGTGTTCCTTTGTTCAGCGTTACTGGGAAGCTGTTCAGGTTCATTAGCCGAATCGGAGTGATACGTCCGACCTTGATGAGAGACCTTGCAACCATTACGCCGCGTCCGATCTCCTGTTCTTCTTGCCTTCCCGGTTCAAGTAGCACACATTGACCCTCAGGTAGAGGCCCTTCGATCGTCCCATGCGCTATGATTTGGCTCCGTGCAGGTAAAGTGGTGTCTTCCAGTAAGCGCACTCGTGCGTAGATGTCCTTTCCCTGCCGCAGGATGACTTCTTCGTCTCCCAGCGTCATCACCCCTCTTGCCATATCCAGCTTGATCCCGCATGTGATCATCAAGTCCGTGCCTAATATGACATCTTCATCAATATCTGCCACGAGAGCGCGGTGCTTCAGATGTTTACCACCGATGATGAAGTAGGCAACTGTCTCCCCGTAGACCTTCGCTGGCTCTCCTGTGGCAGTCCGTAATGTCCAAATCGTTGGCAACATCTTCTCAGCAGGAACTGTCTTAGAGCTCAAGATTGTCTTGGTTGCACCGGTATCCAGTAGCAGACTTCGCAGCTGCCCGTTCACCTTCCCATCAACGTAGAAGCTGTTCGTTCTGCTCCCTAATGAAGCAACTCTACTGGTCTTCCTGGGGCCTCTGACGTAACGGGCTGATAGTTGTTCCATCCCATCAACCCTACTTCGTTCCTGTGGCTTTTCTTGCTTCTTGGATGGACATTTGCTTCTAGGGTGTCCAAGTTGGCCGCAGCTTCAACAGCGTATCTCCTTCTTACGGGTCCTGAGAGCCTCCAAAGATTTTGTCACGATGTCCTCGACGCTAGGGACCAAATAAGGCTGCGCTTCTGCTGCTCGAACTCGTGCTTGGCCCCGAACTGACTGTCTGATAGCCTCGAACTCCATGGCCTGAGATAATGCGTCTCCCAAAGTCTTTGGCCGGGCTTGGGTCTCTTTCGACCACCCATGGATCGAAGCCGCAGTCTCGAAGAGAGTCATGTAGTCCTCCCACGGCGTCTTTCCGTCGAACACTGGAATGGTGTTGTGAGTTGGTGGCGTCCCTGAATTGGCGGGCATAATGGTTTTATGAAGGCTGCCCTCGGAGGAAAGGTCGTTCTTCGGTGGGTTGCTCATACGTTCCTCGAGAGCCTCGACTCTTAGCCTAAGTTCGTCTTTAATTGAATTCAGTTCTTCCCCTAACCTAGATTCTACATTAGCCACTTTATTATTTACATCGGCTAACTTATTCTCAACATTTTCCATTAACTTAGTCTCTAATGTACCTAACTTAGACTCTAATGTATCCAATAAATCACTTTTTACAGTACCTAGCTCATTTTTAACATTGCTTAATTCATTACCAAGCTCATTTTTAACATTGCTTAATTCATTACCTAGCTTATTTTCTACATTACTTAACTCATTTTTAACAGTACCTAATTCATTACCTAGATTATTTTCTACATTGCTTAACTCATTTTTAAAAGTTGCAGACAACCTGCTTAAATCAGTTTCAAACAGAACGTCATCTGGATTTTCCCCTAAATCTACAAAAATTGACGCAAGCGCTCTTGCAATACACTTTTAGTTCCGGATGAATCCAGATCACGCTCCTCCAACTCCCGTTTCAAATCCGCAACTTTTAAATCAATTAATTTAACACTTTTAGAAGCCATTCTGCATACAGTAGCCCAATAATTACAAAATGCAAAATAATAGCAATTTGATACGGGCTACTGGGTATTAAAATGAATTAAACAATTCCTTAATTAAAGATACTAATATTTATTAACAAAAGTGATTAAAAAGATACAATTAAACTATTAACAATTAAATTATTGAACCAATATAAATTTATAATAACAGTATTCTAAATATTTATTATCTAGGCCTAACTCCTATTTAATTATTACAATAATATAAGATGTTACTAATTCTAGATAGCTTAACTAGTTACAATAGTTTCTATGAATATATTACACTACAATTTATAACTAATAATTAACACTTACAGTTCACTAGTCCACCGACCGTAAGATTCTTCAAGTATCACAAACTGACACACAGTAACAAACAGAAACAGTTTATTACACTCGCGAGACTGTTACAGTTCACTGATACACTTATTACACTGGCCGGTTCAACACTGACTCACTTATTACACTTATCACAGATCTTCACTGGTCTACTCTCAGGCTAAGACTGACTGACTCAAGGTGAGGGAAGTCTTTTTATAGGCAAGGCCGAACATTCTAGAACACGGAGGGGCCAGACAATTCTGGAATATTCTTAATCCTTTGCCGACAAAAGAAGACGATCTAGAACCGTCCTAATCCTATTTTAACTTCCCCGCCGACGGATTTAAGCCGCTAATCCTCTTGCTTCCGTCTTCCTGCCGGCGCCCGTAATAATATGTTGCATGCTCATGTGTTAGTAAACCATCTAATCTATTCGTAATAGCAAAGGACAGATTAAAAAAAAATATTGTGCATCGATTAGCGCTTAAATAAATTGATATAGATAGTTATAATTTAAAAAAGTATTATTAGCCATAATTAAGAATCAACCATGAGATACCTCATTCATTAATCTAATGTTTATATTTTATCAGTTAAGAATTGTGTATGTTATTTATTTATTACTTGCTATACTTAGATATAAGATGAATAAAATATAACATCAAAAATCTTTTTAATTCATTTTTCAATTCACTCATTAATTAATAAAAATTCAAATTTTAACGTGTTTTTAAAAAAACTATTACAACAGCCACAGCAACGCGTGGCCGGGTCAGCTAGTACACACATATATATATATATATATATATATATATATATATATATATATATATATATATATATTTAATGAGGAATATACCTACAAAGGAGAAAATTTCAAATCCGTGTTTTCATTTAGAAACACAAGTTTTAAGTTCTTTTCAATCCAAACAAAATCTCGCTAAACGGCCATAGTGTATTTTTATTTATAAGGTGAACGAATTGACGAAAAAAATTCACGATAGTTATATACACATTTAACGCTAAATTATGTACACTTAATTTTATTATCTGAATCGACCTACACCAAATGCTCTTTTAAACTGTGGTGACTGAGTTGGCTGGAGGCAGCAGGTTAGGGTATGTGTGAAATAAGAACATTGATGACAAAAACGTAAACGTTTATATTTCATGAATATTACAAATAGAAAAATGAAAACAGTTACGGTTCCATATTGAAGTGTATGGACACTTCATCACGCTAGTGAAGTGTGTCCTCTTCTCGCCCTTGTGTGCCCTCTTATGGTACATGGTACAGAGGTGTGTGTAAATGTAGAGTTGCGCTAAAATGAGCCGAGAAGAGGCTCAGGAAGAAAGTTGTAATTGCACTGAGCAATACGGAGCGACTACTTCCCCCTGACCACACTTCACTAGCTCTCGTGACTGACTGACTTGATCGGCAATAGGCACGTGACGTATGCGATAATGTACGAGTGCCAAGGCCAACCAGTTATAAACATAGCGGGATTATCTGTTTATAAAAATCTTACAAATATTATAAATGTGAAAGTTTGTATGTTTGTCTATCTTTCACACAAAAACTACTGAACGGATTTGGATGAAACTTTACAGTAATATAGGTTTTACATCAGAATAACACATAGGCTATAGCAAGCGCGGATTTAGCACGGGAGCACGTGACCCCCCCTCCCCCGACTGTTTTTATGTACTGTGGAGAATCCATTATAGGACATAATTAAAGGCAAATCACATAATAATAGTTGTTAAATCGCAGAAAGAACATTACGCAGAACTTATTATAGTGAAACTATTTGTTTTGGTATCCTACTAATCTTACTAATATTATAAACTAGCTTTTGGCCGCGGCTTCGCTCGCATGGAATTTGGTCTGCCACATGAAATTTCGTTACAGATCATTTTAAATAAATAATTTAATTTTTTTTTTAACTATAAGTTACTCGTACATCCGAAATTTCAGACGTCTAACTAAAACTGACGGATTCCATACAATCTTTGAATCCTATTACATTAAGGAGGAAACCCTTGGGGTTGGAATTATCCAAACTTCTTTCTTAAATTATACAAAGCACCTTTCTGCGAATTTCAAGATCCTGAGTTCCTGATTTGCCTTTCATTATGTACTGTAATGGATTATCCGTTCAGTAGTTTTTGTGTGAAAGAGAGACAAACATACAAACTTTCGCATTTATAATATTAGTAGGATGTGAAAGTTTGTATGTTTGCCTCTCTTTCACGCAAAAACTACTGAATGGATTTGGATGAAACTTTACAGTAATATAGGTTATACTTTAGAATAACACATAGACTATACCAAGCGCGGATTTAGGTGGGGGGGGGGTGTACTGGAGCACGTGACCCTCTCTCCCGACTGGTTTTTAGTTACTGTGGAGAATCCATTATAGGACACAATTAAAGGCAAATCCCATGATAATAGTTAATCCCATGATAATAACATATATACTATGCTCTATTTTCGCATGTTATACGCTCGTCTATCTCAGTTAATTGGTCTTTCGTTCGTGAATTCAATGAAAGTGTAGATTCTAATGTTCACTTTCTATGGAATCGACATGTTTATTCAGTGTCATTTGTTCAGTGCCGTTTCTTGCCACAAATTTCATTGTTTCCGCCTTTTAATTTGTTTAAATATTAAGTTTAGGTCCTTTGCTTTTTGTCGTTCTCATGGATGAGGTATGAAAGGTATGTAAAAGGAGAACTCCAAGAGTTGTGCTGGAATACTGGAATCTAATACCAGTGCTTGCCTAGGCTATGATATATGTAGACGACATAGTACTGATTGCGGACTCTCAGGAAGCTCTCCAGACATCACTAAATGAATGGCATGAGGAACTCCAGCTGAGAGGATTGCACATAAATACAACTAAAAGCAAAATTATGTGTATAGGAAGAGAAAACCTGGAACCAAGGATATTGTGTGCTGGCAAACCCTTAGAAATAACGAACACTAAAACATATCTGGGGACAGTCATGAGGAAAGATGGTAAAATAGACCAGGTAAGGAGGTTCTAAATCAGGTGATGAAGCCCAATGGACTGTACTACTGGATATCCAAAACTATCATTAGAAAATGTAAAGTAAGCAGAGAAGCCATAATTAGGATATTTAAATCGAGTTTCCTTTCAGTGCTTTTGTATGGATCTGAAAGTTCGACAACCCTCGATAAACATGCAGGCAAAGTGGCAGCGGCCGAAATGAGATTCCTCCGAAGGATAGTTGGCAGGACTAGGAGGGAAAGTGTAAGAAATGTAAGGATTCGCGAGAATTTAGGAGTAAGATCAGTGCGGGACATCCTGGGGGCATTGAATTGAGCGGAAATTTAAATGGTTTGAGCATGTCTGCAGAATGAGTGATTCTTCTTTGAACCTAGAACGGAAGGAAGACGCCGACGTGTACTCCGACTACATTGGGAAACTGGGTGCAGCCAGAGGACTCACCATTCCGGAGATAAGAAGAATTGCAAGGGACAGAGACCAATGGGCTCGGTGGACCGATACTCCACGCAACTCCATAGACTTAGCAACACACAAGAATTTGAGGAAGAAGAGAAGAAAAAGTTTAAAAATGACTCTTCGTGCTGAGAATAATGCGTTTGGTGTGGCACTTATTGACGATAGACGTTCCATTAGATATGCAGCTAATGCCATCGGAGTTCCCTATGAAACTTTACGAGACGCCATAGAAGGCCCGGTTCTGGACGGCCTAGGACAGACTAACAGAACCATAGGATGTCCGTTTTTTGACTTAAAGAATTTCACGAAAACTTTGTTCAAGCGATTTATCAGCTCGAATAAGTTCGATGTGTGCAAATTTCTGAACGTACTGCTCGGAGAAGATTAAATGAGCATTGATTAATGACTTTCCCCTCAGTAAGAGGACCAGAGTTGACCAGAACTCACAGAGTTATACTGCTTTTGCACATTGAAAAGGTTGCCTCTGGGTAAAATTACGGGCTGCATATCTTTCTTTCATTTCCTCTCCTCCACCCCCTTTCACGCCCGTCTGGATATTGAAGAACAACTCTTGATTAATCTGTAAAAAGTACTGCACTCCATTCGTCCATATTTCAATGTCTGTGTTCTCTGTGAGTTGTATGCAACGGCACTGAGCAAATGACACTAAATAAATATTTTAATTCTATAGAAAGTGAACATTTGAATCTACAGTCCTTTCATTGAATTTTGGATGCTCTATATTGACATTGAAAAAAAATTGAATTGAAAAAAATACATATTTATTCATTAACAAAATAGGGCCAATAAAGCAGAAATATTTTTAGATGAAAATGCATTATAGGTTTTGCCCATTTTCTTGTTTAATTTTTTTCTAAACAGGTTTTAAGTCGTGATGTATTTAAGAATAAAATGGTCTTTAAAAAATTAGTCTATTTGATCTGGATCTCATTGAAATATGTTAAATTTACTTCATTTCCGATATCTCGAATCATTAATTTAGTTTAAATACTAATTCTCAAAAAGCTTCAAATACCTTGGCTCCTCAATGACTTCAAGGAAAGACCAATTAACTGAGACAGACGAGCTTATAACATGTGAAAATAGAGCATAATTCGCTCTTTCAAAAGTATTGAAATCCCGAAGCATGCCCAGAAATAATACTGTAATCAAGCCGGTTCTCAGGTTAGGCTGTGGGACTGTGTCCTTATTGAAATTAAATTTCCGAAATAATAGTAGTGCAGAAGTAACTTATTGAACCATCAATTAATAATCAAAAAATAAAATTTAGTTTTTTTTTTTGTTTTTTTTTCTTAGCCCCTTTAGGTTTGAAGGTTTCTAAGCTGGATTAGGATTAGGTTGGAGAGGATCTCTTTTACTGTACTGCGTACATTTTATGAGGAGGATGAGAAAATGGAAGGCTCTAATTTCTTCATTAATTTGTTAACTGTAGATTTTTCCGGTGATGGGACTCACCGTGTGCTTTTCCTTTCATTTGTTTGTTTTATTTATTTCTCAGTTCAGGTTGAGACGTTGTACTTGATCTTGCCACGTTTGCGGCCGTCCTCCTGGGGTGAGTGTCCTGAAAAGAGGGTTTGTACTGTATTTCAGACTGTCAAAAAATTTAATGTGTCTGCGCTTTATGAAGTCTGTAACTGTCGGTAAGTCGAGAGTAGTGTGTAAGAGGTCCGTTTTGGTTTTATGTAATGTCGTGTGTTTTACTATGCGTTGCAGTACACCATTCTGGAACTGTTGGAGCTTTTTCGCCGTTGCAGGCGAGATGTTGCCTAACAATGGTGCTCCGTATAGGAGCGCCGGTCTTAGGATGCTCTAATACATTGTCAGCTTGAGGCGAAGGGATAAGTTAGGAGATGTAAGTAGGTGGTTAAGTCTGTAAGACTTGGTCTTAACTGACCTGAGTTTCTTCCTGCAGTGGTAGGCTAGTTTCAGATGTCGGTCAAGGGTTACACCTAAGTAGACTATGCTGCCCGCTGGTTTGTTTTTAGTTTGGTTATAAATTATTATTATTTAGTTTAACATAAAAACCAATAATGGGAAGGGACAAATAAGTACAAAATAATTAAGTTGTTGTGAGGGATAAATTATTAATACTGTTGACAGCCAGGGATGGGCAACTTGGGATCTACAGATCCACCCAGCCTTTATAAAGTTGATATCATTAACTCGACGGTTGATTGTGATCTGTGATAAGTCACCTCCATGCAAAACCATTTTCCTAGTAACAGTACAGTCTCTACTTTGTATGGAACTCTGCTCGAGTTAGTGGTGGTACAGGTTTTAATTGCTGTAGTATATTTTATATTATTATTAGTAATAGTATATTTTACTAATATTAAAGTGTAGATATACCATATTTAAGAACTTTTGCTTTAATAAGATTTTATTTTATTTCTTTTTTTATTTAAGGGAAATGTAAAAGAAAAAAATGACGGTTAAACTGAGATTTACAGATAAAAAAGAATAATACATTTTTTTGTTTAAATGTAACACACCATGTAAGTAGTTCAACATATCTGAATTATATTTATTTGCATTTTAAATGAATTTTAAGATTCTATTTTATATGATACTCGTGAACATTATTCTGAATTAATTTAAATAATGGATAACGGTAATAAAAACTCTAAATATTACTAATGATATATAATATATCAAAATACACTATGGTTTATATAGGTCCATATGTTTATAACTTTGCCAAGTTGAGATATAAGGCTCTGTGGAGCTCATGAATCACCCGCATAGAGGCAGGCCAGCTCCCGTATCTGAATATCCAAGACTAACATCTCAATTCTTTTCTGTCAGCCTGACTGATGTCCTTCTTTTTAATATCTCTTAATGTCGATATTTTATCGCCTGTTTATCTAGTTTATAGTTATTTTGTCAAAAAAAGGCATTAAAATAAACCCACGCCGACAGAAAAGAACACATCATAATTACCCATATTACCATTTTTCTTCTTACGACATCACAAAAATCACCTTTTCTATTACTAACGATATATCTCATCATAACCCAATGTAGCTTATCGACATGATTAGTTTTATAGATCAAAAATTAGTTTAATAGATTCCGCGTTCTCACACAATAGGACCGAATCGTACTTGAACCGAAGCATGGATATTTTACTACACAGATTCAAATTAAAGCCTTTTTCGTTGTGTATAACACAGGTAAAATCGAATAAACTTGTTTGAAAATGTGCCATCATCGAATTTAATCGAAAGATAATTTTAATAATAATAATACTCTTATGTAAAATAAAAAAAGGGTTAAAAATAATAAAAAAGGGTCGAGTGAAATTAAATATAGTACTGGGGAATATAACAGATGCTCTCTGGAGGTGTGTTCTATAAGGAATAACAATTAGTGCTAAAAGTACACAAGAAAAATGGGCCATAAATGGACTAATAGTTAATGCTTGCAGAATACACCATTAGGAAACAAGCCGTTATATTTCCGCATTTTTTATATGAAGTGCACATTTACCCAGGTAGGCATTGACCTACTTTGCCCTAACGCTAAAAGGGATTTCATTGGTAAGTTAAGGTAATTTTTTAAAAGTTTGTTTTATTGTTCTGATACTTGAGGTTATAGTTTTTGAAATCCAATCAGCATTCCTTAATCAGTGGCAATAGTTTATATACTTCGAACCTATTTTAATATATGTAGAATAGCGGGGAAGTCATGAATGAACAATGTGGGACTTACAAACCTTACTGGGTCTCACCCAGCCACTATCAATATGATTGGGTGAAAAAACGGGCGAATGAACGGGATTTTCATCCCTCAACCGCTTACATAACCATATTACAGTACAGTACATTAATACAGTACAGTGTCAACTATGTGCTGAACCAAAGATCTTTCATGGATAGAAATGGCACAGTTTTTAAAATACACATATATATTATATCTATAATTTATAAGTAAGGCTCTCGAGTATCAGTCAATTTTTAAACCTTTTGGCGACCTTTTACGGTATCATATTCATGCCTCAACAGCAAAAAAGGAGTTTCTAGTTAATAAATTAAATAAAACACTAGTATAAATATAAATTGACACGTGTAAGATGTTAATACAAAAGTGGTACTTATAACACTGAACAACAATGAATTTGTTTCGGGCTTAACAATACCCAGTTATTATGTATTTTCACCCCCTGAGTTCAAAAATCACCTCGAAAATGACCAATTAGCTCTTGTTTTCAAGATACAGTAACATGTCATTTTTTAATGCTCAGCTTTCACTTTGTCGAGAAATTTAGTTTTTAGATGTTGGTACGCCTGTTAACTGACAAAACCAACAGTTGTACAGCTATTTTGAGGTTATACGTGATTTCAGTTCTTCAGATAGTGCTTGATGTGGTTTCTGTTGCTTTCTTATTCGAATTTAATGTTTTGGAGTGATATTTAAGTGTACTAAACCAAAATGCCACGAAGTTGTGTGAATTCAGTGAATAACTTTTGTTACATTTGTGGTGAAGTAACATTTTCGTCACAGAAACGCAATCTTACTCTTGCTGTTAAGACTGCTTATAAGCATTATTTTGGAGTTACGTTAGGTGACCAAGATAAGTCGTGGGCTCCACATATATGTTGTAACTCTTGTTCAGTTACTTTAAGAGAATGGCTGAAAAATAAAAAACGATATATACCTTTTGCTGTGCCCATGGTTTGGCGGGAGCCTACAAACCATATAAATGACTGCTATTTCTGCTTGACTCCACCAATAAAGTCGGTATTGTCAACAAAGAAAAAAAGAACAGTTCAATACCCAAATATTCCTTCGGCTACTCGACCAATTCTACATTCAGATGGTTTACCAATACCTACCCCACCCCACAGTTATGAACTTGAAGTGGAAAATGAAAATAGTGCAGAAGAACTCAGCCAGCCTAGCACATCTCACGACCCTGATTTTAAGGAAACAAATGATAAACCGCACAGACTGAGTCAAGCGGAATTGAGTGATCTCATTCGAGACCTTGACTTGTCAAAGGATAAGGCAGAACTTCTAGGCTCAAGACTACACCAGTGGAATCTGCTCCAGCATGATGTCAGGGTAATGGAATGAATCAATGCTTGCAGATTACTGTCGATGCGTGTGTAGGGATGCTCCAGAACTCACCTACAAAAGACAGGCCAAAAGAAAAATGAAATCCACATGATGGTAATAATATCCAACCTGCCAAGTATTCTGCCATTAATTTTCAACTCAAAATTAATTTATAATGTTGATAAACTTATGGTTTAAAATTTACTGATTTGCCTCAATTTGTTAACGTTATATATTTTGACTCATGGTGTATCACAATAACTAGAGCTAAAAAAATTTTTTCATTGTCATTTTCGTTTTTTTCAACCCAAAATTAGTAAGATTTGACTCATGACGTGAAGGAAACATTACAAAAATATTTTTTTGTTGGACAGTGTAATTTGAAGAAGAATTGATAATAATACATTAAACAGTCAAATACATTATAATATTTGCATGTAATGAAAATATTGCAGAGTTGTGATCAATGTGTAATGTTTGATTTATTAGGATCAGCAGTTTTATTTTATTGTTGAATCTTTATAGATTTATTAGATCCTATTATTATTTTAATTATGAATTAATTAAATTTGCATAACACGAACTTAGGCCTTGAACGTCCGATTATTGGTTTATACCGCGATTTTTGTGCTTCTCTTAAGCTATTATTTCTTTTATGTTTATTATTTATTAGTATTATTTATTAACTTTTATTTTAGGTCAATAAAATTTAAATGCATGTTTTGTTTTTCATATGTGTATTACACACAAATGCACAAATATATAATCATGTATATAATTATAATATACATACATATAAATATAAGTTATGATTAGACTGAACACTTGAAAAAAAAGGGAAAGTAGGACACAAATGGACTCGCGCTGTTAGTAGTAAAACTAAATTTTATTACGTGTAATGTAAAGGAGATAGTTGGGGGGTGCAGTCAATAAGAACACAGAATAAGTAATGAACTTATATTATGTGCCGACGTTTCAACCTACAGTGTAGGTCATCTTCAGGGCTAACAGAGAAACAAACAGAACAAAAAATAAAAAATGTACAGTAACAATAATATGGTGACAAGTAATGTAGAAAAATAAAATAGTGGCAGATATGAAGAGAGAAGATAACGAATATTAAAAAAAGTGCCAGATTATAATAAAATAAAGATATAGACATATTTAAAAAAGTAATGATAATGAAAAGGAATTAAAATAGTGACAGAAATAATAAAATTAAGATAAAGACAAATATAACAAAATTATTGAAATAGTGACTATTGAAATAGATATAATTATTGAAATAGTGACAGATATAATAAAATTTAGATAAAGACAGATATAACAAACTTATTGATAATGAAAAGAAAATGAAAATAATGACAGATATAATAAAGTAAGACAGATTTAAAAAATTAAAGAAAATGAGCAGAAATGATAAATTATAAATAACGCATATAAAATAAAAAATAGAAAATAAATGTACAGAATGGATAGCACAGTACAAAATAATAATATAAAGGAAAATCAAAAGGAGGAGTTAAACAAAAGAAACCAAAATGAGGATATTTACATATACAGAAAGGTTGGAATATGAAGAATGAAGAAAAACTAATAAAATGAAGGTATAAAATGTATGATAACGGACTTGATGATGTTACATGTTACAGAAAAGTATGGAACTATATGTACAATAACAAATGTGAATAATAGAAATACTATTGTACAGTAACAACAGTGTACAATGACTGTTTTGAAAAAATAGTTGATAGGATTAATGAATTAGAAAAGTTAAAATAAGTGAAAACTCTTGTACAGTAACAATAGTGTACAATGTCTGTGTGAAAAAAAAGTAGATAGGATTAATGAATTTGAAAAATTAAAATTGGTGCTTAAAAATATGAACTCTTGATTACCAACATATGATTGATGCCAAAATGATAAGGGGAAAATAACAGGAAAATTAAAAATGGAGAAAGGATAAAGAGAAAAGTTTAAAATAAATAAAATATAAAGAAGAGACATACCGATTTTGGAGAGCGATGCCGTTAGATTTAACGGCTGGCTGGTACTGAGCGAACGACCGTTAAGACAGGAGGAAGAGATAGGAGCGATCTCTAGTGGCCAAAAAGTTAACTATAGAAGGTAACCATACTGGAGTATAGGACAAGATGGGGAAAGTGAATAAATGGATAAAATTAATATAAATAAAATTAAAACAATGAAAGAAATGTCAATACAGTGATAACAAAGGAAACATCAATGACGAAGTAACGGAATTTAAGGTCTTTCGAGTAAATTAAAAATTTGGGAGTAGGTAGAGGAAAGGTGATGTGAGTCAGACTTAAGATTGATAGAGGAGGAAGCTAAATTTATGTGGATAGTTTCAGAGAGGATGCGTTTGTCATTGTTAGGAGCTGTAGCTAGGATAGACGTTTTTTTCAAAATCAAAGGTGTGGTTTAAAGAAAGGGCATGTTCGGAAAGTTTAGAGGAGGTATGGTTATGGGAGGAAATGGCATATTTGTGTTGAGTAATACGGTCTTTAAGGAAGTTTTTGGTTTCACCTATATAGGAAGAGTTACAATTAGTAGTAGAACAAGGGATCCGATAAATGACATGGGAACGAAGCTTGAAGGGAATAGGATCTTTGATACGGGTATAAATATGGGAAAGTTTGTTATGGGATTTGAAGGCAATACGTAAATTGGGGATAACGGAACTTTATTTATATATACGAATAAAGTATTTATATATATATATATATTATATATACATATATTATTTATATATATGAATATATATTTATTATATAGATGAATTTTATTTATATTAATTTTATCCATTTATTCACTTTCCCCATCTTTTCCTATACTCCAGCATGGTTACCTTCTATAGTTAACTTTTTGGCCACTAGAGATCGCTCCAATCTCTTCCTCCGGTCTTAACGGTCGTTTGCTCGGTACCAGCCAGCCGTTAAATCTAACGGCATCGCTCTCCAAAATCGGTATGTCTCTTCTTTATATTTTATTTATTTTAAACTTTTCTCTTTATCCTTTCTCCATTTTTAATTTTCCTATTATTTTCCCCTTATCATTTTGGCATCCATCATATGTTGGTAATCAAGAGTTCATATTTTTAAGCACCAATTTTAATTTTTCAAATTCATTAATCCTATCTACTTTTTTTTCACACAGACATTGTACACTATTGTTACTGTACAAGAGTTTTCACTTATTTTAACTTTTCTAATTCATTAATCCTATCAACTATTTTTTCAAAACAGTCATTGTACACTGTTGTTACTGTACAATAGTATTTCTATTATTCACATTTGTTATTATACATATAGTTCCATACTTTTCTGTAACATGTAACATCATCAAGTCCGTTATCATACATTTTATACCTTTATTTTACTAGTTTTTCTTTATTCTTCATATTCCAACCTTTCTGTATATGTAAATATCCTCATTTTGGTTTCTTTTGTTTAACTCCTCCTTTTGATTTTCCTTTATATTATTATTTTGTACTGTACTATCCATTCTGTACATTTATTTTCTATTTTTTATTTTATATGCGTTATTTATAATTTATCATTTCTGCTCATTTTCTTTAATTTTTTAAATCTGTCTTACTTTATTATATCTGTCATTATTTTCATTTTCTTTTCATTATCAATAAGTTTGTTATATCTGTCTTTATCTTAATTTTATTATATCTGTCACTATTTCAATAATTTTGTTATATTTGTCTTTATCTTAATTTTATTATTTCTGTCACTATTTTAATTCCTTTTCATTATCATTACTTTTTTAAATATGTCTATATCTTTATTTTATTATAATCTGGCACTTTTTTTAATATTCGTTATCTTCTCTCTTCATATCTGCCACTATTTTATTTTTCTACATTACTTGTCACCATATTATTGTTACTGTACATTTTTTATTTTTTGTTCTGTTTGTTTCTCTGTTAGCCCTGAAGATGACCTACACTGTAGGTCGAAACGTCGGCACATAATATAAGTTCATTACTTATTCTGTGTTCTTATTGACTGCACCCCCCAACTATCTCCTTTACATTAGATCATCCAGTCAACTATTTTCATCTCATACATAAATTTTATTACATTTAACTCCAGTATTTATAGATACATCTGTTTATATATAATAGAACAAAAATATAGCCAATCTTAGATGCTATCATAACACCGAAATCCTTCTTATATACACTTAACTTTTATATATATATATATATATATATATATATATATATATATATATATCATGGATCGGATTTGTACCAATAGAATCCATGAAGGGCCTATTGGATTTTCCAAGGCCAAACAATATTTGGAGTCGAGTCTCCTACTCTCCTCTCGTGTTAACACAAAACATATGAATGTGTATGGAGGTAGGTTCTCATTTTCTTAGTATATCATTTTTTTATTATTTGAAATATGTAGCTACAGTATTATTAACCGACATATGAAGTTTCCTAATAAATTTCTGACGTATAATCTATACCTATAAAATGCATTGTCCTGAATTACCGACAGATTAACGTACGGCCTAAAGCGCTGATCGTAGAGACCTGAAGCTTGGAGGCTGTGTTCTTTGTATTATGTAGGAATCCAATAAGAAAGGATTTTTTCGAAATTCTACCCCTAAGCGGGACAACGTGATTCCTTGGTCCAATCTACTTCAAATTTTGCATAAACCTGTTTTAATAGAATTGATGGAAGACGTGTTTCGTATTTTATTAAAATTCAACCCCTAACGGGGTTAAAAGGGGTAGAAAGTTATTCTTTCTCACGTGTGTCTTACTCGTAATGTCTTCATATTTTCGCTGAACGAAACAAATTAAGTAACATAGTTTACAGGATTACATTGCAGTAGGTAAGTAGGACCGCCATAATCAAAAACACATCAATAAATTACCTACATATCTACATTATTCTATTCCTTTCAGTCTTAATTTCTCGCTGCTGCCTTATGGCAAGTGACACGATACACTGAGTAATCCTTTTCAATAACATTACATACTAATCCTTTACTGACTCGATTAACAGTTAACGAAAGTAACTCCTGTCCGCCCCGTTTATAAATCAGTGTCAATGGATGTTTCATGGCTGCGCTGATCCGTTTGTGATGAAATTTTATATGGATAAAATCTCAAAACAACTTTTTATCAACACACCACGCAGGCGAAATTTATATAACACTTTAACCTGATTGACTAACACACCCAGCGGTCAACGAACAGCAGAAACCACTGAACTTAGCAAGAAAAGATTTGCAGATAGGTTCTTTGTATAGCTTAAATGAGCACTAAGAAGAGAATTTGGATAATTCCAACCCTAAGGGTTTCTGAAATTTTGGATGTACGAGTAACTTATAGTTAAAAAAAAACTAAACGATTTATTTAAAATGATCTGTCACGAAATTTTATGTGGCAGAGCAAATTCCACGCGAGCGAAGCAGTGGGCAAAAGCCAGTAAGTCTATAAAAGTATAAGGTGTGCAATGGACCGTACCGGTGGTTGTTATAAAAATTAACAGGAATATACAAAATGAGCAAATGACGGTTATGAGAACTGGGTCACTCAGTTAAGTAGCTATAGACTCACTGATTAGGGGGTGCCAGAGATACGAACGACTATACTTTCTACCTGTGGAAAGTGGTCACTCTGAAAAAGAATTCCGAGGAAGCAGGAGTCAAAGTTTGACTTTGGGAAGGAGGAACGGCGGTGGTAGAAAAATATTGGGAAGCTGGCGTGGAACAGAGAAACAGCCAGACCCGGGGAAAACGCACTTCCCCAAGAATTCTATATATACCCCTGTTTTATCAGATAAATTTTAATTTAAGTTCTTCATGCATTTTATGACAATCCTATTTTACACCTGAGCTCATGTCAAAATGTATATATTAAATCATAGTCGAAAGAAGAAATTGATCCACAAATTACAAACTCCGGTATTAACTGAATATTTTAGACATACCAAATCATACTTATATAGATTTCACATAATCAATGACAATACCTGTTCAATAGACAAAGAAGAACAGATGTTTAAACACACAATTTATAACCGCCAAATCTATGAATGAAAAGATCTAAATTAATTATTTCTGTAATTTTAAGAGGAAAAGATTGGCCAGTATCTGAACAAGATATAAACAATAGATTTCGGCCCGAATTCATTAACAGTATAGATTTCGAAAAGTTGACACCAATTTAAGAATACACATGCAATATAAAACATAAACAATCATTTTATAATTTATAGTTAATTGTAACAGTATATAAGTAATCAGGAAAAAAGATGAATGCCGATTAAAGTAAGGTTGATTAAAGAAATGATATTTGAGTAATTATCATAAATTATTACTCTGGCATCCCAATATCAATATTTTTGTTTCAAATCTGCATTTATTCAAATTAAAAAATATTTACAATATATATATATATATATATATATATATATATATATATATATATAGCAGGCGAGATGAAATAAAAATGAACAGTAAAATATTAATACCAGCCACTAAGCGGACAGGGGTACCACCCCTCCATAACTGGTCTCTATTAATGTATTTATACTTAAGAGCTGAAACTTTGCGGTAGGACTTGTGGTCTAGAAATTAAAGCCTCAAGCATCCTCTAATATTGAAGCAATATTTTTCGAAATCAAAACGTAAAATGGGATTGGGGAGGAATATGAAAAGGGAGTAAAGTACTTCTGCTATTTTATACTGTTGAGGTTACGATCGGTCATCTTGCCGGCTATCATAAAATCCGTCTGTTTTTATTACTTTTATTTCTGTTGTTCTTTTTAGTCCCATATTCTTCTACGGGATTTTATCGTTTCCTCTTGGAGCAATAGTTATTCTTTACCATCAGTTTGATGTCACAGAATGATTGTTCTAAAAATTATTAATCACTAGCTGTGCCCGCGACTTCGTCAGTGTGGAATAGTGGCTTTGAGCAGCATTTTTAATTTAGGGTAATATTTTTGCAAATAAAATACATACATTAAAATAAGTCAAGATTTCTCCTTAATAGGACTGGATTATCTCCTTCATTGTGCGATCTAGTGCTTCGATTGTTTTTTTATGGGTCATCGTATATTCATCCCAAACCAACACCTTACTGTACATTCTTCCGCGCTCCCTGTTTTTACTAATGTTACAAATTGGTATTTCCTCATGAGCTAAGTTCAATGGTAGTTTTAGAACTATTATCTTCTCCAATTCTTTGTGGTCTAATCATTCCAAAATCGGATAACTTTTTTCCAGTAATAGTAATTACTTGGTCATCAACCTTTATAAGCGCGTCATTGTAAATTAAATCATTGTATGAAGCATTCGGATTCTGTTCTTGTAATATGCCCAAAATATCATCCGCCATGTCATTTTTATACTTTTCCCACAATTTTTGAGGGTTTGAAAGTCCACATGTCGCTGTTAATATAGGAACAGCTCTCTCACCTTGTGCGCAGATTTGCATTGTACAACCTTTCCCAGAGTTGTATCCCAATCATTATCATTCTCAAATAACCCTCTTGCCTCATATGCATCTCGAAATGTTGAAAATACTTGATTATTGAGCTTTTTGAAATCATTGAAAGTGGTAGGCCCACGTACATGGTGTAAAAGCATTAAAACATATGTTTATTATTTATTTCAAATTAAATCAATTATATTAAATTATCCCCTATTTCTACCACTTACAGCCCTTTTTTCGCATTAAACATTAGCCTATGTCCTTTATCAGGCTCTAGACAATCTCTGTACCAAATTTCATCACAATCGGCCTAGCGGTTTGGCTGTGATAACGTATGTGACAGACAGACATGGTTACTTTCGCATTTATAATATTAGTATGGATTTTGACCCATTGATAGAACAAATGCCTAAGAGAATGCTCTCTCTAAATACTCTTTCTAAAAACAGTAGGAGAGGACTTAAAAGAACATGGATAATGGATCTGTAATACAAGCAATGAAATCAAGCTACGGGAGAGGTGCCGCTGAGTACTATTCTTCTTCATGACTCCCATTTCATTTTGTTTGGTTTTACTAAGAGGCAATCTGCTTAGTGATAATTATTTCTAATTGAAAGGTGTTTATACAATTATAAAGAGGAAAAAAAATCACTTTGAATTCCTTAGAGGCGTTTTTTTTCTTTTTCTTAGTATTTTTGTTATTTATTTGTTGACCCTTCCCTGTTTTACGGCAATGCGTGTTTTTACAGCTTTAATGTCAAATACAAGAGAGCTTGATAATAGAATAATCGAGAATTAATAACAATTATAAACATTGATATTTGGTTTATTCTATACAAGAGGTGGAGAAGGAGAATGTGTAGAGGACTGAGTTGCCCAGATGCGGGATTCGAATCCGATTGGGACAGAAAAATTATTTTATCTGCTAAAAACCATTGCTATTCATGAATTTTAAGAAAAATCTCACTTAGCCCTTATAAAGTTTCTGAACCCAAGACCCAAAATGAGTTTTAGAGGTACAAGTTTTTTTTTTTATTGCGTACCGCGATTAGGTAATGAAAAAGTGATTTACAGTTGTAATTTATTGCCTTTGATCGATAATAAGCGTATAAATTTTTTTTTTACTTTATAAAATGGTTGATCAGGTTCCAGTGACTTATAAGTTGTATAAAAAAATAAGGATTATTTTTTATTTCGGTTTCCCTATATGAGATTTTTTGTGTAAATTACCCGTTCTTATTATTATTATTATTATTATTATTATTGCAGTGTCTCTTACTAGAGTTTATCGCATTTTAAGGCATTCAGTGAATTTCGGCATAGCTCATGTTAATTTACAAAAAATATGATCGAGTTTGAATACACAAAATCTTACAAGAATGTAGTACAAAGATTAAATAATAGTCGAGGAGTATTACAAAAGTACAGTTGTTTAAAGGCCCCCTCAGAGCTTGATCCACGCGAAGCCAACTAAAAAACTAACAATTGTTGCCCTCCACGGAAAAAAATTCCCATCCGCTAACCCAGACTACATCGCAGGAGTTAAGCCCAGCAATAAGTAACGCTATTTACAAAAGACTGTTATAACCTTGCCCATATCTTGTACAACCCCAATTCAAGTTAAATAGAAATAACTGGAAAAAAAAATGCATGGAAATTTCCTCTATTTTTTTTCTCTTAACCGGTTAATGATTTTAAACGAGTATCACTCGTGTGCGGTCGGCATAGTCTAACTCACCGACCCGAGTGCTGCCGGCAGGTTTCGACATGTTCGTATTACATACGAAAAATCAAAAAAGTATAAATAAAAAATGACAAATAAAAAATATATAAACTTTTTAAATACAATATAAAATAACCTGATGTTTTTGGTTACATTTATGTGGAAAAAAACCGTAAGTAAAGGAGTTAATAAATTGAGAATTTAGATTTCGAGGAGGAAATGGGATCGCCATATAATTTTTAAAAATTCTTGCTTAGCTGTTTGTCAATTTTGAGACTATATATATATATATATATATATATATATATATATATATATATATATATATATATATATATATATATATACACATATAGATAGATAGATTCGTTTCTGGATAGATTCGTTCTTGTTACATGTTTGCATTATCTTTTTGTATGCGTAATGCTGTAAATCGAGTTTAAATATTAGTAGTATGGGTTAAGTTAGTTATCTGATAATAATATGAAATCGAAAAAAATAGTTTCGAATATAAATCTTAATGTTTTTTTAATATTTTGTGGTGACACCCTATTTTACATATTGATGAAAAAAACTATCAAAATGATAAAAATAATAAATCAATAATAAACTTACCGAATCCGACTTGTATTTAATGAAAAAGAAACAATAAATCCACAAACATTTCAAACACAAATTATGCACGCCGTCACTCGTAAAACAAAATGGCTGTACTAAAACCAATGCTGCCATTACTAAAAAAAATACTTTAAAAAATTTATAACAGCGTTGCCATTACTTAAAACAGCAATTTATTAATACACGCGAAAGTATATAAAAAAAATTAGGAAAAAACAAAAAGAAAATAATCTATCGTGGTTGTCACATTAATATGGCCAGGGATAGGCCAGAGTCACATAGATGGGTGGAAGGGATAATCGCCCTTCCAGCCCGTCGGCGGGAGAGATCTAGAATGGATTAGAACCATCTCGAAGTTACTAGAATGGCCTCCCCCACTCTCGTTCTGTCTAGGACATTCGACCTTGATATAAATACCACTCGCTTCCGCACAGGGAGACAGTCAGAGAGTAAACAGGCAGTGTGATGAACTAGTAATAAGTGTATCAGTGAACTGTGACAGTCTTGCGAATGTAATAAACCTTTTCTGTTTATTACTGTGTGTCAGTTTGTCATATTTGGAGAATCTTATGGTGGACTCTAATTAGTGAACTGTAAGTCTTAATGAGGAGTTGTAAGCTGTAGTGTAATATTAAGGTATTCGGTATTATATATTATTATAATTATAATAATTCTTATATTATTGTAGTAATTAAATAGGAGTTAGGCATAGGTTATAATCTTTAGAATATTGTTATTGTAAATTTATATGGTTATATGGCGGTTACTCATAATAGTGGGTAAAAACATGTTGGTTGACCATGATCTTTGACAAACCACTTCCCTACATAACCGTTGTCTTAGAAACAGTTCAGTTTCTAGCATGAACTGTACTGAAGATTCCATGGCTTCAAGTATGAAAAATATTTGTCCTATGAAAGACCCTAACGTTTTCTACATTTAAAAACCACCCATTCAATGAAATATTCTAAAATAATTTTGCCAGATCGTTAAATGAATTCAGGTTTTTCAATTAAAACTGAGTAAATTATTCAATAGGAAAATCAACAGAAATAATGGATTCTAAAATATTGGCCTTGCCATTGATAAACAATGTAAAATGTAATATACGTTCACATTGTCTTGCATCGTTAAATGTTTGCGTTTTCTGACGATAGCACGATTAATAAGTTATTATATTGCGTAAACAGTAAAAAACCATTTATTAGAAATAAAGAGCTCGCTGAACACGTGATTTTCATTGAAAATATAATTTTTTAAAGCAGCTTATGGTCTACAGAACAATTTCAAGGAGTCTCCGCTATTGAATATAGACGTACGAAGGTATACTAACGTAAACTGAACATTTAACATGAAAAATAAAAGCCATACAACTGTCATATCCAACACAGCAGCCTTTATAAAAATCCTCGCCATTCACAGTCACCCATACCGTTTTCTTCCTTAAATATTAGTGGCAAAACAGGAAGAAAGTTTAGGAAATAAGGGTTTAAATAAAAAGATAAATTTTACTATGCTTATCATTTCTCTGCATTCATCGATCCCCCAATCAAATTTATATCCATATTATCATAACTATTATTTTATTATTATAACTTTATAATCCATACTAAATTCAATACTAGCTAAATTCAAGTGTAAATATGAAGAATTTCACTATTACGATCTTAGTTCGAAATCAGCAAGGGGGAGGAATATACTCATGGGGTTATCCATATCAGATAGCAATTAAAGTCAAAAGAGCCTATTGTAATTAACAATAATTTATAGATAATAAACCGTATGGGATCGCAATAATAAAGTTTGCTGAAAAGAGAGGGAATTGCTCACTTAGACTCGGAGGCTAGTGCTTCACGTTTATGGCGTCATAAAGCATCTCCTTGGAGCTGTTGTGTCGGAGATATAATGTGGCCCTCAGGCTAAGTCCAAAGTGATCATCTGCACCAACACCAACTTTTAGGAATTAACGTCTTTTGGTATTATAGCTAAATTTCGATTATATGTCATTTGAAAAATATAGATGATCATTATTGGAATGTTTAAAAAAAGAAATATGATTAATCGTAATATCCTTCTACATAGAAGGTCGCGGATTCGCAGCCCTGTAGGTGGTCTTAGGATTTTTTAGAAGGAGTAAAAAAAAAGGATTTTTATGCTTATGCTGTCCTTCGGAGGGGGCATAGAATGGTGGTCCCAAGCCTAAATTGACTTCAATTTCAGCATAAATCAATTGCTAATTTTAAAAACTAATAGAACCGTAAATTAAATATTAAAAAAAGTATACAGGATTTTTATTAATAAAAATGTCTTACAACTTTGTTTCATTTATTATTCATTTCAATCTTATAGAAATGCATGTCCCATGATTAGGTGTTTTTTAATTCCTTCAGGAACATGTACAAAAAAAAAAGAGATAAGCGAGCTTGATATATTTTACACCTTTTTTTTTATATACTACCTATTATTTAACGTTAATTTATGGCTGATTGGATAGTCATAAATTAACGTAAAATGATAAAACAAACAAAGTTAAAGATACTTTATTTCAATAATATGCCCTATATTTTCGTTTTTTTATCCATGTATATTGTTATTTGGCTTCTTTATTAGTTTTTCTTTCTGATTTTTTATTTTAATTTTTTTTTATACCTCAAGAAATCCACTTGTTCTTTTTCTGTTTTGCTCTCAGCTACCCGGAGTTGCTTTGAGAAGATTAAAAAAAAGAAAATATTCAAGAGACCTGCTCAGAAACTATCGAAAATTTCAATAACTTCATATTCCTGCAAATTGAGGAGAAAAAAGTTATTTTTCTCTCCATTATTTCTAGATCACGCATCAATATTTTCTTGTTGAGCAGTGCCTATGTTTTGCATTTATGGATACAGCTTACTTTTAAATATTGTATCGAGTAATTTTTAAACTCTTATCTAGTCAGTACTGCAACCAGTCGGTGTAGACAGAAGGGGTTTGATGCCCACCAGCTGTGAGCTCTTTTTGAGGGGAACTATCGTTACAAGTGGACGTTTACTTAACCTGGATTTATTGCTGTATCTGACCAAGTTATAGCCTAAATATTCCCTCATCTTAATTTCTTTATTGCGGTTCATCGTTGCATGCCTTGGTGTTATGCTTGGTTATATTATGTCACACTTATGAAGTAGTACAACCTATTTTTTTTTGGACTTTTGTATTTTTCTATTTCTCCAATTGGACCTTGGATCTGAAACCCACAAGCCTAGTCCCAATATCTTTAGTGAATTAATGGCTTCCTTTTCTGATATATCATAGATCATTATTTTATACATTTATCCATCATATAAAATAAATATTACGGAATCTATATGATTACTGTCTTAAAACATGCGGCAGTTATGATGGGATTCCTTAAGATATATTCATAAAAAAATAATCTTTTCTACGAGTCCTCAACTGAATAGTTGTTTACTATTTGACCTTGTCCTTAAATCTTAAACTCCACAATCAATTTGTCTATTTAAGGCGTGGATATTGAAGCCTTGCTAAAAGCGGTAGAGTTAATATGAGCCTTATGGCAGAGAGGACATTGACGAAGCACTCCCTCTAACTTTTATATTTCTCGAGCTTCTAGGCAAAGATGGATTTATGCCTTCAAGTTTTTTCATTTCATCTCGACCTGCATCAGTCTTGTTTTCCTATCTCAGCTACACAATACTCTCACCATACTTTTTCCTGGGGGAGAATTTTATTTCTTTAAACAAGAGAAATGTAGATAATGATGACTTGGATGTCGTGTAAAGAGACTCAAATTGAAAATACTTACAGTTCTACTACAATGAATTCGAAACTTAAAAAGAAACTTATAACGATATAATTCAATTTTAAACAATCGTTTTAGTTTCTTTGTCTTTCAGTAATGATAATGATACAAAAAGAAATTTACGATTCAGTTCTTTCTATATGTTTCCTTACCTTTCTTTGCTTCTTTTTTGTATTGTACTGTTTGAAGGACAACGATCGTACAGAGGTGATTTGTTTGAGATCAGACTCAACCCCCAGGTTTTATCACAATCTAGGTTACCCACTTTATAAAAGCTGGTCTATTTAAAAGCCCAGGAAAGCCTGTAAGTCCCAAAGGGTCCATTCTAGTCTGATAAAAGATTAAAAACTGTATCTACCGACATGTCTGTCTCTCATTAATTTGATATTCTTATTAAAAAATCATCCAAAACCTAATAAACTAATTAAGTCTCGAAATTATCGGAAAAAAACAACAAAATAATCAGCATTTTGCTAAATCAGGCATTAGGAAGAACCTGTCGGTTAAATGTGATCTTGGAAACACCTCCTGCCTATCGTACCCTTCATACGTTGCAGCGTTACAGGATTTTTAAAAGTTGATTTCTGAATATTTTTTTTACTTTCACACGTTCATCAGACAGACACGTCTATGGATAATGATGAAGATTTTTTAAAATAAATTTGCAGTTAATGTTTATATTATATTAATACATATAGTACTAAATTTTAGGCGAAATTATAGTATTTTTGGAAATTATCCAGACTGGAAATTACTCTGTGTATCGGATTTGTTCCCAAAGCTTATCTCGTCCGTCTGGTTCTGCTACCTATCGGTGTAGACCAAAGGGATTTGAAGCCCGTCATTTTTAATTAATTTTCTGGTGAACTATCGCTATGCATTGTTAGATACTTTCTTTAGTTTATTTTACATTTGGGCAAGAAGTAGCCAAAACTTTCTTTATTTTGTGTTTTTTTTTGTGGATCATTGTTCATCATCCGACGTTAATTAGTGAATTTTAATGAATATATACTTTTCATATACTTAATATATATACTTTTGTTTTCTTTAGATTATTTATATCTTAATTATTTTTAGCCGGTGCTATGTTATTTTACGTTGATCTTAACAAGAAAATATCGGTGACACGCAGATTAAATTAATATAACTTAATCTAATTGGTTTCTATGGATTTTTTAATTTGCTCATTTGGAACTTAGCACCTAACTCTTACGAACCCTGTCATAAATGGTCACCTACTTTTCAACATAAACATAATTTGAAAATCAAACTAATTAGTATTGATTTGTCAAGTAGTTTGGATTTTAATATGTGTTTTTATTAATTATTTAAATATATATTTTACAGCGATATCTGTTAGTATAATCACTATTATAATTAACTGTCAAACACACTACCCAGCGGAGGTATATTTTTTATCGACATTTCCCAACTTAATATAAATTGACCCTTCCAGGAGAGGGGAGCTGCTATAGTTTTTAAGCAATAGGGCCCTCTCGTTAATTATGTATGTGCATACATAATCAGTTCCATGTAAGTTAGAAAAATATTTTCATTCCTTAAATAAACCCGTGGGAGGGGACGTTTTTAGGTCCGGCTTATATCTGACTAAGTAGAAAAAAATATACCGGAATATAATACTGAAATAACATTCACAGAACGTAGTAACTTTTTTTTCGTCCTGTTCGACTTTACCCCGTCGTCTTTTTTCTATATTGTTTATTAATCAACGCTTGGTCGTTTGTTCACGAATATTGGATTTATCATGTTAAAATTATTATACCGTAAGATATAGTATACATATTTTTTTGTATTTGTAATCTAACGTTTTAACGGGGATAAATTTATAAATTAATTATTTAAACTTTTGTAAATTATATAACATATAGTCATATGCTGTATAATATATTGTTTCTAAAACAATATGCAGACTAACATTTTCGTAATAAAAAACAAAAACAAACAAAAAAAAAACTAGAGACTATACTTTTTCTATGACAATGGTTGTGCAGGGAAGCGATTTGCCCTAGATCGCGCCCAACCATCAGACTTTTCCCCTTATTTTGAGTACCCACTTTATAGAGGTTGGGTGAGTAGGTCGCATAGGATTTATCTCCGGTCGCAAATAGATTAAATAAAAGCTAGGGGGTTTTGAACCAAATCTACCACTGAGTTATTCCGCTACCTAACATTTTCTTATAATAAAGTATATATATATATATATATATATATATATATATATATAGGTATATATATTGTAATGACCTTTCCCCTAAATGATTTAACAATTATAAAATATGTGCGTGGACCCTTAGGAGGAGAAAATAAAGTCAATTACAAACAAAGTTCACAATGGAAACCCCAAATAAAATTATATTCTCAATATACGTATATACACATAAAATAGTATGACATGCAATCACTTCTTATATCTAATACAATTATTCAAATATAACTAATACAAGCCTGGTTCGGGGATATGAGCAAGGAGGTAAGCGGGCAGTGAGATCAGTATCATCATAATTAAATATATCAGTATCATCATAATTAAAATCATACATAATTAAATAATTCCTAATCATACATTAAATAAAATCTATATATGTGGATAACTAATCATATATAATATATGTGGTCACCACAATATATATATATATATATATATATATATATATATATATATATATATATATATGTGTGTGTGTGTGTGTGTGTGTGTGTGTGTGTGTGTGTGTGTGTGTGTGTGTGTGTGTGTGTGTGTGTGTGTGTGTATCCACTGGCGTAAGGTTTAATAAAAACAAAATAACAAAAATAAAACAAAATTTATTATATGATATATAATATATAGGCTACATATTAGTATTATAATATAAAAACTTTCTTATTATTTATAAAATTTTGTCTAGTATATAATGAGACTGAACAATCGACTTATTGTTATGGCTTAGAATTCATAATCCATAAAAAAGTGAATAGAAATAATTCCTTTCAAAAACTTTTAATGCATCCATCGAATAAACTCATTATATTTGTGCCTTCCTATCTACTTGCACGAATAATAATCTGATATGGACTATTTGACCAGAACAATAGAAGTATCTTCATCATTATCCAAAATGAAACTCCCTAATTACTTGTTTACCTTTCAACTTGTGAAATATTATATCTTTAGTAATGTTTTGCCTTTCAGTGATGTTCAGCCATCAGCTGCTTATATTTTTTCTATGCATGAATTGCTATAGTTCCCTTCACCTTTTTAATATAAAGCAGTTACTTATTATGTATTCATCAGTATGTTTATTATGTCAATAATATAAAGTGTGCAGAACTCTGAGTTGGTGTGCCGCATCCGGTTGTGGCAGGTTTATTATTTAATGATGGATTATATAACAGTCATGGATGGACACTGTCGGATTGGAGACCCTTTTAGGATTTAGCCTCTTTAAAATGGGCACCCAAGATTGGGGGGAAAACTTTCTATCCTTGTACTTTAATTTTCTTATATACATATAATGGAGCAGAATGGGTAAGTAGGTAGGAGATGGATCACTTAGCTCTAGACCCATAGTTTGAGACCGGCTTGATATTAGAGCATTAACCCAATTATGGTTTATTTATTATTAACAGAATTAATCATTAGTAGTTCGGACTTGTGGAGATCACTCAGCTTCTATATACCCTTAATAGTGGTAAAAGCTTGGTGGATTAGCATGATCTCGGACAAATCACCTGCCTGTAAGACCATTTTTCTAGAAAAAGTACAGAATCTCCCATGTACTGACCCAAGGCTTATAGTGGTACAGCTTTAAAAAAAATATTTATTCTTACTATATGTATCGTTTAGTTTATATGTATTATCATTTATATTATATTAATTCGTGTGCATTTAGATATAAATTAATTATATTTATCGACTTAAGAGAATGATCATTTATATTTAGCAATATTTACGATCTGATTATTTTATATTCATCTCAACTATATGTTATGTTGGTCAACATTTTATAAATATTTTAAACTCTATTTATAAAAAATTATAAATCTTCTTAAAATATGTTTTCAAGACTCGTTCTTAAGAAAAATCTGTACCGCTACAACAAGTGTTACACAGTAAATGGTATTTATACTGTTTCTCAGATAACTATCGTGAAAGAAAGTATATTGTTCGAAATCTTACTCAAACGCCAGCCAGGTATTTATCACAATTCAATGTAACCACTTTAAGGAGGATCTGCGATTCCCAAAGGATTCAACCACGACTGTTAGCAGAATGTTGATAATTGATAATCAAAGCTAGATTTGAACGCAAAGTCTTTAGCACCCTCTATAGACCTTATATCAATGTAAACTATATAAAGTAACTATGTTTTGAAATATATAACATGTAGAACATATTTTAGCTATAAATAAAACGGGAGAAAAACAAAACAGGTGAGGTGGCGCTTGGGTTGGCACTAAACCATATTAGAGAGAGGCATAAAGTAGCATTAGGCGGCTAAGCACTCCAACCCGCTGCTCTAATTCATTTTTACAACATGAAAATTTCACTCTCTTAGCTCGTTGTAGTTCGTCAAGCACATCCGCCAACCTAATAAAGGCGCGATTACTTCGTGTCGTAAAGTGCTACATCGCATCATAAAGATATAACGGCTATAATAAACATGAATAATTTTATGGGGTCAGTTAGTGTATCGAGGAAATTATAACGGTTGGTAGACACCTGACAAAGTATCTCGTCTGTCACAACAATGATATTCGTTTGGTACATTATGTGTTTTTTTTTTTGCATTTCACTACCAAGTATGAGTGTTTTAAAAGTTCTTATAGATATTTGAGTGATATACAGACCCCACGGATATGGCGACCAACCTGCTTAAGGTTTTCTATAAAAAACTATTGGGACCTAATTCCAATGAGGAGCTTTAACATTAAATAAAATAAAATCCAGATTAGTGACTGATGTGTAGAAAAAATGGTCCTATTGCTATATTGGCTTCACTGCCCAAACAATGATCTCAAGGAAAATTCAGATCCTTTGATCTGAATAATATTTAAATAATAAAATAGGATGCCACCCTGAGATCATTATACGTAATTTATAGTAATTTTATATCATTAATGAATAAGAGACATATCCGTCTCTTCTCCATTGGTTGACGTAGTTAACTGACCAGGAGTAGGTTATTAAATAATAATAATTATGGAATTAAATTATATTTATTTTCGCTGATCATGGTTTAAAATAACTTAAAAAACTAATTAAAAAGAAAGGGGGATGTGACTGGCTATTTCTCGACCATTGCTTCATCCAGTTCACAGCATCTTGAGTTGCCCGCTGCTTGCCAACTGCCCGTTTTGTGTCTTAGGAATAAAGGTACCGCCGACACTAACGGACACATGTACTACCTCAAGGTACCTCAATGCTCGTTACCCTATTTATTTTTATTCATCTAGGGACTTCTAATGTCCCAGATAGTATCACAAATAGCAGTATAGAAAAATTTGAATTATCCTTTACAAACCAGAGTGTAAGAAACAAATTTTGACTGCAATGGCATGGAGTTTGGAAGACTGAAATGCGGTAAAAACATAGGCCTTACAATATACTCGTATACAGAAATTAGATTATAAATACCTTATTGTCAATTTAGTCCATAATATTCTTTTGAGACAATACCTCTAGATAAAACCTCTAGTACTACAACCCATGAAGGGTATTAGGTTCAGAAAATGGTTAAATTTGTACTGTTTTTAATTTTGAACGGACCATTTCCCCCCAATTAACGGTACCAAATTTACAGAAGCTGAATGAGCCCAAGGATTAAATAATGTAACTTCCGAAGCCGATTTCCAGCATGGAACCTTCAGGTTTAATTAAGCACTGAGATACACCGTTTCCCAACAATGATCTTAAGTTAATAAAAATAATTATTGAGAAACTAAATAACAATAGACACAATTATTTGGGATTTGTGGCTTTGATCTTTAATTTCCTTTTCATTTCAAGATAGCCTAAATGCGAGAAATAGTAGGCTCACTACTTAGCCAGGACTATTCTCTAAGGGATAAAGGGCATAGGGTAGAGCGGGCGCGGCAAACGCAGGGACAAATCTTTACTTAGGGACTTGAGAGGACTTAGCCCGAGACAGAGGTACACAGGGGCATGTTAAGCACCGATAGTAAGCTTAGTAATTAGCAGATTAGAACTTGGCGCCATTAGCGGCCCCCATTGTGTCTTCTCTTCTCCTTCCTTCTTCCTTCTCCTGCCTCGTGTCGCTTACCTCGTCCCTTTGTCACTTCCCTTTTGACTTCATGAAGATCATGGTGTGGTGAGGGAATGGTCAATATATGTAGTGGAAAAATCATGTTTTCCGGATCCAAAACCATGGAAAGTGAATATACCTAGGCCCGTATTCAATCACTGTTCCTTCGTTGAATTAAAGAATGGTAGAATGAGTTATAAGTATAACTAATCCGTCTAAAATGGGCCTCAAACGAGTTATATTGAGCTACAATATATATATATATATTTTTTAATTTTGAAGAGAAAAGATTATGTCTTGGCTAGAATTCGAACCCGGGTCGCCCGCGTTTCTAGCGCTGTTCTCTAACCACTGAGCTACCAAGGCACGCATTCCAGCTAGACAAATCCTTTCTCTTCACTGATCCTATATCCCTGTGATCTCGCAATTTTTCGAGGTATACACAGGGAAGTATGTTCATTGAACATTACTTTAATCGGGATCTCGTTTGATTTGTAGTTCTTTTTAATTATTTATATATATATATATATATATATATATATATATATATATATATATATAAAAGTTACAAGTGGAACTAGGACAATATCATTGCTAATACCATTAATGTAAATATAAACACTGCAAAAGATATAAAAGCAGGATTATTAGAGAGAATAAATCAGTATTGTTCTAAAAGTCTAACAGTGAGTTTCATTTCCTTCCTTTTTAAATCTCTTTTTTTTATTATTGTTTGTGTCACGACACTTAAGTGGTGCCGAAACCCGGGATATTGTGAAGTGAAAACCGTGGTAAAGATTTTTTTTTTTATTTTTCTTTCAAGCACCCTTATTGTGACTATTAAAAAATGCCTGAAGGAAACAATATCTTGAGACCAGCTGTGCTTACAATGGATGCGCAGCCCCAACCGCAACCTCAACCTCAACCAGCACCTCAACCACCGCTAGAAGCACAGGAATCAATCGCAGATTTAAATCCTAACTTTCCATTACTGCCGACAACTACATTGGCGTTAGCGCGTGCGGATATAGCCGCGAGGGAAGCAAATGAGTTAGAACGCATGAAGCTTAGGAAGAACAACGCGCGGGATTTGAGGAGAGAAATAAGCGAGCTCGAGAGATTTGATGGTGAAGTCGGTGAGCTTAACCATTTCCTGAAAGGAGGAGACCGGATAATGTATTATATTCACATTCAGGCCGAGGCAAAGGACATTGAAGAATTGGATGCCACTAGACTAAGGGCAGCTCTGGTGTGTCGGGTCAGGAGGAGCATTCTCAACCTAATCCAAGCTGATGAGGAAACGCCGTGGCACGCAGTTAAAGAAAGGCTAAAAAAAGCATTCGGTGGGGGACGATGGGCTCACAGTACTGCAGTACTGCTAGCGAGATATAATAAAATCACAGAAAAATTACGTGAAGTGATGGAGACGGAGGAAGTAGAAGCGAGAATGGATTTTCTGTCAAGAATCCTGAAAATCCAGCTCGCTAGAGATACTGGCAGAAAAGATGGACTACCAAGGGACAAGTCCTTCCTAGAATGCGCCCAGGAGATGGTTGACTCAAGCGCAAGAGAAGAGGAAGCCAGACACTGCGAAGAGGTAGAAGCGGGATGGAGTAGGGTTACGTACCGTAGACCCGAGATACACCGTAACCGGCCAAGTCTAGAAGCAGGTAGAAGAAGAGAGACCGAAAGGTATAGGAAGGAGAGGCCGTTTGCAAGAGATAAGGACAGATAAAAGGAACGGACGAAGAGAAGAAAGGAGATGCCACGAGTATGACAAGACGGGTCATCTGATGGCCCAATGCCCTCGCACGAAGTGTTTTGAGTGCAATAGTGAGGGGCACATGGCACGACAATGCCCTTATATAAAGCGCAGAGAAGTAGACCGGGGCGAACCTATGGAGGTGAATATGCAGAGGCTGCGGAGGAACTCTGGACGAAGCCGCAGAGTGGGACGAGCGGATGAGACGACAGAATCTTCGGGTGTGTCAGAAACGGAGGAGGAAGAACCAGGGAGCAGTGGAGGAGAGCAGCGGAAGGAACAGTGACTAGTAGGGGTGAGGAGCAGGAAGCATGCAGCGATCTGAGGAGGATGTCTGCGGAGAGGCGACCGCGCTGAGACCTGTAATAACATTAGAGGTGAGTCTTACTGGTTGCCAATTATTAAAATAAAAGGGGGAGTGCAATGTTTAGTGGATACGGGGAGTTCTAATACTATTATGACCAGAGGTGCGTTAGAACAATTGTACGGGATACAGAGGGTACTCCAGATACGCGAGTGTAAATGTCAGTTAATCACTCTGGGCGGCCCATGCAAAGTGGAGGGAGAAGTAAGCATCGAGAGTAAGCGGTGGACAGGGAAACGGGGTAACGTGACCGTCCATGTGGTGGGGGGAATGAACCGGCAGTACCAGGTGATCATAGGATGTGACCTGTTGGATAAAGTAGGAGCGAGAGTGAGGATTAATCGTGGGCAATGGGATATCAGAATCGGGGCGCGCACGTACAGCGGTAGAGAAAGAAGCGAGGGAACGCAGATAGGGGCGGTAACCCAAATCAGTGACTGGAGGGGAGACATTCAGAGGGAGTTCCGAGATATTTTTTTCACGAGGGGGATGTTTTAGGGGTAACGGGCCGAACGGTGCACGAGGTTCCACTGAAACAAGACAGGATTACTTACGTGAAGGAACGAAGATACCCGCAAGCACTTCGGGCCCATATTCGGGAAGAATTAACTTGCCTCAAGGAACAGGGGATCATAGTCAACAGTACGTCGCCGTATAATAGTCCCCTATGGGCAGTTAGGAAGAAGGGTTTACCGGGGGACGAGAAAGAACGTTACCGAGTGGTAGTGGACTACCGTAAACTGAATGACAATACCGTCGACGAGAGATATCCGATCCCGCGCTTTGAAGATATTCTTGATAGACTGAGTGGGGCAACCATCTTCAGTACGCTAGACCTTAAAGCGGGATACCATCAGATTAAGATGCATCCTCGGGATCAGCACAAAACAGCTTTTAGTTTCGAGAGGGGTCACTACGAGTTCACGCGCATGCCGTTTGGCCTCAAAAACGCCCCGATCACCTTCCAGCGACTGATGGACGAATTCCTTCGAGGCTTAGGGGAATCCTTTTGTCAAGTTTACATGGACGACCTACTGGTCTTCAGTAAAACCGAGAGGGAACACGTGGAGCATCTGCGCAGGGTTTTCGCGAAGATCAGGGAGTTTGGCCTCAAGCTGTCCAAGGAGAAGTCTATTATGGGGGAAGAACAAATCACCTTCTTAGGTCATAGTATTTCCAGGGAAGGGGTTAAACCAAACGCGACGAAAGTTGAAGCGATTCGCAAGATGGTGGTACCGCACGATGTTAAGGGTATTCGTCGCCTTCTAGGAACCCTCAACTACTACCGGCGATTTATACCGGACATGGCGGCATACCTCGTCCCTCTTAACAAGCTGCTGAGGAAAGGTTCCAGGATAGTTGTCACGCCCGTCATAGAAAATAATATTCGGAAATGCATGGAAAGGTTGCAGGAGAGACCCGTGCTGGCGTTCCCGGACTTCCAGAAACCCTTCGCGGTAACGACCGATGCAAGCGAATATGCGCTAGGGGCGGTATTGTCGCAAGGGGAGGCCGAGGGCGAACGTCCAATAGCTTACGCCAGTAGACGGCTTACTGACGCGGAGACGAGGTATAGTGCGTTAGAGAGAGAATTGCTTGCTATTGTGTGGGCAGTGGAGCATTTCCGGCCGTACATCTTCGGAAGGAGATTCCGAGTACACACCGATCATAGGCCACTCCAATGGATCGGAAGACTCAAAGAGACATCGGCGAGGGTGTCCAGGTGGAAGGAGTTCCTGGCCCAATACAACATGGAAGTGGTCTACAAACCGGGAAAGGAAAACGTTGTAGCGGACTGGTTGTCTCGGGCAATTACCACGAACGCGGTTGAAGAGGTGGGTGAATCGTCACGAGATGTGCGGCAATTCCTGAGCGAATGGACCCCGGAGAGAGAAGGTGGCGAAGCAACGGAAGGGCGAGAGACACCTTCAGACGATAGTTCAGCGGCTGACCGACCTGAGAGTATGGAGGAGATAGACGAAATTATCAACGACAAGAGGCGGCAGGTAATCTGGAAAACGCGGACATCTGGGTTACTGAAGATTGACTTCGCTATATATGGGTCGAGCAGCGTCATTACGGTATGGTCCCAGCCTGGGGTTGGGGATGACCAAATTTGTCGAGTCCTCAAAGATGTGTCGAAGCAGGGGAAAGTGCACCACCTCTACGTGGGTAATGCCACTATTTGGGATAAAATCCAACGGGTATGGAGAGCTGAGCGTATAGGGTTGGACCGCAGATTCATTCGCTGCAAACGAATGGTGGAGACAATTTGGGAGGAGGAGCGGCAGAAAGAGGTAACCCTAGCTTACCACCAAGGGAAGACTAACCACCGCGGCATTTCAGAGACCATGATGGCGTTGCGGCGGCGGTATTTCGTGGCAAACATGAAGAAGACGGTGAGTGAACTCATTGGCAGGTGTCAGGTATGCCAACGCACGAAATACGATCGACATCCACCGAGGGTCATGCAAGAAGAGACAGCCACAGCGGAAGCGCCTCTCATGGACATCCAAATTGATACATTCACCTGGAGGGGATTTAAATGGGTGACAATGGTAGACCTATTTAGTAAGGTGGCTATGGCGTATGAAATACAGGAACGATCGGCGGACGCGGTGTTAGCAGCACTGCACAGATGGTTTCAGTTCTACGGGGTTCCAGAGCAAATCTCATCAGACGGTGGTCGTGAGTTCGACAATGCAGCGATTCGGGAGGAGATGCGCGTTTTAGATGTCAACTGGCACCTAAACACGCCGGGACACCCCAAAAGTAGGGGATGCATTGAGCGTCTTCACGGAACCCTCAGCGAGCATCTGCGGGTCTATCAAGGAGAAAAAGGGTTGGAGCCAGACGTTGCCATGGTCAAAGCCATCGTCGCGTATAATCACTCTATCCATGCGGTCACGGGGTTCTCGCCGTTCGAGGTTCTTTTCGGCCTGAGGGAGCGTCGGAGGGATTTTAGAGGGGCCACGGAAGACGAGAAACAACTGGTAAATAACCGCATGGAAATGCGAGCGATGTGGAAAAAGACTCAGAGCAGGATTCGAGCCGAGAAAGAGAAGAGGGTGGCGCGAGGAAATTTGGTTGTGCGTGACGTGACAGGGGGAGTTTCAATCGGGACGATCGTGTACCGAAAATTAGGGTCTAATAGAGGAAAAGAGCTGTCGAGATACGAAGGGCCATTTAGGGTGACCGTTATCAGAGAACATAATGTGGTTACCATTGAAAGCATGACCGCGCCACACAAGCGAAGGGCGGTCCATATAGAACAGTTAAAGATTCCAGCACGAGAATCGCCGGGCGGGTAGTGTACTGGAGTATCCTCCCGCACGTACCGATACCAAACCATGTATCAGCCATATTTTAGTTTGTAAGGTTGTTCATAGAAGTGTTAAGATTTTTTGTTGTTTTGTATTGTACCAAGTGCATTCTAAGTTAAAGCTATGTATTATGGACTATATTTGTAAACGTTTTTCTTTTTTTTTTTCTTATTCTATCTTACTGTATTATAGGTCGATTGGTAGTGCGTGAAGTTTCTAGTACTTTATTTTTGTTTTCGTTTTAATCCATTATAAGATTCTATTATTTTTTTCTATTTATTACTATTATTTTGTACTGCATTTCAGAGTTTCCGAGGACTGTTCGGAAACTGGTAGGGGGGAGTTACAAGTGGAACTAGGACAATATCATTGCTAATACCATTAATGTAAATATAAACACTGCAAAAGATATAAAAGCAGGATTATTAGAGAGAATAAATCAGTATTGTTCTAAAAGTCTAACAGTGAGTTTCATTTCCTTCCTTTTTAAATCTCTTTTTTTTATTATTGTTTGTGTCACGACACTTAAGTTATATATATATAAATATTTTTAATTTTGAAGAGAAAAGATTATGTCAGTGGTTAGGGCACCGCGGTAGAAACGCGGGCGACCCGGGTTCGAATCCCGGCCAAGACATAATCTTTTCTCTTCAAAATTAAAAAAAATATATATATTTAAATAATTAAAAAGAACCATAAATAAATTATGAATATAAATTTGACGTAAGTCAACGAGATCCCGATTAAAGTAATGTTCAATGAACATACTTCCCCGTGTATACCTAGAAAAATTGCGAGATCACAGGGATCCTTAATCACTCCAACCAACGAAGGAAGTATCTTGAGAAAAAAATTAACTTTTTCTTAGCCACCGTTTGTGCAGGGAAGCGATTAGGCCTAGAGCCTAGTACTGTTTACCGCTAGGTTTTTCCTCCAAATAAGGGCCTCTACTTTACAAAAACGGGTGAGCCGTAGAGGATAATTTAAAGATCCCTTGAGACGATCAATGGAAAATACGTTATTAAAGCCGTATATTTAAGACGTTTAGGATCAAAGCGGGTAATTCAAAATTTAAAAAATTTACTTTTTTCTCATGTTAAGTCCAGCAATGCTTTATGCTTCCGAAACTTCAGGTTCAGAATCAACTTTGAGAAATAAGGTGGATATTTGTCGGGTTAGGCAAAATCGCTTGTCTAAACCTGCGAAAAATCTTAACATTTGATTGATATACAAGACAATTTTAGCGCTATTGCTCATGCTCATGCTAAGTGGAAACGCACCTTACATTGTAGAGGCTAACTAAACCTAACGTAACTCAGCGCTGTAGCCATAAGCCTACCCGACTCCTACGTTGGTACTACTATCTTATTATTAATGCAGGAATGTTTAGTAAAAGTAGTACTATAAAGGTGGTTTTCTTTTTTTGAATAATTAAATAAAAAACACGTTAAATCGTTCAAATTTTCGGCCTTTGACAGGTACCAAAGTAACTCAGTGCTTAGAGATAAATTATTTCTTCTGTTAATCATAGAGGTTTGATTGCAGACACTCCTAGACTCAAAGGAACTAACATAGTCTCTGTAAATTAGTAATCATCAATCTGGAATAATCCTGTTAATTGAGCATATGTTTGTCTGAATTACATCCCTGCATAACCGTTCTGCATAACAGATCATCCGCAGGCCATTCATGGCTTTTATTGGTACAGGATTTTCTTTATTAGGTGCAGTATCGTTTAAAATTCATAAGAGCACTACGAGTAAATAAAACACGGAATAGTAAATAAATGTAATATTTCAGGAAAAATCAAGAAGTTTGATATTATATTCTTTGTAAGTTATAATATACAAACAAAGCTTCTTTTTTAAGCTTTTGATGCTATTTTTATATTCTTTCATCAAATGATACGAATTTGTATATACGAGAATGTTAATGAAATATTCAACATAGTAAGGATACGATATTATTGAAAAATCTGATTAGTGACAACACACACACACACGCGTAAACAAAGAGGAAATATTATTTTACTTCAGCAACAGTTTACACGAATCCTTTTTAAGCCTAGGAAAACAAGATTGAAACAGCCGGCAACGCTAAGTAAGCGCGCCTCAACAACACAAAAGACGTTGAATTATTCAAGAATGGAAATAAAATAAGAGACAGTAAACTAAATTTACAGTCCGCTATCCTCTTCCTCCGATTGTTAAAGTCAGTTACTTTAACAGATTACATTAAACACTAAAGGGATGAGCAACGATTAAATCTCCAACAAGTCAAGTAACTTCGGGTACTGGAGGGATTTAGCCATTACTACAAGATTCAGAAACTGCAAGATTGCGAAATTTTAATGTTTTACAATATTCTAAAAACAAAAAACATTTTAATCTAATCTTGAGTCAAATAATAAAACTTTAAAGTTCAGTTATCTGCATAAATACTCGGAAAAATAAATTATAAAATTTATCTGTTATGACTCCGATAAACTCATTTTATATTACACAAGTTTCAAGAAAGTTAATAAAATAAATATAAGTTTTTTATGTCATTCATTTGAATAGAGATAATGTAGCAAAACTTAAATATGTTTTGATCATTAAATAAACTTTAAAAAATAAATCTGTTTTGTTATGTTTGATAAAAAGTTATGTAAATGCACAAAGGCACCAATATTGGATTTTATTTATTTATTTTTTTTAAAAACAACAAACTGATACAAGGCACTTACATGATATATTATTCTGGCCATAAAACGTTCTCTGTCATTCTACGCCTTTTGCTTTTATGCTTATTGGGTCATATTCTTCTTAATGAACATTGGAAACTAAACGGACCGAATGTAGTCAAATTTAGAAAAATAGTATTGTAATATAGTATTATAATATGTTATATATTAGTAAATATAAGAAAAAATAAAGAGCAAAGTTAAGATGAGTAAATAATAAAGCGTACTTAATTTTATCTTGAATAATTATAAAGTGACCGGATCAACACATAGGAAAAAATGGCCTGGAAGAATTATCATATAATTCCTAAAATATAGAAAAAGAGAGAATAGTTTAACAATTTAAAGATTTTTTATTTTAGGTCTAATAAGTGAATTTTTCTAACAAATATAAGTAGGTATGAGTGTGAGTAATCACCTTTTATCCATTCAAAAATTTTCTTTATTTTAAAAACGTTTCGACTTATTAAGCCATTTTCAATTTTCTTTTCATAAATATATTTTTACTACTTCTAAGTCCATTAATATTTTAATAATTATACTTATAAATCTGTAAATTATCAGCCTAAATAAAAACAAACAATCTAATAAATACACAAGTTATAAAATATGTCCTAAAATACTGAAAATGAGTATAGATACCTTTTTAATAGTTGTCAATTAAATAAAAATTTTTTTGCTTGGAGTTTGAAATGTTCTCCATTGTCATTCACAATTCTCATGAATTAAACTTTGGACTGTAATAATAATCTATCTTATTTATACTATACTATACTATTATTTTAAATTATTTTTAAACATATAAACATCATGAAGAACAATACAAATTAGCAATCATTTTAATTATAGTATATATTGATCTGTAATCACTCGGAATTAATTTTTTACAACTAGACCATTTTCTTCTCCAAAGTCAATTTAAAATTACCTTCTCAAAAACTAATTTCAATGTTGTAGTATGTTGATATAGTATCATTAATTAGCGCTATGTTCTAAAAAAAAAAACTACTGTTTAGTCGCGGACCTGGACAGCCCGCCAGATGGAACGGACAGATCATTGCCTCTAAAATCGAAAAATGTACTGTACCGCCAAAACCTAGGAGAGGGGAGCGACGCTATTGAGTAACCTCACTTGCAATTAGATCGCCGAGCGGACTAGTTCTATCAGCCCTTCGCAGCTAAGATCATCGCACACTGCCGCCTAGTAATCCGCTTTCGAGGCGCTATTCCTGTGAGGACGTCCAGAGGTTTCAAGATTGTCACTCGTCAGAAGCTATGCTGAGATGATGATAATTGAGTATACATCACACAAATTGTAAGTCACATTTCATTACCATAAGGCCTCAAATTGTCAACTAATTTTTCTCCTGATGATCAACGTATTACATGGTACCAACCAAACAGTTCAAGTTAATTCATGATATCATACTCATTGCTCCTTCATGCCGTGATCACTGGCGAAGATAATAGTAATTCGCACATCTTCGCGCCTTATTGAAAACTTCGTTACAACGTTCAAGTTTATTTTGTAGTTATCATATCTTTGGCCATTATGCTAGCATGGAGCATTTCTGTTATTGTTAATTATCGCTCCCATTCATATTAATCAATTTTCTTCTTTTGTTTGTATTAAATAACTTTGTTCATTAGATCGCTAAGTTGCATGTTTAGTTTTAAGTTATTCTTGTAGAAGCTATTATTAATTTGTATTTTCTCTTACATGTATATTTCATAGTATTTAAGAAAAGATATCTCGCATGTTATTAAAATTAATAAATCAAACGCTTTGTTAATATCTGAGATTTCATTCAAATTCCCGTGGTACTTCTATTTGCTTCTATCAAAATTTATTCAGTCTAATCACGCCTAAACAACTACTGTAGTATAATCTAATAATGGTCTAAGTCCTGGAAGTCCTGAAAACGTCACCTTACTTAAATACTAAACAAAAATACAAGAATTATAATTACGCAGAACCGAGAGCATTTTATGTTTTTTTATTTTTTTCTATAAATATTTCTTTTTTATTACTACCAGTGTTATATTTTATGCGTTTCTATTGATTTTATCATGGATAATGTTATTTATAAATGGCAGGTTTCAAATTTGCTTTATCTTTTTAGCGGCCTATTCCTGGTTCTCACAAAAAGTAAATTATGAATTTTAGCTCGTATAAAATTATTACTAATAGCCAAAAATAAATAAAGTTTTGGGAAATGGAGGACTTGGAGGCCTATAAAACCATATATATTCAGTATATGCTGAGGGTGGAGACAGTAAGCGACTACCCTAGGATATAATATTCTATTCGATTTGCCCTCATCCAATTTTCTTCGCTACCTCCGCCTCAAATATGCTAATTGTCTTATCCTGCCTTGAACTAGCAGAGATAGGCCTCTTCCGTTCGTTATTTCTGTTAGCCTTCCTTCCCATATTCAACAAAAGCAACGATATTTTTTAATCAAAATTATAGATATAATGTGTTTTCCCTAGAAAAGATAGAATCCAAACATATGCTGGTGGGATATTGCCTCTGGTTAATGTCATCGTGGACTATGAGCCTGATGTGAGCATTATTATTTTTATTCTCCTAAATAATGCCTGTATTAGCGAAATATCCTTCAATTATCTTTTTTTTAAATTTACTTTATATAGTTGTTTTTTTTTAAGAGAACATAAATAATTCGCTTAAACACTTTAAGGAAGAATCCGAAAAAAGGTATTGTGATGAAATACTGTATCTAGTTGAATTCTTGGTGGACTACTAAAGCTAGGTACGTTTATTATTTTTTTTATTTTTATGATTTTTTTTCTCTCCTATAATACCTCTATTGGCAAAATATCCCTAAACCTTTTTATTTTTTAATTTTATATAATCCTCATACAAGGCTGAAAAGACGAGAAACTGCTTGACTTGTCTACTTCAGCATTTACTGGACCAACGTTCAAAGCTCCCAATTAATTACAAAAGACTCATTTACATGGCAGTTATCAGACCTATTTGGACATACGGAGTTGAGCTTTGGGGCACTATTGAACCATCCAATTCATCTCGTATCCAATCCTTACAATTCAAAATTCTTCGTAAAATCCTCAATGCTCCTTATTATGCCACACACAAACTCATCCATCATGATCTTAATATCCCATCATTTGATCTTAAAGCTCCATATACACTTGAATTCGCTAGTCTCTCAACTTGCTTCCCATAATATTCCTGATAACCATCCGGGACATCTGAAAAGAAGATGGCCTCGAGAACTTCTGCTATAGTACAATTGGGTAGTTTTTCCCCAAGTGTTTTTTTTTCTTGTCCTTTGTTCATACAGCAGATTTACTTGATGTAATATAATCAAATTTATTGTAAATATCAATAAATTATTCTAAAAAAAATATTATATAACCCACGTCATTTTAAAACACTCACGGCTTTTTATATACTTTTTTAGAGAGTTGAAATGATTCGTGAAAACATGTGTAGAAATAATCCAAATGTATGGATGCATCTACTGTCTATTTGGTGTCTTGGTGGATTATGAGCTTGGTGTGTGCATTATTTTGTATTATTTTTCTACCTTATAATGCCTGAGCTGGCGAAATGTTGGCAGGTATTTTTTTCCCTGTGATTTTAGACAGTTTTTTCTTAGATTTTTTTACACCCACGTCTTAATTATGTTTTCATATATTTTTTAAATAGGCATACAATTATAAGATTATCAACAACTTAAATAAGACAGGACCTTGCCAAATTCACATAGGATCCAATTATTTTAAGCAGATTCAGGGTATGATCCAAGAATCTGAGTCTGTTCCTTCCTAGTTATGCTCAAACACGTCCGTCTGCCGAAAATCCTTCAGCTCTTTCCTTTAGGACGTTGTTTTCCTAGTTGAGTCTTCGATCAGAGTTCCATCCCCACTACAAATATTTTCTTTACTGACAAAATATCAGTGTATTTTGCATGTATTTTAATTGAAATATATTTTTTAATATTTCAAAATGCCTTGTTCAAAAAAATTAAAGACCAAATCAATTTTGATTTAAAATATAATAATTTTACAGATGTTTCGAGGCTTAGTAGCAAAATTACAAAGCAGGTACCAGGTGGAGCAACCAGGAACAGGCTGGTTGAAAACGGAACAGGCAAAAATGCAAATATAGAAATCGGACATGATGGCAATTTACTTATGCAGATAAATAGACGAATTTGACAGTTAATATAAAAAAATTAAAATCAATTGTTAAAAAGATAAGTTTATATATAAAAATGTGATCAGATTTTTTAATACAAACTTATAAAAGATTTTTATTATGGCTCATAATTGAATAATAATAAAACATGTTCACAGGATAACATATAAAAGGGTATGATCAATAATACACCTATTATAAACGCTCAATTGAGGAATCTAAATATCCGTTAAAATATTTAAATACTTTCAAGTTCCTTTTTCATAAAAATTTATTTTTTACATTTTTTTCAATTTTCAAGAATTACAGTTTAACATTCACATTAATAATAATTATTAACAGATTGCATATTCTGAATGTGTACTAGAAGAAAGAAAATTTAAAAAATATAAAAAGAAGCTAAATATAGAATTTTTTTTTGTATAATGGGAGAACCTCAGATTTATTTTTTCTTTTATTTGATTTCTAATGTACGCATAAAACTCCTTGTAAAATATTATAACATGTTTGAAATGCTGGTCTAGTTCTAAATGTCACAATTATTAAAGAAATTAATTTTAAGCTCCCCAGATCAGGCATATGCCCCTTCATTACATCAGGTATATTATCCCGCAAGACTGATCTGTTGGTGCGGTACTGTAGCATGTTGCCCCTTAAATTTGGGAAATCATCCGATGTGCTACTATCAGTATAATATAATCCTAAAACATTTTAGCTAAAAAAGTATATTTTATAATTAATCTTTGGTAGCGAGCAAGAGTAACAAAATTTAATTTCTTCGATTTCAATGTCTACATTACTCTGGCTCCGATTTTCATATCATGTTTCTAATCAGTATTTCATTTTTTCTTGATCTCTTTTCTCTTTGACATTTCATCTACATAGCTCTCCCTACGAATACAAAAGTTAAAAAATCGATATTTTATGGTTAAAAATGCGCTTGTAAATAATTAATTATGTCTTAGAACAATTACTAGGGAATGTATAAATATGGAACAGAAAGTGGTCCGGGTTTCACTATTTAAGGATCTATTTGTTAACCCCCCCTAGGATAATTTTCTTCTCAGTATTTAAACGATTACAGTAAAGAATTGTTAAATTGTTTAAATAAAGGTGCGTGATATTACACAGTGGCAAGACCAAACGCTCTAATTGAAATTTGCATGGACTGAGTACTGACGATGATGCATAGATCTGCTAATGGGATCTCATTTGACTTCATAGCAAGGCATATTAACAGCCTTTTCCTAATAAATATTCTATGACCGAAGTAATTTGTCCTCATAAGCGAGCGTTAGGCTAACCTAATGCTGTTAGCGGAACTGTAAATGCTGACAAATTACAATCATTATAGCAATATCGATTTTTAAAAATAATTAAGCATATGATTATAAAAGTAGCCCTTCCAACATTTCAAAAATAAGACATTAGAATACAGTAGAAAAGCCAGAATGCCTACTTGTGCGCAAATGTTTAGCATGAAACTGTAATTTAAATATTGAATGATAATTGTTGACCTTGTTAATATATGTGGAAGAAAGTGGTCCAGGTAGAGGTCACAAAGAAGTATGAGTTTCAAGCTAGTGAGTATCTAACATCCTCCAGCTCCCCCCCTCCCCCCACAGCCTTGAAGAAGACCTACAAAGTAGGTCGAAACGTTGGCTAATCAATAAAGTTTTTCTCAAATTCTAAGAGAAACTCATTGTGACCTCTACCCAGACCACCATCTTCCACATATGATTTAAATAAGTTGGAAATACTTGGAAAACTAATTTTAAAAAATATTAGCACTAAGGCAGAAACACAAATACAGCAGGAGGCTGGATAATAACAAATAATAAAGCATTTATTCTTGGGCAAAGAAAAATACAAACCATACTAACTATGATAACTTATTTATTATTTAATTTCCATTTGCACCTGTGCAATTGCGCATCCAGCAAATTTGATCGAAGTGTCTTTCTCTTCGCCTTTACTACATGATCATCGAGTTTCGGAATAAAAATATCAATAGTTGAGTGGGTCTCTTGGCCAATGTCTTTTTAATCTTTTCTTATCAAGTCCTGGTAACAGGAAAGCGGAAGAACGAGTGGGTTTGGGTGATAATGTATCGATGAGTGGAATGTTATGTATTTGTTATGAATATATGATTTTATAGTGGGAATGTTCATGTCGTTGTGTATAGTGTGATTCGAAATATACCATAGTGCATTAATAATTTTTCTGAGAATTTCGAACTGTTTTGTTTGAATGTGAACTTTTTTTGCTGAACCCCAAAGTTCTGCTCCATATGTCCAAATAGGTTTTAGTATACTATTATAGATAAGTCGTTTGTTTCTTGATAAGTTTGTTCCATGATAACTTATTTAAAAAAAAAAATCTACCTGGATGAGATAGAACAGCCAAATTAGAATAGATTAATGTTTAAATATAACAATAAATACAGAAGAAAAAAAATATCAAAAGATATATAAAATACTTTAATAATTAAATAATTATTACTACACGTTAAATAAATATTTCAACCAATATTTAACAAATTCAGGCATCATTTGGTCAGGACGAGGTCCTGCTGCCTTAGTGAGCGAGTTATTGTTGATTCCTGTTTTTGGTTTAGTGACTTTAGGCTTTTTATTTGGAATTTTTGCATTATTATTTCATCAAATATATCAATATTGAGAAAATATATCAAATGTAATGAAAACAAGGAAACTTGTGTTTTTCAGAAATCTACATCTCATGGAGGAGATTGATTAAGAAGAACTCCAAATATTTGAGGAATAACATGAAAATGACAAGAACAGTTAACGAAGTTAAAATATTTAAAGAGAACTCATATAAACTTCAAGGCAGAAGAGAGAAGAATGCAGGTTCAGAATAGTCTGAGGATGTGAAGAGGTTATGTTGAACATTCGAAGGCATATTGGGAGAAAAGAAGAGAATGAGAAATAGGCCCTTAGATAGGCTATACGTAGAGAAAAATATATCTAGATATAAATACATGTCTTCTTTTTCGATTGGCGATATAGACCATGGAGATCTATGGTCACGAATTGTGAAACATAGTGCTCGCTTGAGCGCACATCGCCTGGAAGTGTTCCAACCACCTCACTTTGCTAAGGACCGTGGTTTCCACTTTGTATTGGATGGTGAATTAGTCCCTTTGGACCAATGTTCTTCATACCGAGGTACATTCAGGTTCAAGAATAGTGACGATTAGGTGAGATTGCTCGTGGTCAGCAAGCACACGTGTGCCAAAATTATTCCCTGATGCAGGCCGTTTTTGAATCACAACCACGTTCAGCTAATCGAGATCCTGAAAGCCAGTAACGCGATCTCCGATTGAAGTAAACTCGCCATAACTCCTACACCCGTCTTTGTGAGATAATTCCAGTAGGTAGGTGGTTCTCACAGATCTGAGGGGCGTGGGTAGAATAAAGACATTATTGTTCTCATATTCATACAATAGCAGTGAAGAAACATGCCGTATGTGAATATATTAAATTACACAATAGTCTAAATATAAACTTCTACAACAGGAAAACAATATTAAACCTCAAAAAGTGGTGTTAGGACCGAACCCAGGATGCTTTGAAAATGTATTTTTATGAAGAACAAAATCATATTACAGTATTTGAATTATGTTCTTATTGGTGAATAGAGAGGCACTGATACCATAGCACCTCAAACCTTAACAAAAATAAACAAAGTTGGGTATGTGAGGACCCAACCGTACCATTTGTGTCCTCCCAGCTCACCGTACCACTGGAGGATAATATATGAATTGCAGTTACGAATTTCTTTATCAAAATCTATGTATTAAATTTGCTGTTATCGTACAAGTGCTAATTGTATGACAATTCTGTAAAAGCCTGTTTCTTAACTGTTAGGGAAAGATTTAAAAAAATGGTTTATAACTGACTTAATAAAACTTATTGCCACAGTAAAGTTTAAGTATATACGTTTTACATTCAGTTGATCATATACGTTTTGATATTCAGTCTGTTCGTTAAAATATCTTTTGAATATGTTTCACACTGTTTTCATTATCATGCCTAAACTGTGGTTAGCATGACAACCTACTAAGCCCAATATCGCGGGTTCGTAGCCCGGCATGTGGCCTTAGGATTTTTAAAGGGAGTAAAAATCCTTAGTTATGTCGTCCTTCGGAAGGGATGTTAAACAGGGATCCCGAGCCTGTACGACGTCCCGAAAAATCCCTATCCTAATTAAACCTTAGGCAAAATTTAGAAGACCCACTGTAGCTTCGTCCGATTAGCCATAGAAGCATATAAGTGACATTAAAATATACAAACAAACATCATGCCAAATATATGTCGAAATGTTATTATCACATCAATTGAAGAAGATACTTGTTCAATATTTTCATGTAAATATTGTTCAAGAGTAGGGATTGCTAAAACATGGTCTTGAAACCCCACCGAAATTAAGTTTAATTATTAGAAAAGTAAAAGAGGAAGAAAATGGTGCGGGTAGAGGCCAAAAGCTTCTCTGATATAGAGAGAAATTTTCATTGGTAAGCCAACGTTTCGACACACATTGCAGGTCTCCTTCATGGCTAAATATACATGATACAAATAAATTGCATATAGTGGTACAGACTAACACTATATGTAATATATTGATAGAATAATGTTATATGTAGTAAGTAGTAGATATAATCACCAGAGGGGATTGAATTATATAATAACAAAAAGTTACTATGTATTAATAAAGTTACTCTGTTTAAATCCAACAAAGTAACAAATGAAAAATTAGAGTAAAGTAAAAAATGAAAAATTATCCAATAAAGTACCTGAATAAGGTAACAAATGAAAAGAATTAGGACAGAATTACGGAAGGAAAAGATTAAAGATTGATAAAAAAATTATAGAAAAGAATTATAGTAGATATAATATTTAAATGAAAATTAATAAAAATAAAAAATAAAAATGAATTGACAGAAATTAATAAAAAATGTAGTTAAAAAATATCGATCAGACAAAATTATTCGATTGAATTTTTATAAAGAGATTTTATAAAATCGTACTTTTTATATATATTTTTTTTATGTATATTATGTTTCTTTTTCTATTATGTTTGTTATTCTAAAGGCACCTAATAAAGTTACTTTTCTATTGTATATATATATATTTATATGTTTACAAATATAAACACGTATATATTATTTATTAAGTGGCTACGATTTTTTACTGGTGTAAATCATAAATCTCTTAGGAAATTTTAAGGATGACTTGATTTTGGATGAAGAGATTGAGAAGAAGAATTACAAACTCGATAAAGTGAGGATAAAATTCACAAGTAGCCCAGGTGCCTTTGATGACGCCGGTTTCTTTAGCCTTTGCTCCGCTCCATTAGGTTTAAGTAGCCTCCTAATATCGTTCACTATTAGGAAGGAATAGGACAAGGGGAAAAAAGATTACTAAAGAAAGGCAGAGGGTGAAGTGGAAGCAGAGGAGGAAGGGCAAGGGCGAGAAAAAAAGGGATGTGAAGAAATATCGACTGGTCAGCGGCTGTACCAGATGGGATCTTCTTCGCCATACAATTTATATCTTCTCCGATACATGGATAATTGTTATCGAATATAGGATTGGAGGAATAAGGCTAACGGGGGAGAATAACTCACATTGATTGGCTGAAATAGCTAGCCTCGCCCCCCACCCCACCTATTACACAGACTGTAACAGGTGTCAATTCTATACCCATTGTATTCTTCCCCATATGTCTCTAATTCTCCAATCGACAGCTTTTTTTTTTTTTGTTTTTACCGAGGATAAATTGTTTTCATTGTTTTAACGGTATTTCTTGCCGGACAGGTATGTATTGCCGAAAAATTTTGTATTTACTATATTTAGTGTTCAACTCTAAAACACCTATGTTTTAACATTTAGTAAATTTATTTAGCATTTTAATTAATTTTTCTTTTCCGAAACCCCAATAAATTAATATTTTCGAAGTGCATCTTCTTCTTCTTGTGTGGCCTTGTTCTGTAATTTATTGCATTTTAAGGCATTCCGTAAGTTCTAATACATTTAATGGATTATTATTTTATATAATAAGTATGCTTTTTATATAAATAACGAGGAGGAACCTCGCTTTCAATAATCACAAATCACCTATAATAATTAGGATCAGGTCATGAAATGTAAATGATCTATCTATGAATACATGATGTCAAAGCGTTCAAGCTGCATGATTTATTTCCAAAGTTGTTTTTCGTTCCATATGCCTGAGTGACTTAAAAAAAAAACAGTCTAATCTTGGGAAATATTTTTCTGTTACACAGAGAATTGAAACCAATTTCTTAGCCATATTAATTAATCAAGTACAAAAAAAACCTGTACCACTACAACATGTGAAGGGTCGAGGGTTTATTACAAGGTAGAGACTGTACTGTTTCATGTACAACAGTTCTGCAAGGAGGAAACTTGTCCTAGGTCACGCTCAACCACCAGATTTTCCCCTTCTTTAGGGTACCCTATTTTTATAATATTTCATAGAGGCTGGGGAGCCCCAGGAGGGTCCTAGATCCTATATGATCCATCTCCGACTGGAACTGACAAAAAAAAAGTAATGCCTTATTTACATTTGCTTTATTGTAGCGGGTTTTGAAACAGGATTTCCGGCTTGGCAACTCTTTGCTCTACCACTCCACTTCCTTAATCAAGTATACATTTCCTTAATATTTATTTTAATTATAATAAGTTTTTAAGATTAGAAATTGATGTATCTTTGTTTGTTTGTTTAATTTAACGTCACTAGGTGGTAATATAGCCAGTTGGACGATAATACAGGGGGTGTCCTAAATTTTGCCTATCAGGTATACTTAGGATAGAGGCCGTTAACGAGTATCTGACACCGCGTATTTTTTTTTAAATCCTAGGGCCACCTGCCGCGCTGCGAATTTCCAATTTTGGTCATCGGGTTATATTTAGTTTTTTCACATTGATTTCTATTTCAATTGATACTATATCATGGAATTATTGTTGCTGAAGAGAAAATCAGAGGCTAAAGGGAAGCAAACAGCTGTGAGATAGAATTTTACAAGACAGAGACAGCGCTATGGCCGCAAGTCCGGGGTAATGTATGTCCCCACCGAGTCGGTCCCGGGGGAGCCGGCCCCAAACACAACTAAACCAATCAAAAGTTGAATTTGATCCGATATCTGTGTCGGCTCTTCCCATTGCCTCTCCTCCCTCTGCCTTCTATATCCGTCTTCGCCGCGGTCCAACTTGGGTTTCCAAACTTTTCGAAATGACCGAATGCTTTTACTTCATTACAGAAGTGTAATAATTAGCGAATCCCGTATATTTTTTTCGAACTACGCAGAATAAAAAGTGAATTACTAAAATTTATCTCCTTGCGTGATCATGCAGATTTGGATTGGATGATGATCTGTGGAAGGAAGTTGTAAACAGCGGTTGATGGTATCGGGATCGAGCCTTCGGGTTCGCATTTATCATTATCATTATAATACCGATATGATATCTACTGTGATCATGTAATGATGATGATCACATTATTTTATTTTTAATTCAGCCTTGAACCTTCTCAATGTTTTAATATTTTTTTATTTTATCTATTACTTATTTATTAACTGTAATAAATTTATTATTAAAGTAGGAACAAATAAAAAAACTTGTGCATATAAAGTTTAATAATCTCGAAACGATATAGATAACTAACTAGATAACTAAAGGGTAGATTTATAAAGTTACATTTATATTTATGAGTGATCTGTAGGTAAAATAATTATTTGGTTTCAAGACATAAATGAGGTAACCAACCAATTTATTTATGTTTTATACAGCTGTAATATTATATTATAATAATTATTTATAAAATTATATAATAAGGTGTGGAATTATTTAAATATATTAAATAGAAAATATAAATAAACGAAATTTACTTTAATCCACTTCAAAGCATGCATGGTAATAAATCAAGAATTGTTGATAATTTGTATACAATGTTTTAAAAATAATATTTTGGAAAAATATTTATTAACCTGCAACTTCAGGTTCAAAATCGAACTAAAACCATGAGAAGTAAGGAGAAAAATTGTTGTGTTGGACGAAATTGCTTGACTAAACTGGCGAAAATGTGAAAAGTAAATTTTTGAAACTTCGAAGTTATCCGCTTTTGATCCCAAACATGTCAAATAGTATTAAAAAACGTAGACCACTAAAATCATGAATGATCTTCCGTTAATTACTTGGTACAACTGTAATGTTGCTAGAGCAACTGTTGTGCAAGTAGATATTTTGTGTGTGGTCAGGCTCAACCGCAAGGTTTTTCACTCTATTAGGAATACCCATTTAATAGAAGATGGGTGATAGGAGGGATTTCAGACCCCTTCATATACTATATACATTACCAACGATATAGTGTATAATATATATTATATTATGTAGAACCGTTTATATGCTATAGTCTGTGCTTTTAGTTTTTGAGGTCTAAAACCCAAGGTTAAGCCACCGGTTTACAGATCCCACAGAGTAGACTCACCGATGTTCAGAATAAACTTAGATAACTTATTTACAGAATTAGCTGCCACTGCTGGTCCCGAAGCTGGTAGCTGCAGCCCGGCAGTTGGCCTTACACGGTTTTAAATGGATTATTTTTGTTAATTCCTGATTATGCCGTCCTTCGGAAGAGACGTAAAATAGGGGTCCTGGACCTTTAAGATGGTAGGTACTCGTTAAAGATCCCTATCCCAATTATAAGTCACTGTGCATACATCGAGAGTCTGTACACTCGTATATATATATATATATATATAAAACGGAAAAGAGAGTTCTATAGACTGACTAAATTCATCAGCAAGTATGGGACAGAGAGGCGCCTATATAGTTTGAAAAGGAGCTGATGGTGTTAGCGGAGGAGATCCGAAGGAAGATGGAATTAGTGCCGAAGGGCGCTCCAACATTTTTCCAGCATTAACAAGGTCTGCGAGTTCTGTCGGGGGCGGTCCGCGCTAGAGGAATTAAATAAAAAGTTTCACTAGCCGAAGCTAAACCTTCTTTTCCGCAGCGTCGATTCTCCCTCCGCTCTTCTTTCTGTAATACTTATAAATACAGTTTATATTTTCGTTTGCATTAGCAATCTTTTCAATAGTCGAAAGATAATTTATTTTTAATTTTAGCATTGTAACGAGTTTTTAGAGTTTACTCCTCAAGAAACGATATAAGGCCCTTAATATGAAAAAAAAAATGGGGAATAAAACCGTGTGAAACAGTAACGCTGAGAATGACGTTTTATCGCGGAACATGTCTTGCACCCTTCTCTTAGGTGTGCAAACTTAATTCCATTCTCTTAAATGCACAGGTCCAAATCCTCCTCCTCAAGCATTAATTTTAAAATCAGGATAATTCTATGATTCGAATTCTTTCAGTTTATTAAGAGCTGAAAGAAGATAAACTAAATAAAGGAAAACATTTAACTACAATACATCACTGTCATACATATACACTAAACTGTGAAGTTGCTTAAGTTACCTTTAAATTTTTGAATTAATTGAATTCATGTATTTTTGATGTGTTTTAAAGTGATTTGTAGTACAATTTAGTGAGAAAGGACACTTTCCTGATGAAATACAGTGAAGTTGCCGAAACGAGTAGGGAAGACGATGAAATTATTATTTCTACTCAATTGAAAAGAAAGGTAAGGAGTAATTCTTGTATTTCTTTAACAAACGGCCAAATTGGCAAAAAAAGGATCAATTGCAAAGTTCAAAAGTGAAAACATTTTAAAAAACCTAACCTACCAAAAAACGTGGTCATTTAAATAATAACATTAATTTGGAAAATGTTGAAATAATAGCTGGCGATCGACTATATCAATCTATACAACAATCAGTGACTCAACATTACTATCCATAATTCTATGAATATTCCTACACTAAGCAATGTTCCTAATGCTCCTGTTAGTAAAAAGTTTACTCCACTATCTATCGAAATGGAAGAAGAACGCGTGGCAACACCAGTAGTCCATTTACCACCGCCAAATAAAAATTAAGGGAATCAACAACTTTCAAAACTTATGCACAGACTTATTAGCTCATTTAAGAGAGAATAATTATGAATGTTTTTCTAATAAACAAGTGATCACATTAAAAACTAAAACATTAAATATGAACTTGAAAGAAAAGGATTCACTGTTCGCCTTATCAAAAATGTATGTAATACACCTAAAGTCGAAAGAACCCTTTGTGGGTATTGAGCCGGCTCCAAACAATACTGAAGTGTTCAATACAACCAACTTAGCTTACACTAAAGATAAAATTAAGGAACCTCATAAAGGAAGGAACATTTTTCAATGTATGAGGTGCCAAGAATATAGACATACCTCAGCATTTTGCCAACACCAGCCAAGATGCGTGAAGTATGGCCAAGATCATCCTAGTGACAGATGCCAGAAACCTCGTGAAGAGCCACTTGTACGCTGCCCTACCAGTGTGCTGGGAAGATAATCCAGCGAATTATAGAGGGTGTACAGTTCATCTCGAACTTCAAAGAAGAAATCTGCACGTCCGAAGAAAACTGCACCTTCACTCGTGATTTAACGGATCCCCTGCCAATAGAGACGGGCCCTGACCGACTTACTAACCCAAATACTTCACGCATCAACCAGAGGCCAGATTTACTAACACAATATTTGAGTACAAAACACCACAACACACAACATCTCAATACACAACACTACAACAGTGACCATAGCAACATACAACATCGACCACCCGACGATCTACTTCACCTACAACACTGCTCTAACGTCCAACTAATTTTGACTTCGCCACTTCCTCTGTCTTTACCACCCCCACCAATCAATCCTTCAGATGTTGAATTTTGTATAATAAAATTACCCCGCATAAAATCTCCTGGTTATGATATTATTACACCTACTTCACTTCTTCCTAGAAAAGGCTTTATTTTTCTGACAGCTACATACATTCTTCTTCTTGTGAATCAGTATGATGATGTTATAGATCCCCACTCCTCAGGCATGGGCTTAGAAGAGAATATAATCTAAAACAGGTCTTGCAAAGCTTTATGTAATTTTAGACCTGCAAATTTTATGTTCTGGAGCAATACCATCTTCACCAGTTTTTCCATAGCCCATGTGATATCTTCCTCCCATATCACATCATCATATTCTTCTGTTTCTTCTGCTTTCCGCATGTCTTCTACTCTCACTTCCGAAGCACCAGAAAACAATACTGGGTAATGGCGTCACCATCTATCCAGCATTTCTCTATCTCCAGTATCTTCGACCTGATTCATCCTTAACATTTCTAATGGGTTTGCTCGCCTTTCCCTTCGTTAACCTCATTATCTTCCAAAAAAATCATGGTATTTTCCCTGTAATCATTTTGCAGACTTCTACTCTTTCTCTTTCTTTTCCCAGCTTTTCATCTCCACCACTCGAACAATCATTTTCTTTTCCCTTCTTCTTCTGACGTAGAGCTCCGGCGCAGATTTTCCGCAGTTGGCGGCAGATTTGATTTTACAATACGCCTTCCAGGCTATCTTCTTCCTAACCACCACAGCTTTCACTAAATCACACCACCACTCAGATCTTTTACCTTTGGTACAGACTACCTTACTGTACACTTTCAGCAGTCTCAATAATTGCATGTTTAAATGCTGCCCATGTATTATTAGCATTCATTTCCGAATTGACATTTCTAAGTTTTAGATTCAGAAGTTCTGCATAGTCCTGCAGTTGTGCAATGTCAATCCTCTCGTATGCTTTGGGCCTTTGTAGGTCTTAGGATCTAATTCCAAAAAGAAGATGGTCCGAACCAATTTCAGCACCTCTTATAACTTTTACATCGGTGAAATATTTCCTTAGTAAAGAATTCAGAAGCTAAAAATTATTATTTATCAGAAAAAATCTGTTGAGGGTAATGGTTAAAGAAAAAAAACATATCTGAAGTGAAGATAACTTTCATTACTTTCAAAATAAAAATAAAAATGATTCCATTAAAAGGAAACGGATTTTCCACGGAAAGTAAAGATTTAATCTACAATGCTTTCATGTTATTTATTATACTTTTAATCTTATAATATCATATTCTCATTAAATTACATTAAGCGCCAATACCAGTTTTTGTTAATACTATACTTAATTAAACTAACACAAACTATACAGATACTATTGGAAAATTACATTTAAATAATATATTGTAAAATAAGAAATTAAATACCACATTATATCGTAATGCAGAATGTAAAATTTCTTTGAATAAAATTAGTAAGAATTTGAAAAATTGGAAATGGTGTAGAAATCTATTTTGTATATAAACTATTTTGTTATAATGGGTTCGAGAAAAAGAAATCCATTATTTTCATGGTAGATGGTTGTAGTGATCGATATCTCGTAAAATACCGATAAAAAAATTCTAAGTTTAAGCTTTTGTCAAGAATTTCACACTGAAAAAATTCTTTGGCTGTTTTTTTATTATACCATGCAGTTGTGAGTTACTGGGTGTTAACAACGGAAGTCAACAAAGCGAAAATTCGGTACATTTTACGATTTTTCTTTGATAAAGGCGAAAATGAAAGCCAGGCCGCTGAAATTGTGAATGGTGTTTATTATGCCGATACTGTAACAACTAAATACGTGCAATTTTGGTATCGTCAATTCTTTTCTGGCATTTTTGATGTTCAAGATGTACCTCGCACAGGCAGGCCCATCGTTGAAAATTTCGATCAAATCACAGAAATAATCGAAGTTGACCGGCGTGTTAGTAGTCGCAGCATCGCCCAATAGCAAAAGATCGACCATAAAACCGTTTTAAACCATTTGCGCAAAGCTGGATTCAAAAAGAACCTCGATGTTTGGGTGCCACACCAATTAACACCAATAAACACGATGGATCAAATTTCTATCTCCGAAGCCATTGCAAAACGGAATGGCATCGACCCATTTATTAAACGGATGGTGACTGGGGATGAGAAATGGGTAACATACGAAAAAGATCGTGGTCAAAGCGTGGTGAAGCAGCTCAAACGGTGGCCAAACCAGGACTAACGGCCAGGACGGTACTACTGTGAATTTGGTGAGACTTGAAAGGTATCATTTAATATGAGTTGCTTCCGTGTGGGCAAACACTAAATTCAGATCTCTGCTGTCAACAGCTGGACCGTTTAGGAGGTTACCGTGGAGGTTAGCGATTTTTTTCCAGAATTAGTCAATAGAAGAGGTGTTCTGTTCCATCAGGACAACACAAGACCACACACTTCTGTAGTGACTCGCCAGAAACTCCGGCAGTTTGGGTTTTAATGTATCCATCATATAGTCAGGAGCGATTACCACATTTTTCTCGCATTGTAAAACTTCCTGAGTGATAAGGAATTGGGATTAAGAGAAGATTGTGGAAATCTATTACTAGAGTTTTTCGCCAATAAGGACCAAGACTTCTATGAGAGAGGCATTATGAAGCTACCTTTAAAATGGCAACAAATTATACAACAAAACGGTGCATATTTGACCCAAATCGGTCAATCCGAAACATCTTAAGTAAAATTTTGAATTTCACGGTTTGTAGATCGGCAGATGGCTCTAGGAATTTTTAAAGGGAGTAAATAATCCTCGGTTATGCCGTCCTTCGGAAGGAACGATAAACGGGAGTCCCGAGCCTATACGATGTCAAGTACTCGTTAAAAATCCCTGTCCTAATTAAACAAATTTTGAAGCTTCAACTGTAGCATCGTCCGATTAGCCATAGTTGCATATAAATGACATTAAATAAACAAAATACATTATGAAGAGTAAGTTTTATTAATTAACGATAAAATTAATAGCCGAATTAAAAAATTGTTGTGCCCTTAAAAATAAAAATTGCTGCCATTAGGTAACAGTGCGGGGTAATTTGTTTTTTAAAACTGATTTGTACTTCTCGATTGTTGTGTAATCACTTATAAAAAAACTATATATTTAAAAGTGGTTTATTTGGAACAACTGAGATATAAACACATAATAAGATTTTCCTTTGTTATCACTAAATATTCCTTGAATTATATTTATTTGTAAAATACTATTTCTAAAGACTTATTTATAATTTTTATTAAAATGACCCAACATATTACCAATAATTCGTTCGTTGATCAAGTTGTGGGAGTCCTGAATACAAGAATAACTACTGGAACTTGGAGGGACAGCAATTTCCATGTAACAAGGGAAGTTGAGGAGATGACAGGATGGAATCTCCCAGTTCCGCTCAAACGGAGAGAAGAAGTTAATTCGTTCAATATATTTAATTGCTAAGCTCGTCGATGAGTAAGTTAGGGGGACTTTGTTCGCCAAGTTCGGCTTCCTCTGGCTTCCTTCTCCCTCTTTCCGGAATATGAGTCGTACAGATTATTAACGAACAAAAACTTTAGTCCAATTCTCTGATTATCATCAAAGAAAAACTTGACTTTTGTCAAGAGGAAAGATTGACACAAATGACAAAAGCTCCAAGATTAATTAGGTAAATTACTCAATGTGGAAAATCATTTTAAAATAAAAAAAACAAGTAATAAGTTTAACCTCAAGATAATATTTTGTTATTAAAAAATTGTAGGTCTTTATATATATAATTCTACTGTACGTGTGTATGTCAATGAATTCCTCCTAAATGGCTGGACCGATTTGAATGAATTTTTTTGTATGCGTTTTGGTGACGCCCTGGATGGTTTAGATTCACAAATGAGCCCGGCATATGCATGTATCTAATCTAATATATAAAATTGTCGTGTTATAGTGTTTGTAACAAAACTCCTCCGAAACGACTTGACCGATTTTTATGAAATTTTGTGTCTATATTCAGTAGGTCTGAGAATAGGATGTAAACTATTTTTCATACCCCTAAGTGATATGTGTCGGCCATTATTATTGATTATGCGTCGATCGTAGCAGTGACTTTTGATGCTGCTGCATATTTGATTATAGCATGTCTGAATAGTGTAAATCCAAGTTCGCAACCGTAAAAACGGAGGGGAATACTTTTGGTGCCGAAAAACTTGGAAATTTTCGGAATTATTTCACTTTTTGGCCTTCATCTCCATAAAACATTAATAAAAATTTTAAAGAAGGTTCAATTTTCTACAATTTGAGCTCACATGCAGCTCAGTAGGTCTAACAGATCCTGAGTTATCTGTTAGACCTACTGAGCTGAATATGAAGTTCCATATATGAAGTTCCAATCATATAATTTTTCATACCCCTAAGTGATATGTTTCAGCCATTATTATTGATTATGTGTTATTTGAATCCACCAATTATAGAATCTTACACGTTTAGACATCAAAAACATCACCGGGAATGATTTGAAGCAGCAATGTTGACTGGAATCTTTAGAGGAGAAGTCATCCAATGATACCATCAGAATCCATAACACTGTTCAAAATACTTCAATTTGATATACCCAATATACTTTATATGACCATCAACAAGTCTCAAGGCCAGACAATGTCCATTTGACCTAGAACATCCTTGTTTCTCCCATGGGCAATTATATGTTGCATGCTCACGTGCTAGTAAACCATCTAATCTATTTGTATTAACAAAAGAAAAATAAAAAAAATATTGTTAATCGATTAGCGCTCCACAATTCTTGAGGGTTGAAAGTTCACATGTCGCTATTAATATAGCGAACAGCTCTCTCACCTTGGGCGCAAATTTGCATTTTGCAGCCGCTTCCAGAGTTATATCCCAATGATTATCATTGTCTAATAAACCTCTTGCCTCTCGAAATGTTGAAAATTATTGATTATTGAGCTTTTTGAGATCTCTGAAAGAGGCTGGCCCTCGCACACGGTGAAAAACATTAAAACATATGTTTATTATTTATTTCAAATTAAATCAATAATATTAAATCATCCCCAATTTCAACCCCTAACGACCCTTTTTTTCGAATTAAAAAGTAGCCTATGTCCTTTCTCAGGCTCTAGACTATCTCTGTACCAAATTTCATCACAATCGGCCCAGCGGTTTGGCCGTGATAACGTCTGTGACAGACAGAAGTATCTTCGCATTTATAATATTATTATAGATGAAATAATTAAATAGAAAGATATTTTAATATAAACTGAAATATTTATTACTCATGAACAAACTCTTAATCCGAACATTAAACGTAAATGGGAGAGATAATTGCCCATTGATTGACCAGTCGAGAAACTGGACCGAGCTAAGTAAGAAATTCTCTTTACTTTATATCCTGGAATAATCTTGAAAGTAGGAAGCGACTTTAGAGAAAACAGTTTAATTTAAATAATTTGAGGCTGTTAGGGATAGTCCCAGGTTGCCTCTGTCATATTTGAAATTCCAAACAGGCTTTCTTTGTTCATAACGGTAGTGGGGGATGAGAGGATACGCAAACCTCGGTTTTTTTTTTTTTCATTAGTGCAAATATTCATTGAATAACTTAAAGCCACGGCTGGTGGAATTCTCATCAGAGAGAGAAAAGTAAAAAAAAAAAAAAAGAAATTAAAAGTCTATATGCATATTTAAAGACCTGTTATTCTTGAAATGAGTACACAATTGGTAATTAAGACAGTCCTATCTAATTGATATTGCGTATCATCGGACCGTTATTGAATAAAACATCACTAAGCTTGAAATATAATAGTGTGAATATTTTTTCATAAAATATACAGGCACCAATACGCCCCATGAAGGATTTATTTAGTACATGGTTGAGACTGTAATGTTTCTCGTACAACGTTTATGAATAAAAGTTATTTGTCTGAAATCATAGTGAACCGCTAGGTAATTAGGGCAACCGCATTACAGAGGCTGGTTAAGCTCCAGCAGAATCTGTAGATCCCATTGGATGGATCTATAAACATCTTTACAAAATTATTCGATATTATCTTAATAATTAATTAATTAAAACAAAAAAAATATATAAAATAATCCATAATTGCAAAAATACAGTTTTGAATTTTATTTAAAAAATGTAATAAATAATTCCCCCGATTATCGGTACTTATTCATAGAGGAGGGGTGAGTCCCAGGAGAAGCTATTGATCTCATAGAATCGATCCATGACTGTTAACAGATAAAACAATTTATCCGTCACAGCCGTATTCGTACCCGAGATCGTGAGCACTTTAAACATTTTGTTGCCCAACCCCCTCATAAAATATGCTCATTACATAAAATTTTTTAAAAAACTATTCAACATTATACATTAACCTAGTTTACAGAAACCTGAATTTTATATCAATTATCTAGCCGAAAAAAATCGATATTCATCTAAAACGAAAAATGTCTTTTTTGCCTAGATGAACCACAAATGTTTTGATTTATTATTTGCTGATCGACTCCTATATTCTCCAATGCTACTCTATATAAGTCCAATGCAGAGGAAGATAAAATATTTTAAATAGTAGTTGACCAGGATAGCCACAACCGTGAAATTCCCCAGGGCCAGACCTAGCCATCGGATCGGAAGGATATTGGGGAGCTATCAAACATCTTACAGTTTATGATATTACATAAATTTTGTGGTTTGTTTTCCCTTTCTGGGGCTGTTTTATTCCACTCCTCGCTGTTCCTGACCATGGTTGTTATTCTTGAGGATAACAGGAACAAAAAATATGTATTGTTATATTTTCTTAATCGAATTAAATTAAAATTAGCAGTTAATCAAATACGCAGACTAGGCACTTTTTGGGGTACAGAAAATACTAAGAAAATCATGAATTAATTTTAACCGAATTCCAACATTTAGCAATTAGCTTTGTGTAGTTTTGAACTACACACATACACTTGCACGCAATAAATCTTTTATTTACATTTAGTATCTTATCTTTTAGTTATTTTTATATATGCATTATTAATATTCAGTTCTAGTAACGTTATGAGGAAAAGGGTTCATTGAATTAAACTGTTTTTTGAAGAGGACCGAAGAAGAAAAAACTATGGAAAATGAAGAAAAGAGAGAGTAGAAAACAGGTTGCGTTCCAGTTATGCTGTTTCATGTACAACGGTTTTACCGGAAGGTGATTTCCCTATACCTGAGTTGTAGAGAGGGTTCTCCAGATCCCACAGATCCACCCGTGGCTGTTAACAGATTAAAGAAACTATGTGTCACATAACCATCGCCACGGTAACTCAGCGCTCTACCACTGAGCTATTCAAGTCCCTTTATTGTTCATATCAGCCCAAATTTATATTTATTTTTATATGTATATAGCTAATGTTTAGCATGTACTAAATTAACGAGATCAAACACTAGCTCTGATCAAACAAATGCCACCTGGTAACATAAAGGTTGGAATAATATAAGTTATAAACATTGTATTATTATAATATAATAGGTCATATTCGTGAATCGTCCTCCCTCTAATCAGACAGGCTTAACAGGACTGGAAAGACATCAGTTAGCGAGAAGAGGGCTCATGTTGGCAGGACTTGGCAGAGTTGGACCGGGTCCAACGGTCGACACCTCGTGCAGCTATAGATCATGTAGCTTATTGTTTCCAAGCACCCTAAGGTCAATCATGCACTGGGTCATGGAAAGTTTATACTTAATTGAAATAATGCCACATGCCAAATGTCAGTGATAATTTTAGAATATCAGATTAATAATAAAACACATGCGATCAAACATGATCCATAGATTCTTTCAAAAATAGGAAAAGAGACAAACCGCATGACTGGGTGCTATGGAAAGAGATTTGAAGAAATTCATATTGATTTTTTTATTTTTATTTAGTGCATGGAACAATTTAAAAGCTGAGTTAACCCTTTCTAGTACTTCATTGTCCATGACTCCATTCTCATCAAGGTGTGCTCTCAGATATTTAAAGCTTCTCAGGTGTACGATGGGCTTGTCCTTGATTCTTACCACACATCGCCGAGGCATCCTGTTAATTCTCATAACCTTTGTTTTGTCAGGGTTTATTTCTATATTGATCTTCTCTACTTATTGATACTCTAGTTAATCTTGAAGAACCCTGATATTGTGTTATTATTTATTTTTATTCGCTCAAACTCATTTAGGAAAAGTTGTTCATCAAATATTAGAAAACCTGATAATCGCTCAATTGTCCCTTCTCCTATTGTCTGTAGATCTCAATCATATTGAGCTGATTTGGGAGGTTTTGCAAAGAAGGCTTTCCTATCATCACCCGCACGCAGTTGAGCTTCAACAACTCAATTGAGAGAAATGTGACAGCTATTGAGTGATATTCCTCAAGAAGCTAGGGACAATATTATTAACAGTATGCATATTAGGAGTACATAGGTTTTGGCTAACATATGGCAATATATGTAATAATTGTTTCCCAAAGCTACTGTGTTCAATAAAGAAATATGCAACTAAAACCTTATGTTTCTTAATTTTTATAACTCCTTTATTGAATGTTTCTGCAGTAAAAAAAAAATATTATTTCTAATAAATATTAATGCATTTTTAATAAAAATAATATAAAACTGGTAGGCAAAGCAAATAAACACAAGATTAGCACTATCTCTATATTCACTCTGTTAAGAAAGTTGCTTCCTTAAAGATCCAGATATTTTGTATTATGATTATACAACACGAGTATAATTTAAGCCTGGGAATGATTATTTTAGAATCAGAGGCAAAAAAAAAAAAATAGATAAAGGGAAATTCACGAAAAATCGAAATATGAATTATTTCTTTCAAATCAGTGTTTTTAGAATTCAAATTATTGCGAGCAATATATGTGTTAAATACTATTAAGGCTGAGCAAAACCATATGAAATGTTTGTTTCCTATAATAATAAAGAATTTATTTTACAATTGGAAAGTGACAGCTTTCCTCAAAAATAACACCTCCATTACACACTCTACGTCAGAAGAACTGAGCCCTAAGCTCTTTCGCCGGCAAGAGGTCACTAAGACATCAATAAGGGTCCAGAGGTGTGGAATGACCCTAGAGTCTGCTTTAAGGACCTTCAGGACAACATTAACGACGGAATATAGTGGTAGTATTAGGAATGTAGTGTTATTATTTGGAATGGAGTGTTATTATTTGGAGTGGAGTGTTGTATTTCAACATTAGTTGGAGATAGCCTGCCTGGGGAAGTCCACCGGGCGGATGTATTTACTGATAAGGGTTGTAGGGCTAGCTCAAGTGATATCGAGAAACCATTGCCACTAGATGGCCTAATATTATCATTGCCGGTAGTTCCATAAAGGCTCCCTTTACTTCGGTTTATCCTTATCGCTTCAAGTTTCGCTTGTTCGACTAAAGACCTAAGTTCACCATTACCTTTTCTATTCATTTATTACCGCTATGTTTTACCCGTTTAATGGTAAAATGGGCAAAAATCATTTTATGTATTTCTACGAAACATATCAATGGCTTTCTATTATTTAAAAAGTTTTAAGTGTTTCAATATTTTATCAGCTTTGCCTAGCTACGGTTCGGGGTATTACTTTTTGATTAGTCTTTTCAGTACTTGGTTAGCTAAATTATAAACATTTAAAAAATTAGCAAATCATAAAATGGTTCACAATGGCACATCACCTTACAGTAATGAACTGAAAATATTTGAAATAGTGGGAATTGACCATTATAATGAGCTGATATTTCTCAATAAGTCAGAGTTATACTGGTCCTCCCGGTTAGAAGATTGGTGATCCAATCGGAAGAAAGATGAACTATCGACGTATTGTAGTTTTTTGTTCATTTAACGTCACTTTATGCTGCTATGGCTAATCGGACGATGCAGCAGTGGGATTAGTAAATTTTGCCTGTCCAGGTTTAATTAGGATAGGGATTTTTAATGAGTACCTGACATCGTACAAGCTCGGGACCCCCGTTTAACGTCCCTTCCGAAGGACGGCGCCACTAAGGATTTTTTACTCCCTTAAAAAAATCCTAGGGCCACCTGCCGTGCTACGAACCCGCGATCTTGGGCTTAGTAACTTGTTACGCTAACCACCAGACTACAGGTGACCGTAACTATCGACGTAGGATTACCTCGTTTTACTGTAGTCTCACTAGATCCTGGGTGTAGACAGAATAGTTTCAGCTGAAAATAAAGCCAACAATCAATAATGATAATATATTTTCTCTCTGTCATGTTTTTAGTTGTGTACAACGCGCTCACTAAATAGATGAGGGATGTTGTGAATCATTTATTACAGTGTAGTTATTATTGTTATTAGTTTCAGTTTGATTATTGTTATTAGTTGTTGGGTATATTTTAACTTTATTTTATTAATGCGGTAGTGTTTTGTTAATATGAGGTTGTTTTGGATTTACTGTTTTCCCAAGTTATCGGTTGGTGCTCTTTACTATTGTTTACCAACCAGCCCTTCCCTGTTGTCACGAGGTCTAAGAGAAAAACCTCTGGTAACACTATTAAACTGTATTTTAACTTATTGAATAATATTGGTGTAACTCTGCTGAAACTTTAAGCACTTACTTTAGAACAAAGACAGCGGGTACTCCTAGTCTATTAAAAAAGAAAAACTTTTTATTTTACAATAATCTTTCGGGGCTTACGCTTACTTTTCAAACATCATATAAATTATGTTTTCAGTTTTTTTCGTCAATTTGGGAATGAATATTCAAAAATACATAAAACATTATTGTGTTGAAAGATGTATCATTGTGAAAACTATGATGTGTTACTATACAACATCAAGGAACATCCAGGCAACAGCAAGTTATTAATCAGGCAGAGCAACTATCATCCTGTATATTAATTAAATTTATATAAATTAAATACGTAAACAAGTGAAATAAGTTTTCAATAAAGAATTAGTTAGTTTATATAATACGAATTATATGGTATTTCCGAAAATTTTCCTCTCGATAATGAAGAAATGGAAGCTTTCGACTTGAACCTATTCAATCATGAATGAATTATTAATTATTGGGTAACGTTGTATACTATGAATAGAGAATACAACATTAATATTGTATAGAATTTATCACTTAATTAGGAAATGTATTATTCATCTACGGATCTACTGAAGGTAGAAAACTTGACGAGCCTGTGAAGGAACAAAGGACAACTAATGAACAAACAAAATTTAGTTCGCCCCAGAGGGAAAACACCTGATTGCGCCGTGGGAAATTACTTTTCAGCTTTGTTTAAATGTCACTCGGGGTATAACTCTCTAAAATTATTAGATACTTCAGAGGGAAAAAGTAAACCGATATTGAAAGCACTATTTGGAGGTATCTTTAATTTAATGATCAGATTTCCTCATAGTTCGTGCATCATTTTATTGCTATTGGCAGTTATAGGGTACCAATAATTACAAAATGAAACGAATTTATAAATTGGAAATTTGGCATATACATCTCATCCTATGATTTATGAGATGATACGATCCCGTAATTATAGCCTACTTGTAGCCGTTTCGTGTCCTAAAGTCATATTTCCATCTGATTAATTTTAGCAAAAAAAAAAAATAACAAGATTTTACGTTACAACACAAGCGTAATTTGTTTCGGTTTATTTGGAGGATCACGCATATTTAAGTTGTAAGAGTGTACTTTCTTTGAAGTAATTATTCTTTTCTTATGTGTCTGAATTAGCAAATGGAAAAAGTATGTTAGAAATTTAAGGCTTTGTTTTTTTTTTGAGATTTTCCTATTGAGCTCCAATTAATATATTAAGCCTCATTTTGAATTTTTGCTAGTTTTTATAATATATTTAATATATTATAAAATACCGTAATATTTAAGGTCTTGAGCTTAAATAGAACTTTATAGATACCAAGAGTATTTATATGAGTGAGATTGCATATTTATATGAATGTGTCCAATGCATTGATGCTAAGTCGAAGGTCCCGAGTTCAAATCCAGCCCTAACAGATGAATTATTTTATTCGTTAACAGCCATGGATGGAACCTGTAGGATTTACTGACTGCGGCTGCGGCTCGCTGGGCTTCCATAAAGGGGCAACCCTTAAGTAGGGGAAAAACCAGGTGGTTGATTTTGAAATCCACTAACCTCCCTGGACAACCGTAGAGTTAGACAAGGAAAAGATAAGAGAAAACTATTTTATGGTTAAAGGTAGTGCGAAAGTTCAAGAGTAAATGGTTGATTAACTTTTGAACACTTCATTGATTATAGTAGTACAGAAATTTTATATGTATAAGTTTTTCGGGTGGCTAAGGATTAGTAAAAAAGCTATACTTGGGAATATTGCGAGAATTCATTGTTCTGATATTCCAGTCCTAACAGTGAATAACCAGCATTCAATGAAATATAATAAGTAGCTATGTACATTAGGATCGCACAACAGCGGGCATTGTGGGCTATTACGGAAAGTTACCACTATTAAAGAGTGTATAACTAGGGAAACTACCTCCCTGTACGACTGTTGGCTAGAAACAGTACCGAATCTACCAAACTGAACCCGACACTCTTCCTGGGCTGTAGTGGTAAACATAAAAAAAATATATATTATAGTACCGTTGACTACTATTTTATAATTATTTTTTCAATACTGTTATATTTCCTGTTTAGGTTCGAATACAATCCTTACTTTTCCGCTTTTTTATTTTTGAAATACAAAAAGGAAAAGAGAATGGACCGAACAAGATGATGGAAGCGGAGATGGACCCGGGTGATAAGAGGATTCGGCCCTTTCTCGGCCTGCTCAGTATGTGAGGGCTGCTTTGTCTCCTCTCGCATTACATAAGGGCCAGCTTTTCCCAGCTGGTAAAAAAACAACAAGGGTTTTCACAGACTGATAGTTTTCCGATAGGCAACAGAAGAAAAACTCTTTATACGGCACCCACCCCCTTCCGCCCTAACAAAATATCTCCAGCAGAAAAGGCAATTTTCGGTGGAAATATTGATGTTAGGTATGGATTGGTCAATCCAAAGTATACTAAGGGTACGTATATTGTCTCTTTTTCCTTGGACTAAAGAACACATCGGATCTGTGTTTGCTTTCCTCTTCAGATCAATGAACCGTTTTCTGTATTGATTTATTGCTTATAAAAATATTATCAAGATGCTCATAAAACAGAAAATAATAAAAACATATGTGGAACGCAGTGGTTTAGTGGTAGCTTGCAGAGTTGCCGTGCCAAAGATCTGGCATATTTTATTTATTTAACCTGTTCATGTTAACCTGAACTGCGAGTATCGTTAGAAAAGTCATGAACATTACAAATTAATATTTTTGGCCTCATCCATGACTTATCCGGGTAGTTGCATTTTCCGATAGAAGCTGAGAAAAATAAAGATGAAATTACAAATATTAATTTTTGAAAAATTACCTTAAAAAATCTAGATAACTTCTGCTTCTTTGGAATCCTCCTTGGGACTCACACAATAACACACGCAACATGATCTACGAAAAATCACCTCTTTGCGCAAAGATGGTCCATGAAACTGACTGAATCATCCTAATGACTACTTATTTAGCGAAATGTGTTTTCGTTAGTTATTTTAAGAGGTTTTAAATAAGTCTTGAGTAAGAAAATCAAATATTATTCAATGAAAGGAAAAAGTTCAAATCCAGCCGTGGTTGGTACATTATTTAATCTGCTATCATCTTCGGAAACTTTAGGATCTTCAGACCCACAGGGCTTACCCAGCCCAGGCTGAGTGTGATCTCAGACCATCAAGATAATCTCTCTGCACAACCCTTGTCCAAGAAACAGTAAAGTCTCTATCAATTTCTTAACCCAAGACTCTTCATGAGTTGTAATGGCACATGTATCTTTTTTTATAATAAAAAATTATTCAATTCCTAAAATCATAAAATAAATTGCTTAAGTAATTATAATGGAAGAGATCCTAAAATATTAGATATATAGCAGATATTAGTACATATATGAGTAGCGACCCCGCATCCGATTTCTCATAAGGTTGGATAACATGAGCGTGCTTAATATTCAGATATGGTATATATATATATATATATATATATATATATATATATATATATATATATATATATATATATATATATATATCTGCTGATTTTCTGTATGATGTAGATTTACCTCAACATATTATGTTTACCCTCCAATGGTAGGCTGAGCTGGGAGGACATAAATGGTACGGTGGGGTCCTCACATACCCCACATTTTTTTTTAAGGTTTGAGGTGCTATGGTATCAGTGCCTCTCTACTCACCAATAAGAACATAATTCTAATACTGTAACATGACTTTATTCTTTATAAAAATACATTTTCAAAGCATCCTGGGGTCGGCACTAACCACACAGTACCTTTAGGAAAGTTAATATCGGTATTACTTGTAAACATAATATGTATTTATATTTTTATTTTATTAAATATTTACGCTCCTGCGAAAATTTGTGTATAATTAGGCTATACCTTTGTTTAAATAAAATTAACACTATTAGAGATTACAGATTACTCATGTTCAGTGGATTGTAACATTTTTTTTATTTGATATTTTTAATATAACTAGTTTAGATGATTTAATATATCACAAAATCCAAAAGTTTGGTAAATACTAGGCCTACTTATACTTACTGTTGTACTTTATTATAAAATAGGGGGCGCCTATATATTAAAGTAGTACTAAGGCCCATTCCCACTTTAATATACAGGCACTTACCCTCACTATACTCACCACATATAAAGTGAAATGTTAATCACAATAAAATTAATTAATGATAGTAAAATCTACAAATTAAAAAAAAACTTTTCTAATGAATTTATCAGTAAATTTAACAAACCGGACCTGTTTATTTTCACTTTCCCTGCTTGTGATTTTAGATAAATATTCCTGGAAATACTGAATGTGCGCCCGTATATTTAATGCGTATATACATATAAATGGTTAATTATACATCAGTTCGTTTATTTGAATTACTCTTTGCTCAAATTGTTTACTGTAATTTATATGTACTCTGTAGTGCAAAATGTATTTTTTTAAATATAGTCTTAGTAGGGAAAAAATTAAGTCATTATAATTTTTTATTTCAATTCCAATGATCAAAGTAGTGATAAAATAATATGGCATCTTGAAATATTATTTCATTTTTTTTTTAATTGTGCTTCATTTAATCTTTTAGTTTAATATAATTTACTAAAGGAAAAATGTTAAAGATCATTTTAAATGATATAGTGCCTATCAAAAGGTTAATTTATTAAACAGAAATGATTAAATATTTATGATCTGAATTATTGCCTCGTTTTAATTTAAGATGAAACTTTATTAATTTCTTCGATTTTTAAACACAATACTTCAACGTTAGAATGAATATATATATGAACTCGATATATATTTATTAACAATAAAATTACTTCCATAAACATCGATTCTCACTAAGCGCGAAGTACTGCATGGACTTGTACGAAGCTGTAGAGTCCAATATTCGAAGTATAGAAAATAATATCTATCCTAATTGGTAAGTGAAGGTTATCTAATTTCTACTTGTAAGATGAAAACTGCAGTGATTTAAGTAATACTAAACTGTGATAATCAAACCATTAAATGAATAAACGCGATACATAACCAACGATATTAATCGGTTTATAGCTCGGCCAACACAGCACTCAGTGTTGCTTACGAACCTGCAAAGACCTGCAGATTCCAATGTTCAAAATAAGGCAAATAAAACAGGTTCTTAGAATATATTCTAATTTACAAACTATGCTTAGTAATATTATAAAATATTTAATTTTATAATTAAAAATCCTTATGACCTATTATTTATGATCTGTTGTATAGCAAAGACCAATCTGTTGTATGCCTTTCTAGCTATCTTTGAAATGTATAATTTATATAATTTATTTTTCGAAAATGAAATTGCCGTTATTTCATTTATTGTTAACTATAATATTTACTACGGAAAAGTAAAGGGTAGTTTAAAATCGAACACAAAACAATCCAAGGAAGATATAATAATGGTAGTAAAGTACGGTCATTGAGTTGCCTTAAAATTGGTTTATGACCGTATTTCTAAATTCACTGAACGTTAAAATTTAAATTTATTGAAGTTAATCATTTTTTTAAAAACATTTACATTTCTTGCCCTCAGGCATTAATTATTTGATAATATTATTCAAAAGTTTTATTAAATCAATAAAAAAGCTTTGTCATAAATATTTAACATTCAATTTAATATTCAGATCTACATTATAATACTCACATATGAATTAAGCTATTCAGATCTTACATTTTTACTCTTTCCCGTATTAATAGTGGTTTGATATGAAGCAATAAAGAGAAATAAGAAGGAAATATAAACATCTAAGGAAGAAAAAATGTTATAAAATCGCTATTTCCTTTTGAAAACTAATATTACACATCAAACCTTTCCTTTTCTGGGGTTAAAAAACTAAGGTTATTTGATCAGCCCGGTTTCAAATTTCCTCATTGGGTGGTGTAACTGCGCATGAATAATATGATTACGCACAATTTAAATGAGGAAATCAGTTCAGAGGAAATTAACAAATTTTCAATTAAAAATTGACCCACAAAAAGTGGGCATTTGAAAGAATGAAGGCTATAATTAATATAATATAAAGATCCAGGGAATCTTAAATTAAGAAGAATCTGGAAAACGTTATCGACATCTGAATTCGAAAAATTTATAAGATATTGAGTTGTTAAAATTAATTGTTAAGTTGTATTGTTGTATCATACACACAAAGATATGTTGTTCTACCCTATCGAAATCATTGATTAACATTTAAGATTTTTCTCATGTATTTGTTAATAAATTATCGTTTGGTAAATATATTTTGGAAGCATAGCTTTCATCATCAATTACACTTAATGATAATACAAGAACTTTGCAATAATCCATCCCTGATGGCGATAGTAGAATATGTGAAACGAGATTCGTATATTTATGTAATACTTAAAAACTAAAAAGGCCAATTGGTATTTTGTTTGTGTGATGCGCACAATTACCTATGCCTTCAAATCAACAATTATCCTGTGATTGAGATTTTTCAGTTTCCAATAATAATTATTTATTGTTAAATTTCTTATAGCGGAGTAGTTCATTGCTTAGATGACTGAGTTGCTGTGCCGAATGTTAAAATTTTACATTTTAGTAGTTGAGAAATTATTCAGTCTGTTAACAGTGGCAGATAGACCCTGTGGGCTCTAGGTACCCTCCTGTGCCTCATTCAGCCTCAAAAAATGGTTAGGGGGAAAACATGGCAGTTGAAAGTGATTCCGGACAAATCACTACCCTGCATAGACGTTGAAGTTGAAACACTACAGACTCTACCGTGTACAGAATGGAAGACCCTTCATGGGCTATGGTAGTGATTTCTTGTTTCTTTTTTAGTTTATTTATGTTTTTCACGATGCGCATAAACTCCGTTTTTAGATTTTATTTAATTTGTTGGTGCTTACATCTGATTATTCCAGATGTATATTCTTTTTTTTTCTATACACATTTGTTATTCTAAAGGAACTTAATCCCAGAGTATTATCTTTTTTTTATTCCATTCAATTTACTTATAGTTTTAACTTCTTTTTTTAAATTCCAAATAAGCTTATGTGGAGTAAATAAACTTTTTTTTTTTAATCCAAACAAAAATTTTTAAAAATCACACGATAAATAAATTAATACACATCCTAAGAATCCTTCCCCGTAGTATGGAGGGACTTACAAAGCCTTTGTTGCAAGCGCCCCTGTTGATCTCCTGCAAGCCTTGAGCCGAGGTCTTGCCCTCAGGCGTATACCCGTCCAGTTTGGGAGCTAGGATACGACGCTGAGTCAACACTTGTAACGAATTTAGAACGGATGGAAGAGTTTAGCTCGATGAATAATTGGGCACTTACCAAACATCGCTACAGATTTCAAGAGTCCCAGTTATTTTAATATCTATTTATTTTTGAATCTTTATTTCTGGAAAAATATTTAATAAAGTTATAAATTATTAAAATTAGACTATAATGTACCCATATTGATTTAAGTGCTCCAATGTGGATGTAAACTAAAAAAATCATTAAAATATTTCTTTAATTTCGTTACTAGTCTGGTTGGGCTATATATATATATATATATATACATTTATGTTATCAAATCCTGGAAGTGGAGTCTCCAATTGGAACTTTTCAAAGAAGCAATGTTATTTATTTAAAAAACTCCTCAAAAAGTATAAACTTTAAATAATTTGTTAATAACAGTTCTTACAATTACATAAAATTAATTAAGCAGTAGGGAAGCAAAAAAACAAGGTTTCTAGGCAGATATGCTTATTAAAATAGGGGAATGGAATAACAAATAATAAAGAGAGTAACAAATTGCTTTAAGAAAAAAATAATCATAAATACATACTGTGTACATTTATGTGTAAGAAAAAAAATAAAAACACTACACCAAGTATTTTTTTAGATTAGAACCTTAAAGACATATAAAAAAAATAAGGGAGTATTCGAACTTCCATTGAGTAGTGAATAACTCATCAGTAATAACAACAGTAATAAAAACAAATAATTGAAAAAATAAATAAATAAAAAATAATAAAGGAATCCCCTTGGAATACAGAAACAATGTTAAAAACATTTGAAATAAAATATGGCATATATCTTTTATCGCCTATCAGTAATGTGAAGTTCAAATCAATTATTAACCCAGGACACAAGTTTTTATTAATTTTTCAAAATAAATTAATAAAATAAAAACCAGAAATAAATTAAATAAAAATAGCTTAAATTTAGTAAAAATAAATATAAGTAAAAATATTGTAATAAATAATTCTTAAAAAAATGTAATACCATAACATGATCTAATTTGTTTAGAATGATTTTTTTTCTTATATATATATATATATATATATATATATATATATATATGTGTATATAATACTTAGCTCTTGATATTTCCTTACGTCTATAAAAAAAACAAATTCATATTTAAATTTATGTACATTTCGGTTCACATTGTGTGAATAATATAATGTAAGAATATAGTATCCTCCCTGTAGACCTATAATTTCGCGGTTTATAGGCTATTTTGAAACTAAAAATTCTATTATCTTGTGGTGTGAATGGATTTCATAGACTTCACTAGCTGAAGTCATCGACAATGTACCGCTAATATCAAGTGACAGAAATACTTTACTGATTGCGCTAAAAGTCATAATATTCAAATGATATTTACTTTTTATTTGAATATTATTTATTTTATTTATATTATTGAATACTTATATTATTGAATATTATTTGAATATTATTAAAATTCGATTTTAATCGTTCATACTAAACTGATCCATATAAATATGGTTTTGCCTACAATAACCTCTAAATTCCTTAACTTCAATCCAATACTTTTTACTTGGCCGAACAGTGGGAGCCAAGAATACGGCCGATGGAACGATATCATCAACAGTATCCTTGATTGATTCTGCTTCTTCAAGGGGTAAGAAGAAGGTGTTAGATCCTGAAGAAGGGAGGATTCCACTGATAAACCAGCCCCGTTACAGAAAATAGTCGGAATTGGAAAAGAGAGAAAAAAAAATGGCGGAATGATGTTGCGGCCGCGGGAGGCGGATCTCATTTCTGGCAGAGCTTTCAATATTGAGCCCCCCTCCCAACAAAAACCGTTGTCACATTTCCCCTCCCAGCACGACAACGGCCTAAGAGTATTTCTTCCGGGTCTTCGTTACGACCTCACTCAGACAATTCCTTCCTTCATAGTCTATCCGTTTTTTAGAGTATTCCAGCCTTTGAGATGGAATATTTCTTATATTATATATCATTGTCTTTCAATTTTATAATAGTTATTTACGCACCTAGGGACTAAAGAATATTATGTTTTCCTCAGCAATAGGTTTGTACAAGAGCGAAAGGGAGGGTACTGTGAGAGTTGGTTCCCGAGCGAACGCGGGAAAATATATTGCTGGAAATAATGATAAGTTTACCCTACAAGGTGGATAAAATATTTTATCTCCAGATTGAATGCAAGAAGACAAACTATATTCTATTCATTATTTATTTACATAGATACAGAAACGAACAATATAGTTTGAGAAATTAACAATGTAGTTTGAGAAATAAACTACTTAGATACAGAAATAAACCATGTAGTCACAGAAATATACAACGAAGATGCAGAACAGAAATTATAATACCACAAACGTAGATATTGTAGGAATTCTAGTCTCTCTATTAGCTATACTAGTCATAAACAGAACAACTGAACTTAATGGCACAAATTGACAGACGCACCCAATCATGACCTCTTCTACAAGTTGGGCTACAAGATTTTAGTAAATTATGTTGTCATCTTTGTTTCTAGTTCTCTAGGGATTCTTTTCTAATTTTTAGTTTCGTTTGCAATTTATGATGTGAAATTACGTAATTTATTCCTAAATTATTGAGCCAAAAACACATCTTTTGGTACCAGCTGGAGATAACCCCCCCCCCAAAACCCCTATAAATAAATAGTTCTGAATGCTTCTTCTTTTTTCTTGGTATGCTGCTTCTTTCTTATGATTTTAAATGCTTGGCTTTATTAATTTTTGACAATAACATATTAAAATTAATAATGATACATGGTATCTCTTTTACTGCACTAGGTGCATTTTAAGAAAAACTAGTGCTTTTTTTTCTTTCTTAACCCATTTGGCTTTTATTAATATTTAAAAAATAACATATTAATAATGATACATGGTATCCCTTTTACTGCACCAGGTGCATTTTAAGAGAGGGTTGTACATTGAATTTTCTGAACATTAATTAGATGGAAGGAGTGGGGGATCTTTAAAACTAGTGCTTTAAATAGTTCTTCTATTTAAAGCTACCATAGAGCATGATTTTAATCGAGTATCAAATTATAACAACTATTTACAACGTTCAAGTTTCACTTACGAAATATGCATTATGTATGAGTGTAATCGGATACTAAAAGGCCCTTCTAATGCCCATAGTAACTGGAACCTTCTTACTCATACACCACATTAATCTGTTAACCTTATATGATTATTACGTAAAACTTTCAGCAATTATAATATTATTTATTTGTTCGAAACACCGTATAAATCATATACTTATTTCTTATCTAATAATATAATTAGTACATTATATATTCCTTACCAAATGTATAACGGATACATTTTATTATATATATATTATATGCATTGTATAGTAGCACATTATATACAATACAAAAATTATATATATCTTATCAAGTTTTATAATAGGTACCTACATTACAAGCTTAGAGATAATTTTAAATCATTTTTTATGATTTATTTTCTTTCTGGAAGGCATTCCATATCATTGTAAATCTTTCAATTGATTGCTTACAAAACAAAATCATAAGAAATTATCATAAATTGTAAAAATTGAATTTTTCAAAATCATAAAAAAAATATTACAAAATGCTTGTTACATTAAATCTGTTAAATTAAAACATGGGTCTCTTTCAAAAGTCAATGATATTGCTATTTATTTATATTTTCTGTTATTTATTCTTTCCTATTTTACCTTATTGTATAATATCTAAACATTTATGCTCAAACTCTCTTCAATATGATATACATTTTTGAAAATCCATGTTATTTATTGGATATAATTAAACAAAATCATCATGTCATCAAAATCATCGAGCCAAAATCATTTTATAGTTCCTGTTCTCAAATTGACCAATTTATATTTATGTAAACAATTACAAAGCGGATTGAAATAAAAAATATTGCAGGCATAAAAGTAAACTAAAATTTAAGAAATGAGTAGTTGAATATCATTGGAATGACATGAAAAAAATAGAAAAGATTATAAATTAATTAAATTAATAGAAAATAAATGAAAAATTAATTGCAAGATAATAATTAAATTTGTTTCTATTTCTATGCAATTATTAATATTTTTTCTTCTTCCTGCATTCAGCGCTCTTACATATATAATATTTCACCAATTAGACATGATTATACGAATGCGGTCTCGAAACATCGCCAAAAGGAAGTTTTAATAAAATTATATACAAAAATGGACTTTAAAAAAAGAAAAAATCGCAGTGTATAATACTAACAACAAATTTGAAAGCAAATTTAATTGATACATGATAAATAACCGAATTTATAAATTTTATGAAGAAATATATCGCACGAAAATTCACCTACATATTTACTGTAAACATGAAGAATTAGCCAAACTGTTTAGGCGTGATTAGACTGAATAAATTTTGATAGAAGTACCACGGGAATTTGAATGAAATCTCAGATATTAACAAAGCGTTTGATTTATTAATTTTAATAACATGCGATATATCTTTTCTTAAATATTATGAAATATACATGTAAGGGAAAATACAAATTAATAATAGCTTCTACAAGAATAACTTAAAACTAAACATGCAACTTAGCGATCTAATGAACAAAGTAATTTAATACAAACAAAAGAAGAAAAATGATTAATATGAATAGGAGCGATAATTAACAATAACAGAAATGCTCCATGCTAGCATAATGGCCAAAGATATGATAACTACAAAATAAACTTGAACGTTGTAACGAAGTTTTCAATAAGGCGCGAAGATGTGCGAATTACTATTATCTTCGCCAGTGATCACGGCATGAAGGAGCAATGAGTATGATAACATGAATTAACTTGAACTGTCCGGTTGGTACCATGTAATACGTTGATCATCAGGAGAAAAATTAGTTGACAATTTGAGGCCTTATGGTAATGAAATGTGACTTACAATTTGTGTGATGTAACTCAATTAGCACCTCAGCATAGCTTCTGGCGAGTGACAATCTTGAAACCTCTGGACGTCCTCACAGGAATAGCGGCTTGAAAAAGGATTACTTGGCGGCAGTGTGCGATGATCTTAGCTGCGAAGGGCTGATAGAACTAGTCCGCTCGGCGATCTAATAGCAAGTGAAGTGACTCAATAGCGTCGCTCTCCCCTCTCCCTAATTTTGGCGGTACAGTATTTCCGATTCAAGAGGCAAGGATTGGTTGGTTCCATCTGGCGGGTAGTCCAGGTTCGTGACTAAACACAAACTATATATGATATATATGAAATATATGAATTATATTTCTAAATACAACAAAATTATTTAAGACGAGTATCGGAAAATTCACAATAATAAACTGAATACAATTAGGTAATTTAATTCCTGATTCTATATAATATTTCCATGCATTTATGTAAATCTAAATATGTATATGCATATATCTGATTTTTGTTGTTGTTTTTTATTTTTTTATTATTTTTTTTTTTTTTATGGCATTGGATTCTTTCATCATCCATACAGCCAGCTATGTATTATTATTTGGTTAATTGTTAAGTTAGATGCCAACAGCACGCGGATTTTCCCAGACGGTTACCGCCTGTTTTTCCCAGGAGGTCACCCATCCAAGTGCTAAACATGCCCGACGTTGCTTAACTTCGGTGATCTGACGGGTACCAGTGTGTTCAACGTGGTATGGCCGTTGGCATATACCTGTTTTCGTTTCATTTATTCAGATCACATTCAAATAAAAGAAGATCAGAAAGAGTACCTAATAAAAGGAGCATTAGAAACAAAGAGATAAATAAATTCTCTTGATTGTTTTTCCCCTTTTATACCAGTCGCTTAATGACAGTAGTTATGTCTGTATCACTGGTTAATTGGTCGGTCATGTCATCCAGTACAAAGAGGAAGGTCGCAATGTGCATATTTATAAGGATCAGTTTATTGTGTGCTATATAAAAGAAGTTAAATAAATTTTATTCAAACTTCATAAATTTTAAAACATTTAAATTATAAAATATAAATCTATACAATCACGTGGAACGAGTTTAATGTTGATTACTTTTGCATACCAAATCTATGTAATCCACAAGAATATTTAGTTTCAGATTAATCATAAATAGTCAAATCATCACTAGTTCGACAAGGTGATTAAATCAAAGATAATTAAGGAGAATATCATTATAACAGCTATCTCTTTACTATACAAAAAGGTTTTTAGTGAAATTATATTTTATTGGCGGAGCCTTGCATCGAGTTGATTTACTACTTTTTGTTATATATTTCGTCTTGTTAGCTCAGTTAAAACATAAATATTTTTAACTTTGCCCAATCACAAAGCCACTGTTTCTGACCTCTTTAAGGCATTACACAAAATATAGTACAAAAAAAAAATCGATTTAAATAATAAAACAAACTACAACTCATTCCGATATTTCGAATTTTAATGATTATTTAGATACAAAGAATACAGTGAAATAAGACTAAGACGGTAATATTAATAATAATCTTTTTCAATTTATAAAACAAACCTGTAATAAAAAAGAGCTATTAAAAGAATTATTTTATTTAATGATAGGTAATCAATGTATCAGGGTAGCGAAGTGGCACAGTGCCGAAGGTCCTGGGTTCGAATTCCGCTCGCTGGCTGACTTATATTTAATATGTTAGAGGTCGGAGGTGGATCCTTTGGGATCTAGGACCGCCTGGGGCTCAGCCAGCCTGTAAAAAATAAGGGAAAATCTGGTGGATGGGCGTGATTTAGGACAAATCACCACTCTGCACAACTATTGTTCAAGAAATAGTTCAGTATCTACCATTTACATAGCCCCAGACCCTTCACGGGTCGTAGAGGCACAGGTTATGTTATCCAGGCTTGTCGGTCTGTAGCAAGCCTCAGAGATACGTTAAGATTTCGGAGGTCCTCTGAGGCGCTGTCCTTCCATCTGCCTCGTGGCCTCCCTCGAGCTCTCTCTCCTGGACAATCCTTATACAGCCCTTTGACGGTTCTGCCATCATCCATTCTATGGAGGTGACACAACCACTTTAGACGTTGTATTCTGACATAGTCGGAAAGCTTCACTTCGTCGTATAGGGAACATACTTCTCTATTCTTTCTAAGACGGTAAACCCCATTTTCACGGATCACATAATGCGCCTTAATATTTTGCATTCAAAGATGTCCATCTTTTCAGCTGCTGATTTTTTAAGTACCCATGTCTCACATGCATATGATGCAAATGGTCTAATGAGGGCCTTATATAGCCTTAACTTGGTCAAGCGGCTAACTAATCTACTTATTTTATCCTTTTTTTTATCCTTTTATACTAATCTACTTATAGGCCAATTAGCTTTATTGGCCGAGATAATGCGTGCCTGAATCCTCCTCCTCCTCCTCCAATGCTTCATTAAACTGTGCACCAAGATACTTTAAACTGAAAGCACATTGGAATGTGTCGCATGAGTTTCTTGTTCCTCAAGATCATAATTTTTTTCTTCTCTTCATTAATTTCTCGGCCAAATCTCCTGGCCTCCCTTTCCAGCTTCCCAAAAGCATCTTTGACATTAAGGAGAGATCCGAAAATTATCACATCATCGGCATATGCTAATAATTGGGCTCCTTTGTAGAAGATATTACCTCCCATATCCAGACCGGCTCTCGCTACTATAGTTTGTAATATGATGTTGAAAAGTAGGGGGCTAGAGACTCACCCTGCCTGAGTCCAGCGATTACCTGAAATGCGCTGGTTAACTTGCCATTGACTCTAACTTTGCAGCTTGTATTTTTCATTGTGCATATTACGAGTCTGATAATTTTTATGGGGATATTCATCTCTATATTAGAAAATAAACCAAAAAGCTAACTTATGATCTATTATAAAGCCTTTTCCGCATTGTTTAATGCTGTAGTCGATTATTGCAAAGGAACTGGGGAATTTAGAATACTACAGTTGGAATTCGTGTTATTTAACAATATATATCACATTTTCCTAGCTTGAAGCAGCCCGTCAGTAAAATATCTTCATCCGATTCCGACTGGCGTTAAGATATTTAATTTCTATCGGGTTGACCGAATGAAGCCCGATTCCATTGGAGACGAAACTATTTCCATTATGCGAATCGATATTTCAGTTGATAATGACCGGTGGAATTCAGTCCGGACAATACTACAGATCTGGAATGTGAGAGTAAATAAAATTGGTAGAAATCCACGATTTGCAGACTCTCTCATTCGGTGCCCCAATGATGTGAGAAATTGGCTAATAATCCCGTATGCGTTTAGTAATAAATAATAATTTAACTGCACGTAGTACGAACTTTTAAAATAATATATTCATTTTCTTATTTGACATGGCACATTTAGTCGATACAAGTAAAAAGGGAGCGGAGTGACTCAGTGGTAGAGCGCTGATTTGTCATGCCGAAGATCTTGGGTTCAAATCCCCTGAAGGCAAGACTTTTATTTAATCTGCTAGCAGCCGGAGATGAATTTTATGGGATATTTGTCCCTCCTTGGGCTCACTTAGCCTCTATAAAGTGGGTACCCGAAATAGGAGGAAAATCTGGCGGTTGTGCGTGATTTAGGACAGATCACCTCCCTGTAGAACAGCATGATACAGTACAGTCTCTACCATGTACTGAACCCCAAACACTTCTATGGGATGTAGTGATATCGGATGATGATGATGTTCAAAATTTGGGGATCCCTTTGAGATGGGGATATTACCAATAATTCTGTTAGCTGGTTGTGTTTTCAATTGATGATAAATGGACTGTATGAAATTGAACATTATTCTTTTTGTTGAGGTAATTATGACTATGATAACAAAAAAATGAGAATTAAAATGGCATTACATATTTAAGGTAGGTCGGTATTGTTCATATTTTTCTTCTTTATCCGGCCTTCTTCTCCTCTGCTCTCCATTCTCCGGTCTGGGTAGCCCTGGGCTTACTCACACTTCATCATCATAACTTGGGTCGAATAACTCAGAGACTCAACGTGGGGTGCCATCTTCTCGACCAGAAATTTCCTGATCCCCGACTTCTAGATATATTTTACGGCGTGCCGTAAACAAGCCACATGAACAACATAACTTAGCTTAGGCTAATTTATACAAAGAAAAAAAAAGGAACTATCTTAAATTAAATAACATTTTAAATTAAATAAACCTTTTTAAACATACCCCCAACCGTGAAATGCCTCATTTCACCTAAATTTGGAGTGAATGGAAAGCAAACTCATAAAAAAAATATTATAAAAAAAAAAAAAAATACATACAAGTAAGAAACTAACTCTTCTAAAAGAAAATAACCTGAATAACTTCAGTGATCATGTCCCTCTGGGAGAGGAACGATCTTGTGTACTGAACGTACAAGGACAGAATTAGCAGTTCGAAGCTTTACTACTCGAACTACTCCATCGGGTCCTGGCATGACTTCAGTTACTCGTCCGAGAATCCACTGCTGAGGAGATGTATCTCTTTCTCTTAGCAAGACGAGAATACCTTCCGTTATATTAGGGCGGGAGGAAGTCCATTTCGAACGAGTATTGAGGGTGTGCAAGTACTCCTGAGACCAACGTTTCCAGAAGTGGCGCAAGGAACGCGTAACTAACTCCCAACGCGTATTCAAAGGAAATCGTTTCACTTCGGTACTTTCAGGAAGAGTGAGAAGAGGCTGTCCAATCAGGAAGTGGCCTGGGGACAAATAATCCAAGTTATCAACCGGAGAATTTGTAATAGAACATAGGGGTCGAGAATTCAGGTCAGATTCGATCCGATTTAACAAAGTGGTAAACTCTTCATAGGTGAGGGCTTGGTCTTGCAGAACGGCATGGAGATGGTGTTTTGTAGACCTAATAGCCGCTTCCCACAAGCCTCCGAAGTGAGGGGTTAGAAGGAGGATTGAAGCGCCATTCAATCTGAGACGAAGTCAGGTGGTCTGAGATCTCTTGCTGATGGAGGGAGAGGAAAGCATAAAGTTCTCTCAACTTCCTTGCTGCTCCTAGGAAGTTGGAGCCCTGGTCGCTGTAGATACGTATAGGAAGACCTCGTCGAGCTATAAAGCGGTCCAGAGCTGAGAAGAAGGCATTAGTGCTCAGGGAAGTAACCAACTCTAAGTGGACGGCTTTAGTGTACATGCAGACAAAAAGTGCTATCCAAGCTTTGGACTTAGCAGAATTGCGCCGGCGAGACTCCCTGAGTAAAAACGGACCTCCGTAGTCGACCCCAACCTCCAGAAAGGCGCGAGCTGGAGTAACACGACTGGCGGGAAGATCTGACATGAGAGGTGCTTTAGGTTTTGCTTTCGACTTGTAGCATGGTAAACAATGGAATACACTTTTCCTAATTAGTTGCCGCAAGGAAGGAATCCAATAATGTCTGTGGATAAGAGATTGCATCAGAAGAGGACCACCGTGAAGTGTATACCTGTGATAATAATCACAAAGTAGACCTGCCAAATGGGACCTTTTTGGGATCAATATGGGATGTTTGGTGTTTTCAGGGAGGAGAGCATTTTTTAATCTTCCCCCCACCTTGATAAGTCCATCGTTAGAAAGGAAAGGGTTAAGCTTGCTCAGCTCGCCCTCAATCTGTTGACCTTTTTCTAAAGAAGAAATCACATCTGTGAAGTAATGTCGTTGTTCCAGAGAGATGTACCTATGCAGGGCATTCTTGAGTTCTTCACAGGAGAGAGGATTGCTTGCGTTGGATAACGAACTGCCTTTGATCTTGTATTTTAGAACCAAAATGAAACGTAGAGCATAAGCCATGACCCTTTGAAGTTTGAGAAGAGAGGAGAATTTGTCAAAATATTTCCACGTCTCATTAACCATCGGTGTTGAGAGAAATGATAGGGATTTAACTTCAGATAGAGAGGCTGGTGGATCTAAAACTCTGAGAGGCCATTCGTCAATAGACAACTGCAAGAAGGAAGGTCCTTTCCAATAAATCTCCTTGTCAATTATTTCCTTGGGTGTGAGGCCTCTGCTAACGCAGTCCGCGGGATTTTCCTTCGTTGATACATAGTGCCAATGTGCGTTATCAATATTTTCGTGGATTTGGACTACTCGATTTGCAACATATGTTTTGAGTTGATGTGGAGGCGTCTGCAGCTACCACAGGACGTTGAGAGAGTCAGAAAAACAATATATCTGCTGAATCTTTATGCGACGGAAGAAAACTTGAAGAGTAGACAAAACCTTAGATAATAAGAGAGCAGCGTTTAACTCTAAGCGTGGAATGCTATGCTAAGAACCTTTAGGGGAGCGACTTTGCTTTTAGCTCTGACGAGTTGAGTATCCACCAGTCCACCGGAGTCTTCCTTCCGGAGATACACTACACATCCGTATCCTTTGTCTGAGGCGTCGGCAAATGAAACTATCTGAAGAGAAGAATGAGAATGACTGAGATAACGTGGCAATGTCACCTGGGAGAGGAGAGGGAGCTCTTGGATGATTGATGACCACAATCTTCTTAGGTCGGAGGGAATGTCATCATCCCAGTCAGAGTGCAACAACCACAATCTTTGGAGAAGACATTTTATCCAAAATATTACGGGAGAAATATATCCGTTTACGTCAAAGATACGTGCAGCAATAGAAAGAATTCCTCGCTTGGTATACGCAGCTTCGAACACATTTACGGCATAACCAAGCTGATCAGATTGAGGATTCCACTTCAGGCCTAGTACCTTTACCGTCTGCGAGTAATCTAAATGTAGAGGTATCTCATGATGTTCCCGTGGAATATGGCTTAACACTTCAGGGCTGTTAGTGGAGAATTTGCGTAGGTCAAAGCCGCCAGAGGAAAATAACAAAACTAACTGATTGTAAAATTCTAGGGCGTCTTCTACTGTAGCTGCACCTGAGACTATATTGTCCATGTAAATCTCATTCAGAGCTTGAACGGCTCTAGGAAACTTATGACCTTCATCCTTAAAGAGTTAAATCACAGTTCTAATTGCTAGAAATGGAGAAGTTTTGAGACCAAACGGCAAAGTAGTCAATTCCCACTCTTGAACAGGTTGGGAAGGATCAAACCTCCAGAAGAAATGTACGAACTTCCTATCCCTCTCGTTCAGCCCGATACACCTAAACATCTGCTTTACATCACAAGTAAGTGCGATAGGATATGTAAGAAAATTATCTATAAGCTGACCTATATCTGTCTGAAGAACTGGACCAGCAGGCAGGAAATCATTCAAAGAGAGTGATCCGGGAGCATGTTCTGAGCCGTTGAATACCACTCGAAGCTTCGTAGAACTGCTATCTTTAAGGACTCCATGATGAGTAAGAACGTATTCAGCGGGAGAGCATGCAGGTGGTACGTGGTCAGATTGGATGTAGTCTTCCATTTGAGCATGGTAGAGATCTCGATATTCAGAATTCTTAAGGAATCTTCTTTCCAATTTATCTAGTCTTTGCAAAGCAATATCTCTAGTACAGTTCAACGTAAGACCTTGCGTCTTCTTGAAGGGGAGAGAAACTACATAACGACCGAGAGAATCTCGTTGAATTGTTTCTTTATAATGATTCTCGCAGTACTGGTCTTCGGGACTTTCAGGAATTACTGCAGTAACTTCCTCCGTTTCCCAAAATCTTCTAACCTCATCCTGGAGAGTGGGTTGCGCCAAACAGGAGACTGCTAAAGTTTGAACTGCGGGCTGGGTAGGAACCTTGCCAAGCAGAATCCAGCCCAATGATGTGAGAAGAGCGGATGGCTCACCCTTGATCAATGCCGGAGGATCGCTTAGAATTTCTGAATAAACTTGAGACCCAATCAGTAAATCCACGGAGCTTGGCTTATCAAAGTCAGGATCTGCTAGGCTGATACTAGAGAGTCCCCCTTTTACTTTTGCGCAGATTGAGAGGGAAGGACACTTAGAGACAATCTTAGGAAGAACTAAAGACGTGAATCTAAATACTTCAGAAGTGGACTCCTTGGGACATATTGTACAATCGACTTCAGCAAGAGAGACAGGAAGAGAAGTGTCACCGACTCCAGAGACAGGGACTGATGAACTACGACGTGGTAGTCCGAGCCGATGAGCGAGAGAATTCGTGATGAAATTGACAGTCGACCCATTGTCCACCAAGAGCCTGCAAGGGACCCATATGCCATCTCGAGAGAGAATCCTGGCCCGAGCCGTGCTGAGCAGAACTTGCTGATTTGAAGAGGTAGCGCAGGAATGGGACAATGTGCAGGACTCTGCAGCAGAATGATCATGAGATGGACCTTCTTGCGACTTTGTAGGAGGAGGAGTACCAGTCCTAGGCGTGGATGTAGTATTCCTATCTAGATGGATGAGAGTGTTGTGCTTAGTGCTACCACAATGCTGACAACGACCTTTACTCCTACACGAGTCCTGTCTATGGGCTCCGGCACAAGCAAAACACCTTCTGTATTTTTTCAAGAGTTCATATCTAGCTGGAACGTTAGCAGTCAGAAATGAAGAGCAGCGTAAAATATTGTGAGGTCCTGAGCAGATTGGGCATTTAATATTCATGGGCTATTCGTTTTTTGAACTAGTCCGAGGCGGTGATTTGTAATTAATTCCAGAGAAAAAGTTCTGACCTCTTTTGGTTCGAATTTGTCCCTTAACATTACGGGAAGTATTATCTTTGCAAAGCTCAGCAACTCTGCACTGAGACTTCATAAAAGTACACAGTTCTTCGAAAGTGGGGATTTTATCATCAGTATATTGTCGTTCAAACAACCTCTGAGAATTTTTATCAATAACATTTAAGGCCATATGAAGCATCATAAAGTCGGACAGATCGGGAATTTTAAGCGCCTTCATAGCTTTAAAGTTGTCATCAAAGGTGTCTAGAAAAGCTCTGAAACTATTAAGACTGCCTGTGGTAAGTGGAGGAAATTTAAGGATTTTATTAAACAAGAGACCAGCAACAATCCTTTTGTTCGAGAATCTATCCACTAATTTATCGTAAGCGGTCAAATAGTTTTCCGCTCTAAATTCAATAGAACTAATAGCATTGGAGGCTGGAGGCTCGAGAAGTGTCTTAAGATGAGAAAACTTAACAATATCCGGCAATTTACTTTCATGAATTAGGGTATTAAACAAAGAAATGAAAGTCGAAAATTGTTCTATGTCTCCTTTAAACACAGGAATATTAATTTGTGGTAAATTAAATCTTGTATCTACATCAGAACCAGCTACATTAATTTTAGAATCATCTTTCTTAAGAGGTGTAGGAGTTGAAACGCCAATAAGACGGTTTTTAGCTGCAATGATGGCAAAATACAAGTCTTCAAATGAAGCCGTAACTTGGGAAACATTTATTTGTTCTTCTGTAGAAACAGTTGCATTAAGTTCTGTTATCTTTAAAATAACTTGGTCGAACTCTTTGAATGTATCCTCCAGTTTCGACACTCTAGCCATAAAAACATCTTGATTATTGGGTAAACTCTTAGTCATATCATAAGTGATTTGTAACCGTGAAAAGAGACGTTCCTTTTGAGTGTTATAAACTTCAAGAGATCCTTTAACTGGAGCCATTGCGAATAATAACAATAACAGGCAAAGGGGTAATTAGCAAAAATTATTCTAACTTTGTATATATATATATATATATATATATATATATATATATATATATATAAATATTATATAATAATGAGATAAATAGCCTGCCAGACCGAAGGGGAAAGCAGGAAAAGAAGGGCCGAACCAAAAGATAAAAGACGCGAATATACCGAGAATAAAACTAACTCACAATGCAGATAGACATAAAATGAAAGGGCAGAAAAAAAAACATCAACAAACATTATTAAAGAAGAGAAAATCACTCAAAACCATGCGTGAAACACAAAAACAGAAAAAAGCTTAAGTGACAATTCCAAGAAAATTCCCATGATGCATGAACACCTGGCTAGTGGAGTGGAGAGAACGGTAACCTGTTCATAACCTACACTCCAAATGAAGGCGAGGCCAACTGATGTGATTGAAGTTAAAGTTTTGTTACAATATTGTGAAATGTGTCCTAATATGATGCTAAAGAGTGATGAGATTTCTTAGTGTACCTAAAGTAACATAACTTATTTAAATTTAAAAGGTATACATGCCTGTAAAATACAATTACTATTGAAACACAGTATTAATATTATTCATCATTAGTATCACATATTAAAAGAGTTATTTAGAGATAAACTTCATGTTAAACCATACCTTCAAGGTTGTGAATCTTTTTTAACAAGTTATTCTTACAGTGGGCTTAAAACAATTGAACTATTACATTTTGTAACTATGATATCTTCAATGCAGATAGAGAATTAAATGAAACATAAGTATCTGCTTGTGAATTAAATACACATTTGAAACAATTGACTTCTTAAATTCTGTAATTATGATAACTTAAATGCAGATAGAGAATTAAATGAAACATAAGTATCTGCAAGTGAATTAAATCCTCATTAGAAACATTCAAACTCTTAACAATTTAGAAATCAATAGGTAAACAAGTTCATTGTGTCCATATGAGATTTGATTGTACAAAACATGAATACATTTTCAACCTTATCCTTTATGCTTGTTGTCATTTACCTTATCTTTAGAACTTACAAGGTGAGTATTTCAGTCATCCCATCCTATTCAAAAATATAAACTTACTCATGAGAAATATCACAACACTATTTATGAGAAGTATGATTGTTAAGGTGTTGTATTTCTAAGAATCTCTCTGAAGCCTATCAACACTTTTAAATGTTAATTGAACACACATAAGACGATCAAGCACATGTGAGAGTGAGAAAATTGTTGAGAGAAAAAAATAAAAATGAAAAGATACAGTATTTTTACTAATTTTCTCAAGATAATTAACACTTTTAAATGTTAATTAAACATACAAAAAACTCAAGCACATGTGAGAGCGAGAGAATAGTTGAGAAAAAGAAATAAAAAATGAAAAGGTACAGTATTTTAAATCATTTTTCTCAAGAGAATTAACACTTTTAAATGTTAATTAAACATACATAAGACTCAAGCACATGTGAGAGCGAGAAAATAGTTGAGAAAAAGAAATAAAAATGAAAAGGTACAGTATTTTAAATCATTTTTCTCAAGAGAATTAACACTTTTAAATGTTAATTAAACATACATAAGACTCAAGCACATGTGAGAGCGAGAAAATAGTTGAGAAAAAGAAATAAAAATGAAAAGGTACAGTATTTTAAATCATTTTTCTCAAGAGAATTAACACTTTTAAATGTTAATTAAACATACATAAGACTCAAGCACATGTGAGAGCGAGAAAATAGTTGAGAAAAAGAAATAAAAATGAAAAGGTACAGTTTTTAGGATGGGATGAGTGAATTAAATAACAAAGTTATAGAATGAGCCTTCACATGAACATAATTATTTCATTTTGAAAGTTTAGAAAAATCCGGCTCGCTAAGATCAATGTTCAAAATTTTGAAAATATCCGGCCCGTTAGGACCAATGTTCAAAATTTGGGGATCCCTTTGAGATGGGGATATTACCAATAATTCTGTTAGCTGGTTGTGTTTTCAATTGATGATAAATGGACTGTATGAAATTGAACATTATTCTTTTTATTGAGGTAATTATGACTATGATAACAAAAAAATTAGAATTAAAATGGCATTGCATATTTAAGGTAGGTCGGTATTGTTCATATTTTTCTTCTTTATCCGGCCTTCTTCTCCTCTGCTCTCCATTCTCCGGTCTGGGTAGCCCTGGGCTTACTCACACTTCATCATCATAACTTGGGTCGAACAACTCAGAGACTCAACGTGGGGTGCCATCTTCTCGACCAGAAATTTCCTGATCCCCGCCTTCTAGATATATTTTACGGCGTGCCGTAAACAAGCCACATGAACAACATAACTTGGCTTAGGCTAATTTATACAAAGAAAAAAAAAGGAACTATCTTAAATTAAATAACATTTTAAATTAAATAAACCTTTTCAAACAGATGATACAATTGAAAACTATCGAAAAAAAAACAGTTTTCAGGTGAGTGAAAAATTTTTTTCAAGGTTCTTCCATAATCATTGCGTTTCGTCAAACGTATTTTACTTAAGTCATTATATTCGTACGTTGGTTCGTAGCATAAGGTGATTTTATATGAATATTTGATCAAATAATAAGTAATAATAATAAAATAATAAGTTTGGGGAGTCAATGCACGGTATAGATTGTACCATTTGTAAGACAACATTTGTACAGGGAGGCGATTTGTCACAGATCGCGATAAACCATCAGGTTTATTCCTCAATTAATATATTCCTATATAAAGTATCTATTTATAGAAGTCTTATCTTCGCGGATGATATGATTAAAAAAAAATCAGACAGGCGATAAAATAATATATAAGATATATGAGTATATCCTAAACAAAAAAATCTGTTCAACCCATTATGGGTCTTGGGCTTAGTAGAATAGGGTTGCGATTGTACTGTTTCTAAGGCAACAGTTGTACAAAGAGGTAATTGTACGAGATAGAGCTAATTTCAAGGGTAATCACTTTATTGAGGCTGGGTGAGCCCTTGGAGCATCTGCAGATCCCACAGGGTCCATATATGGCTGTATCTTGCTAATAATTTATCCGTCACAGCCTGATTTGAACCTAGGTTTAGAACAAGTTGGAGCAAATAAACGCCGAGCTCCAGGATACATACAAAACAAAAAAAAAATTAAGTATTCATTTTAAATAAATGAATAATAATAATGTAATAATGAATAATTTATATTATATATGAATAATATAAATGAAATAAAATGCTCTCGTGAGATTGTGTTGTGACCAATTCGGAAAGAAAATTACTTAACAGGCATTTATTTTAAGAGATAGGGAATGTAGTGAGATTGACCTTTAAGGAAAGAAATCTTGTTTTTCACTTAATTGGTATTTGGTGGTTCCCTTTAGTATCTTATATCCTATCAACTTCTTCTCTTACCAAGTGCTTCTTTTCTTTAAAAATCGTTTTTACCTGCGCAAGTTCATTTAATTAACTTAGAAGGTAACGTTCTATACTAGATAAGGTAGTTGGTTATACGACCTTCTAACATGATACAAATATTATTTTTTCAATATGTAATATATTTTTAAAACTTTGTTAATTTCTTAGCCTATTTCTCAGAGATCTTATTTCTATATTTTTTTTAACTACTTCACATGGTTAAATATGCCTCACAAGTGATACATATTACGGAAATGCGATTTTTTTAAGCAATGTAAAATATAAATATAAATACACTTATTATATTAGAGAAAGCGACCAAACTGTAAGTTCCTTCTCGTTAAATTATTATGAATCCGCCAAGTGCATTCAAATATTCGACATTGCAATAAGAAGATCAGGTCGGTGAGAACCAAATCTTACAGGCTAAATCATCTTTTACCCTCACCGAACTTATCACTCCGCCTCAAAGTAATGATCTATAAGGCAGTTATTAGACCAGCACTCCTTTAAGGGGCGCCTATGTTGAATAACATTTCACCAACAACTTCAAAAAGGCTCCAACAATTTCAAAACCGTATGCTGAGGCGTATAGTAAGGCACACTTCTCTACAAAGAACGAAATCAGACATAATACACGAGACTCTCGGACTCCCGACGGTAACGGACTTAATCACACGGAGGCATATCAAATTTTTTGATAGCCTCCAACACTGCACGAACCCACTATTCAACGCACTTACAGCAACAGGCCGACCTCAGCGCTGGCAAACACACGTACAGACACTCAACATGGACTGAGTAAACTACTAACAAACTCCAATCAGACAGAACTAGTGAGCCCCATCACTGGATCCCCCACTCCTTCCATTTAAATAATGTTCAGAAAATCCTTCAGACAATCCTCTCTTAAAATGCAGCTGGTAGAAGAGATACAATGTATCATTAGTAATTTTAATATGTTATTTTTTCAAATATTAATAACAAGCAAAGGGGTTAAGAAATAAAAAAATCGCCGAGTGCCACAACTTTAGAAATCAAAGGCATTGGAATTAATTCGCCATGTCGGCCAGCCATATTTAAAATAAAATTCTAAGTGCACGGACATTATGTCAAACAGACTATCATTGCTGGTTTTTTTCCTCTTTGGTTCCTATATGATTTTTAGATTTAATGTACTTTCTCTTTATCTGACTATTCTCTTTTTTTCTCTTAATAATAATTAATATAAGTTCCTTTTTTCTTTTAATCTAAAAAAAACCTATACCACTGCAATATAGTGGAGTATGAAGGATCTTTTGTCCACTACATGATAGTGACAGTGATGTTTCTAAGACAATATTTGTGTAAGGAGATGACAGCCTAGATCTCGCTCAACCGCTAGGTATTACCACAATTATAGGTACCCAAATTATAGAGGCGGGGTGAGCACAAGGAAGGTCCCAGATCACATACTCGTAGAATACATAACAGATTAAATAAAAGTCTGCCAGCGATCGGGATTTGAACCCAGGAGCTTTGGCGCGGGAACTCAGTGCTCTACCACTGAGTCACTCCGCTCCTCTGGTATGTTGAATACTTTTCGTTAAATAAAATATGGAAATGCTTTTTTTAACACAGTTTTGTTTTATTGATAAAAAATATTTTATTATAAAAATATCTTAATTTTATTTTATTGCATTTTTGTGTTTAAATAATGGTTATAAAATCGAAATATCAGAATAAGATGTAGCTTGTTTAAATTATTTAATTCGATTACTTTTTCTCCATTTAATGATTTTTTAAAAGTGCAATAAGTAATAAGTCAGGAACATTGGAATTCTGGTTTGCCGATTTAAAAAATATTTATATTTTAACTGAGCGAGCAAGACAAAACTGATTGTCAATCGTTGAAGAAAAATTGGAAGAGGGACAACCAGCTTATAGACCCCACCGACAAACACAGGACCACTCCTTCCCGCTGAAGACGATTATTGAGAAGACATGGGGTAGAGGAAAGAGCTTGTACCATGCGTTCCTGGACATAAAGGCAGCATTTGACTCAGTCTCTAGAGAAGGAATATGGAAAGTTCTAGCTGCTAAAAATATGCCCACAGCGTTAATAAATGTCATAAAAAGCACGTATGACTCCAAATCTGTAGTCAGAGATAATGAAAGAATGTCAGAAGCTTTCGCCGTGGGAAGGGGTGTTAGACAGGGGGACAGCCTTAGGCCTCACTTTCATCACTTTTATGGACAAAATATCGAAAATCTGCAAGCGGAGGACAGGACGGATGGTCGTGGGAAAGTGGAACATGAGGACAATCCTAACGCAAGCAATGGTTTTCGCAGATGATATTGTCCTCATTGCCCATTCCAAGGAAAATCAGTTTTTCAGAGTTTGAGGCTGAGCTGGAAAGGAATGGCATGACATTAAATGTTGGAAAAAGCAAGATAATGCACTTCAGGTGTGAAGAAGAGTAGGTTTTGATTCTCTGCAGAGGATAAAACTTGGAGACAGCACAAGAGCATAGTCATAGCCAATCGGAAGATGTTTCAGTGGGGTATTGGATTTTGTCCATCCTGGTATAATTAGGATTGGGATCATAATGGATTACCTTATATAGTAAAGAATGAATACTGTGATTTCTGACATATAACGTACAGTGTTCAATATAGTATAGTATATAGGATAACCTTAATGGATATATTTATTTCCTGTAATTCCCTAAAAGCTTGCTTTTTCACAGTTAGGACATGAATGAACAATTGTTTTATTTTATTTGTTGACTCTGCAGGACTTCTAGATCCTTGATCGAATAATAAACTTTGTCCACCGCTATTTTGGGCCAAATTAACTAAATAAATTGTACATTTCATTTTTTAGTTAAAAAGTATATTTCCTCGATACTATGATAGTATATTAACTTATTTGTATAATTATTTTAGATTAAAAATATAGCAGACTAGAGTCAGGAGTATAAACTAATATAAATGAACAGAGAAATAATAAGGAACACTAGAAGATTTAAGAATCGGCCAGAAGTTAAACAAAGGAGAAACTGTAGGATATCAGACTACAATTAAGAAGAAATACGAAGGGTATTCAGGAGATCTCATCTAATTGTCTTTTATTTATTATATTTTTCTAATTGTACCCATTATTGGTTAATGGGGCGTAACAAGAAGGGAAATCTATACTTAGAGAAACTTTCAGTAGAAGCTATTATTTCTAAAACTGTTTAATTGCTGTTATAAAACGTTTAAACACGTAAGGAAGTCAATACCGGGGTTCCCATTATAATTATATGGGAAATGAGGTAATAAGATCGATTGGAACTGATAGCAACTGTAACTGTAATTATATAAGTGAGATTACAGAGGGTAGAGCGATGAGTTGATGGGGTGAAGTTCCAGGGTTGAAATATGGATTTAGCAGATGAAATTATTTATTCTGTTAACACCCATATTGAGACGGATTTATGGATCTATAAGCAAAATGTCTAGTTTCGACTCCAAAAAAAACAAGAATCGTACACAATTTATGATGAATTAAAAGTTTCACAATTTGTAAAGCTACAACCTCCCTTCCAGATCTACTTTGAGGGCTTTTTTTAGACCTTTAGACATGACTTATAAGAAAGAATTATATTTCTTGAGAAATGGAACGATATAACTGGATAATACAAAGAGATTTTCTAATATGTACTAACTAGATTGACAAAAATTATATTTACTTTTATGTAAATATAATTTTACATTATATAATATGGTCTGACATTTTGACTACTCTAATATCTATATTCTAGTCATACCTTCTTTTTCGTCTATTCTCTATCCTAATATTCTTAATATTATATTTGCCGCGATAGCGTCACAGCCTTCTTGACACAACATCTGTTATAAATATAAATTAAAGATACGAGAGGGTACAGTTTTAATGTGTGGTTACAGTGTGTTGAGTAAATTGAAAACAATACCCTGAAATGATTTTTAAAAAAAACACAAAGTAAATTCTTTGAATACTGTTTCTTTGTTGTTTTTTTGAGGTGAGTGAATGTTTTGTTGGAAATCATTGTAATTATTAAAGACATGTAAATATGTTTTGTAAATAAATCTAATAAATCCAAGTACTAAGTAAATAATGTTTATACGTAATTGGGAAAATAAATATGATAGTACAAAATTCAAGTAAGACAAGACAATTCTAAACTATGACGTGTTATATTAATCTTAGGTATCTAGGTCCTGGCCGCAACCCAAGTCCAAAGACGCTATATTTTCAAAACTTAAATAGTCCTAAGAAGAACTTTCTTTGACCCTTTTCAATTCATAAATCAAAATAGCTTTAACAATGAATGCAAGGCAATTTATTTTATTTTATTTTTTACATCTCCATTTATATCGTTAGAATACGAGAGATACCAGGATGTTTTATCTGGATGAATTAAAATTAATGTATCCTTCAGAGGATTCATGCTTACGAACATGACGGATCTTTTCCCTGAAAAATTACTTTCATTAGATGTAACTCGTTTAATTGTAAGTTAAGTCAACATAAAATTAGATGGTCTTTAATATCAGCTAGATTTTACAGCCGTCGGAATAATTTCGCAGTAATTAAAGGGAATGAACTCCTCTCAAATACCTTGTTTAATTATTAAAAACATAAAGGTACTTCACTCATTCTCAGTTAAAAGAAAAGTAAAAAAAAATATTATTATTTTTTATTTTTATTTATTATTATTATCAAGGTACCGGTAGAGAAACCGTTCAGACTGCAACCCATGCCCAAAGACCCTATTTCTTCAAAACTTTAATAGTCCTAAGAGGAACTTTCTTTGACCCTTTTCAATTCATAAATCAAAATAGCTATGACATTGATCATGTTAAATCTGAATTAATTAATTTTAATGCATCCTTCAGAGGATTCATGCTTACGAACAATCAATCCATTTCCCTGAAAAATTACATAATGATTTTGGTGTAACTCATTTAATATTTGTAAGTTTAATCAACATACAATTTAAGGGTCTTTAAAATCAGCTACATGTTACGGTAAAAGAAATCATTTGACAGTAGTGAAACAAATTTACTTCCTATCTAGTACCTTGTTTAATCATTTTAAAACTCTCTCATTCTCAACAATAAAAAAGTAATAATTACAGGAGGGGAGTGGCTCAGCGGTAGAGCACTGAGTTACCATGCTGAAAATCCTGGTTCGATTCCCGCTTCCGGCAAGACCGGAGAGAACCCTCCTGGGGCTCACTCATCCTCTATAAAGTGCTTACCCAATATACGGGGTGGGATCTGGTGGTTGAGCGTGATCTAGGACAAATCTGTTATCCATGAAACAGTGCAGTTTCTACCATGTACTGAACCGTTCAAGGTTTGTAATAGTACATATTTTTTTAAAATTTAATAATTAACGAAAGGGAAGAACGAAAATATATTTTACCAGAATGAAAACAAAGTTCTCAAAACCAGACGAGTAATGTATTTATACATTTCTTAGTAGCAGTGTACAGTATAGATTTATTGACTATTTTTAGTTTTGTAGTATTTTTATATCCATTGATGCCGATGACATAACATAAAAGTTCCTACCATCTACTACAATGTTTTATTTGAATGAATTAATATTAATAATTTCATCTAATAGTCAAGATATTACAAATATAGAAAAACTTTTTTATGTTTCTCAAATGAATATCTAAGGGTGTTTAATAATAATGCAAAAAACTCTATTTTTGTTTGTTTTATTACTAAGAGATTACTCTTGAAAACTAACTAGAGCAACAAAAGTTGTCTGAGAGAGAAGATCCTTGCTGGAGAAGGTGCCCGGGGCCGGGAGGAATACAAAGGCGTTGTCAGCGGCAAGTGAATAAGAAAACATTAACTTGTCAAGTTTTAATTAAATCTGACCTACAAGGACTTCCTTGTCCTCCCTCAGAGATGACAATAGTCCTCAGGTAGTGAAGGGTATGGTGTGGAGGATCTTGTGTGCTCTGAGTCGAGTGTCAACTTCATGGCTGTATCAACAATTAGGAAGTCTAAAAAGTCTGTTTTATTAAAAATGTGGCCGAGTAATGAAAAGTATAATTATATATATTTAATAATATATAATTAATAAAGTAAAATTATAATTGGAATAATAATTTTAAAAAATAATTGTAATGACAAGACAACTATTTATAGTTTGCTGTTTTATCTGTTTACAATAGAGCTATAGATGATTTAAGTAAGAATATTAAAATATTCATTTAATAGTGGCCGGAGATGACTAAAGTTCCTCATATTCTACCCACTTTCTGTACCAATAAACTTTCTTTTTTATCACTTCTTTCGCTAAGATGTGGGGCAAGCGAGAATCCGGCATTTCCAGGACTTTCAAAAACATAGTAAAAATGGACTTTCAGCGTGTAAGTCTATATTGATGCGATACCTGATTCATGTGCCAAAATATGCACCAAATTATATGTGGAAAAAGCTGTTATTTCCAAAAATATCTTTCGAATTTTACCAAAATTTCAGAAGACTCGAAACCCCAAGCCTGCCCTGCATAACCAACTATCTCCCGAGAAACTGACTTTTATATATATATATATATATATATATATATATATATATATATGTCCATAAATATATGGAGTCAGACGTGTAAATAAATATATGGTGAGCATATTTACAGAAAATTTAGTTGACAGGAAGAGGAAAATGTTTGATCTCAAAGCTTTCCAAGGGGCTTGTTGTAGAGCTAAACTGTAGAAAATACTACTTGTGGTTAAACCGCGTTAATAGGCACAGTTGAAAGTATTTGTTGAAGGTGTTTGGTGAAGTAACCATGGTAACTATATTTGTCAATGAATAAACCGAAAAATAGATTTTTTTCGTCAATATTAGACTGCGGTTTTTCTAGCACTCAATTAATAAGGTAATAATGAAGAATACAATACAAAATATCAACATTAATAGAAAGTCAAATTTAGGGAAAATTATTCTTATAAATTATATAATAAAGAATGATGAGTAAATCGTGACAAAGAACATTAAAGAATGCCTCGCACAAAAGGAAAAAAGTCTATTATGAGAAGATTGTTTAACGAATTATCCTCGAGAATCTCTAGCAAGGTTCTTCCTTCAACAGAAATAAGATATTTAATGAAAAAAAAATCTGAGGCCTTATTTTTACCCGTGCTTTTCTTATTTCTTCATAAAAATAAGCTTTTTTGCGTTTAAACATGACTAAACATTCCTACACATTTTCATTCGTGATTATTAAAATTATTAAAGTTATGTGTTTCATAAGGTTATATTGATGTTAATTGTTACTGTTATTGTATATAAGTATGAATGTATGTGTATAGAAAATCATAGGGGCCACGAATTCTTATTATTTCTTGAAATATATATAAATATAAAGAATTATATTATGTTGAAAAATAAAAAGAGACCTTACATAAATGTTAAGACCGTGGAAAAATTCCAACGAAAAGCCCTTAGTCTCCAAACTAAAACAGAAATAGAAATAGGACAGATAATTTCTATTTCTGTTTTAGTTTGGAGACTAAGGGCTTTTCGTTGGAATTTTTCCACGGTCTTAACATTTATGTAAGGTCTCTTTTTATTTTTCAATATTTATATATTTTGTGGAATAGCCATAAATCCACTGGTGTCTTGATAATGTTGTTTTTCTTTTCATTGCAATCTTACTTTCATTTTTTCAGATAGCTTTTTGTGTTATGTTTTGGTGTTGTTTACAATTATTTATTTTTTCCTGTTGTGCTTTTTGTAGTTTGGTTAGTGTATGTTGAATTTTCATATTCTCCAGTATTTATTAGCTGTTTTATCTAACCTTACCCAGCCGGGGTCGAGTAACTCATTAGGTCCTTGTGATTCATTAGTTGCATTTGAGCCTTGGAAGTGGTAGGATGCTTTTTGGGTGCATTATTCATGTTTTGTTTTGCTGTTATTCTCTTTCTACCCTGATGATGCCTGAATTGGCGAAATATTGGACAGATAATTTCTATTTCTGTTTTAGTTTGGAGACTAAGGGCTTTTCGTTGGAATTTTTCCACGGTCTTAAGAATTATTTTAGTTTCAGGAAAGATAATAGCAGTAATAAAATTATATAGAATATTATAGAATACAGCACTTCTAATTATTATTATTTTACTAAAGTGGGAGCGGAATCGATCAGTGGTAGAACACTGAGTTGCCAAGCCATAGGGTTCAAATCCCGCTTGCTGTCAGACTTTTATTTGATCTGTTAGCGGCTGGAAATAGATCCTATGGGATGCAGAACATTTCTGGAGCTGACCCATCCTCTATAAATTGGGTACCCAAAATAAGGGAGAAAACCTGGCGGTGGGGCGTGATCTAGGACAAATGACCTCCCTGCACAAACCGTTATCTAAGAAACAGTACTTTCTCTACCATTTTCTGAACCCCAGACCCTACATGGGTTGTAGTGGTACGGATTTTAATTTCAATTTTATTTATTTCCTAAATAAGCTAATAAGAGTTAACCTAAGTATCCAATGAATATATTTCACTTTAAGTTGAGAATATTCAATATGAATTAAATTTTATGTTTAATAAAATAATACAAATTGTTAAAAAATGATCTTATAACATTTCGTTTCTTATAAAATCTATACTTATTACAACAAAATTAATTATACTGCTACTTTTCAAATAGCTAAGAATGATTAACCACTACCTCAAGGACTGACAAACTGCCTTCATATAGTAGAGAATGAATTGAACTTGAAAGCATTCAAATCAATACACCAGCGATTAATGAGTTTTTGATTCATTGAACTGTGAAGCTCCAATAGACATTTTAAAAATGATTTATTACTGATTGAATACGACTTATTTATACCATTTATCAAAAAAATTTACATAAGAATAATACGTTTTTATATGTTTATAAAAAAATATTGCATATGAGTGAATAGGAGTATTTTTTAAAAAAGACAGATTTATGTTAAAGATTATTCCTACCTCTAGATTAGTTAAGGGTAGGGTATAGTTTAATTTAAAATTAATTAATTAATTACTGCATTAATTATATTATTAAAAAATTTAAATGTAGGACTCCAAATATCGTCCAATTATCCATAGCAGCATAAAGTGGTGTTAAGTACATAAACAACAATAAAAGAAATTCTTTGTAAAATGGCTTAGTGTGATCGTAAAACGTTACTCCGTAAACCCAAATAGGTGTCATAATTATCATGTATATGAGTGTTTTGTAATTAGACGGGAGTTGTGAAGTGTTGAGATAGCTTAAAACAACGAATATTAATTAATATTTACACATAGAATTTATAGAATATGGCCTCGTGACATTCTAAGTTGAATCATTGGGTAGTTTGTCTACTTGCCTTTATCTGATACTATTAGTTATCTTTTATTATATTTACTTGATGTATTCTATTATGCAGTTGTAAATTTCAATAAATAATTTAAGGAAAAGAATTTATCACTTTCATATGACATGATTCTAAAATCAACAATAACATTATAGAATATAGCATTTCTAATTATTATTATTTTACTAAAGTGGGAGCGGAGTGGATCAGTGGTAGAACACTGAGTTCTCATGCCTAAATAACATTTCTTGAGACGATACATACACAAACGTACTAGACATGAGCTATTAGAATAAATATAATTAATTTATTACATTATAATAATTTGTTAATGATAAGTTAATTTATTACTCAAATGTAAAAAATGATTGTACTAAATTCATTTATTTTACTACCAAAAAATATACTTATTTTAATTTATTTATTTTTTTTACTTCTTCTATTTCGTGTAGGTATTTACTTTCCTTTTTCTTACTGTTATAAATGTATACTGCTTTCTATTTATAATGTTAATTCAACTTGCAATGTAAATTGTTTTATTAAAAACATATTATTATTTAATACATGTAACATTATTAATTAATACGTTACAAAATTGTAAATTGTTAAATTCATTGTAATAAAACGCTTTATTATTATTATTATTAACAATGGGCTTATCGAAATTTTGGACTAGTTACATCATGAAAATGAACAACCAAAGCACACAAATAAATTCTTAGATGTTTTACAATAAAAGTGGTTTTTGGTTTAAATTAAAACCTATATAAAGCAATTAAACGTATAATTAGATATTGATCTCATTTTATTCATTTAAAATTAATTAGTTGAAGGTGATTTCAATCTAAATCAAAATATCTCCAATTCACGAGTAAAATTGAATTAATGTCACTGTTCCACCTGGTACATATGGATATTTATTATTTTGAAATTTTATTTGGCCAAAGTACAGATTAAGGTGGATGCAATGAAATAATGCGAAATTATATAGCACACATGTTGAATGAATAGGACACACAATAATCTTAAACATTTTAGTAGCTGGTATAAAAGTGTAGTATCAAATATCTATAGGCCCAATGATCGCAAATGGTTTCCTTCTTTGAGCAATTAACAATCATTATTATTGTACTATTACTTACATAACAATATTTTCAATTCTTGATATTAAATTACATTAAAAAAATTTAATTCGAACATTTTAAGGCTGCATTGGTTTAAGTTACCCTAACTCGAAATTGTTTGGAATTTCTGGTTTCTTAAAAGAATGGGAGAAGATTCATTGCAAGAATAAAATATCTTTACCGAATAAAATATCGAATTTTGGTCCAAGAAATAATAATACTAATAATAATAAATACTTTAGTGTTTTATAATATATAGTTATGAAAATACACAATAACTTGTAATATTATATATTATGGCAATTCATTTTAAATAATATGGTTTAAAAACCTTTTTTATAGCTTATGGGAATAGTATGTATGACGTCGGATTAGTGTTCTTCGAGCTCGATTGTGGGGGATATCTTATTTATTCTATTAAAATCCGTAATTCGTCTCTGTGGGATCTAGACGCTCACCTAGCCAAAATAATGCTGGTAAACTTTATTTGAGAAAAAACAGGTAGTGGAGTTGGATTTCGGCCAATTCACCTCCTTGCATATCCGTTGTAGTAACGCTAAGCACTAATATCAATGGTTTCTAGCGGTACTATTTTCTTGTTTTGTTTTATATATATATATATATATATATATATATATATATATATATATATATATATATATATATATATATATACCATGATCACTAACTTCTCCAATAATGGAGTTGATTCACCAATCTTCTGGCTTCACACTTGACAGGTTCCAGGAAGCAATATACGAAATAGATGGGGGTGGGTGAAGTGTCATTCTAAGGTGATATCTTACCCGCACCTGTTTTTTTTTTTGTTTTTTTGGAACTGTTATCTTTAATGTAACTGGTTCCATATATGATAAAGTTATTTAAACATGGTATTTCACAAATATGGTATCAATGGAGGAGATATATTTTTAATATTTGTCAAATTAAACATTATTATTTTTGTTCTGATTCGTTTAAGTGTGGTTATAGTTCCTAGTGGTTATATTATTCCTTGGTTGGTTTTTTAAGTATAGACTTCTTTAGCCGCGTATAACGAGTTTTAATAGAAATTAAACTTGTTGGTCCGCATCAGTAACATGCTTGAGACTGTCGACACCTAGCGGCCTGTGAATAAGTTATATAACTTTTTTTAATCAACTTTAGTTTTTAAATTTTTTTCTTTTAAAACAGTTCTTTTTAAAACAATACCTTTTTGTATGATATGAAATAAAGTGCAAAGGATCTAAGCATTGTTGATCTTGGCTATGATAATAATGCTAAAAATGAAAACTAAATCTATGTAAATACAAACACAAGGCATAAATAATATAACTATATACTAATTATTATTTAAATTAAATTATTGATATTTTGTGTTTGCCTGGTCCAGCTCATCAGTATGCTTTGATTAATAAATAAACTACTTGAAAATGTATATCATTATTGTTGGAAGCATCAATATTCGTGAAAACAAGACTAATGTTAATAATTTAAATTTGCACAATTTAAATTTAAATAATTCAGACTTTAAGTCACTTTATAATACTATGACTAACAGGATGATGCTACAGTGAGAGTAAAAAAATTTGCCTATCCAGGAATAATTAGGAATGGTATCTTTAACGAATATCTGACACCGTACAGACTCAGGACCCCTATGTTACGTTTCTTTCGAAGGGCGGCATTATCCTGAGCCCAACGCGGTGCAGCGAATACGCCACCTTGGGCATGGAAAGTTATAATGGTTACTACAATACCGCATGTGACTCCCACGTACTTTATTCCTTCCAAATTCCTATTTGCATTTAATTAGATTATTGGTTAACAAGGTTTTTATAAATACTAGATTCTTTATTTTAATATTGAAAGGCGGTTTGAATTGTATTTATTTTTTAATCAACGTAAATCAATCAAATAAATCAAATTGCTGGCATAAATAAATCAAATTTTTAATATTAATAAAGTCATTCTTAATGTAGTAATTCTTAATGTCTAGCAACCGGCGAATTCATTATAATTTATCATTCCATGCTCATTTAGATTCAGACCTGACCTAATTTATTTAGGATTAATTAGGAATTAATCTTGCTCAATTCTAATAACTGGATTATTTTTGTTTCTTAAATAATTTTAATTTCTGTTCACTTGTCTGAGTAAAGGTAATATTTCATCTATCTAGCTTCGTGAATTAGATATGAACCACATGAAACAGTTGAAATTGGAAACCAGTATTTAATCCCATTCTTCATTGAGTGTAAATTAAGGGTGTTAAATAATGAATGCATTGTCACAATTAACTTGGATTTCTTAATTTTTTTATTTCTCATTTTTTTAAAGAATTTTAATGTATTAAAATTCACAATGCTAAATATACAGTATAAAGAAGAGGAAGGACCCTTTATTACTTTATAACCACTCCTAAATTTTCAAAAGACTTACAGACACAGTAAATTGAGAGGATCTAAAAATAGGGAATTTTGATAATAACATATTTGATATTAAAAAAAAACCCAGTAAATTTTAAAAAAGAAATGGAATTTATGTTTTTAAGTCACACGAGAAACAATTACAAGAACTTTTAGAAGAACCTTCATTAACAAAATTCTGATTGTTTTAAATGAGTCTCGATCCAAAATTTATTAGCTTTTCCTAACCCTTTTAAAAAGAAGTTAAAAAACTTTAAAGAAGTAAAAATTGGTTAATGTATATTACTTATTTTTTTCTAAACCTTGTATTTAAAATCTATACAGCCTTTATGAACTTTAGTAAAGTAAAGGTAAGAATAAAGATGGTATGTGACACTTATAGGGCCTAATCGTAACTATAATTTATACATTCTTCTGCATAAATAAAATGTTAAGTTAACCATAATATTTTGAGTTTTTAGATTATCCTGGTACAATTTAACAACTTGCTTACTCCCCTTGACCCTATTTTGGTGGTTATTCTGATTTCTGCACTGATGGGTTTTTTCCTCAATAGTTTTGAAATATGAAAAACAAGAAAAGAATATTTGAAAATAATGGATTATTTAGTTTTGTTCTAAGGAATCATTCACCTATGAATACTTTAATATTAAATTCCAAAAAGTGAATTGACTTTAGCCGCTGTTATAAATGTTTTTTTGTTTTTTTGAGAGAAAGATATTAAATGTTTCGTGTCTCCTAATAATTCACCACATTAAATACAAATTTATTACATTTATTTATATTTATTAAACCATTTATACTTTATTAGCAGATAGAGCTATTTGGTTCAATCATAACATTAATGCACTATATATTTATGATTACTATATTGATGATTGATTTAATTAGTAAATTGGTAAACATACAACCTCAGGAAAATAATCCAATTCAGAATAAAGTTAGGACGATAAGAGAATAATTACTTTGAGTAATTATCTTAAATGATTACTCGGGCATCCCAAAACCAATAGATTATTTAAAATATATTTAATACCCACCATCATACCAAGAGAGAGATAAAGCATTATTTGTGGCGAGGTACTCATTTTCTATTTTTAGAATTCATTGTTTGGCAGTAAAACTATTATTTTCATAAATTTGAATAATGTCATATTTCGAGGGAGATACGACAGAATTATTCCGGCCATCGCTAAGATTAGACAAACGCGAACGAAGCTATCTCCATTGTGAGGTGCTATAAGTCCCCCATCCCAGGCCTGTGATGGATCTCTTGATTAGCGACTTGATTGGGCTCAAATCACATTTTGGGATTGACTGCCAGCTGGCCCTAATCATTCCTCCCTAATGATGGCTCAAATCCCCCTCTCATTTTGTTAGGCTCCCCAACCTTTTTACCACCGGAAATTTGAAAATTCACATACATTGGATGATTCAATGATCATATATGCTGAGTAAGCGAATTTCGACAATTTAGGTAATCATAGAAGTATTTTAAGTATCATAGAGGGTCCTTTTTTCTAAACCTCCTTTATTTTTATTTATATAATACAGTTACAACACATCCATGATAATAATATAAAATTACAATCATAGAATTTATACATAAACATATTACAGCTTTCTATTACGAGAAGGCATATTATGGAATTACATCATGAAAAACAGAAGGTTTTAGCCATATTATAGAATAGATGGTAATATACCGACAAAAATCATTCATATATGACCGATTATTTTTCTGCAATGTTACTTTTTTATGAACTTACAGTCCCTGGCCATATTAATGTGACGACTGGATTGATTCGTTCTTGATACATGTTTGCATTATCTTTTTGTATGCGTAATGATGTAAATCGAGTATAAATATTAGTTTTATGGGTAAGTTAGTTATCTGATAATAATATAAAATTGAAAAAAATAGTTTCGAAAATAAATCTTTATTTTTTTTTTAATATTTTGTGGTGTCACCCTTTTTACACCCTATTTTACATATTGATGAAAGAAACTATCAAAATAGTTAAAATATATGATACAAATAATAAATCAATAATAAACTTACCGAATCCGACTTGTATTTAATGAAAAATAAACAATAAATCCACAAAAATTTCAAACACAAATTATGCACGCCGACACTCGTAAAACAAAATGGCTGTACTAAAACCAATGCTACCATTACTAAAAAAATAATACTTTAAAAAACTTATAACAGTGTTGCCACTACTTAAAACAGCAATTTATTAAGACACGCGAAAGTAAATAAAAAAAATTAGGAAAAAACAAGAAGAAAATAATCTTTCTTGGTAGTCACATTAATATGGCCAGGGACTGTATATTATATCTACAATTATACTCTTTTAGTTTTTTAAAAGGAAAGTCTGAGAGGATTTCGCTACAACTTAAAATATCGATAATGGCAATCAAATTTCATTCAAATTTCCCATGGCAAGGTACAACTCATTCATCCACGGTACTGCCATAAAATAAATTTGGCAGTCATTCTCCAGGAAAATTATTAAATTTGCTTATGTATTGCACAATAAGATTTGTGGGTTAATTACTTCGGATACTTTAATTTGACAAAAAATAATGAATTCATAGGTCAATTTCTGAAATGGTCCTGATCTGGTACTGACATTGAAATGATAAAGTGTAAGTTTTCTCAGGACCGAAAGTTATATTATACGAAAGAACTGATAAAATATGTTTGTGAAGATCATATTGACACATTTTTTTTTATACATAAATAACTAATGGATCACCAGTAGGAATAAGAAGTAAAAATGAGCCTTTTACCCTACGAAGGAAATCCATATCTATTAATGCTAAACTTAGGTACTATTCAACATTAATCCTCCCAGAAGTAATGAATGCAAAAGAACGTTTGATCTTAAACGTGAATATATTAATGGGCGATCTAGAAATCACGAAGAGAAAACCGTTAAGAAAATTTTTGGGAGTCCGATCTTTGGATGGCATTGAAGGACGTTTTTCACCTAGGAAAGAACTTCAGAATGCTCCGGGCTTCCAAGAAACCCCAAGAAGAAAAGCATTCGCTATTCGGAAGGAAAGAAAACAACAGCAAGGGGGACGAGTTGAGGAGATATGAAAGACGAAAACAGCTGGAACGAACGGAGTAAATAGTGGCTATATACTTTATAAAAAGTTAAAAATAGTGGGGATAAAGCAATACTATTTAGAAAATATCCCCAGAACATGTTTAGCCAATCACGATTGGGTAAGCTAATGTTGTCTTCTAGATCGTCCTCCGACAACGCTCCAGATCCGCAGGTAGTTTCCGACAGGCTCGGAGCCCCTCCCGAAGTATGTGCTACAGTTGAAGCAAGTATTCCTGTGGTTTGTTAACAGAATGTGAGCCTCGGTTGGCAGATATTCTCTGGCCGCAGTGCCTCCTTAGAAAATTAGGCATTCCTGAGAAATATCTCTACTCTCCTAGAATACCTTCATCGGAGGCAACTATCTTACTCTTCGGATATCTCTCGTTCTTAAGCGGGGATCGGACAGCTCCAAACATGAAGAAGTGGTGGGGAAGATTGATATATACCAAATGAGGCATGTCCTACTAAAGGAAATCATACAGAAAATGTTTCCTACAATCAAACCTATCGTAACTTCAATGATTACAGTTAAAACTTAGAAAATGAGTCGTAAAATATAATACAAAGACCCATGTATATACAGTTGTTTAAGAGTAAAAGATGGGTGTAAATGCAAAATTTCGCATCTGCACCCCTCAAATAGTATTTTCAATGCCAGTGGTTTGTGATTTATTATTCCAAATTTTGGTTTAAAAGGTATGAAATTATTATCCAGATATTTAAACCACAGCTCAACCCTTTCAAGAAAAGCTCTGTTTGAACTCTAGTACTTAATGGTTTGGATTAAAAAAAATAAAGGTTTCATTGACTATTGTTTTTAAAACGAAATATTTAATCTAGGGTTTCCTTTGAACCCTGTTATTGATAAAACAGATCAATTCTTATTAGAGAACAATCTATAGAATCCTTTAAGTAACTTGGAAAATTAAAAAATCGGAAAAGAAAACCCACCGCCAATCACTTAAATTACGACTGACGAGGGAAGCTGAAAGAGAAAGGAAAAGAAAAAAAGTTGGAATATTTTGGTTTAGACAGCTCCGTTCGGACAGGGTAAGTGCAAAAAGCACTTACAGAGAGAAAAAGTAAAGAAGGAAGCCTCTGGCGACGAAGAGTCAATAACCAACTTTAGAAATATCAAGTTGAGAAATTTCCGGGAATTATTTCCACTTTCTTTAAAATGGATTTCAAAGCAACGTGGAGCGGTGGTGCATTCTCGATATTCTTTGTTAAAGGGAGATGGGATGTACATCAGATCTGGAATACTGATGTTTTATCTAATTTAACATGTTATGATACTATAAGTAAATAACAACATAAGCAAACATTAGAACATAATGCACTCTTGACAACAACCGTTCTTTAAACATTTAACTTAATAAATTAATTAAAATTGGTTGAAGTAAAAGAGACCCTACATAATGTTAAGACCGTGGAAAAATTCCAACGACAAGCCCTTAAGTCTCCAAACTAAAACAGAAATAGAAATTATCTGTCCAATATTTCGCCCATTCAGGCATCATCATAGTTGCGTTTGAGCCTTCGAGGTAGTGGGATGTTTCTTGGGTCCATTATTCATGTTTTGTTTTGCTGTTATTCTCTTTCTACCCTGAGGATGCCTGAATGGGCGAAATATTGGACAGATAATTTCTATTTCTGTTTTAGTTTGAAGACTCAAGGGCTTTTCGTTGGATTTTTTCCACGGTCTTAACATTTAACTTAATGTATATGCTGCTAAGGCTAATTGGACGATGCTCCAGGTGGAGTATTTAATCTAACCAGTTGTAATTAGGGTAACGGTGTTTAACGAATACAAGACCAAACACAGGCTTGGGACCTCATTTTACGTCTCTTCTAAACGGTGGCGTGCCTAATGATTTTGTATTTACTTTAAAAGTTCCAAATACCATAAGCAGATATGCGATCCATTGGTCTGGGGTTAAAGTAGTCAGTTATGCTAACCACTATTGACCCAAACTTGATAAGAACCTTACACCACACTCTTTCTCGCATGATCATATCTTCAATATATTTACTTCTTCCTTCTCCAATCGGCCTATAAGTAACCCAGAAGTATTCAGCTAATTCGAGGCTACAAGACTCATTTCGCTCACAATTCAAGGAACCTCAAACTAAAAAAAGTGGAAAATATTCACATTCATCCTTCTCAGTTAACATGGAGGCTCCATAAAACGAATAGTTTATCTTTCATTACCGAGAGAAAATCTGAGTAAAGTAGATTCCTGTATCCTATTCTTCCTGCAATACATGGACTGCCTCAGATGCTGTTTAGTCGCGGACCTGGACTGCCAGCCAGATGGAACGGACAGATCATTGCCTCTAAAATCGAAAAATGTACTGTACCGCCAAAACCTAGGAGAGGGGAGCGACGCTATTGAGTCACTTCACTTGCTATTAGATCGCCGAGCGGACTAGTTCTATCAGCCCTTCGCAGCTAAGATCATCGCACACTGCCGCCAAGTAATCCTTTTTCAAGCCGCTATTCCTGTGAGGACGTCCAGAGGTTTCAAGATTGTCACTCGCCAGAAGCTATGCTGAGATGATAATTGAGTTACATCACACAAATTGTAAGTCACATTTCATTACCATAAGGCCTCAAATTGTCAACTAATTTTTCTCCTGACGATCAACGTATTACATGGTACCAACCGGACAGTTCAAGTTAATTCATGATATCATACTCATTGCTCCTTCATGCCGTGATCACTGGCGAAGATAATAGTAATTCGCACATCTTCGTGCCTTATTGAAAGCTTCGTTACAACGTTCAAGTTTATTTTGTAGTTATCATATCTTTGGCCATTATGCTAGCATGGAGCATTTCTGTTATTGTTAATTATCGCTCCCATTCATATTAATCATTTTTCTTCTTTTGTTTGTATTAAATTACTTTGTTCATTAGATCGCTAAGTTGCATGTGTAGTTTTAAGTTATTCTTGTAGAAGCTATTATTAATTTGTATTTTCTCTTACATGTATATTTCAAAGTATTTAAGAAAAGATATCTCGCATGTTATTAAAATTAATAAATCAAACGCTTTGTTAATATCTGAGATTTCATTCAAATTCCCGTGGTACTTCTAGGTTTTCTTTGTAGTGGGGATATCCGGATCCGCTGTAACTTATGTGAATCACACAGCGTCTTTTCAGCGTTGTCAAAAGCAAAATATTAATGTATGCATGCAGACTCTAATCATTACATTACAATATTATATTCCAACGTATAATTATTAGTGATAATTAAGCATTTAAATCATATCATCTCCTGTAAATTCATTTATTGTGCATAATCTAATTGTTAATTTGCAATATCATATATTCTAACGCATGACTATTATAGATAATTAAGTATTCAAATAATATTATCTATTATAAATTATTAATTCTTTTTCAGCTTTCTAGTAAATTGTATAAAATCAAAATGGCTAATCGTCGCCAAGCTAGAGTTAAAAATGTGTCCCAAACAATATTATTAGGATTGTTTACCCAATTTCGAATTTTCGCCGACGAATGTAAAGAGACAATGGTCGCTGATAAAAAGGCAGTAGTTAAAACGCGAATTGACAAATTAAAGCAATTAATAGACGAAATGAGAAAAACCCATAATGCCGTAATCACCGAATCCATGAATGATGAGATACCTGTTCCTTCCGATCTTATGGATCAATTCATTCGAGCACAGACCGAGGCTATGGACTTGGAAGCTCAATCATTGGACCGATCAGTGACGGCACGTATCGCACCCCGGGTACCGGATGTCCGGCTGCCCCCCCCCTTGATTTACCGAAATTTAACGGAGATATCACGCAATTTCAAAATTTTAAAACCACTTATATTCCGCTTATACACCACAATAAGGACATCGATGACGGACTTAAGCTAACATATCTAAAGAGTTGCCATTCAGGCGAAGCCTTGGCCGTCATAAGCCATTTGGATACTCTGGGCTCGAACTATTCTATCGCCAGGGCCGCCCTAATTGCTCGGTATAACAACCAAGCGGCGCTCGCGTCTCGGATACTCCATGAAATGTTAATTTTCCAACCCATCGTGCATCCATCGCAAAAGGCCCTGGAATCCGTTCTTAAATTATTTTCGGAACTGGGTCACCAATTAACCGCGACTAACATCCCTGATCTGGGAGACTATTTTTTATTTTTCTTAACCTTCCGGAGTTTAGACCCCGTTACTCAAAAGGAATTTAAGTTACAATATCCTGATGACTTCCCTACGTTTTCTGAGCTGCTCAATTACATCACGCGACTTCAAATTGCTACCGCATCCGTGTCGGAATTACCACCGTCAGATAATCGCCGTCGATCATCACCTAAGAGGAAAGAGCACCCCCCTATGCATCGGCAACCGCAATCTGTCAATCGCTCTGCTCGTGTATTCGCAGCTTTGCTGCGGTGTACTTATTGTCAAGAAGCCCATAACCTTTATCATTGCCGAGAATTTAAAATCTTATCCGGTCGGGATCGCCTAGGGTTTGTTCGTAAAGAGGGTTTGTGCATCAATTGCCTCGGACAACACCCACCGGATAAATGTCAATCCATCCAGCGTTGTCATTTTTGTCAAGGTTTCCACCACACCTTGCTCCATCGGGGCATCACCGGATCACCATCGCGTCCGGAGCCATCCATTAGCTCCCCCCTGGGTTCCTCTCGGTCAAATTCGCCAAATATGCCAAATATTAGAACGCTTCCACTACGCCGCTACTCTGCTCAACGTCAAATATACAATAACCAGAGCCACCGATCCTCCCCGGCAGCTCAGACGTTACACGCGTCATCACCACAACCCATGCACGGGTCGCCTGTCTTAGCCAATACACGGGATACGTCCTCTCGCAACTATTTGACAAGCCAAGCATCGCAGGAACCCATTTACTTCGACGCACCGTTATGTTACCAGAACCCGCCGCCATCCTTTCGTCCGTATCAACCGACCCCACATCGAGATCGCCGCTTGTCCGAAGAAATCACTGTGCGCTCAGCTTCACCCCCGGGCAAATTAAAAATTTCTCAATGACCCAATTCCTCCGCCGTATCGCCGCCTTCCTCTCACGCCCGACCTCAATACTCGCCTATCGTGGTCGAAAAGGATGTTTCCTTGTTACACCGCACCTTGTTACAATTACCAAGCAACCGTGCCGATAATTCTATACCGCTAACTACCATTTCGCATCGATCGCCATTAACTATGCTAGGGTCCTCGGGGGGCATGGCACCGTCACTGTTGCCCACCGCGCAGGTCTCAATATCGCGTTCTGATCACCAAGCTCTATCATTCCGAGCCTTGTTAGATTCTGGAAGCCAGGTGAGCTTCATCACCATCAGGGCCGTGTCTCATCTGGGCCTCCCCGTATCATCATCCCCAGTCGGGGTAAGTGTCCTGGGGGGATCGTCGAACCTATCCTGCCCCGGGTATACCACCGCAACCATTCAGGTTCCGGACTCTGATCCGTTAAGCTTTCAGTTATTTGTGATCGAAAACATAACCCATTCACTTCCGGCCATGCCTGTGGACTTATCACCCTGGCCGTACATACGGGAACTCCCGCTCGCCGATCCATCGCTATGCCAACCTGGCCCTATAGATCTCCTCTTCGGAGTCGACGCCCTCCCAAGAATCCTCCCCGGAATCGAACCATCGCCTAAGGGTGGACCCACGGCCTTGAATACCATATTTGGATGGTGTTTCATGGGGGAATGTCGTCCTCGTCGGACAAAGCGCCATATTACCTGGGCCAAAGAAGTAAAAGATAATGAAGGCAAGACTTTTCGCCCCCCGCTTCGTCCCCGTCGTGCTCAATCTTCCGCAGATCGAACACCCAATTCCCCTTCACCTATCGCTAATACTGTCGCTCCCGAGCGTCACGAATTATCAGTATTTAACGCCCTCACCAATGTCCAATTAAACCTCGACCTCCAACGCTTTTGGAACCTCGAGGAGGTCACAGCCACTTCACCTCGTTTCTCCTCCGAAGAACAACGTTGTGAGGAATTATTTAGAACATCCGTATACCGCGATGCACATGGTCAATACATAACTCCGTTACCTCTAAAATCGCTCGACTTGGGGGAATCTCGTTACAGAGCAGTGAAACAGTTTCACCGACTCGAAGCCCGCCTTCATCGGGAGCCCGCGTTACGTGAAGCCTATCTCGCCTTCATGCGAGAATACTAGGAGTTAGGCCATATGTCTGCCGTTCCTGAGCCTGATGACGCTTCCGGTATCACATACTACCTCCCTCATCATCCTGTACACCGCCCTGACGATCCGCCCTCTAAAATTAGAGTGGTGTTCAACGCTTCGGCGCAATCCTCAAATGGAAAATCACTAAATGATATTTCTTTTACCGGGCCAAAGTTACAATCAGATATTGTCACTTTAATTACTCGCGCTCGGACGCACCGATACATTTTCACTGCCGACATTCGGCAGATGTATCGTCAGATACTAGTGCCTCCCAAACATCAAGATTTACAAAGAATCGTATGGCGATTCTCACCCGATGAGCCGATCCGCTCTTATCGCCTCCACACGGTCACGTACGGTGTCAGCTCCTCCCCGTTCCTTGCCATTCGAACTCTTCAGCAATTAAGTCATGATGAAGAGGCTCGTTTTCCTCACGCCGCCTCCGTTCTTCGCAAGGACACGTAAGTAGATGATATTATTACAGGAGCCTCTAGGTTGCCAGAAGCCGTTCAATTAAGGGACGATCTCATCGCTCTATTGCAATCCGGAGGTTTCGAACTCCGCAAATGGGCTACGAATCATCCTCAAATTCTATCCAATCTAGCAGCCGAGCATTGTCGTATGGGGACTCATTCATTCGAAGTCTCTTCCGAAGATGACTCTACCATTAAGATCCTCGGTCTCGTATGGTCAGCTGACACAGACACCTTTTCTTATCGCGTGTCTTCTGACAAACTTCCCGCTATCAAACGGCTTATTCTTTCCAAATTAGCTCGCATTTATGACCCTCCTGGATGGTTAGTTCCCGTGACATTCACCGCTAAGTTATTAATCCAACGTTTATGGGTCGGACACTCTGATTGGGATGAACCCGCTCCCCCTGATATCATCCGGGATTGGAACTCCTTTCAAGAAGAACTGGAAACAGTATCTCACGTTTCTATCCCTCGCCGCTTTCCTTATTATCAAGAGTCGCGCAGTTACCAACGCCTAGTTGCTTTTTGTGACGCTTCCGAGCTGGGTTACGCCGCCGCTATGTATTTGCATTCCACCTCCTCTTCCGGGGAAATCGCCGTCAGCCTCTTAATGGCCAAATCCAGGATAGCCCCCTTGAAAAGAGTATCACTCCCGCGATTGGAACTATGTGGCGCTCACCTCCTTGCTAAGTTAACCGTCAAAATTACAGAAATGTTTTCCCAGCCATTCGAAGACCTGATAGCCTTTTCAGACTCCGCTGTAGCTCTCGCCTGGATCCGTGGCGAACCCCACCGTTGGAAAACTTTCGTAGCGGTAATTCAAGAAAGAATACCCCCTTCTCAATGGCGCCATATTGACGGCAAGGACAACCCTGCCGACTGCGCTTCTTGCGGGATTTCTCCTAAGGAATTAGCCAATCATGCCTTATGGTGGAAAGGTCCGTCCTGGCTCTCTCAACCGCCATCTCTCAACTCGCGCATCGACGTGCCTCCTGGTCTCGTTGATTCTGAACGGCGAACCACTCACAAAATTATCTCATACACCGCCCTTACCACTCTTAATTTAGAGAGCCGCTATTCGTCTCTTTCTCGGCTGCAACGCGTCCTTGCGTGGTGTCTCCGCTTCGCACATAACGTCAGGAACCCCGCGTGCCGCACTACCGGGTTTCTCTCCGCCGCCGAGCTATCTGCCGCTCTAGACATATTAGTTAAGGCCATTCAACAAGTCGCTCTCACAAATGAATATCAAGCAGCCGATGACCCTACATCAAAATTGCATCTTAAACGTACTCTGCAATTATTCATCGATCCGCGGGGGGTCCTCCGCGTAGATGGACGACTCCATCATGGCCCACAACCGTTTTCCACTAAACATCCGGCCTTGCTTCTTAAAGATCATCCCTTTACCAATTTAGTCATTGATCAAGCCCATTGTCAAAATCTGCACGCTGGTCCCTCTGCTACGCATTCCTTTATTCGTCAGCGATTCTGGATATTGGACGGGAGAAACGTAGTTCGGCATCGCCTCGCTAAATGCAACAAATGTTTCCACGTTAAGCCTCAATCACTCATCCCCACCATGGGACGCTTGCCCCGTGATCGTATCACACCCACATACCCATTTTCAAAGGTAGGAATTGATTACGCAAGTCCTTTTTACGTATCTTCTGCTCGCATCCGAGGATGCCGCGTAACCAAGGCATATATCTGTGCATTTGTTTGTTTCACCACTAAAGCCATTCACCTAGAACTTACATCCGAACTATCCGTCGCAGCCTTTCTAGCCGCCTTTGCTCGTTTTTGTGGTAGACGGGGACATCCTTCAGATGTCTACAGCAATAACGGAACCAACTTTGTAGGAGCTAGCCGTCAAACCAGCGAAGTCGGTCGTTCCTTCCGAAACGTAAATACTCAGGAAACTATTGTTCAACATTCCTCGCGCGAGGGCATTCAATGGCATTTTATTCCTCCCAGGGCTCCCCATTTCGGGGGTCTTTGGGAAGCCGCGATTAAATCTACTAAACGCCATCTCCGTACCGTAATGGGTATTCAGGTTTTATCATTCGAGGAATTCTCAACTCTACTTACTCAGATTGAAGCCGAACTCAATAGAAGACCCTTATGTGCGCTTTCATCCGCCCCTCATGATCTAGAAGCCTTAACTCCAGGACACTTTCTTATCTGTCGACCGATAACCGCTCCCCCCACTCAGGACCTAACTGATGTGCCCATCAATCGCGTGGCACGATGGAAACTCACTGACAAGATCCATCAGTCTTTTTGGAAGCGATGGACCATCGAATATCTTCACACACTCCAGCAGCGATCCCGCTGGACGGAATCCGCCCCCGAACTAACTATCGGCGCTCTCGTGCTGATCCAAACCGATAACTCGCCTCCTCTGCGTTGGCCATTAGCCCGGGTTACCGAATTGCATCCCGGAGCGGACGGTATCGCCCGAGTCGCTAGCCTCCGAACCGCTTCCGGCATCATAAAGCGCCCAAACACCCGCCTATGCCCTTTACCATCTCAATAATGCCACATTCGTGCCATGGGCGGGGGAATATTTAGTCGCGGACCTGGACTGCCCGCTAGATGGAACGGACAGATCATTGCCTCTAAAATCGAAAAATGTACTGTACCGCCAAAACCTAGGAGAGGGGAGCGACGCTATTGAGTCACTTCACTTGCTATTAGATCGCCGAGCGGACTAGTTCTATCAGCCCTTCGCAGCTAAGATCATCGCACACTGCCGCCTAGTAATCCGCTTTCAAGCCGCTATTCCTGTGAGGACGTCCAGAGGTTTCAAGATTGTCACTCGCCAGAAGCTATGCTGAGGTGCTAATTGAGTATACATCACACAAATTGTAAGTCACATTTCATTACCATAAGGCCTCAAATTGTCAACTAATTTTTCTCCTGATGATCAACGTATTACATGGTACCAACCGGACAGTTCAAGTTAATTCATGATATCATACTCATTGCTCCTTCATGCCGTGATCACTGGCGAAGATAATAGTCTTTCGCACATCTTCGCGCCTTATTGAAAACTTCGTTACTACGTTCAAGTTTATTTTGTAGTTATCATATCTTTGGCCATTATGCTAGCATGGAGCATTTCTGTTATTGTTAATTATCGCTCCCATTCATATTAATCATTTTTCTTCTTTTGTTTGTATTAAATTACTTTGTTCACTAGATCGCTAAGTTGCATGTTTAGTTTTAATTTATTCTTGTAGAAGCTATTATTAATTTGTATTTTCTCTTACATGTATATTTCATAGTATTTAAGAAAAGATATCTCGCATGTTATTAAAATTAATAAATCAAACGCTTTGTTAATATCTGAGATTTCATTCAAATTCCCGTGGTACTTCTATTTGCTTCTATCAAAATTTATTCAGTCTAATCACGCCTAAACAGATGCCGAATTGGAGTAGCTTTTCCTTGACTACTGTCAAAGTATTTTCCTGCCTCACCCCTTTTAATTCTGACTTAACGGGAACCCAATCCTATTATAAAGATAACAACCTTGCGATATACATATATCCTTTTTCAGATAATGTAGCTTTCGAGGAAATCTTTATCGTTCTGTGATATATCTTAATGCGGTTCAATACGCCTGTGTGGGTTCTCCTCACTAACACTTTTCTTATATTTAAATCGCGTTTCTCATTCATCAAAGTTTAAAATTCTATATGATTATATTAATATAATAATATATATATATATATATATATATATATATATATATATATATATATATTATATATATATATATATATATATATATATATGACCGATTATTTTTCTGCAATGTTACTTTTTTATGAACTTACAGTCCCTGGCCATATTAATGTGACGACTGGATGATTCGTTCTTGTTACATGTTTGCATTATCTTTTTGTATGCGTAATGATGTAAATCGAGTATAAATATTAGTTTTATGGGTAAGTTAGTTATCTGATAATAATATAAAATTGAAAAAAATAGTTTCGAAAATAAATCTTTATTTTTTTTTAATATTTTGTGGTGTCACCCTTTTTACACCCTATTTTACATATTGATGAAAGAAACTATCAAAATAGTTAAAATATATGATACAAATAATAAATCAATAATAAACTTACCGAATCCGACTTGTATTTAATGAAAAATAAACAATAAATCTGTTTAGTCGCGGCCTGGACTGCCCGCCAGATGGAACGGACAGATCATTGCCTCTAAAATCGGAAATTTACTGTACCGCCAAAATCAAGAAGAGGGGGGATTGACGCTCAGAGCGCCCGCCACTTGCTATCAGATCGCCGAGCGGAGCAGTTATACCACCATCGCATTCGCACCATTCGCAGCTACGACCATCGCACACTCCGCTTTCAAGCCGCTGTTCCTGTTAGGACGTCCAGAGGTTTCAAGATTGTCACTCGCCAGAAGCTATGCTGAGATGATAATTGAGTATACATCACACAAATTGTAAGTCACATTTCATTACCATAAGGCCTCAAATTGTCAACTAATTTTTCTCCTGATGAACAACTTATTACATGGTACCAACCGGACAGTTCAAGTTAATTCATGATATCATAATTATAGTTAATTAATTGCTCCTTCATGCCGTGATCACTGGCGAAGATAATAGTAATTCGCACATCTTCGCGCCTTATTGAAAACTTCGTTACAAGTTCAAGTTTATTTTGTAGTTATCATATCTTTGGCCATTATGCTAGCATGGAGCATTTCTGTTTTTGTTAATTATCGCTCCCATTCATATTAATCATTTTTTCTTCATTTGTTTGTATTAAATTACTTTGTTCATTAGATCGCTAAGTTGCATGTTTAGTTTTAAGTTATTCTTGTAGAAGCTATTATTAATCTGTATTTTCTCTTACATGTATATTTCATAGTATTTAAGAAAACATATCTCGCATGTTATTAAAATTAATAAATCAAACGCTTTGTTAATATCTGAGATTTCATTCAAATTCCCGTGGTACTTCTATTTGCTTCTATCAAAATTTATTCAGTCTAATGACGCCTAAACAACATCCACAAAAATTTCAAACACAAATTATGCACGCCGACACTCGTAAAACAAAATGGCTGTACCAAAACCAATGCTACCATTACTAAAAAAATAATACTTTTAAAAACCTATAACAGTGTTGCCACTACTTAAAACAGCAATTTATTAAGACACGCGAAAGTAAATAAAAAAAATTAGGAAAAAACAAGAAGAAAATAATCTTTCTTGTTAGTCACATTAATATGGCATATGGAAAATATTCACATTCATCCTTCTCAGTTTACATGGAGGCTCCATAAAACGAATAGTTTATCTTTCATTACCGAGGGGAAATCTGAGTAAAGTAGATTCCTGTATCCTATCCTTCCTGCAATACATGGACTGCCTCACATGCCGAATTGGAGTAGCTTTTCCTTGACTACTGTCAAAGTATTTTCATACCTCACCCCTTTTAATTCTGACTTAACGGGAACCCAATCCCATTATAAAGATAACAACCTTGCGATATACATATATCCTTTTTCAGATAATGTAGCTTTCGAGGAAATCTTTATCGTTCTGTGATATATCTTAATGCGGTTCAATACGCCTGTTTGAGTTCTCCTCACTGATTCTTTTCGTATATTTAAATCGCGTTTCTCATTCATCAAAGTATAAAGTATATAAACTACTATATATATATATGTATATATTTATTTAACTATATAACAAATGTGAGCGTAACTATTTCAAATTAAATTTATGTTTATCCTCATACAAGACTGAAAAGACAAGAAACTGCTCGGCGTTTTCGCCTAATTCAACATTTACTGGAAAAACGTTCAAAGCTCCCAATTAATTACAAAAGACTCATTTACATGACAGGCATCAGACCTATTTGGACATACGGAGTTGATCTTTGGGGCTCTACTAAACCATCCAATTCATCTCGTATCCCAATCCTTACAATCCAAAATCCTTCGCAAAATCTTCAATGCTCCTTATTATTTCCCAAACAAACTCATCCTTCATGATCTTAATATCCCATATGTTGCTGATTTGGCCCAAACTAGATTCCTATCCTTCCATGAAAAGCTCCATACACACTTGAATCCGATAGTCCCTCAACTTGCTTCCCATAATATTCCTGATAACCGTCCGAGGCGTCTGAAAAGAAGATGGCCGCAAGACCTTCTACTATACAACTTTATTGGAGTTCTATCAATGGGTAGTTTCTCCACAAGTTTTTTTTTTTCATGTCCTTTGTTCAAACAGCAGATTTACTTGACGTAATATAATTATAGTTGTAAATATCAATAAATTATTCATGTCAAACTTCCCAGTCAAAACCTCTAGTCCTCAAATCCTCCAAGGTATCTGAAAAAAAGATGGCCTTGTGACCTTCTAATTGAATTTCTTATCTGATTACTACCGCTAGGTAGATTCTCTAATTCCCATGCTATCATGTATCATTCATGAATAACACTTCAGTTTTGCGAAATTCAGTGTATCTGTATGTGTTAATTTGTGTATGTGGTAGTTTACTAATGTAGAAATACTTTTCCATGAATAAGTAAGGAAATTAACACTTCTTTACGTTCACTTAAGCAAATAAGTAGATTTGATAATAAATCTTGAATCATTAATATAACTTTATATATATATATATATATATATATATATATATATATATATATTTGTATTAAGACCGTGGAAAAATTCCAACGAAAAGCCTTAAGTCTCCAAACTAAAACAGAAATAGAAATTATCTGTCCAATATTTCGCCCATTCAGGCATCCTCAGGGTAGAAAGAGAATAATAGCAAAACAAAACATGAATAATGCACCCAAGAAACATCCCACCACCTCGAAGGCTCAAATGCAACTAATGATTCATAAGGAAGGATACTGGACCCCAGCTGGTTAAGGTTAGATAAAAACAGCTGATAGATACTTCAGAAATTCAAAATTCAATATACACTCACCAAACTTCAAAAACCACCACAGGAAAAATAAGTAATAGGAAACAACACAAAACTTAAGACGAAAGACCATATGAAAAAAAGAAAGTAAAAATGCAAGAAAAAAACATTAATAATATCATCATGAAACCAGTGGACCTACGACTATTCCACAAAACATATTAATATTGAAAACTAAAAAGAGACCTTACATAAATGTTAAGACCATGGAAAAATTCCAACGAAAAGCCTTAAGTATCCAAACTAAAACAGAAATAGAAATTATCTGTCCAATATTTCAGCCATTCAGGCATCCTCAGGGTAGAAAGAGAATAATAGCAAAACAAAACATGAATAATGCACCCAAGAAACATCCCACCACCTCGAAGGCTCAAATGCAACTAATGATTCATCCATATTGGACAGATAATTTCTATTTCTGTTTTAGTTTGGAGACTTAAGGCTTTTCGTTGGAATTTTTCCACGGTCTTAACATTTATGTAAGGTCTCTTTTTAGTTTTCAATATATATATTTGTATATTTATTATGTATATTAATTTGTATCAATTATTATATAAATTTATATCATCGTGGTCATCTTCTTTTCAGACGCCTCGGAGGATTATCAGGAACTGAAGAGGATTATGGCGAGAGAAGAAGAGGTTGCTAGGTTTGAAACTAGCGGGTTTGAGTGGAAATTAAGTTAACAACGAAAAGATTGATATCGGATTTGGGCCAAATCAGCAACAAATGATTCATTATGGTTCATTTCTTAACAAAGTAAGGAGCATTGAGGAGTTTACGAAGGAGTTTGGATTGTAAGGATTGAATACGAGAGGAATTCGATGGCTTAGTGGAGCCCCAAAACTGTACTCCAAAACCCCAAACCCCCAAACCCCAAAACTGTTTAAAGAGATATACTTTCGTATGTAGAAAAAGTATCTTTTTTTTTTGGTTTTACAAAATACGTACTTCATGCTGTTTATCAAGCTATTTTATATTATTATATGGTTTGTTATGCCATTTAAAATATGTAATAACGTCTAACAGTCGTTAAAGGCATATTGAAAAAAGTAACTTAAACATAAAAGATTGGCACCGATAGATAAAGACATAGTGACACTGCTAATGATGGGGCAAGTCCGGCAGATGGTCCTGTTAGTCCTTTTTGTCAACAGCAAGATAACTAATGGAATCCTTTGTATTCCTGAAAGAGGATTTGCGAATAGAAAGAAATCTGGCCTTCAACTATAGCTCTTTGAGTTTTTAGATTTGTTTAAAGAAGACAGCTGGGACAAAAAAAAAAAACCTTCAGAAAAGAGGAAAATATCTTGTATAAAAGATTGTAAAGAAAGAAAACTTATACTGTATTTCTCAAATGCTTTTATAAGTCATGTTCCCCGTGAAAAATAAAATACAATATTGCGCTGTATAACAGTTTAAGTAGTGTTAATGTTTATTTTATTTTCTTTTTAAATTTATTTAACTTCATAAATTGCATATAATTTATATGTGCTTAGTTTATGTGGTTTGTATTTTATTTTTTTTTGTATATAAAAAAAAAGAAAAGAGAGTAGAAAAAATGTACTGTAGTTTTTAAGTATCCATTTAAAACAAACAAATTGTAATATACAGTATGTCCGATATGGATTGATCAGTAGGCTGTGTATTAAGGCAATCCAATATAGTTGGACAGCACTGCTGAAAATAAAGCATTTCTCTCTATATTAGTTGTGTTTAGTACAGGATTTATTTATTATAAAATGACACAGAAAAATATTACAAAAAAAATAATATTCATGTTAGGTAAATTCTCAATCAATATTCTTCTAACATTTTTTTTAATATCACATTTTTTTTAACAATTCAGGGCTTACCCCATCGTCAAGACATCATTAATGATTTAATGATGTCTTATTATAAATATGTAGCACTATAATCCAACAAGAGTCTTGGCTTTTGAACATGGTAAGGACTATACTATGCCAAACCATCTGTTGTACAAGGAAGTGATTAAGACTGGATAAGTCAATCCACCAATATATTTCCTCAATTAAAGGTACTTCTTATTTTCCTTTTTCTTCCTCTTATACCATTTCTAGCATCGGTGAGGCTATTTTGTTTATTTTGAATAAGATTTTCTACCATGCTGGTTATTAATCCGATGGAGGCCCCATATCCTCGAGACGACTGATGTCCTGGACACGTATTATATAAATATCCTATGCCCTATGATCGATACTAGGTTTACCCCAACCTGGAGGACCAGTGGCTGATTTCAGACAGATGACTGGGCGATGAGGCAGCTATTTCTCTACGCCGAATCGAAGGTAAAGACAGGGTGAGCCATGGGAAGATCTGCAGATTCAATCCAGGATTAATAACAGAGTAAATCTATAGCTCAGTAACTCAGTGATCTAGCTACATCGCCCCCTTGCTTAATATAACATTCCTTATTATTATAGATGTTTCAGATATAAATTAAAAATAGTTCATAATAGTTGAAAAAATACTTGATGATTTACGATTAAAAACATAACAATAATCAGTCGAATATAGCGATAGTAATGAGCCAAATCTAAATCAGTATAAAAACAAAAATAAGCAGCAGGAGGTGAAATTAATTAATAGTAAGATTGAGTTAAACCTAAAAGGGCCTTATAACAATAAGGTAGCTTTTATTATTTGTTCCTCCTCAATATTTTAATAAATTAAATATTACAAAAATAAGCATTTTATTGAATCTAAAAATAGTATAATAAATGATAAGAAAGGATATATTAATTATCTCTTTATAGCCATATTTTCTTGTTTGTTTATTCATTTAACGCCACATTATGTGGCTATAACTAATCGGACGATGAGTGAGAGAGTCATAAATTTAGCCTATTCTGGTTTAATTAGGATAGGGACCATTCAAATTATTATTATTATTATTTGTTAATAATTATTAATCTATAATGCACTTAAAGTAACGTAATTCTCATTAACTCTGACACTGAAGAATTACCATGAAAGATAGGAAAGTAGTAGTGAATCCACAAATTATGTTTACAAAGAAAGATAATTGGGTCTATTATAGGTAATTTAAATGTTATAAAACATAGTTACAAAACAATTAGGGATGTATTATTTATAAAAATAATTTTACAAATTCTAAATAAATATATAAAAATAAGACATTTCAAATAAACAAGGAATTCCTGTACCGAATATAGAGCTACACATGTCAATATGGCCAACGAGATATTGAAAGGTTATTTCAAAGGAGTCCAATAAATTATTGCAAGAAGCATCTTCCTTGAGGGCAATTCCTTTTCAATGTCTATTGAGTTCGTGTATAAGTACACATGTTCTTTGTGGTTATTATAATAATAATAGAAATAAATTTAGGCTAATAATAATAATAATAGAATTAGACATTAATTATAATATCCGGACCTAATGTAGAAAACAGTATTACTCGAAACTGCGATTATGGTTAGAAAAGTTATGAATATTACTAATTAATTTGCCTTTCCTCACCCTTGACTCATGTCAGGGTAGGTAAATTCTCCAGTAGAAACCCAGAGAAAGAACGAATATAAATTTTGTATTTATTCTGTTAACTCCGAGTCGTCTAAAAAGAAAATGGCCTTGAGACCTTCTGTTATAGAAATATATTGGAGTCCTACCGATGGTTAGTTTCTCCACAAGTGTTTTTTTTTCACGTCACATGGTTCATATTAGTAGACTCACTTGTTGTAATATTATTATAGTTGTAAATATCAACAAGTTAATTTTATTAAAAAATTCTGTTAACACTTAGATCGGAACACCCGCCAAAGACAGATACTCCTTACCTTTTTGTCGCTTGTGGCGCTGGAAGTCAATTCCGGTGTATGTGTAAAAGAGTCTCAATTGGGAATCCATCTTTGTCCAGTCAACCTCAAAAAACCTTTCCTACATCTATTTTGCACTTTACAGTTCTTCAACTATGAGTCACTACGTCTGACAGACGGATATTCTAAATAAGCGCAAATTTTTCCCCGTCTCACTGACGGATATTTCAATACATTCACTTTAATATATCCGATTTACAGACGGATATTAAAATATACTCTAGAAATATAAATTAGTGGCTTTTTTAAAAAAAAAATATAGGTGAAATTTTCTTTTCTTTCTTTAACTTAGGCTTAACTCATTAGGGTTTGCATCAAATACCTGAAACTATATATATATATATATATATATATATATATATATATATATATACGCTTATTTAGAATATATGTATATCCAAATTGTCGCTTCTCTCTGAACATCGGCTTTCTCCTAACAAACTCTCCCTCTCTTCTTCTCTCCGGGTCTATCCTTACTCGATTCCTACCTGCTTCGTTCCTGCGGTAGGACACTTTGTTCCACCCTGGTTCGAACACTTCTTTTTCCTCCTCGTCACGGGCATTCGCATCCACCATTTCCTGAGCACATTCTATGAATGTCTTATCCCTGGATAGACCATCCTTCTTTCCGGTATCCCTGGCCAGTTGAACTTTGAGGACTGTTGTCATGAACAACATTTTCCATCACTTCCCGCAATTTTTCGTTTATTTTATTTAGTTTTGCGAGAAGTCCAGCTGCGTATTGGCCGTTCGTCTCCTCTGGGACCCATCGCCCTCCTCCGTAGGCTTTTTTCAATCTCTCCTTAATCACCAGCCATGGAGTATCTTCATCAGCTTGGATCAAGTTCAGGACACTCCTCCTGACCCGACGTGCTAGTGCCACTCGCAACCTTCTCGCGTCTGTTTCCTCCAAAAGATCAGCCGCTTCCTGTGATTGTATACTTCCCATGATTCCGTCTCCTCCTTTGATGAAGTGATTGAGCTCACCTACATCTCCATTGAACTTCTCTAGATCAGAGATCTCTCTCCTAATGTCTTGCGCATTCGCCTTCTTTAATTTCATTTTTTCCAGCGCATTCGTCTCTTGCGCTATTCGGTTTGCTTCCTGTGCGGCTAAGTCCGCCCGCGCCATGGCTAGAGTCGTCGATGGATACGACGGGAACTCGGGGTTTTCCTCTTCCGGCTGTGGTGGGTCTAAAGTTAATGTTGCCGGCCTGAGAATACTTTGACCGTGTTCATTCATGCTGGCACTTGTTGACGTACAAAATTAAAGATAAAAGTAAGAATAATTCGAATGTAATGGATAAAAAAAAAAAAAAACACTTTACGAACTGTTTTTCTGTATATAAAAAAAAATGTTCACTATGAACTGTTGACGAATTCCCGGATTTCGGCACCACTTAAGAGCTTCTTCACATAAAACATAAAAAAAGAGATATTTGGGAGAAGAACAACACGCATGAAGTCTAGTTAAACACTGTTTCATTCAAGTTACAATCCTCTATTTATAGTAGTTACAATGTTGACATTCACAGTTTAGGATTAATGTCTATACTGGTATATGTCCTATCTTAACTTATATATATATATATATATATATATATATATATATATATATATATATATATATATATATATATTTATATATATATGTGTGTGTGTGTGTGTGTGTGTGTGTGTGTGTGTTTTTGTGTGTGTAGTGGTTTTCTAGATAAAAATGACTGACAAGACTGAGACACAAGCTGTTGTGTCCGCTCGAACTGAGAGAATTATGCAAATGGTAAAGGAGATATATTCTGATGATTCTGATTCTGAAGTTGACTCTGACGATTCATACATTCCAAAGGAAGATAATCTTTTATTTTCAGAATAAGATTTAGAAATATCCAATTCAGAAATATCCGTATTCTAATTGGATCAGGGGCTATTGGATGAAGATTCAGTTGGCATTACTAGTCAAGATAATGATCAGAAACAGAATGAATTGGTGTGTAATCCCGATTCCATTGAAAATACCACGCGAAGCGAAATGACCACCATCGAGTGACCCACGGAAATGGACGCTTTGATGGGATTCATAGTCTTATGTTGCATATTTAAATCTTCTCGTGAGTCATTAATATCTCTTTTTTCAACTGCGCCCATGGGGCGGCCAATATTCAGGATCCCCACCCAGCTCGGCTGGAAACAGGTCAAGCTACAGCTATAAGCAATATTTATGAAAAATTTTCAAAACAATTATGAGCTGAATGCTTTTGTCTGCTATGAAAAAACACTACCTTCCCTTACATTTAGGGGCAGGGTAGGTTTTAAAGTTTACATGCCACAAAACCGGAAAAATTCGGCGTCAATGTTGCCAGAAACAGCTATTTGTATGATGAATGATAATTGTTGACCTTGATAATATATGTGAAAGAAAGTCGTCCGCGTAGAGATCAAAGAATTTCTCATAAAATAGAACTTTATTACAATAACGAATTCTCCTATTCTATGAGAAATTCTGTGACCTCTACCCGGACTACTTTCTTCCACAGATATTTGTATGACTCCTTTATATACACGGGTAAGAGGAGTGGTGGATATACATGATGTTGACAGAGGCTCAAATGAGACCATCAAATGTCTGATTTTTTCCTTTCTCACTTCAACTTACACCGTGTTCACGCTATCGGGCCTTCGTTGGAACGAATGTTCGAATGACCCATCGAAGGGACGGTTGGTTTCGAACAATGTTTGTTTGCGAGAAGTAGTTCATTCAGGTAGAAGGATGTCCTATGGTCAAGGTGACTGGAGAGATAAGAAAAGGTGGGGTCGCAGACTCTCATACATCATATATTATTTATGAATAACGTATTGAAGGTATAATAGATGAGTAAATTGGTAAAAACAAGAACAGACCACTGGAAAAGAACCCAATTAGGCTAAATCATAGAAATAATAATTGGAGTAACCATCCTAAATGATACTCCGGCATCCCAAATATCAATCAAATATTTTCAAAATATATTTAAGAGTAGAAACATAGCACATGCATGAGCACGTAACATTAAAGTAATGTATAGTAAATATAAAAGGGGGCTTCTAGACCAGCATTTTTATAACCTTATTATCACCTACCCTTCAAGTAGAAGGGGAGCAGGTTATGTTACTATAGTCTCCCATCCAATGGAAAAAAAAACTCTTAGCTCATCAGATATCCTCCCATCTATATCTCAACCTGCCTCTCGGTTCAGTGCTTCAGGGCATGCCACCCCTCCCCCCCTCTCCCCCTCCCAAAGTATTTTTAAGACGGCTAAATATCGAGGAAGTATTAGGAGATGATGAAATAGATGGAGCTCCTATGAGCTAGCGATGTTGTTGACGGTTTTACCTTCACTTCTTGCTGAAGGAGCTATGTAGATTTGGCTTCACCACTTTGCTGCCAACACAATGCATCTTATGTTTTTTTTTTAATTTGCAAGTTAACTACTATCCAATAACAAGTAACTGTGCCTTGTGGTAACATCAATTGGATTTAAAATGACTCCGTAATGAGTTATCTTTTGTCGTCTTCATTCTGATGCCGTGGCTTTTTGTTTGTATCGAGCTTATGAGGATTTGAAATGCCAAAGAAAAGATAATAATCGGAAATGCCGTTTCTGGATAAATTCATTATCTTCTTAACATTCTTGAGTTAAGTGACTCCAGTTGTAGTCTAGTATATTTATGAAAATGTATAAAAAGTAATATTTAGGTACAATTCTCAATTCTCCTCCCCCCCCCCAGTCAGATGACGTATTTTGTATTTTTAGTTTCTGATTTATGCTTATTATTTTATTTATGTTAACATTGCACTTATGGTTTTATTGAGTCAGTGAGGGCTTACCTTGGTTTTGGTATGATAAATTAATAAGCTTAATGTGAAAATTATTTACTGGCTCTAGCTATTATACTTCTACACTAACGATGAACACGGATATATCATCTGGAAAAAAAAATGTAATTAGTTTTGAATATTCTTTATTTATTGTTTTTTTTTCTATTTATTTAAGCCATGTCCAGTTGAAGGTGAAAGGTTTGTTATTTCCGGTTTCATTGCCTGATGTTTTTTTGTTTTTTTTATAGCTTATTTGATCAAGATTTGCTATTTCTTTATTCAAGCCGCCCTTATAAAAATAAATATAAAATTACTCCGATGTTCATCGTTTCACAGCTCGAACTATCTGCGATGCAAGTACCAGTACGAACCTGCACAGACATGTCGGGTACAATGTTCAAAGTAGGAGAGGGGGGATTACTGCGTAGAATATATTCTAATTTAAAATTACACTTAAAGGAGCGTTTCTAATTTATAATATATTTTTTTAAAAACGTTTTAAATAATTATACATGCTTCAGTGACTAAAAAACATAGTTAATTCACCCAGAAAAATATAAAATATTGAAAAAGTGAATTATTACCTCATTTATATTTCGAAATTGAAAATTTGATTTCTTTCATAGATAAATGCAATAACAAAATCATGGATTGTATAAACTCGATATATTAGAAATAATTATATATATACAATTACTCCGATGTTCATCGTTTCACAGCTCGAATTATACTGCGATGCAAGTGCCGGTACGAACCTGCACCGACCTGTCGGGTACAATGTTCAAAGTGGGAGGGGATTACTGCGTAGAATATATTCTAATTTAAAATTACACTTAAAAGAGCGATTTTAATTTATATTATCTATTTTTTCATTAAAAAAAAATTCAAAGTTTCATTAAAAAAACAGTTAATTCACCCAGAAAACTATTAAATACTGAAAAAAGTGAATTAATCTTACATAGTTAAATATAATAATAAAATCACGGATTGTATAAACTCCATATATTAGAAATAACTTTAATATCACACCGATGTTCATCGGTACACTGTCCCAACTACACTGAAATGTAGATGAGAATACAGACCTGTACAAAGGGTACAATGTTCAAAGTAGAATGTATTCTGATTTAAATTTACACTTAATAGAATCAATTACATTTACGTTATTCATTTATACATGCACATCCATACATGTTCGATAATTTAAAAAGAAAATAATAGTTATTGTAAAAGTGAATTATTACCTTATTTTTTCATACATATATCGAAGATAAAAACTGCATTAACTTCTTATGTAGTTAAATGTAATAATATAATCCTTGATTGAATAAACGCGATGTATTTATATTAACTATAAAATCACTCAGATGTTCATAGCTCGAACTAGACTGGCCCGAACCTTCATAGACTTGTAGGGTACAATGTTCAAAGAAGATAAACTAATAATTTAAAAATATTAATTTCTTAGAATATATTCTAATTTAAAATTACACTTAATGGAACCATTTTACCTATTAAAAAAGCGTATTAAATAATTATGCATGCTCAAGTACTTATATAAGATAGTTAACTCATCCAAAAATAATAAATATTGAAAAAGTGAATTATTACCTAATTCATATATCCAAGATAAACACTGTATTCATTTCTAGCATAGATAAATGTAGCGATAAAATCTTGTATTAAATTAACTCAATATATATATGCAATTAGTCCGCAGGATGTAACTTCAAGTTGAGTCACAAGTTTTAACATTTTTTTCATTTCCTTTTCAATATTATGGAAAGTATATATAATTGTGAGGTTTAGTATGAAAAAAAGAGTGTAGTCATATGGATATTTCGGTAATCAATTCATCAAGATTTTACGTTACGACTAACATAAAGTATAGATGATATATGTTTGTTGAAATGTTCATTTCTAGATGGAATAATTACCGAAATAAATACATTACCCATGATCAAATTCTCTTTTCACGCTCACGATGACGAATATTTTTTGGAAATATTAAAAATGAAACGAATAAACAGCTAAAACTTGTTTAAGTGACTCATCTCGAAGCGACAACGTGTGGAAAAATTACCTAAAATAACACTTAATGGAACCATTTCAATTTACATCACCCATTAAAAAACTGTATATGCTCATTATGCATGCTCTAGTGTTAATAAAATATCTATAATTTAAACAGGAAATAATGGCTATTGAAAAAGTGAGATCTTACCTCATTTACTCTTCGAAGATGAATGCTGAATTAATATGTTAAGTAGTTATATGTAATAATAAAATTATTAATTAGTCCATGGGATTAAATAAACTCGATATATTACCAATAAATATAAAATCATTACCTACACAAATAAAAAAGTACTGGATACGAACCTAGAACATTTTTGAATTTATAAACTACACCTAATGGAATCATTTAAGTTTATATTGCGCATTTAAACAATATTAAAACTCATTACACATGCTTTTGTGTCTATGAAAAGTGGAATATTCAAACAGAGAATATTAATTTACTAAAAAAGTGAACCCTAAATCGAACCGAATGGGTTGGACAATGAAACTAGCCTCATGAGGGGAGATTTCAACTGTCCAAACATTTTTATAAAATATTATAAGTTTCTATCTATATAGTATAGTATATACTATAAATAGTATAAACATATAAATATGTGTATATAGTATGCTCTAGGTAAAGCTCAGTAGTTAGACCGGAAAACATTTATGCCTCAAAATGTCTAGCTCATAATAAAGTCGCAAAACTAGATTAATCAAAAAGGAGGATTGAAAAATCCTCAGGCAAATTTAAATATGTAAATGGAAAATCAGCAGCAAAAGGGAAATTTGTTGACAAAGTGAATTCCTTCAAAAATATTGAGGAGAGAAAAGAGCTCATTAGAACGAAAACAGATTAACAAAAAGAATATAAAAAGAAAAATGTTGAATACACTTTACATTTAATCATGGGTAATGTATTTATTTCGGTAATTATTCCATCTAGAAATGAACATTTCAACAAACATATATCATTTATACTTTATGTTAGTCGTAACGTAAAATCTTGATGAATTGATTACCGAAATATCCATATGACTACACTCTTTTTTTCATACTAAACCTCACAATTATATATACTTTCCATAATATTGAAAAGGAAATGAATAAAATGTTAAAACTTGTGACTCAACTTGAAGTTACATCCTGCGGACTAATTGCATATATATATTGAGTTAATTTAATACAAGATTTTATCGCTACATTTATCTATGCTAGAAATGAATACAGTGTTTATCTTGGATATATGAATTAGGTAATAATTCACTTTTTCAATATTTATTATTTTTGGATGAGTTAACTATCTTATATAAGTACTTGAGCATGCATAATTATTTAATACGCTTTTTTAATAGGTAAAATGGTTCCATTAAGTGTAATTTTAAATTAGAATATATTCTAAGAAATTAATATTTTTAAATTATTAGTTTATCTTCTTTGAACATTGTACCCTACAAGTCTATGAAGGTTCGGGCCAGTCTAGTTCGAGCTATGAACATCTGAGTGATTTTATAGTTAATATAAATACATCGCGTTTATTCAATCAAGGATTATATTATTACATTTAACTACATAAGAAGTTAATGCAGTTTTTATCTTCGATATATGTATGAAAAAATAAGGTAATAATTCACTTTTACAATAACTATTATTTTCTTTTTAAATTATCGAACATGTATGGATGTGCATGTATAAATGAATAACGTAAATGTAATTGATTCTATTAAGTGTAAATTTAAATCAGAATACATTCTACTTTGAACATTGTACCCTTTGTACAGGTCTGTATTCTCATCTACATTTCAGTGTAGTTGGGACAGTGTACCGATGAACATCGGTGTGATATTAAAGTTATTTCTAATATATGGAGTTTATACAATCCGTGATTTTATTATTATATTTAACTATGTAAGATTAATTCACTTTTTTCAGTATTTAATAGTTTTCTGGGTGAATTAACTGTTTTTTTAATGAAACTTTGAATTTTTTTTTTAATGAAAAAATAGATAATATAAATTAAAATCGCTCTTTTAAGTGTAATTTTAAATTAGAATATATTCTACGCAGTAATCCCCTCCCACTTTGAACATTGTACCCGACAGGTCGGTGCAGGTTCGTACCGGCACTTGCATCGCAGTATAGTTCGAGCTGTGAAACGATGAATATCGGAGTAATTGTATATATAGTTATTTCTAATATATCGAGTTTATACAATCCATGATTTTGTTATTGCATTTATCTATGAAAGAAATCAAATTTTCAATTTCGAAATATAAATGAGGTAATAATTTACTTTTTCAATATTTTATATTTTTCTGGGTGAATTAACTATGTTTTTTAGGCACTGAAGCATGTATAATTATTTAAAACGTTTTTAAAAAAATAATTGTCATTTCTCAAAATAATGTATATAATTTAGCATACCAAAACCAAGGTAAGCCCTCACTGACTCAATAAAACCATAAGTGCAATGTTAACATAAATAAAATAATAATTTGGCTGAATTTTAGCATTTAAATCGTAGTACTCATAGCGTTGAAATATAACCTACTGTACTATTATTTTTCAATGGGTTAAAAAACACAAAATTCATTAAAAAACATTGTTTAATAATTAAAAACCTTAAATAATAAGCTGATGTAACAAACTGGAACAATATTTGAATTTATAAAACTAAAAAAATTGTTATATTAATGTTGCGTATAGGCATCAGTGGTCGTAAATAGGTTATTGGACTTAGGTAAAAATCTATGATGGAGTACTTACAATTGTAAAATTTTTCACAATAGTCATGAGATATAGCAACTTTCTCTCCTTCGATGAACATATGATGGATGCCAAAGTGATGAAGGGAGAAATAGGGGCGAAGAATGGAGATGGAGAAGGATGAAGAGAAGATATAAATATGAAGATGAGTACGAACCTAATGGGAGAGGTGGCTGGGTGAACTGTGTTACTGACAATGAAAATACGTTACAAAGCAAGACGGAAACGCTAGCAGCGATCTCTAACGGCCAAAAATGTAACTAAGAGAAAGAGTATAGGAAAATAAGGGAAAATGAATAAATAGGTGAATTTTATGACACGTAAAAAATGTATAAAAATATTAAAGATAATAATAAAAGAGCGATAGCAAAGAGTAATAATAACTGAATAAATGAGAAATGGTAGAAATAACAATAACAATAAAATATATGTCAAGAGGTCATAATGTGTCATAGAAAAAGGGGGGAGTATATATAAATATAACGGAATGGAAGTGGGAAGCAGTAAAAAATTACTAGAATTTAAGGTTTTTTGAGTAAATTAAAAATTTGGGAGTAGGTGGAGGAAAAGTGATGTGAGACGGTCTTGAGATTGATAGCGGAGGAATCTAAATTGATGTGGATCGTTTCAGAGAGGATGGGTTTATAATGGTTGGGAACAGAAGCTAGAATAGTCGTATTTCCGATATCGAAATGTGGTTTAAAGAAAGGTCATGTTCGGAGGGTTTAGAGGAGGTTTGGTTATGGGAGGAAATGGCATATTTGTGTTGGGTAATACGATCTTTAAGGAAGTTTTTTAGTTTCACCGATGTTGGAAGAGTTGCAATTAGGAGTAGAACAGGGGATACGATAGACAACATGTGAACGTTGTTAAAGGGGAATAGGATCTTTCATACGGGATAAATATGGGAGAGTTTGTTATGGGATTTGAAGGGGATACGTAAATCGGGGATAGAGGAACGTAAGGATTTTTGAATGTATTAGAGAGGGAGGGTATATATGGCAAGGCTCTGTATATAGGGATAGATGGCGGATGTGGAGACCGGGTGGTGGTGGGGGGTTTTTGTAGTCAAGGATGAGTTTATTAACAATATAGGGAGGAAAATTGTTTTTTAAAAGGATTCTTTGATGCGGTGGGTGCTGGTTTATGGAAGCAGGGGCCAACGAGGGATAGGCCGCGGTGAATGATATTTTTGGCGACGTTAATTTTTAGGTGGTGCGGATGTTCGGAGTAATAATTAAGGAGTCTGCCAGAATATGTGGGTATAATATACCAATCTGTGGACAAGGTGTGGTCTGGATTTTTAATGATACGGAGGTCAAGAAAGGATAGTGACTTATTAGATTCTAGTTCAATGGTGAAATGGAAGCGGGGATAGTATGAGTTGAAGGAAGATAATAAATCTGGAATTATATTGGGATGCCTCTAAGGAGGAGGTCGTCTACATATTTTTTTATGAAAAAAACATCGTCAAGCAACTTGGGATAGAATGAACTCGAGAAGGTCATTTAGGACGATATTGGAGAGGTCAGGAGCGAGGGGATTTCTCATGGCAAGTCCAGAAATTTGGTAAAAGAACTGTCCATGGAAGGTAAGGTAGCCAGATTCACAACAGAGTTGTAAGGATTGGAGGTATGAGGACCGGTTGAGAGAGGTATTGTGTTCTATTAGTGACCAGTTGTTATCTATTATGAAGAGGGTATGTTGTTAAATAGGTAAGGTGAGGGATGTTAATAGATCACGTAGGTAAAAATAGCTTTGGATATCGTATGAGTTGTTACGGCTGAGGACTTGTAAGGATGGAAGTAAGAATTTGATAAGTTTTGTAGATGGTGAATTGATGTTACTATTACATCTAACATCAATTCACCATCACTGAAAATACTCCCCACTGAAATACTACTTGGTAGAGTCCATCACACTAGTAAGCTGGTAGTGTTATAAGGCAATAATAATCCATTTTTATTTATTTAATCTACAAAATCGATTCGTGCCAGCTTCTTCAACTCTGACTACAAAACGTCTGACATCGGGATACAATGTAGCTCATGGAGCAGATAAGAGAAGACAGACAGCCCAAGACAGCGGCGCGTGAATTATTAACTGCACCCTGCGGACAAGCAGTGTATCCATCATTGGACCACAACCACCATTCCATCTTCACAGTAGGCTTAACTTGTCTATCCACCGGCCGCTTGCCAACTCGACAACTTATTTCCTTATAGGCACTCAGTGTAATTTCAACAGGATCTCTTCCCAACACAGTTAATAATTATCCTTTTATTACATACTGTTGTTGTTTGTTCAATTATGCTTAATGTCTGACGACTAGAATAGAGATCTTTAACGTGTACCTGACATCGACCAGTTTCGGGATCCCCATTTAACGTCTTTTGCAAAGGACAGCATAGCTAAGGATTTTTTACAATACGTTATATACTGATGTAACCTTTGTTATAAATCTTATTAAAGTGTTATTCTGTAAATCATTACAATAAAATAAAAGTCTCCCTATGACGAAATCTTTGTTAAACTCTAATCCTAATAAATAATTTTAAAATATGCTAAAAAACAAAATGAAACAAGTCGTAAAAAATACTAGTTACAGTAAGGTCACCTAAAATTTAAATGTAAATATTTAATAATTATTTTTAATAACATACTAAAGGATTAGACCAAAACCTGTACCACAGCCCGTGAAGGGTTATGGTCTTAGTAGATGGTAGTTATACTGTTGTAAGGACAACAGTTGTGCAGAGAGGTGATTAGTCCAAGGACACGCTCACCCACCAGTTTTTCCTCCAATTTAGGATAACAACATTACAGAGGCTGATTGAGCGCCAGAAAGGTAAGTATATCGCATAGGATTTAACTGTGACTGTTAATTGATTAAATAACCTATTTTCCACCACCGGATATGAACACGGAATCTTCAGCATAGTAATTCAGCACTCTAAACATCCCACTTCCATTCTACCTAATGATTTAGATAATTGTAAAACTTATTATGCTAATATAGTATAAATTATTCTAATAAGAAAATAAATAAATAAATTCCATACTGCTTCACTATCCTCATTTATTTTAAAATTCATTAACTAATATTGCTGTCTAGTGTAGGCCACCTCCAAGTGATACATCATGGGTAATGCAAAATGACCTACGATGGGCGGACAAGGCATAAAACCGTGGAGAAGGTAATTTGTCTGGGGGAAGGAGACCCCAAAATCAAAACTTTATCCTCCAGGTTGGGGGTTGATGTATCGGGGCAGCCCCTCGATCATCATTAAAAAAACTAAATTGCCAAATAAACCAAACAAAGCGAGACTCATTAAAATGGCACGACAAATGCAACGCTTAAAATATTTTGGATGCTGGAATGTACAATGATTCACACTTCTCAGGCACTCAAGTGTTAGTGACTCTTCCCTCCCATTCGTAGACAATATTTTCTGGATGCATTCTTAAAATAATCCATCAACTCTCAACACCTGTCTTATTTCTATGATTTCCTCCAATTCAAATCCGCAGTACAGCACCATGAAACAAGATCTCACCTTTCCGATCTCAATACTCGTTCACGCAGAACCAAAACATTCGTCTGCTTCACCATGGTGTAGAACTCAATCCCTCCTATCACCCACCATGCTTCATCACTGTAAAAATTTCAAGCAACATCTCAATTCCCAAAGAAATGATCTTTAATCAGTTTTGGTAAAGGATGAGTTGTTTAAATGAATCAGTATTAAATAAAGGATTTTGTTGTTTAGTCATTTTATTTGTAAAAATTTAAAGAAAGAAATTACTGCATCCTAGCTTATTGATTTAATTGCTATAATTAATATATTTATTCTCCTTAATTTCTTAGAATCTTGTCTTGATTCGTACTGTTTATTTATTTGTTTCCATTTTATAAGTGCTTTATGATTTGTTTTATGTAACCTACTGGCCAGATTTATATGATTTTTTATTTTTCTATTAATGTTTGTTATTCTAAATGGGCTTAGTCCCAGAATAAAAATACTTTTCTGTTCTATATTGTTTTATGTATATATTTTTTTTCAATTTGGCATTTCAACGGCATAGCTACATGACCTTTAACAGGATGTTTCCAATTTCAGGAAAATACCAAACGTTCATTCTAAAGCCCAGTTTGGGGGGGGGATTTATTAAACTTTCGGCCACCCTTCCACATGACGCGACAGAATGTGTTCATTGTACCTGATGGAGTTCCGCGTCGGCATTAAATCCTCTCAATCGTTCCATAGTCCCGCATTGAACGTCGGATGGCAACTTAATAATCCGTCTCCATTGGTCCGTTAATGTACCATACTTCGGTGGTTGTAAACTGTAGTCATAAAATTAATGGATTCTGGTGTGCCAGTAAGAGTAGAGTATTTACAAATAGGCCGGAACGTAGGTAGTATCCGCTGAATATGTTTGAACTATGGTGCATAATTGGTAAATGAGGATATTGCATTCAAGAGGGATTGGTCCAAGGTTCGAAAGTGGTGGAAGCAGATAAGTTATAATTTATTATAATACTAGCCAGCCGTGTAACTTCAGAGACTCACCCAGTCTCTAAAGAGTTGGTATCCTTTATTGTGGGGTAATTTTGGGAAATTCGCCGAATAATACAACGGTTGGCTGTGAAACAGTAAAGCTCTTACCACGGTCACAAACAATGACCCTTCATAAGCTGAGTGATATAGCTTAACCCAATAGAATTCAAAAAGAATTCTGATTTGATAGAGGGAAATGAAGAAGGAAGTTCTGACATTTAAAGGATCGATTATTATACATTTTTACTAAACATTGTCCGAAAAACAAAAATGTTTGCATGGAGCCAAATCCAATTATTACCGTTTCTTAAAATAAATTCACAGACCCGGATGGCCCGTATCTCGATGCCTACTCTGAAAGAAACGGAATGTTACACAGCAATCCTCTGAGTACGGTAGTTTTTAGTATCATTATTAGTAGTTTTTCATAACGGTAAACAATGCTCACGAAGGAGTTAAAAGCAAAAAAAACATACAACATACCTGAAAGACAAATTTACAATTTACAAATTTACAAATTTACAATGGAAATTGTCGTAGAAATATGATGTAAACAAATGTTGCTTTGAATGACTAATGTAATTTTTGACCCTAATGAAATTGGAGTTGTAAAGTTATAAAGGACGCTGAAAAAAATTTCTTTTAGAAATTAATTGTTTTGATCTACTTTACTGGAAGAGTATTTAGTATTTTGCTATTTTCTTATTTCTCTAATAATAATTAAATAAAATTATTAAACACAAAACAAACAAAAATTAAAAATATTTGTAATTTTATTTTTTAATTAATTGTTACAATTTTTAAACATTTTTGTTTTGAAGAGAAAATCTTTCTTAAATCTTTTCTCTTCAAAACAAAAATATTTTATTTTTAAATTTTTGAATTAATGCAAGCTGGACTATAAATCTATTTGATTTTTCCCAAATATAAAAACAAAAATATTTAAAATTATAACAATTAATAAAAATAAATTATAAAATAATGACGTATATATAATGACGTAAGTCAACAAAACTCTACTTAAAGTAATGTTCAATGAACATTCTTCCTCTTGTATACATGGCAAAAATTGCGAGAACACGGGAATCGGTGAATGGAACGGATTTGCCTGACTGGGATACGACCCCTGGTAGCTCAGTGGTTTAGAGCACTGCAACGGAGATGCAGACGACCCGGATTCGAATCCCGGCCAGGGAAAATCTTTTCTCTTCAAAACAAAAGTATTTAAAAAAAAAAATGATTCGAAAGAAATAGCCTTGAGGTAACTGCAGAAAGTAAAGAATCATCGGAAATTTTCTTTAAATTTTTCTCACATGAAGTGTGAAAAGTTGTCAAATCTGTGAGCTAAAATATTTCTCGACACTCCTAAACTTTCTAGAGAAGTGTTATTAAAACTGATGTCTTATTTGTTTTATGCTACTGCATAGTACTAGAACAGATCATGAAATATTTGAAATTATTTAAATAGAGAATTTATAATTTTTTAGATTTAGTACTTATATAGGGTATATTCAATGCAATGTCTGAGTTCTTCCAAGTAAATATTTTATATGATATACTACATTTTAAACTTACTAACGTCAGAAAAAAATTACTCACGACTTTCTGAAGCAGGAACTCAATTCTGTATCTGAAAATAATTAAACAGCATAAGAATAAAAAATATACTAATCAAAATATATCAGTGCCAATAATAAAGACATATCATAAATTGAAGCTTTAGTTAAAAATATTTTAACACGATTTTTTTTTCATAAACATTTAACATATGTTTATTAATAGCCTTACAGAAAAAGAGTAAAAAGCAGTTGAAAATATTTAATAGACCAAGAAATATTGAAGAACTACTTTTTATAAAGTGATTTTATAGAGAATAAACGATGAAAAAACTTGTACAACCCATATAGGGTCTGAAGCTCCGTAAATGATCGGTCCTGTATTATTTTTGTAACAATGGTTCTGGAGAGAAATATTTTAAGAGATCACGCTCAACTTCGAGGTTTATTGAGGCTGGTTGAGCCCCAGGAGGATCTGCAGATCCCCCAGGATCTATTTGTGTCTGTTAGCAGATTAAATCATTTATCTCCCAAATCTGGATTCGAACCAAGCATCTTGAGCTCGGCAACTCAACACTCTACAAAACTGAGCCATTATGCCCCCTAAATATTTATATACAAGTAATAAAGAACTTTTTTACAGAGCAAGGTCTTAGTTTCCAAGAAAAAGTTATTAAAGGAGCCATTATTGATAGTTTGGTATCTGACAGAATCAACAAAGTACATACAGTACATGGATGAACGAAAACAGCAACTTAACTCCCTATAAAGATGGCACAGGCGAGACTGCCTCTGGAGGCCAAAGAAAAACCTTAAAAAGCAATCCATTATTCACTTTTATCTGTCTTTGAATATATTTTTTCTTTTCCAGAAGAGCAAACTGAGAATCGTTACCTCTTTTTTTAGATTATAGGATTAGGTTTATTTAACTTACAATTTCTCAGCTTATTCAATGAAACAAATATACATATACTATAAAAAATTGTTAAATAAATATTATGAAAAATATAAAAATCTGTATACTGTGTATCAATTTTTTATTTTACGGAAACGACTAAAACACTGCTATATTTCCTGATTAATGCATCACTAAACTTTTAAAAAAATAACACACCCCTATATTTCTGTTATCTTTACTTTTTTTGTAAATCTTATAAGCATTTTATAATCTTTTTGTACTTTTCGTTGTAAAAAAATGATTTATTGAAATTCGGAACTGCATAATAATAATAATACATCAAGTAAATAGAGAAAAAATAAAGTGACTTGAGACAAAGGCAAGTAGAGAAACTATAGTGATAGAATATAATAGAAAACAAACTTTATTCTGGGACCAAGTCCCTTTAGAATAACTATAATGAACAAATAAAAAAAAAACACATAATATTCATCTGGACAGAAGGGTTCCATTTATTCCAGAAGGATATAGGTAGCACTTGTTTAACAAATTCTCCTAGGTCAATTGGCCATATTTTCAGACCTCTCAGAGGTTCATCAGGAATTGAATAGGTTGCTAGGTTTGAATTTAGTGGGTTTGAGTTGCAATTAAATTTATCATAAAAGGATTGATATTGGGTTCGGACCAAATCAGTAACGAATGGGGCATTGAGTTAATTACACAGGCCAACAAAAAAAACCTTTTTGAAAACTTTTTTAATTTTAATAGCTGATCTTGATAGATTTTTATGTGCTGAATCCAAATCTGCTCGTAGTTTTTATGTATCACCCTTAGTTTCCAAGCAAAATGTATTTTATTATATAGTCTAATACCCATTTACAGTATATAGGGAAATCAATGAAACACTGTAGAATCGTAAAAATGGTTTGTATTTACAGTAAAATACTTGGAATAGTAATTTTATGTGATGATACAAGGTTCACTTGTCAACTGGAATTGGTTTATATTTTCTTTCCCTTTTTTCCTTGAAGCTTCTTGTGTAGCTTTTCCTGCGATGAATAGCTTGCTGAACTTCCCGGTGAAGTGACCAACAGTAATCCCCCATCATGTTGGTATTCCAGCGGCCCTGGTAACGTTTTTCCATCACTTTAACGTCCTGGTGAAAACGCTCACCTTGCTCCTCACTAACATCTCCTAAATTTTCCGGGAAGTAATCGAGGTGGCTGCTCAAAAAGTGAACTTTCAGGCTCATCAAACATCCTAACTGTTCAAATTTTTTTAACATGTTAGCAACAATAGCCTTATATTCTGGGTCTTTTTCATTTCCCAAAAACTTGGTGACAACTTGCTTGAATGAAACCCATGCTTCCTTTTCATTTGAGGTCATTGTGGATTCAAAGTTAACGTCAAACATCATTTTTCTAATATCAGGCCCGGTAAAGACGCCTTCTTTCAGTTTAGCTTCTGAAAGGTGTGGAAACTTCTGACAGAGATATTTGAAACAAAGCCCATCTTTAGGCAAAGCCTTTACAAACTGTTTCATGAGACCTAACTTAATATGTAGTGGTGGTAGGAGCACGTTTTTTGGATCTACAAGGTTTTTGCGTAAAATGTTCTTCTCGCCAGGCTTTAAAGACTCCCTAGCAGGCCAGTTCTTTCTGCACCAATGTTGATTCCGAGCTCTACTGTCCCATTCACACAAGAAACATGGAAATTTGGTAAAACCCCCTTGCTGACCAAGGAGCATGCACGTAACTTTCAAATCACCACATATCATCCAACCGTGTGCAGAATAACCTATTTTATTTAACACTATTTCTAGATTTTCGTAACTCTCTTTCATATGTACAGAATGACCGACAGGTACAGAGGCATACATGTTACCGTTGTGTGCTAAAACTGCCTTCAAACTATTTTTGGATGAATCAATAAACAACCTCCAATCTTCTGTTTTGTATTCAATTCCAAACTCATTCATTAAACCATGAATGTCTGAGCAGTACACCAAATCACCCTCTTGTTCAAAATACTTCGAAAATTGTTGTTCTCTCTTCCTATACACATGAATGCTGGTTCCAGCCGCCAGCAAGTTCTTTTCTTTTAGCCTAGAGCCAAGCAGTTCAGCTTTTTCTTTTGTTAAGCCCAGATCCCTAACTAAGTCATTAAGCTCGACCTGAGTGAACAATTTAGGCTCTACATTTTCTGTAACACATTGGAATTCTTCATCGTGTTCATCTAACTCCGACTGTACATCAGAAAATACTTCTGTTTCAATAGAATTTAAGTCCTCTGGTGGTTCCGGGATTGGCAAATCTACACCGTGCCCTACTGGTCGGATGGCGGACGGAAGGTTAGGGTAGCTTATTACCTTCTTGTTCTTAGAGTTATGACCAGTAATATCTACACTGCAAAAGTAACAGTCATCGGAATGATTTTTTGGTTCCCTCCATATCATGGGAACAGCAAATTTAAAGTGTTTTTTCTCTTTTTTTGACCATTTCCTGAGGTCTTCAACACATACATAACATGCCTTATGCGGTGCCCAAGGTTTATCCTGGTCTCCAAGTTTGGTTCCAAAGTATGCTAGATAAACCTTTTTCACAAAGTCTGTAATGTTTCTTTGGTGCTTTTTAATAACAAACTCACCACAAATATAACAAAAACTGTCAGCAGAGTTTTTACAGCCGCGATGAGACATTGCACTGAGCACATGTACAGGAAACGTAAAAGTGAGGTTATGTTGAAAATAAACAAAACATCAGCTGTTTAGCATGTGTTTCAGCAGTGCTGCCAACATCATCTTTGTTCATTAGACCTATTTTTTCATGTTATCTTAACTATGAAAAAGCTGTTAAATTCTAAAAATATTTCTTTATTTCATGAATTTAACTATAAAATGTGAATAAATGGTGGGTGATACAACTTTTTAAGCATCATATTTGGATTCAGCAACCTAAACAACATAAGAATAAGGTATTTTCATTAAAAAAGTTTTTTCATCGTTGGCCTGTGTTATGGATTCTATCATTCGCAACCAATTAAAGAGCATTGAGGGCATTGGAAGGATTTTAGATTGTAAGGATTGGATACGAGTGGAATTCGATGACTTAGTGGAGCCCCTTGTAAAAAGGTAAATTATAATATTGTACTGAATATAAAAGCTAGAAATACGATTGTAACTGTACTAATTGTATAACTAATTGTAACCATTTTTAGAATAATTCGAAATTAATAGTGATACTGTTGCTGAATGGAATCGATTTTAGAACCTACAGTTACAAGATGTCTTCGAATCCTTATAATTTATGATTGGAAGCAATTACTTTAATGTTAATTGTTTTCTGATTGTTACCTCCTAATTAACAAGTTATATCCGATTGTTTTCTCGTCCCGATCTATTTACGGATAGACATTATTGCAGTCTGTTAGGTGATAAAATTCGGCACGTGCTTCCGACTAATTAAAGAATCTAGTCATCTGTAAGTAATACTTTTGTAATGATGTTTGTAGTTTACTTTTTATAGTTATGATCGATTTCATTTTCACTTCTATGCAGTACGTTTGCCTAAGTTTTTTTTTATATATCATCTCTTTATTAATTTTATTTCAAACTATCATTCACGGCCTATTGAAGGTTCTTTGTAATTGACAAGATCATTGCTTAATGTCATAACTATAAATATTACTTTTTTTTCATCTATTAGCGGCCAATGATAATTTAAGTACTGAACAGAACTCAGTAGGTCAGCTCTAAATTTAAAAGGTAAAAAATAAAATAATTAAACGACTAACGGCTTTGATAAGATGAATATTTACTAAATATATAAATGTTCATAATTCATAATATAAATATCAAGTTTTCAAAATATTCGTTTTTCTTATTTTCATTCATTTTTCATTTTCCTAATTTTATTAATCATTCATTTAGCGTAATTATTTCATCGAAATGTATTATCGGACCGTTCTATTTATGATATTTTCTTATCACATGATCTACCCTTTATCAATCTATTTGATTATAATAAACTATTTCTGTGCTGTTTTTTTTTTTTTGCTTTACTATTTTTAAATTTTCTGATATCAATTCGTTATATTTTTTATTTTAAAAAAATCAGTTCTTTAATAATATTCTCTTTCCCTTAATTTAATAAACTGCCATTCTTAACTTTTTTTTTTGTTTAAGGTCATAGAAAAATATGAGAAATGGTTATAAAAAATAAAGATTGGTACGAAATTTATTTTATCAAACAGTTACATCTATTACTTTAAATTTAAAAAATAAGTATTTAAAAAGTATAAAAGATATTGATGCAATTCTCATAACAACATAAGTAGTAATTCATACAAAAATTTCCATTGTGACGATTTTTTTAAATAAATAAATTCCTGGTGAATAAATAATAAAAATTTTAATAAATTAAGCTTACATGAATCTTCACTTTTATGAAAGCGTAACAAATAGCTGACCAGTTTTTCCTCATTTTTTCTTAAAACTGAGTCAGAAAATAATTTGTTTGAAGTAGAAAAGCATTGTTATTGTGATAATGAAAAGATGAACAAACATATATTCAAGAAAGTTACTGAATTAAAAAACATCAGAGGAAAGAGGAAATATGGCCAGAATTGGTTGAATGATAAAGAATACCAGGACAGAGAAATATTCAGGAAACACAAAAAGGACCTTGTAAAAAAGAAAAGAGGAATAAATGCGGACAGGTGAGAGAAGGAAAAAGACGAGTGAGAAGATAAAGAGCTGGTTGTTAACCTAAAAGTGGTATATCCTTGGTACGTAGGCTACCAATATCGCGCAAAAAAGACTTAAGCAATAAAGAATAAAAAATGTCTACCAGTTGTTAATTACTTTATCTTTCAAACCTGGCAGGTTCTTCTGTATTCACATTGATTATTCAATTCCTCTTTGTTTCCTTAACATGCGGGCAAACCACAAGGTAGTGTGGGAGTTTATCAGCCCTCTTCTCTACTTTATTTATATTACATACATACTATATATTTATAAATTTTATTTTACATATTAATTTATATAAAAATTAACTTTTTCACAGTTTTCGCAATTTTAGGCAATCTATTTTGATATTCTAAATTTTCACCTTATTCCTCATGGTTTTAGCTCGGCTCTGAACCTGAAGTTTCGGCATAAAGCATTAAACATAATAAAATTAGATGAAAATAAACAAGTGAATTTCTGAAATTGAAGTTAAAGACATACAATCATTAATGGAAACTGATATTCGAATATTATTTTTAAATCTATTTCCCTTTTGTACTTTTACATTATCTACAGTAAAAAAAATCTGTAGAATCGAAAAAAACAGTAAAATAATAACAAATCTGCATAACAAGAAAATAATATGATCCAAATTACATTGTATTAAGTGCATATTATACACTATATATATTATATTATACATATCATGCATTGGAAAACTGAAAGATACAGTATAGGCTGAATGCCTTGGATTGGGTTGAAACTAATGATCGACCCAACTGTGAACCAACAGGCCTGACAAGAGGCACAACTATTTTTCTAATAGCAACAAATTGATTGATGACAAGCAGGGCCTGTTCACAGCAATTCCAAAGGGGATAGTTTTAACTAAATTAATTCTATACTCATCCTGTTTGATTACTAAGCTTTCCCATTAATTAAATCATTCAATTATTCATTTTCATTAAGTAATTAAGCGTTAATTTCAAACCGTTGTAATCGAAACAATGAATAGAATTACACTTTTGGTGATTAAGATTTTTTTTTTTATTGCTTCTACACATTTATTTTTATTTGATAAGTATGTCAGTTATAATTATTGGATACAACATATTTTTATATTGTATAGGTATTACATTTGTCCCCCAAAATTATAAAATGTTATAAAATACGTGGAAAAAATAGTATGGTGTAGATTAAAATATATAAAAAAGTAGTGATTGCTTTGAGAATTACAAATTTTTAATGATTTTTTTATACTTGCAGCTATATATCATCATATCCTGTAAATTTATAGAGTTTATGATGTTTATAATAATAATATACATAAATTAATAAATATAATAATTAACAGAAAGTACCACTACAACCCGTAAAGGATATCTTGGGTTCAGTACATGTAAGATACGGTACTGTTTATTGGACACGGGTTGTGCAGGTAGGAGATTTGTGTTAGAATATCCTCAACTACCAGATCCCTCCTTTCATTTGGGTACCCATTTATAAAGGCTGGGAGAGCTCCAGGAGGATCTTGGATTCTGAAGGATCCATTCCCGGCAGTTAACAGATTATTGTGCCATTGCCGGATTTGAACTTGGGATCCTTGACACTGTAATTCAGCGCTCTATCACTGAGCCGTTCCGCTCCCCTATAATTATATAATAATATATCAATAATTATATAAAATACATATTCAATTACACGGTTCTGCAAAAAAAAAAAAGTGTTGCTTCCTTGAGAAGTTGTTCTTGATTGATATATTTTCATGTGTACTGATTTCGAATCTGAAGTCAAAACAATTCTACCAAGCACCATTTTTTAGAGATTGGAGGTTGTTTAAAAAAAAAAATAACACTTTTTTCATAAATTTAATAAACTTTTTTTGTGATAATCTATAATATATAAAATAATAAATTATTTAATTCTGTACTCAATTAATGTGTATATTTTTTCCTTTTGTTCTCTTCATCGCCTGTCTCCCGTTGTAGTGTCCAACAGAAGTCCGCAAGCATCTTCTCATTGCTTTTACCGATGTGTCTTTTTTCCATCAGGGTTATGTCTTGACGAAACTGTTCTCCGTGTTCATCTGAAACTGCTCCCAAGTTGGGTGCGAAGAAATCCAAACGGGAATGCTAAAAATTAATTTTTAGGGCATGGTGCAACCCATGGCCTTATGTGATGAAAGCAATTCTTCCAAAATTTCATTGTAATTTGTTGGTCATTCGTTTCTCAAAAATTGTTGACACACGTTTTCGAATGCAGTCCAGGCTCTTTCTGTTGCATTTAATCGTCTTTTAAATCCAACGTCCTTAAGAAGATCACGAATTCGAGGGCCTAAAAAAAATCCCCTCTTTAATCTTTGATTCACTTAATCTGTGGAACTTCTTTTTCAAGTAGAAAAAACCTTCTCCATCCTTGTCCATTGCTTTCACAAAATTCTTCGTTAAGCCTAATTTGATATGGAGTGGTGTGAGTAGAATTTTGTTTTTTTGAACCAAGAGAGGATTGACAATTTTTTTTTACCAACTGTATCAGTACGTTCTCACCATTTTGTCACTATGTAATGATCTTCTTTTTTCCGGCAGTCCCACTCACATAAAAAGCAGCAAAACTTAGTGCAACCACTTTGCAGACCTGTAATGACTGCTACAACTTTAAGGCCTGCACAAATGCTCTATTTGTACTCGCTTTATTTAATTTTCACAACCAGAAGTTTCTTTCATATGGGTAGGATAGGTAACAGAAATGGATGGATGTTAGTTGTTGTTGTGAAGGTGCACTGATTTGAGGCTGAACTTATAGCTGTCTATGAACAGCCTCAATCCATCTGGATTAGTCGGGACACCAAGTTCTGTAAGTGAATCGAAAGGACTTTGACCATATGAAAGGTTGCCTTCCGTTGAAAAAAAATTGAGTACCTCTGATTCCCGCTTTCGAAAGGGAGAAACGTTCACTCCTGGTTCCAAAAGATTTCATTGTTTTAGCCTGAAACCAAGTAATTGGCCTTTACGTTTTAGGAGGTCTAAATTGCCGACGAGGTCATTCAACCTGGCCTGGTTAATGAGCTTTGGCTTGGTATCATTTTCACATGAATCACTTGAAGACTGAATTCCTTCATTGCTTCCTGGTGATTGTACTTCTTCCTGGCTTCCTGGTGCTTGTATTTCATTGCTGGTTCCGGGTTCTGGTGAAATATTATCAGAATCAGCCTCTTCCTTATCACTCAATGAATAATTCTGAGGCTTAGGTGGGATCGGCATAGACTCATCGTGTGGAACAGGTCTCATGGCAGATGGAAGGTTATTATATAATATTTTCTTCTTACTTTTGGCTGAAGTAAAACCTTTAATGCCAGTCTTACAGAAATAACAATAATTTGCATGATTTGTTGGTTCTCGCCAAATCATTGGAACAGCAAAAGGCATTGATTTATATGTTCCTTTCAGCCAATCGCTGAGAGTGCGGCTAAATTAAGTACAACAAATTTTAGGTGCCCACGGTTTATCGTGATCACTGGCTTGGCATCCTAAGTATAAATCATACGCCATCTTTATCAATAGATTCAGTGATTTCCGATTACACTTGACTGTCACTTCACCACAAATATAACAGAAACAGTTAGGATAGTTTTTACACTGTCGCCGCATATTAGATTTGAAACTATAAAAGTTCTGGTCGGTATTGTGGTTCAAATAAGACTGTAGACTTGGTGGCGAGTAACGTGTCTGCCAGATGACTGAACAATAGATAGAGGGTAGGGATGCCTAATACTTATGGTCTCCCAATTTTTCCATTTTGAAATACATTATAAAAGCTTCAAAATTAAATACTTTTATTAATTTTTTGTTAAAGTTTTCAGAGATCAAAAAATTTTCAAAATGTCTAAAAACACCTCATTTTTCGACCTAAAACACAGATTTGACAAAAAATGGTGCCTGGTGGAAATTTTCTGACTTCGGATTCGTGTTCAGCACACTTCAAAACATAATAAACAACATCTTTGTTGAAGGGAGGATCTTGATGCAGAACAATGTAATATAAATTGAGAAAAATAGTTTTCAATAAATGAGCTGATGACTGACAACAGGTTTATTTTAACACATCGTGAAAAAACAAGTAAAAAATAATATTTTATTATTTTTATAAAAGATTAGTTAGCGTAATAGAAGCCTGAAGACCATAAGAAAAAGCCTAGTTTATTTTTTTAGAAATTAAATGCACGGTTGCTCTGAAAAATTTAGATTGTATTCATTGTTTATTTATTTATATGCTAAATATTATATATATATATATAGCCCCGGTGAAAAGGTTGTTAAGTCGGATTTTGTCCAGAGAGCGTTAACTGTTTTCGGGTAACCGGAATCATATTATTATCGTTATTTTTGGCTTTAAATGGAGTTGTAATATAAGCAATAACTTATTTTCAAACCAATGCCTTACATAGCCACTTAATCTCTACGAAGATAACTCGATTCCGTTTACTTAAGCTCTAGAAACTCATTTTGGAGAAAATTAGACTTAACCACTTAGTCACCGGGGCTGTAGATATAACTTGTATAATTGAGTAATTTCAATATTGTGATTAAAATGACTTGGCTAAAATAATAAAATAAATCTGACTTTAAATATTATGAAGTAATAAAGAAAAATATATTCATTTCCTTTAATATATTTTCATATTTATTACATATTCGTACAACTAGGGCAAGGACGACAATCGGATTGGGCCAATAGCCGTAGTAAGGATGATCCTTCAAGACATGCAATCTCCTTAGGACTTATTATAAAAAGCTTATCACATGGCCTCGGAGTTTGTTCCGAATCCAATCCTGGCGCTTATCCAATGCCAACTCTATATCGGATTTGCCTCTGCAACCGGAGGACTCCTTGCGAGATTGATATCGAAACTGCTTTCGATTCTATATGGCTGTAAAAGAAATCAAATGTATGTACATACTATGTATTACGAATCAGTAATACGAACGCAAGAACGCAAAGCTCGGATTATGCTTTTACGATATAATGATAAAATTATGATATCAATACTGTGTCTATTAAGTTAACAACAAAAAATATTGAATGATGTGGGCTAAGATGCACGCGAACCTCAAGAACTTTTCATTTCTTAATGGTTTTAGAATAAAAAATTCGATTTTTTACCGATAAATAGATTCTTATTTTATCCCTCCAAGCTTTAGTAGAAATATCTACATATCCTTCCTCATTCCTTATCTCTTTATCCATTCTTTAAACTCTTTATTATTAAACAATTTAGTATTATTTTATTATATTTCATTTCCTGTTGAACATTTTTATGAATTATTAGAAGTGTTTTCTCACTGCATTACTAATAATCTTTTTCATATTGTTTTACATACCATTCACCGGACATCGTATCTTTAGGATTTAAATGTATAAAACTATCTATCTATCTTTTTTTTAAACGATGATAATCTTTTATCAGTAATGACCTCCTTTTTAATATTCTTCATTAAGAATGTCTTTTCTTTAGGCAATTCCTCCTCGACTAAAGGTAATGTCATTAGATGTGTTCTTACTTAGTCTACATTAATAATAAAATGTTTATGATCAGTGTAGGAAAATTTTCATCAAACTACTCCAGTTGCTGTGACATACGTTTATTACGGCTAATGCACAATAACATATTTGACTTATAAATAGGCTATTGAAAAACAAATGAATCTTAAATTAACGTTAAAAGAAAAAAGAATAGTAACATAAAGATAAAAGAACACTATGAATATAATTATAAACAAGAAACAAACAAAAACTACAACAGTAATAGTCTGTTTTGCAATAGTCTACGTGCACTAATAGGTATTAACTAAATCTGGGCGACACAACGAATTAATTTGACTGTCTTTAATTTCTGAAGTTGTGGCACTCGGTGAACTCAGCTATGGCGATCATTGGTCAGAAGATGCATACGATTTTTATGAATCTATAATGCATGAGAAGGAGCTTACTGTTTGGTCGCGTTCTCTTCCTGAGAATCGTTACCTCCAATCTATCATTTATTAGGGAGCTTCTGGTTGCTAAAGGCGACACCATGCAGTTGAATAACAGCGCCTGTCTCTCGTCTCGTGGCGTCTTGGCGGAATTATCACAGCTCAATGCCTCCTAGGTGGGGATATCCCAACCACTCTCATGGCCTGCTAGATCGTGAGTTGCCTATTGTGACCGCAATGACCAGCGGGGGAATATTTTTAACTTTAAATCACACTACTGATCAAGATGGCCAATTCTCATATTTATTTTTACATGATTAAGTTTGAATTCTGATGGCAGCTAATTATTATGGATATACTAAAATGATTTTTTTTTCGAGCGGTTATTAAATGAAGAGAAACTAGGGTAGCTCAGTATATAGAATACTGATTTGATGAGATGTAAATATATTCCAGGTTCAAATCCGGCGTCGGAAAATAAATTATTTAATTTGTTAAATGCTGTAAATACTGCTATAGATCGACCCTGTGGGCTCGTGTTTTCGATCAAATATACTTCATGCATTTCCTCATAACACTAATATAAGTATTAGCTCAATCATCTTTTGAACCTAAAATCCTTTTTATTGGTAGTACTGGTACATTGATAACCCCATTAGCTTTGCCGATATCTATTATATTTACGAATCAATGTAATGGAATCTTTGAGCCCGATATTCGGCAAGATTAAAACATCGAATTAAATTGAAACTTTGAGCACTTCTAAAGTACCAATGACATTATCATGATTTTATAATTTGTATCACTATCAGATAGACAAACTTATTTCTCTTCCTCCGGAATAGCGATTTTTCATATCCGAGGACATGATTATGTCTTATGCCAAGTACTATATAGCATGCTTGGCTAATTATTGGAAACAATAGTATGAATACAGGCAGGAAAATCTTGGGAGTTTCATTTTTTTGCAGCAAAAAAAAAGTTTAAAAACACTAAAAACCTAAAGGGGTGGGGTGCATGATGCTAATTTTTCAAAATATTTTATTAACTGATATTGGTAAAGTATTCATTATAAAAATATCTTAAAAAGTTCGATTTTTTCCTATTACGGCGTGTTAATAAAAACAAATAGATGTTAATATTTAGAACTCTGGACCGAAATATTTAAATTATTCACGTAAAACATGTTCTTAGGATATAACTCGGATTTTATTTGATGGGTTTATTTCAGTACTCAATAGCAGAAGATCCAGCGATCGGTTTCCCAGTTGAGCCCTGAGCTTGGTGGAAGGTTTTCCATGTTATCGTCTGATTAACGGTCATACTCCACTTCTTTTCTATTGGGTCTTATCCCTCTTATTCTGTTCCAAGATGAAGGTTCTAAACGGCATTAGCAGGTTCTAAGAGAGAACTCATCCGATTGACACGCACACATCAGTTAGGCTTTAGTTATAAATGTTTTAATGTATGGTTAATTTTTAAATTAAATTATAACTGCATTTATTTTCGTTTTTAAAGTTTAAATTATTTTTGAAGTAGTATAAAAGCGAAATCACTTTGAGTGCCCGGGATGAAAGTCGGTTGTGGCAGATATTATTTAATCTTTCAACAGCCGGGGATGTCTAATATAGATCCTGGGCTCATCCACTATACATTGGAAACCAAAACAGGGGGAGAATTTGACGCTTGAGCGGGATCCAAGACAAATCCTCTTCCTCTACAACTGTTGTCCATGAAACAGAACAGTCTCTACTAACTACTGAACCCAAGACACTTTAAGGGTTGTATGGGTACAGGTTTCTTTTTTTTGTTATTTTAAAGTATACTTTTTTTCCTTTTGGATTGTATGTTATTGTATACTCGAGAAAATATTGTAAAATTCTTTCGAATTTCTATTACTTGGGAAATTTAGGAATAATTCTTGCAGAATGGAAATGTGTAACATTAAGAATGATATTTAAAGCTATGTAAAGCAAGTTTATCCTTTAAGAGGAAGTTTAGTTATCAAAAAGGTATCATATTTAGTAATGAACTTATATACCTCCTGAACACATAATTAAGCTAAAAGTTTGTCCGATTTTAAAGTTTCGTTAAAAATGTATTTGAATATAACACATTCTTTCATAATCCTTCCATAAAAGTTATATCAACTAATAAAGATGTGGTTTATTTATGTTTATTGCTTTATGAAATTGGAAAGTTTTTGTTACTTGTTATTTCATTAACAAATACAAGAAAATCCAAGATTAAACTATTTCTTTAGGTTTTGTGGAGGATTAACAGTGTAAGAAACGTACATTACGATAAAAGATTTATAGACTTATAAATATCTAAATCGTCATTTTTTTCAGCTTTTATGGTGGATTAATACAGTTTGAGAAGTTTATCTGCGTAAATTTAACGTAGGAAAACTAAATGTAAATTAAAAATTTACACCTTAATAATGAAATTCAGTTTACGCTCATGGTTTGAGGGTCGAGTGTTTTCTATAATGTGGTTACATGAAATGGGTATATTTTACTATGGATATATAATACATTTATATTTTTTTTAAAACTGTACCACTACTGCCCATGTAGGGTCTAGGGTTCAGCCAGTACGTGGTAGTGATTGGTCCTAGATCAGCTCAAACCAACCTCTTTTCCGAGTTATTATGGGTACCTACTTTATAGAGGCTAAGTGGACCTCAGAAGGGTCCTAGATTCCATAAAATTCATCTTCGGGCTCTAGCTGATTAAATAAAAGTCTGCAAGCGAGCATAATTTAAACCCAGGACCTTCTGCATGGCAACTCAGTGCTCTACCACTGAGCCACTCCACTCCTCTCATGTAACATGTACAACTTTATGTAAAAAAGTAAAATGTAATATGTCATACACTATGCAGAAAATAAATGGTATTAAAAATTAAATTAATTAAATATTATAAATAAATTTAAATATTATTATGAATATAATATTAAATTAATAAATTTAAAAAAAAACTGTGAGAGACATATACCAGATTTTTTTTTTCTGTTTCATAAAAATAGTAAAGACTTAAAGTCATTGAATAAAATATTAAATAAAAAGAAAATAAAGGTTTTTTAAAAATACCGCACTTTTTCCTGAATAATTGAGTAATTAAAATGAAGAAAATATTTGAAATGTTTTTGTGACTAAATATTATGAAGACAAAACGTTAAATTGGGAATACAATTCTCCCTCTGAAGCTGCTGATATCTCCCAAGTGGTTCATATTAATTGGAAGTGGTTTACCCTCTGTAAATTGCTTTTAGTGCGGCTTATTTTCATATAATTTTATTCATATAATATGGCAAAGGCTTACACCCAGGATTTAAATTTAATTGTATATAAATCTACCGGCGGCAACTATAAATGGGTTATAAACCAGTTTAAATCTGTATTTGTAGCATTGCTCAATACATAATAAACAGCACTCTAATATTAATTTAATTCAAGTAAGTTAATTGTTTACTATATTCTAAGAACTAGAGTATAGTGGTCAAATAGAATTACTTATACCCTGCTTAATTTATAATAATTCTATCAACAATAAAATTTCTGTTCATAGAGATTGTTGCTTAATTCATAATAATACCTATAAATTTATTTACAAAAAGTTCATACCTGAAAGCTATCGTATAATTTCTGTTCAACCTAATTTTTTTTGGAGCAACCAGATCTTTTGCTAAGGAATCTCTTTGCCTCTATAGCCTAAGAAGGGCCTTTGGTTCAGTATATGGTGGGAACTGTAATATTTCTAAAACAACAGTTGTGCAGAGGGTTGATTTGGCAAGACCATACTCAATTGGTTGACCCCAATTATTATTACATAATTATCTGTAACAAAATAAGTAATTTGAATGTTTCAGGACACACCATTGTCTTGTTAGCGTTTTCTCTTTAGAATTCTCGCTGGCAGAATTTTATTTAATTTTAAGCGGTCGCAGATGGATCTTATGAAACCTAGGACCCCCAGGGGCACGCCCAGGCTCTGCAAAGTTGGGACCCAAAAATGGGGGGATCAAGGGATTGAGCGTGATCTAGGACAAATCACCTGCCTGCACAACCGTTGTCCAAGAAACACTGGAGTCTCTACCATGTACTGAACTCCAGACTCATTTATTTCACAATAATTGTAAATATTTCGCAATAGATGAAGGGACAAAAATTTGTTTGTATGTTAAGAATCAAGCGCTAAACAAGCGAACGGAACAGTAATATTAGATAGATAGAAGTTGACTAGTGAACAAACATTGTTGAATATGCAAGTTTGTGATGGTGAGACTAACTTTGTCAATGTGGACGACACTTGTTGACGAGCAGGGAACATTGTCGCAGAGTTGTTGGGCCACATTCGATAACTTTTTCCGCATACAATAGAGAAGCAATATCTCCCACTCGGGCAGTCAATACTAACAGCCAACTGTTGGGCAGTTCCCAGATAGCTGTCAATGGGGTGTCTTATTCATAACTATTCGGTAGATATTGGAATCTGCCGTACTTGAAAAGATTTTATGCATAAAAGTATAAGAGGGTATTTATAAAAAACAAAAAATATGGTAAACCTATTTCATAGTAAAACATAATTCTTTATAAATAAATTAAGTAAAATAAATATTAATTTAAATCCGGCAGACGTAGATAAATGATTTAATCTGTTAACAGTAGTAAATGGATGCTGTGAGATTTATAGATTCTCCTGGGATTCAACCAACCTCTATCATGTGTCCTCACTTGGTTGAGGTAACCTTAAATGGGGAAAAAGTAGTTTACCATGATTTCTCAATATGAAGAATTGTCTGATAAAGTTTTAAGCAATGAATATCCAGACCCTCCTGGGGCTCATTCAGCCTCTGTAAAGTGGGCACTTCCCTTGATAGTGGAAATTTCTGAAGAATGATCTCAGTCAAGAAAAATGACCTCATGCCTCAATCGTTTGCTTAGAAATAATACAGTCCCTAACATGTTATGAACTCAAGACTGTTCATGGCTGCAGAGGGATTCGCTTCAGGTTTTTATAGGCCATCAAATAAATTACATACCCAACAATAGCCACGTCATCCGAATAAGCAAAACATTGCAAAGATTTATCAAATATTATCACGTCTATATCTACCTCTAAATTCCCTATGGAAATGTTTCAAAGAAAGTATCAGTTCTGCAGAGTGGGGAAACCAGTTATAGTCAAAGACAGATTTTGTTTATATCTTTAACAAGTTTTCCATCTTGTTAAAGATATAAACAAAACTTCCTCATATAAAAATAAAACACTAATCTACTAAAAAATCAAGATACACCCAACGCCTTATAATAAAGGAAGTAATAAAGATAATAATTGCAATTTAAAAAAAGATTCACCTACAGTTCATCTAAATTCCAGTCGGATCGCGACTCTTCTTGCTGGGAGTACCAGTTTTACAACTCTGACTTATAGGGAATAAACCGCTCTTAAATAAAATACATTTCCGTTACCTTGTACAATTTAAGTTCTTCCCCATAAGGTGCTGCACCCTAGTGGGCCCATTCGACTGATTTCTTATTTCCCTTGGAAAAATACACAAATCCTAACAACTTCCGGTACAAGAGTCTGCAATGTTTCCAGAACCTGGGCCTGCGAAATGTTTGAGTAGAGTTTTGATCAAATATGAAGACCTTAACAATATCATTTCTTTATCTAATTACTTTTTTTGGTTTATTACACAATCTAATGATTTTTTTTTTGTTTTGGCCTTGAGTTGGCCTGAGTAATGTATTTTTTATCTATTATCATACACAGAACATAAAGTCATTGTCCCATCTCGATACAGAGAGAGGGATGATATCAAAGTAGCAGAGCGCTATATATAAATTTTGTTCACTACCCGACCACGGAGGTACCCACAGGTATAGGCCAGGCCCTAAACTGTACTCCCTTGAATTTACGAGGCCTACGTGATGCACTGCGCTCCATAGCACCATAGGCTTTGTAGCTCCGGCAAAACAATGTTTATTATCCCTTCAATTAGGGATTTCTTCATATTTATTTAGTCTTTATCAAGGGATGATTGTTTATTTATTCTTTAGTGGAAAACAAATAATCTCTCTTTCTTACGGTCAGGATTTTCTCCAATTAAGGGTACCCACCTAATAGAGGCTAGTTGACCCTTACATATACATGCGTGTTTCGTTTTGTATGTGTCTATGGGGAGAAAAAATGGTTATTTCTTGATAATAGAATACGTCGGATAATTTTATTAATGTTTACTTGATAGGAAGAAAGGATGCAAAACAATGTAATTCCATTTCTGTTTTTAATTTTTTGTTTGTTAACCAGCAAAATACTAATAGATGTCTTAAAATGTTGAAAAATGGTGATAAGTCCTATATGATGTCATTTTATTTTCAAATGCTTAATTTAATATATTTTCAGAAAATTAAAAAAAATGTCATGAATGTCTATGCAATATCGATCATATTTCAGGATAGTAAAGCGCATTACATTATTTGTTTTCTTAACAAAGTGAGTAAGTCTGTAAAGGACGCTTTGAAACGATAGTGGAAGAAAACGAACATTATGGCTCCTAGGAGGATGATAAAGGCCCCACAGTTGTGGTTTATGTGAAATCTTCTTGAATATCTATAACAACCTCAAATTCAGTTCCACAGCAACCCATGGAGAGTCTTGGATTCAATATATGTTGGGGAATGTACAATATCTAAGAAAACGTTTATGCAAGGAGCGTTGATGTCATTTGATATATTGTCCGCCTTAGGGTGCACCTACATTGGATCCGATGCGATGCGACGCGATCCTATTCTATCTCATAGTATGGTAAGCTGAAAAAACAAATAACTGAAATACGCAGTGAGTGCCTACAGTGGATCAGGTCCGACACGATTCTATTCTTTTCAATCCGATAGTGAAACTAGTCACTGCCTTCCGAATAAAATAATATTAATTTTATTCTTTTATTTCTTATATTTTATATATATTATAGTGAAATATAAATATATTAAAAATAATTAATAAATAATCTTAATTTTATAAATTTAAAGAACCAAATGTTATAACAATGAGGTAATATTACTATATTAGAATATTTTTGTCTTGCTGTTTGATGAAAAAACAATTAGTTTGGTTGTTTTTCAATTTCATAAAATAGAATTTATATTTTTTAGATATTCATGTTTTATATAATGGTTTAATTTATTTATGGAATAGTAGTGATATTTTTAAATCTATTTAGTTTGTAATTAAATTAACGATTGCAATTAAATTAATAAATAGGAGCGATTGCCGTCGGATGGTTATACTTGAAACCTCCCCATAATATCAAATCTCAACAAGTGTTTACTTCTGTATTTTTGTCGATCATGGATCTTTAATTGATCTACTGGGTGCTGACTTTTTTCAAAGGATTTAATGTGAAAATATTGAACAAGGTAAGTGTAATTACTTTTATAATACTGTTTGTGTGTAGTTGCTTCTTTATTCTAAAAACTATTGCGTTTTAAAATTTTCTTCATTAACAATTGTCATGAAATATGTTGATTCAATATGTATTTGTTGGTATGAACTGGCAAGAACCATTAATTAATCTTTCTCATGCTTTCTTTATGAGAATAATATGTAAAATAAATGAAAATAGTTGAAGTGATAAGTGATTTCAATTGTTAAAACTTTGATATCATATAATTATGCATGAACCAATTAGCCAGTAAATTAACTATTAAAATCAGGTGGACATTAGGTTTACTAATAATAACACCTATATTATACAATTACCTACATTTGAAAAAATCCATTATGGAACTAGAAATAGTATTAATTTAAATCTTTATTTCACCAAAGAACAGTTCCACAACAGAATAAATTTACCTCAGATTAAATAAATAAGTTTAGACTGAACAGAAATAATAAATATCAATTTTTAGCTATTTTGAAAAATGCTACAAAAGTGAAAAGTTCAACCTTTTGTTAGGTACCCAATAGATTTATTATGGAATACTTAAAACTAATTTTTATTTATCATTATATCAATGTCTATCTGAAAACATTGTTTTTTCCAGAAACACAAAGGAAATATGTTGTCCAATCAGGAAGTGGCCCTGTACAAATTTCCATTTTCAATAATTAGCAGATACTTCTACAAGTGAAAATAGATGGCGAAGATGATAATGGTTTTTGGGTTGTGTATATCAAGTATCAGAAGAAATTATGTGTATACTTTTCTAAATGGATGCCTATGATAATCAAGCAAGATATGACAATTTGGAAGTAAATACTGTATAATTAATAGTGGATATTCAAGGCAATTTAAGCTATGTATTTGAAAACACTACAATCTAAATTTTCAGAGGATCTTCCTCAATCACCTTAATTATTATATATAATATTATATAATTGTATTATTAAGTATTATATATTATTGCTTTGTATTATTATATCATATTAATATGTTATTATCTTAAACGACAAATATTATTTATAAAATTTGTACTGTTTAATTCTTCTTGAATTGTATTTTGAAATACCTAATTATGTTATTCATTTATTTTTCTATTTAGTGCTAATATTGTTATTAAAAAATGATTATCCTAAATTTTATTCTTTTAATTTTATAAGAATTGCAAACTTTTGTATATTTTTGAATAAATGATTTATTTTCTTCTATATCTGATTTATTTTCTTCCTAAACAATATTCTGGTTTCCTCTTTTCTTTATTAAAACACAATTAAAATATGCGATGAACTTTGCAGAATGTTTCTACCAATATTGCAGATCTTCATCAGGGTTAAATTATCAAGATAAAAATATTAAATGCAAAATAATTGCATATTCATAAATAACATAAATGATAGAAATTTTATTCAAAAAAGTATTTAGATAAAAAGATTGATGTAATCATAACCATAAGATGATTATTACTTTAATCATATACCTAATATTTTTAAAGTATTATTTGCATTATTACTGCTATTAATATGTATATTTTTTAGCATTATATTATTTGTTTGTACATTGTCTATTCAGCCCTGATTAAACCTGTAATGTTGGTCGAAACATTGATAAGCTAATAAATATATCAATTGCTTACTATTCAAGAATTAATTTTGGCCCTCAATCAATAGACCTTCAACATACCTTTAATTCTGAATGTGTAAGTGATATAAATATAATAAACCCTAATTTTGTAGTATTGAATTAGAGCATCGATAAAACATTGGACATTATGAACAAAAGGAAAAAATAGAATGCTAACCTATACTAAAGCTCCAAAATAACTGTATACTTTTAGTGTTAATTGTTACAATATTTACTTAAATGAGTTCAAAATATTAATCGAAACAAATGTTTATTTATATCAATGGGATAATAATGGCAATAATAAAAGTCTTATATGAGTAATACCAGTAACCTATATATGACAGGATTGAATAGAACAATCAAGGATTGTAGAAATAAAACAAACAATGTTAGGTTAGAAAATAATCAAACTTTCATTTGCACCATTAACTATATTTTTAAATATTTCTATATTTCCATGCTCACATAGTTAATTTATTAATAAACAATTTTCAAAAACTGGATATCTTGAGAATACTCAATGTAGTTAAAATGGTACTGAACTTTCATTAAAAAATCACTGTTTATTGAACTAATAGATGATCAGATAATGACCTACTCATGTAAATCAAACAGAATTTGTAATATACATCCAATAAAGCTAAAATTATTCTGATAATTATGAAGGTGTAACGTATTTGATAAACTTGATCAGTTTGAATAACATTTTTTTAAACATATATTTTATTTCTGGATCAGAGCTAGTGTGATTCTATTCTATTCAAACCAATAGTGAAACTATAATATAAATATATTAAAAATAATATTTTATAAATTTAAAGAACCAAATGTTATGAAAGTTAGGTAATATTACAATATTAGAATATTTTTGTCATGCTGTTTCAATATAAATAAATAATTTATTTTAAAAAAAATAGAATTTATTGTTATTTTTTTATATATTCGTGTTTTATATAATGATTTAATTTTCTCGATTGTGATAATATTTGTTTGATCACAAAATCGAGGCTCGTTTGTTTCGAACTAATTCTTTGTCTATTTTGTTGTTCATCTTTGCAAACGAGTATCAAAAATCAGAAAAGCCCTTAGCTCCCAACGTTGCCAACTGTTTAGCAAATAAATTAAACATTACGATGATAATTTTATTAAAAGTTAATGTTTCCAATTTTATTTGACGAATTAAAATTTTGTGTAGGTATATTTTTTATGTACATTTCTGATAGATATAATTTTATTCAACGGAAAAATTACCTTCGCTACTATATTTAATGGTTCATGAAGAATGATAATAAAATGTTTTAATGAGAATTAAGAATATTTAATTTTGATTTATGACGGATATTTATATAATAGTTGATTATTAAATTACAATGTACATTTTTTAATAAACATTTTAGACAATAAAGGTTTGTTGGCACACATGGTAACGGCTGGCTTATCGTATTGAAAACTAATGATTTTGAAATGTGAAAACCGCACCTGATCGTACAGTATCGCATCGGAACCAATGTAGGCGCTTCCGTATAAATAAACTATTTTGATTCCACGAGCGACTAAATCGGTCGGATTAGTCTGATAACAACGGACGGAGCCAATGTAGGCGCTCTCGATATATTTCAGTCATTTGGTTTGCTTCCGAATTCTGATCGCATCGCATCGGTTCCAATGTAGGTGCACCCTTAGCTAATCAGTTAATAAAAACAAAAATAAAAGCCGTGGAAACATTTCTGGTTATTTGTTTTATGGTCCATAGTAGGCTGATAAACAGTTTTTTTTATTACAACAATATTTTTTGGTTACTTCGATTTTCAGCGAAGTAAAACATTATTTTAATTAAGTCACTTAAATATTAAGTGAAATATTATTTATGATTTTCCTTTTTCTTTTCTAGCCTTCCAATATTGTCTCATTCAGATAGTGTCGTAATTATATTTAAGGTAAAATTTAAAGTAACTTAGACTTAGAAGAAAAAAGAGCTTTCTCGAGAGTCAAACCCCATTCGACTAAACCCCAATCAAGCTGGAGCCTGAGTTCACCCGAAGCACGAGCAGAGGAGACCTCCACTGACGATCATTGTCCTCGCAAGCCATCGCTAAATAGGCAGAACCCTACAAAGGACACTCTCTTCTATTGTTTCCTCCTCCGTCTTCTTTAGTTATATTCCCTTCTCTCCTCCCACTCCTCTCCTATTCTACTGATTAAAGGGTCCCTAACAGTCACAAACTCCGATAGTTCGTCTCCTAGCGTCTGTTTATTTAACAAGGTAAATTATTTGGCAAATGTTTAAGTAATCAAACCACCAACATTGTTCAGGAATAATAAATTTGTTCATTATTTTTTACCTTACATTTTACGAGTAAAACAGTAAAAATAAGCACTGCGACACTACAATACATGAAGAGACTTCCGTTTCTGAGACAAAAATTGTTCATATGGGCGAATTATCCGTATCACGTTCAAGAGGGTGCGCAGTGGCATAATGGTAGAGCGCTGAGCTGCCATGCCGAAGTTCCGAATCCCGCTAGACAGACATTTATTTAATCTGTTAGCAGCTGGAGATGGACGTTATGGGATCTAGAACCCTCCCGGGGCTCTCCTAACCTCTATAAAGTGGATACCCAAAATAAGTAGGATAAATTTGGCGGTTGAGCTTTATCTAGGACAAATTACTTCACCACACAACCGATGACCAAAAAACAGTAGAGTATCTAACATAACTGAACCCCAGACCTTCACGGGTTGGTGTGGTACAGTTTTTTTTTTTTAGTTTTTTCACTTTATATAAGTAGGGTATACCCTAGGAGGGTCTGCAGTTTCCACAAGGTACACGGGCATATATGTTAACATATAAAATAATTTATCTGCCGGAGCCGAATTGAAACACAGAACATTCATTAAGCATTCTACACACTGTGCTACCCGGATTTTCTATAAAGCTCTCGATCTAAAGTCTGTAAGCAATTGTGTTGGTAATAAAATTTCCATTAAAAATCTATAAAACCAAATGAATATTTTTTTGAAAATTAAAACATTCTATGTGCCTGGTATTATATCCAACTACTGCATTAATTTATCTGTGTGTATGTCAACTATATATTTCTATACCTATATATTTTGTTACTAAAAATGTAACTGACGCATTTCAAGATAAAAGAAACTTGAGCATTTCTTACGTTAATTTTAATTTAAAAGTAGCGTAGACTGATGTCTTAATAAAACTAAGTTTGGTTGCAATATAATTAATAAAAATCCTTATATCGGACCGAATGAAAGTAAATCGGTTGAGATGTGAAGATATACTGCTTGTATATGGCCTAACACTCCGTGACATATGTCATTATTGATGGGAAACTGGGATAAATGGGAAGAACTTAAAAAAGACGGTATAAAGGAGTCTCTCTTATACGCGTTGTGGGTCGATTCTATTTCTATACTTTCGGTATAGAAATAGAAGAGAGGTATAGCCAAGTTTAGAATTACGAAAAGTTCACAGCTCTTCCTTGGCACTTCCTTATTTTTAACTTGTCAACAATTTCAGGAGGTGATCTTAAAGGTTTTTAGTTCCTTTATTTTTTATTTTCACATTAGTAAAAACGGAGATTGAGGTTTGAAAATTACTGATGTAGAAGTAAATAAGAAACAGTAAAGATATCAGAAAAAAGCATATAATATACTACTGACCATAGCGGTGAAGATAAAATTAAAATTATAGCCATCAGTTAATACCAAATCAATCTATGGAAAATCGGAGTAGCGAAACTAGTATGTGGGAATATAAAAAAAAATATAAATCAAAGGAATTATTATGTGGATAAACCACCAATTGTATGTCAGTGGTTCGGAGCTGTTCTAATACTTAGAAAAATATATAAAAAATAAAAGAGATTGACTTTATGATTGTGACATTTTGGATTCTATGCGATACAAATATCCTTATCGTATGAACTTAAATATTTAGTTCTGGGTTTAACATAAAATGGACAGGCAAAAATTATGTGCTTTATCATGTGAATTATTTAAACTTGTAGGGCTTAATGTCTTAAGTATTAATTCTATGGATTGTTGTAAAAATTTGTTACTTGCTGGGAGAATCTCTAATTTTGGTTAGAATTATTATCCTTGCTATGGGTTGATCAGATGTCAAGCACGACTCACCTGAGTATACAGAATGAATTTCTGTATATTATTATAAATATTATGTTTCTTTAATTGTTCATAGTTGTTATTCTGAAGGGACTTAGTACCCTTAGAAAAAAGTTACTTTTCTATTATATTCTATGGTAAAATTGGAACCAAATTTATTCCTGTACCACCGTCGATTCAATGGTCGACATACTTACTGCCAATCTCAAAAGCATCCTGGATACCCACGCTCCTCTCAAATCCATAACCTTCCGCCACCCTCCTGCTCCTTGGATGTGTCAAAAAATTAAAGACCTGCAAAGGAAACGTGATGCTGCTCGTAGACGCTTTAGACGCACTAGGCTTACCGATGACTACCAAGCGTTCAGGGCTCTTCGCAATTTGACACAATCTACAATCAGACAAACAAAATCCAAATACTTCCACGAAGCCCTTTCTACTGCTCCCGATCCTAAATCTAAATGGCAACTCCTACGAAAGCTCGCCCTTTGCAATCCAACATCCTCTAGAGCCTTCCCCGCTTCTCCTGACGAAATGAACTCATATTTTTTGTCTGCCTCAATTAACTCATCAAAATCCTCCTCCTCCGTCTTTTCATCAACGCCATCTTTCAACCCCGACAATTTCTATTTCTCAGACATATCACCTACAGACATTATTTCCTCCGTTCTTAAATCCCGCTCCAGTTCTACCGGATTAGATGAGATACCCGTCAAACTACTCAAATTATGCCTCATTGATATCCTACCTGTCCTACTTTTCATTTATAACTTCTCACTACAAAAAGCAGTATTCCCGACTTCCTGGAAAAAATCCCTAGTCCATCCTATAAATAAAACCCCAACCCCATTATCTCCCAAGGACTACCGGCCAATCTCCATACTTTCCAACCTTTCCAAACCTCTCGAAAGAATAGTCCAATCTCAAATATCAAATTTTCTCGAACAGTCCAAACTCCTCGTTCCGCTTCAACCAGGCTTTCGCCCTGGTTTTTCCACTCAATCTGCCCTTACCAAAATCACCAATGACATATATAAAGCCATGGACAACAGACAAATAACCGTGCTAATCCTCCTAGACTTTTCTAAAGCTTTCGATTCCTTGGACCATTCTATCCTTTTCTCCAAACTAAAGTCATTGTCTTTTTCCTACAGTTCTATTCTATGGTTCCAATCCTTCCTCTCTGATAGGTCCCAAGCGGTCTCTATGCCCAACCAACCCCTTTCCTGTTTCCGTACTCTATCCTCAGGTGTGGCTCAGGGCTCAAGCATCTCTCCTCTCCTTTTCAACTGTTACATCAATGATCTTCCTAAATCTGTTCACCACTGTTCCTACCATCTATATGCTGACGACTTCCAAATCTATTTATCCTTTCCTCCATCCGGGCTTTCATATGCGTTCGCCAGTATTCAGCAAGACCTAGATCGAATCAGTACCTGGGCAAAGCTGAACAAACTGGAATTGAACGCAATGAAAACCCAGGCCATCGTTCTAGGTTCCAACTCTCTCCTTGCAACTATCCCCACCCTTCCAACATTAATCCTAAACGACCACCCCATCAGTTTCAGCTCCTCCGTTAAAAACCTAGGCATTACCATCGACCAAAACCTTTCCTGGAAACCACATGTCACCCAAATATCCCGACGAATAATTAGTTCCCTAAAATTATTCCATCGTTCTCGGCATCTCCTTACTCAACCTACTCGGAAGCTGCTCGTATCATCCCTCATCTTCCCCCACTTCGACTACTGTAGTGTGGTATACGGGGGCCTCTCGAAAATGCTTGAGAGCCGCTTAAAAAGAATAATGAACTGCGCCTTAAGATTTGTCCTTGGTACTCCGAGGCGATCCCGGGTGTCACATCACTATGATGAGTTAAAGTGGCTCTTCCCTCCCATCCGTAGACAATATTTCCTTAGCGTTTTTCTATACCAATCCATCAACTCGCAACACCCTTCATATATCTATAGTCTCCTCCCATTCAAATCCTCTGTCCAGGTGCACAAAACAAGATCTCGCCTTTCCGATTTCTACATTCCTTCCCACAGAACTAAGGCATTCGAGCGCTCCTTCCTCGCCCGCTCCACCACTGTGTGGAATTCAATCCCTCCTTTCATCCGCCATTCCTCTTCACTAGCTTCATTTAAATCCCTGCTTTTCCATCATCTCTTGGCATCTCAAAAAGTCGCTCTCCAAGCAGGTCAAAGGTATGCTTGAATATAACAGTATTGTAAACTCGATCCCGCTACCCTTGTTTTGTTTATTTTTCCTACATCAACGATGATACCGACTTTTTAAATATATTATCGCATACTATGCCAATCAATTATTTTAGTTAGTAATTTCGTCATCAACTACTGTATTAATATTATTAATCATTATTTTGGTAATATAAATATATTTATTTTTTACAATTAGTTAAAAAGCAGTCAAGTTCGTTGTATTTTACTTATTTTTTTTTTCTTATCTATTTCTATTTTTACAATGTTTTTGTTCTCACTTGATTATTTCATGATTTGTGTTATTATGTAGCCTTCTGGCCAGATGAATGTTATGTTTTTTTAATCTGTCCATTATTGTTATTCTAAAGGGACTTGGTCCCAGAATAAAGTTTATTTTCTATTTCTATTTCTATTTCTATTTCTATGGTATAAAACGTTGTACTGAGAAGAAAGCGCTCTATTTACATAATATCTCTTTGTATTTTTACTTAACATTTCTTTTTTGTGTTTCAACACTAAATGGGGGTCTTGTTCTGCCCACAGCCACATCCCAAGTAAGATATCAAATCCTCCAATTGACTGGATAGTTAAATTTGATTACGCTGGTAAAGGACACATGTAACGTTAACATTTTATTAAAACCAATTTAATCAGTTGTTAGACATTAGTTAGATTTTCAAAATCCAATTGATTTTAAGTTTCAAAACTTGCAATTTTGGAATTGCTGTGGCTGTTTCTAGTCTTAGTACGTAACCTGGGGTTCGAGTAGGCCATAAAAAGAGCGATTTGTGAAATCTTACCTGAATTTTCTCTATTTTCTCTAAATACCTTAATGACCATATTTAATATAATAAAACTGAACGAATTAAAATATCGAAAAGTTTAGTTTTTAAGATCGATGAAAAACAGCGTTAAAAGATAATCAACAAATCTTATATAAAGTAGTCAAGTAAATCTAAAAGTATTAATATGTTTATATTCTAGTACAGCTGGTCTCGAGAGAAGGCCCTCAAGATCAGTAACCATCTTTGTATAAACAGTGTTATTCTTCCGTAACACATAAATAAGATATACTTTTTCAATATATACCAGGTTTATGGGTTTAATTAATATGGTTGTAATCAGGTTACATCGTTCGTGGGGTCCCAGGATTTTCTAAAGGGCGTGAAAAATCCTTGGTTATGCCGTCCTTCAGAAGGGACATTAAATGGGGGTCCCGAGAGTGTAAGATGTCAGGTACTCGTTAAAAATCCCTGCCCTGATTAAACAGATTCTAGAGGCAAAATTTAGAGCTCCCACTGTAATATTGTCTGATTAGCCATAGCAGCATAAAGTGACGTTAAATAAGTAAACAAACGAATTCTCAAGGAAAACAGATTCTTACATTTAAACGTTGATGATTGTTTCAGAACAGAACAAGTCATGTTAATCGATATTTTCTTGAAAAATAAGAAATATATATTAAAAAGATTAAGAAAAATATATATTCGATATATTTCTTATTGACATTAGTATATTACTACCTTAATATTTAAGACATAGAGGTTCAACCACTAACCGAAATGGCATTAGATGGAATGATCTGAGCAAATAAGTGGCAGAGAGTGTAGATGGTGCACCCGGCCATTTCGGAGAGAGCTTTCTTAAGCCTTGATCCGGCTAAAGAGCTTTCGGAAACTATGTCAAAGATTAATTGAGAAATGCAGTTATGAAGTTCGCTCCCTCTGGAGGAACTTGTCCAGGCTCCCATTTGTCGCAAGAATCTGCGCTATAACTCTACCCTACCAAAACCACTCCCGTTCTGTCGTTTGGTTGTTTGTTAATGCCTTCGCCTTGAGCCTATAGTTCCCTAATAAAGAGAAAGGATCCTGTAGGGAAAAATACAGTTGCTGTATCTACTGTTTAGCATATGATGCGTCTCAGTCCAAACCCAGCTAAATCCAATTTTGAAAATTCTGCAGGAGGGTAACTTAATTTCTTCCAATTATATAAAAATAAACTAACCAGATTAATATCATTAATACACTGTTCAATATATATATATATACATTATGTAAAAGATTTCACACAATATTTTCATTATTTGAAAAAAATCAAGTCATGAAAATAAATTTGAATTATCGGGTTTGGAATGTATGCAATGAAGAGTATCATATTAAATAAATAATCATCCTTTTTGTGACCATTTAAATGTTTCCACTTGTCAGATTCTCAAATTGTCAAAAACAGACGTGTATGGGTGATTCTGTTCTAACTGTTACTATTTTTTAATTGAATAATTTATCATAATTTGTTTTTTAATGAATATTAACACTGAGTTAATTGTAAAAATTGACGTCCGAGAGGATTCTGCCACAACTTGAAAATATCGAGAGTGATAATCAAATTCCAAATTTTTCGTGCCATGGTACTGACTCATTTATCCACCCACTGTACAGATGTAAAATAAATTTGCTAAACATTGTTAAGAAAGAAAAATAACAATCTATTAATAAATGGACTTATCAGTTTGATTATCTATCGGGATAAAAAAAAGTTATGAATTAAAAGGTAGAAATGGACATGACACTTACTGTACTGACATTTAAGTGATAAACTGTAAGTTTACTCTGGACATTTTAATAAAAAATTTTAAAATACATTGTTAATGAATGATCATTCAGAGCAGACATTAAAGGAAATTAATAAACACCCTTGGAATGGAATGATAATCATATTTCAAATATTCAAATATAGTACTGACTCATTCGTCATGGTACTGCCATAAAATCAATTTTGTAGATATACTTCAGAAAAAAATATTAAATTTATTAATGGATTGAATATCAAGACTTATGGATTAACTAGTTTTGAACATTATTGTGACAAAAAAATAATGAATTCATATGTAATTTCTAGTGCTGGATACGATTCTGTACTGACATTTGAGTGATAAACAGCAAACTTTCTCTGTACTGCAAGTTGTATTATAACAAAGAAATGATGGAAACATTTATATCGATCATATTTATATAAACATTTTATAAATAGATTGTTAATGGATGACCAGTAAGAAAAAACAGTCCAGGAAATTAAATAGTTAGAACGGAATCGCCCATATACATCTGATAACTGTGCCCTCTTCAAATAAGTCCTTCATATTCGGCGACTATCTCCCTTTTTAGAAAAAAACAAAAACAAAGATAATTCCAAAATTCATCAATTTTTATATAAATATCACTCAATAGTTAAATAAATTATTCCATCGATTTCGGCATCTCTTTACACAATCTACCCGGAAGCTGCTCGTATCATCCCTCATCTTCTCCCACTTCGACTACTTTTTTTTTTTTTTTTTTTTTTTTTTTTTTTACGTTGGAAGGTGGAAATCTTCAAAAGACGCGGATAGACCCGTACCTATCCGTGTGTGGGATTTTTACCCACTAAAACCACCTCCCTACACCTGTTTCTCACCCTCCACGGGACCGCCGTTAGGCATTACATCATGGGGGGGGAGTGGCTGAGTGCCGCCTCATTGATTTGAGCTACCTCCTGGTTCGCCTTTCTCTCTCTTCCTTTCTTAGCTTTTGTAGCACCTGCGCTGCTAACCTTTGGCCTGCCATCCAATAGTCCTGGTTGATCAGCATAAGGTTGACAATATTATCTGCAGTGGGATCTGAGCCGCAGACGCGTCGGAACTCCATCCTTTCTTCTTGAAAGCGGGGACAGAAGAAGAATACGTGCTCGGCGCTCTCCTCCGCTCCTGGGCAGGATGTACATACACCTGTATCATCGAGCTTAAACCTATGCTGGTAGGCTCGAAAACAACCATGCCCTTTGAGGAACTGAGTGATGTAATAGTCGACCTCCCCGTGGTTCCTATTCACCCAAGCCTCAATGTGGGGCACCAACCTGTGCGTCCACCTTCCACTGAATGCCATATCCCAGCGACGTTGCCACTCTCTAACTGTCCGCTTTCTTAATTCGTCTCTGGATATGGGTTCAGCACTGTAATAAGAGCGCCTCCTCTCTTCAGCGATCAGCTCAATCGGTGGCATCCTGGCCACCACGCATGCCGCTTCATACGATACTATACGAAACGCGCTGATCACTCTTAGAGCACACCGTCGATATACCGACACCATCGGTCTTCTATAAGCAGCAGTGTCCAGCGCATCCTTCCATATCGCAGCTGCGTAGAGCAGAATGGATGGGACCACACTGGATATCAGCAGCCTGCGGATATTCCTGGGTCCGCCTACGTTGGGCATTAAACGTGACAGTGCGGTGGTCACTCGAGCTGCTTTATCACTAACCCCCTGAATATGGTCCTTGAACCGGAGCCGATCATCGATTCTCACCCCGAGATAAGTCAGGGAAGGCTCGGACTGAATCTCTTGCCTACCCGCTCTCAAGGTGATACTTTCTCCTCTTTTCCTGCTACTGACAAGAAGGACCTCCGTCTTATCATCTGCTAGCTGCAACCCAACAGACGACAGCCAATCTCGAGTCAATGCAACACATTGGTTGGCCTTTAGCACGATCTCTTCTTTGTACTTTGCCTCGACCACCACAGCGATATCATCAGCAAAGCCCCCAATTTCAGCACCCTCTGGTAGTTGAAGCCTAAGGACTCCGTCGTACATAACATTTCACAGGAGTGGTCCAAGCACTGATCCCTGGGGTACACCACCAGTCACCTTATACCTTCTCGAACCGTCCTGTGTCGGACATATCAAGGTCCTGTCCCTGAAGTAGTCACAGATTATGTTCCTGAGGTATTCAGGGACATTCATTGACATTAGAGCATCCAGAATACAGCTCCATCTCGCTGTGTTAAAGGCGTTCCTTACATCCATCGTGACTATTGCACAATAGCACTTAGCGCCTCTCCTCCATCTCTTCCCTGCTACAGCCTTCTTGGCCCTTTCCACCACCAACGCAATAGCGTCTACCGTTGATCTTGTTTTCCGGAAGCCAAATTGGTTCTTGGAGAGGCCTGCCCCTCCTTCAGTGAATTCTTGCAGCCTATTTGCTATTATCTTTTCCAAATCCTTCCCAGTCGTATCCAGCAGGCAAATCGGTCGATATGCCGAAGCTTCTGATCAGAACCAGGCGTTGCCTTTTCCATGGTGAGGGAAAGGACCCCTCGCGTAAGCAGGAATTGAAGACATCCAGAAAGAGGTCTGGTCGGGCTTCCATTGCTGCCTTCAGTGCCAAGTTCGGAATGCCATCTAGGCCAGGGGATTTTCCCATCTGAAGGCAACGGCAGATGTCACTAAGCTCTTCAGCCGATACCGCTGGTACATCAAGTGGGGTAAGGGACGCTGTCTGCCCTAATTCCTCTTGTTCAGGAAACAAAGTGGCAACGATCCACGGTGACTGGGCACATGGGCGGGTTCATAGTACTGCTCTTCAGTTTCTTCATAATTGTGCGGTATGGTCTTCCCCACGGGTCCTCATCCACTTCAGCACAGAGCTCTTTCCAGCATTGCCGCTTACTTATCTTGATAGCTCGCCGGAGTTCTCGCCTCTGAGCTTTATACTCCTCCTGGAATTGGTGAAACAGCGGGCTGCCTCTCGCTCGTTGGTATTTCCTCCTTGCTGCATGGCATCTTTTATGGTGGTCGGCTATAAGGTCGTTCCACCAGTAAGCTGGAAATCTACCACTACCTATATGGGAACGAACCATAGCCGCGTCGCACGCGTTATTGACCAGGCCCATCTCCTGGCGAGCCTTGTCCTCCGCTCTACCTGATAGATTACATTCGGCCTCCATCATGATTCGGAACGATTCTCTGTCAAACGTCCTGGTTTTCCAGCGAACCGCACCCCTCTCATGCCTAGTGACCCTTGGTGCGTGATTTCGTAGTGTGGTCAGGATAGCTTGGTGATCACTGTGTGTGTACAGGTCGCAGACCTGCCAGCTAGTATTTGCGTGGAGGCTGTCACTAACGAATGTAAGGTCGATCACAGAGCTCCTACATCCCCTCACGAACGTTGGCTTCGACCCAGTATTTGCCAAAACCAGGTTCTCAATCTGGGCAAAGGCTTCTAGTATAATTTCTCCACGTCGGATAGTTGCCTGACTACCCCACTCAGAGCGGGCACTGACTACCCACTTCGACTACTGTAGTGCGGTATACGGGGGCATCTCGAAAATGCTTGAGTGCCGCTTAAATGAATAATGAACTGCGCTTTAAGATTTGTCCTTGGTACTTCGAGGCGATACCGGGTATCACATCACTATGACGAGTTAATAGCTATAAACTCTTCTTCTCTCCATTCTTTTCTTCCGTCCCCAGACAATAGTGACTTAGTGTTTCTTATACCAATCCATTAACTCGCAACACCCTTTATATATATTTAGTCTCCTCCCATTCAAATCCTCTGTCCAGATCCACAAAACAAGATCTCGCCTTTCCGATCTCTGCATTCCTTCCCACAGAACTAAAGTATTTGAGCGCTCATTCCTCGCCCGCTCCACCACTGTGCGGAGCTCAATCCCTCCTTTCATCCGCCATTCTTCTTCAATGGCTTCATTTAAATCCCTGCTTTTCCATCATTTCTCGGTATCCCAAAAAGACGCTCTCCAAGAAGGTCAAACTTCCGCTTGAACAAATTAGTATTGTAAACTCGATCTCGCTACCTACGTGTTTTGTTTATTTTCCAACAACAAAGAAGATACAGACTTTGTAAATACTTTATCGCATGCTATGACATTCATTTATTTAGTTAGCAATTTCGTTAATAGAAAATATAATTATTTTCGACAACTCGCTAAATTACAAGTTTCGTACTTTTTATTTCTTTATTTTCTTCGTTTTGTCACTCTTGATCATTTCATGATTTGTATTATTATGTAGCCTTCTGGCCAGATGAATATTATGTTTTCTTATTTGTTCATTATTGTTATTCTAAACTTTATTCTGGGACTTGGTCCCAGAATCAAGTTTGTTTTCTATTCTGTTCTAAATATTGTATTATTGTATTCTAAATAAGTGTTAATAATAATGTAATTAATACAGAACTATTCCTCAATTATATTTATATTGTATAACTGGATTTGTTTTAATATGCTATTTGCATTTATTTTACTTTATATAAAGAATAGTAAACGCTAAAGAGAAATTAAGTAATTTTATCAATATTGATAAAATGCGTTTATTAAAATTTTTAAGTACATTTTTTTCTTTCAGAAAAATAATTAAAAGACTTATACCTAACATAGTAATTAGTATTTCCAAATTAAATATGCAATAAAGACACTAACTCATCTTTCATTAGTTAAAAAATGAATTACAATAAGCATACTTAATTAATTAAAGTTTTTAATTAATTTAAGGATATTTTTCAAATTTTCTTTTTTTAATTTAATCTTCAAATACGTCATTATTTTGCCACATATTTTAGATGATTAATTTAGCATCAAATTGAAGAAAAAAACTACATGTTCTGTTCTATTATAAATTGATTGAGTTATGAAGAGATAAATTACTAACTCATATTTTTATATTTATCACTATCTTTTTTAAAGTTTTCATTTTTATAACTATATATGTTTATATTGCTTAATTTAATTATTGGCCTTGTTGTGTTGTCGATGAGAGTTATGTGCTGCCGAATATAAACCCACAGGTCTTGTTTTCAGGACTACAAAAAACGTTCTATAGAACAGTTTTCGTATGCACGGTAAATTTACATTGACGTTATTCTATTTATTTAAATTTAAGAACATCTAATTAAAAATTAATAATATAAAAATAAACCAACTATTTACTTTTTATACTAATTACAAAACTTCAACTATACAAATAAAATAGGAATACTAATTTTGTCCATATATTAAAATGGTGGACTTACGCCCCTTCAATATGTCAAGTAGACTATATTGCAATACTAATCTGTTGGTGCGGTACTGTAGCATACCGCCCCTTAAAGTAACCAATCTGTTTATTTATTCTATGTATTTTATTTTTGTTATGTATTTATTTTTATGTATTATTTAATTTTATTTATTTTATGCATTTTACTATGTTTTTTTTTCATTATGCTCTTCAGATAGCCATTCCTACATATTTAGGAATATATAATTAATGATTCTCAATCTCTCTCTCGCTCTCTCTCTCTCTCTCTCTCTCTAATCTCTCTGCACAATGTGCCTAAAGATGTCCATATCTAATCTAATAAGTAATCTAATTTGTTTTTAATTCTAAACAATGTAAGTAAATAAAAATGCAAAAAACCTTAAATTTTTAATATTGTTATATTGCTATAATTTTTTGGATCTATTTTTTTAAATAATTGTTTTCAATTTATACATTTTTTTATCTTGTTTTTCTACTCATTTTATTTTTATATTAATTTTGTATGCGTGTTTTTTCAATTATTTTATTTTTATGTTAATGTTTGTTGTTTTTTTTCCTAGAAAGAATTATTTTCGAACCCCCATCTCCACCATTTTCTTCTCCAGTTACTCTGGAGTTCGAAATTTATTTTTTATTATTTTATATAAATATTCCTTACTATGGCAACTCCTTCTACGCAAAATCGCCACAAAAGCTTTCTAAGACGAGTCTTAAACTATAGATTCCGCGCTAGAATTTCTCAGCGGCTTCTAAGAAGGACTCTCATCGGATAATGTAGTCCATTGGAAGAATCATCAACTGGTGGATGGAGGGATAGGAGACACTCCTAGAAGAATGAATAAACTGAAGATGAGGCCTTAAAGGTCAGGGGTGAAATAGCATTGAGACTTAGCGACCATTGATTTGGTAAACTTTCTCGGCAGCCGCTGGTGGTGATGGCGGAGGCTTCCTTCCAACAACTAAAGTCTACTATCTTCAACATCGGTTTTGAAATAACCCTCAAATAGTTTGGTTTCAACTAAAATAGACAAGTAAACTAATAAACTATTGAATATAATTCGAAATAATTAATAATTAAATCTGTAATAAGTTAAGTAAAAGTCTTGTTTTCATTACATGGTGGGATACCACAGTGTTGAGGCCTGTGAACTGATGTGCTGTAGATTTCGGCTCGAATACTTTTGGGGCCATTTAGGCTCAGTAAAGGGGGTACCCTTAATTGGGACAACACTTGGTGATTGAGCGTTATTACGTTCTTGCACAACAGTTATTATAGAAAGAGTGCAGTATACATCAAGTACTGAACCCAAGATCCTAAGTACTTTGGACGTTTTTAATTGAAAAACATTGCTTATTTAAAAAAAAAAAATTTGAAAATGTTAAGAGAAAGCTTCACAACTAAATGCAGTTTAATCAATAATTTATAATTTATGAATTTGTATTTGTATTTATGATTTATGATGTTGACGATTAAATACTTTAAAATACATAACTTCGGGAAAAGTTATACAATAGTTGTTGCTTTAAAGTATTACATGGCTATAGAAGGAGCAATACAAGCATCATAAATTTATAAGAACATACATTGAAACCTTAAATGATAAAATTATTAAATAAAATTGAGAATTATTACATTTTTTGCCATTCTACACATATAGCTTAATTATATATCCTTATTTAAAAATTGCTGTGTTATTGGGGTGAAAGTCACATTTTCAAAACCGGCTGTGGCAATTAAATTTGATCAACCCTTTGAAATTTGCTCACCCAGCATCTAAAAATTTCGTACCCTTAAAATTATTGGCATTTAAACGTTAATGCTTTATTATTCGTTAGTTTTTATCTCCACTTTTATGTACTCGTTCTATTTTTAGAACTTTTTTTTTTCTAATATTCTGGTATTTTTTCAATCAATTTAGTCTATAATCATGTTACTTTAAGCTAGGGAGCGACGGAGTTAGATCACTGAGTCGCTGTGCTTTTCAGCAGATCTTTTCTAATCTTATTCAACTTCTAAAATGTGGGTACTTATTAGTCGCGAACTGTTGGCTTTGAAAAAGTACGGTGTCTACCTAGTATTGAATCCCGTATCTTGTCTGGTTATAGTAGTGTTTTCATTTTTATACAAAAATACCATTTAAACATTTTTTTTCTCCAAATCTAGCTTCAATCTAATGCATTCTGTTCAATCTTCAATCTTCAATCTAATGCATTCTGTTCTGTAACTAATATTTTTAATTTGTTTGTTTGTTCATTTAACGCCACTTTATGCTGCTATGGCTAATCGGACGAAGACATTGGGAGCTCTAAATTTTTCCTATCCAGGTTTAATTAGGATAGGGATTTTTAACGAGTACCTGACATCGTACAGGCTCGGGACTCCCGTTTAACGTCCCTTCCGAAGGACGGCGTAACTAAGAATTTTTTACTCCCTTAATAAAATCCTAGGGCCACCTGCCGGGCTACGAACTCGCTATCTCGGGTTAGTAGTTTGTTACGCTAACCACTAGACCACAGGTGATATTATTTCTAATTTGTGTTCACCCGTTTATAGTTATCGTTTCTAGTTAATGAGCTGGAATAAAGAAAAGCTAACCTCTTTTAGAAAGAGGATAAAAAACAAATAAAAATATCCGATATAGCTGTATCTATAAAACATTTTATTCTTGCAATCATATATTTTCCGCAACAAAGTGGAATTCCAGTTATTTTATAAAGATAACAGAGTTGTATCGCCCAACCCTAGTCCTTGTATAAGCCGGAACGGATGACAAAGCTCTGCAAGGAATTTGTTTGAAGTTAGATTACGGTGTTGGCTTGCTAATGCCAAAGTGACCACTATACTTTTATACTCAGAGCTTCACAGAGCATTATCAACTTAGGTAATCAAAGCTCTATGGTCTGCTTTGACTTGGCACAAACGTTTAAAAAGATTTTCTAACTTTTCAAAGAATAAACATTCAATTTTAATATAACAGGTTTTTATTAAGTTATTTATTATATGCGTATAAGCTATACTCACTTCCTGGCATCCTCTTTTAAAGTTATTTAGTGTGTGAAGGGGAAAATTGGTTCGGTATACACTATTTATAGACCCACATTGCAAAACCTAATCATGGCTGAGTAAGCTGAAAGTAAAATATAATAAAAAAAACTGAAACTGAAAACTGAAATAATAAATAGGATACATTTAGACATTTTCACATCTTTCTCTAGTTTGATCAATGCTTTACAATCCCAAAGTTTCTGTTCGGATTGAAACCACCAGAAATAAGGAGAAGTATTGAATTATACAAAATTGCATGACTCAAATATCGAATAATGTAAAATAAAGTCAATTTTTGAAATTTTTGAGTTATCATTTTTTAATCCTTTAGCGGTGCATGTTTAATTACAATGTAATGGAAGCTATCTCTACATTATCTGTCCCTCTGCATGCATCTGATGTATGATTTATAGCTTTGACCGGGGGCATAAATAGAGAACCCACTTTAGAAGCTTTTAGTGTGAAGAGACGAGAGCGGTTTAGTCTCATTATGTTGATAACTATGAATATTTCAGAAGAGAGATAATCTTAATTGAAATTTTCAATTTCCTGCTCGGCCATTAAAAATAACAGGATTAAATCTCTTTTGAGGTTATGTTATACAAGACCTGCTTTAATGCTTTTATCTAGACTAAAATAAAAATGAAGAAATCATTTTAGTTTTGTTTATCAAACTTTGACGTAACAATTAAGGTTTGTTGTTATTTTTAATTTTTAAATGCAACCGTAATTTATATCAGAAATAATTGCTTGTCCATGTATTATATAAATATAAATTTTCGCGTTTTGATTTATTTTTTATTATCTATTATTACAGGGTCGATTGAAATAAAGCGATATTATGCATAATAACTTGAATACTCTTTAGTTGGTTGAATAATTCTTCTAAGTGGAGGTCAAAAATGGAGTCTTACACAGCTGACAACGATTTATTAGAAATCAACAGTTCGATCCACATTGCCGAAATAAATCAGGAGAATTAATGAAAAATGTTATAAAAATGTTACAAAATGTAAATTGTTAAATTCATTGTAATAAAACTCTTTATTATTATTATAAAAATAAAATAATTGGAAAATATTTTTTTACTTAATTTTTTTAATTTATTCCATATTATTTTTATATCTTTATATAAAAATGAAATAATTAAAAAAATATGAAAACAAAATACAAAAAAGTATAACTACATAAAAATATATCTAAATAATTGGAAATATATTAATAACGAATAACAATAAAAATATAAGTATTTAGATAATAACACTAATGTACCGGTGATGTTTTGTTTTTTTACCAGTATGATGTGTAAGTGGTAATATAACATCAAGAGTTGAATAACAAAAAAAGATAGATAAAATATTTAAAAAAACTAACCATGAATATTAAAAAACCTTTAGAATATTTAGAAAAAAAGAACCAAGGAAAATATCAGTGCATCTAAAAGCTACATGCTTAATTGGGACAATCTAAGAAGTGCAGTCGTCGCTAATGGTTCCAGCAGTGTTGGATAAATGAAAATAAAATAAAAATTCAAACTTTTTTTCAAGATTGTTTAAAACAGCTAACCTATTTTTAGCTGCCTATTTGATCAATGCCTTACAGTCATGTAGTATCCTCCAATAATCCCCTGCTTCCTGTACACCTCGAAAAACGTTTAACTTGGAATCTTCATACTTCATACAAGACTGAAATAACAAAAAACTGCTCGTCATTTCAGGCTACTTCAACACTTACTAGGCAAACACTCTAAATTCCCAAGTGATTAGAAAAGATTAATATACACTACTATTACGAGACCCATTTGGTAACGATTTATGGAGAAGAGCTTTGGGGCACCATGAAGCCATTAAATTCCCCTCGTATTCAATCCTTCGTTAGATTCTCAATCCTTAATTTTTCACGAATACAATCTTACATACCTAAATTTCTATTTATTGGCAATTGGGCCCTAACGCGATATTAATCCTTTCATAGCAAAAATTATTCCCTATTAACCCCACTAGTTTCAAACCTGATAATCCTCCAAGGCGTCTGAAAAGAAGATGGCTTCGTGAGGTTCTAAGTTGAATTTGTTATTTGAGTACTATCAGTGAATAGTTTCCCTGCTTGCCTTTATCTAATGTCGTTATGCATCATTCATCCATTTTACTTATGGATACAATAATTTTTACTACTAAAACCCGTGAAGGGTCTGGATCTTCAATACATGGCACAGACAGTTCTGTTTCTTGAATGGTGCAATGAAGTGATTTGTCCTAGATCACACTCAACCTCCAGGTTTCCTCCCCTCCTTACTTTGGGAACACATTTTAAAGAAGCTAGGTAAGCCCCGGAAGGGTCCAAGATCCGACCGCTCACCGATTAAACAAAATTCTGCCAGGCAGCGGAATTTGAACCCATAGCTTCCAGCATGGCAACTCAGCCCTCTACTATTGAGCTACTTCTGTCACTCTTGTATTTCAATCTTCTTCGAGAGGCACGACAGACGCCTAAAGCAGCCCTTGGCCAGCTCAACCATTTTACAGCTAGTACATTGTCCCTCCACCGAGATCTAGGTTATACCCTGGGCCTGGTCCCGACTGGAGTATTTTTGTACACCTTTGAAGGATTTGAAGTATTTTACTCTCTGCACTTTGACGAAATTTGAAAGGCTGAAATCCTGGTATTCCCTCTACAACTCCATATTGTGACGTATTAGCCAGGATCCATTTTCTTTAATAAGGCCTATTATTTGTATCAGGATCTTTCTTTCGAAGCGGTCCACCTTCCATCGGACTTGTTGAGATTCCCCGTCTCACAGGAGGATGATACTGGCCTTGTGAGGCATTTGTAGGTCCTCATTTTGATAGCACGGCTTCTTAATAATCTACTCCTTATAATTTGGGCGAGGGAGAAATACGCTCTGTTTGATGCTGTCAGACTTCTTTATTTCAGCCTCCTCATCCATGTTTTCAGTTATAGTAGATCCCAGATATTGAAAGCTAGGGAAAACCTGGAAAGTGCAGTTTCCTAGCTGTAATAGTTCCGGGACCGTATCTTTTCTCCTGGTGCTCATCACATTTATTTTATTCTTCTTGACCCAGAGACTCGTGTATTTAGCTTCTTGGTCTATCTTTATAAAAGCCTCCTCTACACTGCCTAGTGATCTATCAATAATGGTCACACCATCCGCGCTTGCTAGTACTTGTACCATTCTTGTAAATACAGTACCGCCATGATCCAATCCTGCCCTGCTTATTATTCTATGAGTTTGTTAAACAGTAGTGGTGCTAACGTCACCCTGCCTTAACCGTGTGTTAACACAGAATGTTCCACTACTCTTTCCCTTTATTCGTACTTGACAAGTATTCCCTTTCATAGTCCATCTCGTAAAAGCAATCAGCTTTCTAGGGACAGGCATCTCTTCCATTCTACGATATAACTCATTCAAATTCGTTGAATCTGTATTACAATATAGTAATTATTGTATCTAAATAAAAAATGTAGTCTTTCAGGAAAATTACGTTGAATGAGACATAAATTAGTGAGTAATAAAACACCAAGAATCGAAAACCAACTGAGCTATGAACATGGAACATTAAATCGAAATATTCTTTCAGGGGGGGGGGGGGGTTCGAGTTCCTGTTATTTGCCATCCAGATTCCATTTATCTTTATTTGCTGATTTATAATCCGGCCTTCCCATCGGAATATAACAAAAACACAAATAAACCTGAAATAATGAAAGAGGGAACGAATATTATCCTTCAATCATCGCTTTTATTTATCCCTTTTTGTATGTTTTCGTTTTATTTTATGAATCATGATTTATTTTTATTCTATCTATATAAATACCGGAACTTTTTTTTTAACCGAAAATATGAACACATTTTCAAATTGAAAAAAAAAATGAAAATGATGTTCTCCCAATGGTATATCGTTTATCTTTGTTTAACTAAGTAAAAGGGTAATTTTTTATGGTTTATGTACGTGGCTTATGA